>OZ010787.1:365314481-366514481 GCA_963932465.1 Maratus speciosus | reverse complement strand
GATCGTGGGACCTGGAAACCCCGGGCTCTCTTCCTCGCCCGTGTGGTCCATCTTTTACGACTTCTTTATGGGGTCCAATAAATATTCTTACGTCCAGTTGTAAATTCTGCATGGCATTTTATGTCAACCTTTTGTTAAGCTTGGAGCCTTCGTGTCTATCTAAAAAGATCCCCTTTGAAGATAAAATCCAACTGTGCACTCGTTCTCTTACTAAGGCTTTATAACGTAAATACATATATGTGCATATTTATATCAAATAACAATAATAATAATCAAAATAAATACTTATAAGATCACACTCTATATATACTTACACACTTTATAAAATAATAATAATAATCAAAATATATAAATAATAGTATTTTTTATGCCATTAAAAAAATAACAAAAACCTGCTGAAGTGATATCAAGGGTGTTTATATCAGTTATATGATATTACTTCCAGCATATCCCCTTGTTTTTATGGCAAAAAAATGTTTATTATTTTTTTTCGGTACTCCAACCACTCCAGGTTGAGTGACAACGGTCTTTGTTGTTTAACTGCCTCTCTTAATTGCTTACGCGTGCTAACTCCTGAATTAGAATTTTCTTTACTTTTGCGATAATTTCTATTTGTCATAAAGTAAATTTTCTAAAGACCTATACACATAAATACAAAAATGCACAATAATGTTCTTTTTGTCCCCCAAAATACACAAAATAATACACAATAACACATAAATCAATAAATTCTTTCTACTAAAAATCAATAAATTTTTCTCAGTACCAAAATTAAACACTCCAATAATTTTTCAAAAATATTCAGCACTTCTTACTGATTTCAAAACACAACAATGAATTATTTTTCGATACTGTATGATTTTTCTTTATCATACTTCAATAATTTCAATTTATTTATGAAAAAGATTTTTTCTCTTTTCATTTCAATAATTGTTTCAACATTTTTGAAATTTTCACAAAGTAATTGCAAATTTTTACTGAATAAATGCAACTTTTCTACTAATAATAACCTGAAATTCCCTATACACACGGTATAAGCTACATTTCAATTATAAAATATTGTTTCATGACAACACTTTTTTTTTCAAAATAGGAATTCGTTGAGCCATACACTTTTTGAGAAAAACAAGTCAGAAATAATTCATACAATTCATTGGTACCAAGACTAATTTTTTAAATTTATTTTAATGTTAGCAATCATGAGTAACGCGTTTTTATTTTTTTTTTTTTTTGACTAAAAATACCACTATAATAAAATAATATTAACTCCATATAACGGGTAATATTAACAATAACTCCAGAAAAATCCCGAGAGTCACGGAAACCACCTAAGTTAATAAATTATATATATATATATATATATATATATATATATATATATATATATATATATTTATATATATATATATATAACCAATAATTAAACATAACCTACCACCATCAAAAACCGTAATATTATGAATTAAAGCTGTAAGTATATATAAAAAAAAAGATTAAATTATTTATAAGAATTATTATGGAAGAAAAATAAGAAAGTGGACACCGACAAATAATGGAAATGCTTATATATTGAATTACGTTTTCAAGGGCACAGAATTCAATGATATAAGCAAAATGGTTGTTTTCTGTGGGAAAAATAAGCTAAAGCTAAAAGTTATTTTCCCCTGTGCCCAAACAACCATTAAAATCAAGTGAATTGATTAAAAATGAAAACAGAATAGAAACAAATAATATGAAATGGAAAAAACTATAAAACCTATTTAAATATTTATAGGATATAAAATGAAATAATAAACACCATACCGATTAATATTTTAGAATAAATCCACGCGCACATGGCACCCATATCGTAAAGATTAAGGTTAATAAAACAGTTAAGAAATCACAGTAATTGATACCATAGGATGCAGTTAATACATATTGAAATAAATGTTAAATAACTTTTAATATAATATAAAATAATATAAATAGAAAGTAATTACATAATTAAAATGCACTATTAAATTAATTAAAAACCGTTAAACAATATCGTCAAAATTTAGCTAAAAATTCCCCCTGGTGTAGTAAATTATAACTGAAATGTAGCTGGAATAAGTAAATCTAGAACTTATCGAAAAAAAACACAAATTGTGGTGCTGCCATCTAGTATTACTTTTATGATTTAATTGTCAAAAGACTTGCTTCAGTTGTAAGCAATTGAATGTAACAATTGTTTTATTAACAGCAAAACCAAACATATCCTTATATATAGATAATTATAAACTGAATATAAACCACACAATGTATTTTAAAAAAAACTATTGTTAATAAAATTTAAAAAGCATACAAAATATTCTATTAGCAAATTTATTTAAACTACACTAAGAATTTAAATAATTCTAGAACATCGATAATATATAGCATATAGCTATATGCTATAAAACAAAATAAATTCATTAATTAATAATTAATATAAATAATTATTAAAAATATAAAAATCTTTAATAAAAACTATTATATATAAGATAATTATAAAATGAACAGGAAATAAAAAACATATGGTAGTATAAAGAAGGTGAACTGATACTTAAATTCCAATTACCTAAAAAGCACAAATATAGTGTGTGGATTATTTTATACATCCATAAAAATCCTAAAAGTATGAATGTGGGACATTCAAAAACAGTAAACCGATAATAAATTATATAACACTAAGTGAAAATAAATAAATATTAAAATATTAATAAGAATAGAGGAATAATAATAAATATAATTACCCAATTTTAATCCATACAGTATAACTTTATTTATATTAAATATACTTATATGTATATTAATCACTATAAAAATGGCATACTATTAGTAATTAATATGATATTGTCCTTATTCAATTAAAATTTATAACAAATGATTGTAAATAAGATTAAACAATAATAAAGCTAATAATAAATGAAATTCACCAATTACATATAAAATATCAAATCAACATCCTTATAAAATACGTATCAAAAATATAGTAATAATACAAAAGCCCCATTTTTTTTAAATATAAATTAACCATTGCGTATTATCCAGACAACACCACCCTCCTCCGTACTCTAACATCTACCCACCCATCCAACCTATAATAATTTTTTTATGTTATTTTACAATTTTTATTTTTTATAGAGATTTTTTTATTTTATATATGTATATTATATGTATAGATGAAATAAGTTTGAAATTTAGCATTAATGTTAAAGTAAATTAACAGACTCATGATGAAGAATGCTAAAATTTAACATTTAACTACAAGGTTTATTTACAGTTAGTTTACATATTTACAAAAACCAAATAGAATTGTGCCACAAGACACCAGCGTTCCAAAGAACGAAATTGAATTAGCATTTGCATTAATTTTACCTTTTAAATTATTATTACAAAGATTAATTAGTTGCTTGGTTACCATAAATTGTATATCCTTAGCACAACATAGATTATTAAAACAATGGGAATACAAAAATATTGAATAACACATACCTTCTGCACAATATAGTAGAAGCTTACTCATAGCCGTTAGTCACACATATAACCGTTGCTCATTGAGGTTTTTCACGCTCCAGATAAAGTTCACTAATTTAATTAAACAGGTGATGATATCAAAGTCCAAGAGCTACCGATCTTAGGGTCGTCCCTTAACGGGAAAACACGACCCGAAACACTCGTAGTCATCTCCCAAAAATTACCGTTGAGAAAACTTAATAAATCTTGGTTTAACCAGCACTGTTGAGAATTATTTCAAATCTCTTGTAGTCATCTCATCTCTGTGAATAATCCATCAGAACTCCGAAAATCGCCTTTTAACCGTCTCTGAAAATTACTGTTGGGAAACTTAGTCGACTCTTTATTAAACCATCATAGTGGAGACATCTTTCTAATTATGACTATAACTTAATTCTTTGCTTACGAAATCACCTCATATTAACAATATGAAGGATGGGCCTTTGCCCCCTTCGTCAAATGATCGGTCCGTCTTGCCGACCCCCTCTTCTTCCGTTATTTCGCAAATCTCTGATTTGATACTCCACTTTTTCGGGGTATAAAGCACTCCGCCCACTAAGCGTCAGTGATCGTGGGATCTGGAAACCCCGGGCTCTCCTCCTCGCTCGTGTGGTCCATCTTTTACGACTTCTTTATGAGGTCCAATAAATATTCTTACGTCCAGTTGTAAATTCTGCATGACATTTTATGTCAACCTTTTGTTAAGCTTGGAGCCTTCGTGTCTATCTAAAAAGATTCCCTTAGAAGATAAAATCCAACTGTGCACTCGTTCTCTTACTAAGGCTTTACAACGTAAATACATATATGTGTATATTTATATCAAATAACAATAATAATAATCAAAATAAATACTTATAAGAACACACTCTATATATACTTACACACTTTATAAAATAATAATAATAATCAAAATATATAAATAACAGTATTTTTTTATGGCATTAAAAAAATAACAAAAACCTGCATAAGTGATATCAAGGGTGTTTATATCAGTTATATGATATTACTTCCAGCAGTGTCCTTGAAGAATGAAAATCATAAAGATGTAAGTTTGTCATTGAGAAATTATTTTTGTCTTTCAAACCGAAATTTTTAAATACAGAAATATGAAATAAAACCGGAAATATTGTGTGAAAAAACTAAATTTTTCTGGAATTTACGGAAAAAAATTTCCGTTAAAATACGGAAACAGTACTGGCGTCCCCATTGCCAGTACAATTTCCGTATTTTAACGGAAATTTTTTTTACAGTGTGACATAGAAATGCATTTCATGAATATTGAAGTACATAAATGCTATTGCCAGGTGTCCCGAGTAAATCGGGGATCCAAATGCTCTAGACACGAATAGTTTAAAGTAATTTTCTTCGCCTTCTCTAATGGCAGAATTATCTGCGATTAAAGATTGTGAAATAGAACTGTAAGAATTTAGTGGTGATTTACGCGGGACAACTGGCAGCACCATACATAAATAATGCAGTTGCATTAATTTGTATATATATGTATCATCAGAAACAGCCGTTTTCAATCCACTGCTGGATGTAGGTCTCCCCCAGATTTTTCCAATGTTTCCTGTGTAGTGCTTTAGTCATCCAATTTACACCGGCTACTTTCTGATTTCATTACTCCATCTTACTTGAGGTCTTCTTCTTGGCTGTTTTACATCTCTGGGATATCACCGCAGGTTCTTTGTGCTCCATCTATTGTCTTGTCTTCTTGCAATGTGCCTAGCCCATTTCCATTTTAGCCGTTTACTTCTTTCAATTATGTCAAAAACATTCGTCTGACTTCTTATCCTATCCAGGTTATTCTTTTTCTGTCTCTTCTAGTTATACCTAGCAACTTATATATATGTGTATATATGTTATAAACTAGGTTTAGGAGTCGTGGCTGGCGACATTCTTACTTTAAAAAACAGACAGTTTGCTTATACATTGCTTTATTGGGCGTCGAGGACATATTAGACGGGATCACAGTCATACAAGGTGGTAACCGCCGCGATCAATCACAGCAATCCCAATCTCGAGTCTGTTCACAGAGGTTGCTCGTAGGAATCTGCGTGAATTTAAAGTTCTAAGAGAAGATCACCACTTGTAGAAACTACTTTATAATAATTTATAGCCTTAGACGGTTTTATATTAGATGCTCGTGCGTAATCTTGGATAATTGGCTTTCACTTTAGTATAGGTTACGTGTTCGTGCTCTCCAAGATTTAAAAGTTAAAAATACTTGATAATTGGGTCATGTGTTTTGACTTACTTCTGAATTTAATTGGAATTTGAAGTAGCTGATAAATTATGATATTTGAGAAGTGTCAAAAACATCGAACATATGTCTGCACTGATGATTATCGAAAATAAGCTATAGGGGAGACTAGCCCTCCGAGCGTCTTGCAAAAGGGTAAAATTGTAATGTTGTTTTCTCTGCGTTTAATATTAAATGCTAAGAAAATATGATTCTTTCAACATTATAAAAAAAAATTCAATTACAAATATAAATGTAATCCTTCAGAGTATTAATCATTCTTCAAAGTATTTAAAATTCATTAAATCTATAGAATTATATTATCTTAAATATTGCTTGTATTGCTGTGAAACCTGGAGCTTAGTGAACGGAATATTACGCCCCAAACACTTAGAGGGCTAGGGAGGGTTTGACCCACTTTTTACAAAATTATTTTTTATTTTTTAAATATGGAACGTAGAATAAAGTTTTATATATCATTTTATTCGTTATACAATAAGTTATCAAAATAAAATTGGTACATAAGTGTAATATATAAGAAATTTGAAAAATGATTGATTTTATCATGAGAAAATAATGGGTCAAGGTTCCCCACATATGGGAGTGTTGACCCACTATATGGAAGGCTTGAACCACTTTGTTTTAAATTGAAATATTTGGGAAGAGAAATAAAATCAGTTTAAAAAAAGCAAAATAACTTTATGCTATATGATTATAAAAAATTATTTTTGAAAATATGATGCTTAAACAAGCCTTTTTTAGACGCAATCGCAAGTCAGAGAAGAAAATTTTTGTTTTAAACAGGATTTTGTTTGAGCAGGTATAATTGTACAGCAGGGAAAATGAAATTTTAACATTTAAGAGAGTATTCCGTTAGAGACAAGTTCCATTTTCATAGGGTTTCACGTATTATTATGTCCGGATTTAGGAGCCACGGTTCCTCTTTTTTTTTTTTGTTTCCTTGTCCTACTTTTTGTGACACTAGACCATGACAACTCTAGTTGGTACAATTTTGGCTTCATCTTACTATATTCATCCTGGTGAAATTTGTCTACATACCTTCCTAAACTTTTTCGTTCAATACTATGTTCTTTTGCAACCGCATGAGCACTTACCTTATCATTAACATCGTTTAACCCTTTCAGGGGTTAATTAGTACTTTCAGTACTAAAATGTTGAAATAAATGACTGGCACCGGAATTTACGAACAAATTTTTTTGAAAATAAGAAAAAGGCTATATTTCACATACATATTAAATGGAAAAGATTTTAGCAAAATTCTGGTGTCATTGTGGCATTTGGGAATTAAAATTAAGTGGTTTCATAAACATATTACCGCCCCTGAAAGGTTTAAGACTGCTGCTTTCATACTTTCTAGTCCTTTCTAGTCTTTCCCATTGTTTCTATTTACCTATTGTAAGTAATATTTATATGGAAAAAAGTTCCTATCAGCTTTTCCATTTATATTTCATTAAATTTTTTCTTGCAGTGGTTACTTTAGCAATTTTTCATATCTTTCTTTAATCAGTTTTAAACATATTCTTTTCCGTCACTCCATTTTACTGTACACTCTAAAATTGGGATGAGTGAAAAGTTAACTCTTTGAAAGAGTGATAGGCCTTTTCACTCTTTTTGGAGTGAATTTTATAAAAATACACTCCTTAAAGAGTGGAATTTGACACTCTCTAGAAAAGAGTCAAATGCCTCACTCCTGAAAGAGTGACTGACGTATGCATTGCTTATTAACCAATCAGAACAGCAAGGCGACGACGTCCTTAAAAAATAAGAAAAATGATCACTTTTTCGTTCGCTATCTTAGGATTAACAGATTAGGATATCATTAAAATTATTCTTTATGGAAAACATAAAATAAAGGTAAGTCTTATTAACCATTTGGAAAAATGCTTATCGTCCTCTGTCAGGGCAGGAAATCGAAAACATATCTGAAGCGTTTTAATGGTTGAATCCGCATTTTATTTGTTTTCTGATTGGTCTATACAGTAATCTGCATTTTCCCTTTACTTTCACTACAAAAAAAAAATTATAACTCAGAAACAAATTGAGATACAGCTTTCAAACAAATTGCATTTAAATGTACACTTTTTTTCTCTATACGACGGTGTAAAAAGTAATATTGTGGGATGTTTAGAAGTTTAAGAATGAAATTTTATTTAAAATTGGTCCAGGAATATTCATGTTTAATCCATGGCGTACGTAATGAATGACCAGCTCCGTAGAAGTTTAAAAATTTATAGTACCGAAAAATGTAATCCATGGCTTACGTAATGTATGATCAACTTCGTGCGATTTTTTATGTCTTAAATTTTAGTCTTTGAAAAAATCATTTTCCAAATGGTCGTCGTAATTTATTAAATTACATTTTTTTTTTAATTTTAAGCATTTATCCGTGTAGATATGCGGAATGTTAAGATTATGTGCTAAATAGTTGTATGTTGTATAGAAAAAAAAATGATCGTTAGAGTGTTCAAAACTGATTGTCTATTATATTTCTTCATGTAGCGGTTTGAAATATAATTCTTTTAACAATTGAATACGCACAATGCTTAGCAAAAAAATAATCAAAACTTCATTAGTTCGGGCAATGTGCTTAAAAAAATGAGTGTAAATATTTTATTCTTCCCTTTCAATGCTGTGTTGAAATATACTTTTGCCAACGATCAAAACAAAAAAAAGTTTTATCTCTTTCGTTTCAAAGGGTGGCTGACTCAGGAGAGAAGATATCTGGATTTTTTTCAATTCGTAGTAGACACACTCGAAAACATTTGCTGTTATATGAGATTTTTTTTCGTTTATTACTGATTTCGGATTATATACAGTTAAGAGTATTTATTATCTTTATTATTGTTTCGGAGTTAAATATGATATTTGATGTTTATGATATTACGAAAAGGTTGGTACAGTGAAACCTCCCTGTGCGACCAACTCCATTAGGCGACCACCTCCCTGAACGACCATTTTTACATGGAACGAAATTTATTCCCATAGGCTCAGTACTAATTTTACCTCCATTTAGAGACCATCCCAGTTGAACTCCCTCCATGAGAGACCGATTTCTTTGAAGAAAATGAAACAAATTCCGTTTTTTCCTGGTCGCTTGAAGAAGGTTTTATTAAAAAAATAACTCCGGAGAGTGCATTATTCATCAAACTTCTAAACTAAGTTTAGATTTTTTTTCCCGGTAACTTTTAACTGTTTAAATCCCTTTGTGCCTTTTTAGGCAATAAATTTAACTCTGATTACAAATTAAGAATGACGGTCAATAAACAACACTGCCCTATTCTGTCGAAAAACTCTCAAAGAAATAGATAAAGTAATGAAATCGTCATTATTTGTTCCCGTCCAAAAAAATTGCATTTACAGTAGAGCGCCTATTTCTCTCAATTTTTTTAAACCGAACTTCCATTTATCCGAACAACCTATTTCTCTCAAAATTTTTTTGTAATGATGATGATGATATAATGGAAGAGATTCAAGATGAAAAAGAAATTGAAAAAAATGAAAACAAATTCTCTGAAAATGATTCAGGTCCATCACATAACGAAGCCTTTTAATCTATGGAAACAGCTATGAAATCGCTCGAACGGCAGAAGAATTCTGATTCTATTCAACTAACGTATTTAAGAAGAATTCGAGATATCAGATATGGCAGCATTGGAAAGAACGTCTTCTTTGAAGCAAGCAACAATCGAAAGCTTTTTTGCTTAAATTATAATTTTTTGAGTTCAGAAAATGATAAAAAGAGAAAGAAAATTTTAAATGATAGAAAAGTAAACAAAAAAACAAAAAAAAAACAGTTTTCAAACACGCTATCACTAACTGGTGCTGCCAGTCCTAAGCCTGATTAAAGTGTGAAGGTTTTAGTTGAGTCAGGAACATCCCTTAAAGTGTCTGTCCATTTATCCGAACTTTTGCTTATCCGAACTAGGGTTGGTCCCGACTTGTTCGGATGATCGGCGCTCTACTGTATTTACTGAACTTCTCAAGGATTTAAAATAAAAGTTATAAAAGATAAAACTGCAAAATTAAAGCAAAGCTGAAAGTATTAATTCTTAAAACTCTGCAGTAATTAACTTTTATTTTGATACTTAAATTTTTATATTTTTTCCAAATGTGAAAAATAAATTTTAGTAACATTGTTACCATTTTTCAACAATTAAAATCTAGATTTAAACATGACCTCCATTAAGAGACCACCTCCAGAGAACAATTTTTATTGGAACGGTACGTGGTCACTTTAGGGAGAATTTGCTGCATATTATTTTTTTTAATTCTATGTAAGCATTTTTCTGCGGGTTATTTTTTTTAAATTTCGAGACTGAGTAATATAAAAAAATTAATTATAGACATTCTGCATCAGTTATTAAATTTCCTTCTATTATAAAAACATTTTTTACGTTTTTTATACACGTAATTTTTGGCGCTAAACAATAAAACATGACATTTAAGCATTGAAATAAAATGTTTTTGATGCCTGTTTTGAAGTTTATGGATAAGACTGCTTTAGTACTTTTTTAAAAAGTTCATATTTACTTACATAATGAGGTCTGAATATTTTTTTAAAGAGATTAATAACTACTTTTTTGCATTAAAATGTTTTTCAAACAATAAGAATTTTCTAATGCAGTCATTTACTTATTTTTAAGTTTCTTTTTTTTCTATTTCCGAGGTCAATCTTTTCCTATAAAACATATATAATCTATATTGTTCATAGTCACAGAATACAATATCTACGCGAATAAAAAATTTAAATTAAATATGGCTTATCGTGTTGTTTCATTAATAAGTATTGTACTAAATCCATTTTTCAGTAGTAACGGACGAAAATTAGAAATCATGATTAAGTTAAGGAATATGTTTAAAAGAAAAATATATACATATTCCAGAGAACTTAAAATTTAGACTCCATGTTCATATTAAATAAAACAAAAGAAAATCACAGCGGATAATAAAAAAAAACATTCTTTATATTTAAATCATGCTTAGAGCTTATTTAAAAAAGAAGTGAGTTTATAAGCATTGCTTTTAATTTGAAAAATTAAAAATATTTTAGAACAATAGGACTTTGCAAAAATAGCAATAATTTAAAGAAAAAGTACGTTTTTTTATTTAAAACAAAAATTAAAATCCAATCAAACATTGTTAAACATATAAAATCCACCTATTAAAAAGTTATTAATAAAAATTTTAAAGTTATATCTTTATAGGGCATGCAATAAAAGCAAACACAAAGGATAAGTTTGGAATAAAATATTTTAATTTATTTCTGTCAGTAATCTAATTTAAATTCTGTTTTTTATTCCAATCTTTACCACGCTTGTATCTATTTTCTTTGCATGCTGTAAAAGATGTGATTCTTTTAAAATGACCATAAAAGCAAAATAAAAAAAGAATCGACTACATAAAAAATGAACATTCACTCTTATGAAAAAGTGACTATTCATTCCTACCAGGGGTGAAAAACCGCACTCCTTTAGCAAGAGTTAATAGTCACTGCTCTGAAAGAGTGATTATCCACCGCTGTTTAGAGTGAATATTCACTTCCCAGGAGTGACTATTCACTCATTCAGAGAGTCAAAAATTTTACTTTTGCTCAGAGTGAATAGTCACTCTAAAGAGGTTTTGGGCATATTTTGACTCTGCGATAGAGTGAATAGTCACTCTTTTTTATTTAGAATGTAGTTTTACAGTAAAAATTTACGTTCTTTTTTATATATAACGATTAACCTTTTGTTATGCACAGTGTATAATAAAAAGAGTTCAAAAACCACTTAATTTAGGGAGCTTTGAGCATCTGGTCAACCCTCCCTCACATTGACTGGGTCAAGCCTCCCCACATAGCCCTTTTCTAAATAATCTATATACAGTGAATTCTCGATAAGTCGAAGTCTGATAAGTCGAATATTAGTTTAAGTCGAAGTTAACACGAAGTCCCGACCCCTTTATAACAATTCAATGTTAAACTTTCTCGTTTTGTCGAAGTCTACATCTTTTAAGTCGATTTTTTTTTCTGAAAGCAAACTAACAGTAATTGGACTAATTTCTTAATTTTTCAGCCACAGCTCAAAAATGCTGACACTTTCTATTAGATAAAACTTTTCTGAACTCCTTCGCAGCCTTTGAAGTACGCTATTTTTACTTCCCACCTAGACATCGAGAAGAGTCTGCGAGTTTGCAATTTCGGTGGCAATCGTTCCCCCCCCCCCCCCCCATTCATATCTCCTTTACGTTTTCCCTATTCTCAATCTCAGGTGGCTTAGTGTATTCTAATTTGCCAAACTTCTCACGCTTTTATGAAAGGATTTTTATTTTAATCTTTCGATTCCATTATTGAGATTTCATTCGGGTTCTTTGTTTTAATGTTGAGTCCTGTCATTTTAGTGTTTATTGCTTTCACATCGTGATACATTTTTAGTTGGGTTTTTTAAAATGTCGAAGCGGAAATTAGAAATTCTTACTTTAGAACAAAAAGTAAATTTGATAAAAGATAATGAAAACAATCCTAATTTAATGAAAAAGATCTAGCCCTGAAATATGGTATCCCTCGCAACACTCTATCTACCATACTGAAAGATAAAGAACGCAATTTGAAAAAACGTAAGTCAAGTGTCAACCCACCAGTGCAAAAGGATGAAGACGTGTTCCTTCTCAGATATCGAAACAGACCTCGTACAGTGGTTTATATCTTATAGTACACAGAAGAGTGTAATTCCTTTAAGTGGCATGATGTTTACATGACAATGCTTTGGATTTCACAAAATTATTGAATGTGAAAGGATTCCCTGAGAGCACGGGATGACTGCAAAAATTTAAAGCCAGACACAACATTGTGTTTCGGACATTAGACACTGAAGTAAAAGATGTGTCTTATACGCTGTGTGACGGATGGAAGACAGCTTCATTACCCAAACTCCTTGCCGGCTATAGTGCGGACGACGTTTGCAATATGGATGAAATGAGAGATTTTTACAAATGTTTTCCTAAAAAGACAATGATGTTTAAGGGGTAATCATGTTCCGATGGAAAGTTAAGTAAAGAACCTTTAAATGTGCTTGTTGGAGAAAATGTTTCTGGATCAGAAAAATCACCTTTACTGGTCATTGCTAAATACAAAAATCCTCGCTGTTTCAAGCATAAAAAGTCACTTCCGGGTAGAGTAAAGATCCACTAACAAGGCTTGGATGACACCGATATTGTTCGAGGAGAACATCAGAAATTTAGATGTACTGTTTCATGCAAAAAAGTGTAAAATGTTGATCTTCGCTGATCCGTGTACAGCTCACGATCAACTTTTGAACATGAAATCTATCAAGTTAGAATTTCTCCCTTCTAACACAACTTCTAAGCTACAGCCAGAAGACCAGAGAATAATTAAATGTTTAAAACATTCCTACAGAAAAGGGTGGAAAGCAATCGAAGATGACAAAAATGGAATAAATCAAAAGTGTGATGTGTTAGAAGCAATTAGACTGATTTCAAGTCCCTGGAACAACGACGTGAAACAAATCACTATCAAAAATTGCTTCAGTAGATGTGGCTTCTTTGCAAGGAATGCGGATTCATGTGTTGTGAATGAAAATTTACAAGATCAAGTTATTTCTGAAGATGACAATACTGAGTTTTTGAATGACAATACTGAGTTTTGAAGTGTCGCAGTTTGCGGAGAAATTAGTGCTTCAGATATAGTTGACCCAATGAAAAAGGTGGAGAACGATTCTGAGTTTGAGGATGACGAGGAAGTAAATTGCGTTTCACCTCCAGGCAATCAAGAAGCACATGCGGCAATGACTACACTACAGCAGTATCTCAAAGGTAGAGACGGTGTGGACGATTCTCTTTTCCTTTGTTTTCATACTTTCTGACATGTGAAAGACAAAAAAGTTTCTTCAAACAGTCATAATTAAAAAGTTTTTTCGGAAAACTGGAGTTTGTAAGTACCTTATATGTAGCATTAAATTATATATCTCTTTAGCGCTCATTTTGCAGACACCGTTATTACAATATAATTGCAATTCCTATGTATATGATTGAATTATTTTTCATATATTTTCTGTATGTATTTAAGGATTTTTGATAAGTCGAACTTACGATAACACGAATATTTTTGCCGGTCCCTTTGAATTCGACTTATCGAGGATTCACTGTATATATTGCACTTACGTAGCGCTAAAATAAGGGTGAATTTGTTGCTTGACGTTTGGCAACAATCGCAGTAACACAAATAATTTGCTTTATTACATTCCACCAATCAGAAGCGTGATTTCACCACTGAAACTCCTGTTATATTTAAAAGAAAAATCTCGATGGTTTTCATAAAATGTAAACATATTACAACGATTCTGTTTTTCCATTCACTAATCGAGTAAGAATAGAATACAGATTATCTACTGAGAAATAATATTAAGTAATCTGTGTAAATAAAATGACAGTGAATAAATAACCTTTCAACGAAATGTTTCTGATGAAGATTGATGACGTCATTCAGAAAACACAAGATGCAAATTCATCCATGAATTAAAATATTTTTCTATAACTGTGTGAGTGATGATATCATATTCCTGCACATAAATAGACTGGACTCTCGATATTTATTTAAAGAGTCTTGGTGTACACAAAATGAAATATTTCTGAAAATTACATAATTTCCAATTAATTAAAATGAATATTTAATGAAACTCAGGAATTTTAAAAGAATGTCTTAAATGACACTCTAATCTCGGAAGGAATGAAGGGTTCTGATGGTGAAAATGATGTCATATTTGAAAGAAAGGATTTATTCTCATATGTGGACTCCAAAAGTATCATGGCACACGGTAGAATTGTTTTAAACAAACAACCGATTTCTGGGAAAGTTTTCCGTGGTGTGAAGCAGTTACCTCCCGGAAAATAGCGCAGCAAAAGCCAGGAAATGCACAGGAACGGGTTTAAAGAAAATGACGTCATGAGCTTTAGAGTTTATATAAAACTGAAATATTTTAGTTTGATTTTGTCAATAGGACGTCATATTCACTATCTTTACATCTAATTCATCAAATTAAAATTCAGAGCAGGAGCTGTCTTTAAGCACAGTACGATCTTTTGGCAGATATAAGAATAGCAATGACCACTGGTTCGTTTTACGGTCACGTGATTCATTCAAAAAATCAGCTTTTTGATAAAAAGTTTCTTTTAGACACATCAGAAAACGTGTTGTTTACGTTTTGTTAACTTGCCAAGTGTCTGAGAGATAGTGTATATTTCACGTCGAATGAACTTTAGATACTGTTTGTTGATTTATATTGAACTATCTTGGTATCAGGTAGTGTTTTTCCAAGAGCTTTTCGAGATAAATATAAGCCTTGCTGTACAATATTATGCGCAATGACTTTTAAATTAATTGTGTTCCAATTTTTTTCCGTTAATTATTTTACGTTTCAAAAATTTTTAAAATTCATAATGTTTAAAAGATTTATGCTTATTGGTAGCACCAGCTAAATGCATTTTTAATTGTTATTTCAACGAAGTTTTCAATTACTCTTTTTTAAACTAATTTTTTTTTGAAAATTTCATAAGTTGAAAGGATTTATGATAGTATTCATTATGGCTAGAGTTGCTGCAAAAAGTGGCGAGCAAGCGAAGCGAGCTGGGGACGCGTAGCGGTCCCAATGTGAATTGTGTCGCAATTCACGGGGATTGGCGAGCATTAGTGAGCAGGGGCAGAGCTCCCTAGTAGTACATTGTTATGTTAAGCCTAACTTACTGTACAATCTTTATGCCTGAAATGAAAGCTCGACATTTCTGCATTACTTAAAACCTACTTACTTAAATTTCTATGATATATTTTATCTGAAAAAAGCTTACAAAATATTTCTGAAAAACACAACTTTTAGGTTGAAAATGCTTCGCAATTGATTTTTTCTGCACCTACAGTTCACTCTCTGTTTAACGACTTTCAAGAAACCTCGAAAAATCGTCCTTAAATAGAGATCGTCCTTAAACAGAATTTGGGAAAAAATAATATTTGAAAAACATTTCCCTTCACAGTTTACAGGCTTAGAACTGTCAATACGTTTTTCAATATATTGGCGTGTTTAAAAATGTAATTATACTGCATACAAGAGCAACATTACTGCATACAGTGTTACTTAAAGTACAATAAAATTATTTATAATACATTTAATTAAACAATGTTTCTTACAGTACAATAAAAATATTTATATTACATTTACTTAAACAAATTGTTTAAAAAATCTAAAGGTGTAGATTGTTTCAATGGTGGTCTAGTTTTTAGCACCCTTGCTTCAAGCTCCTCAAGAAGGTTGAATGAGTCATCTTCCATATTTGATGAAACAATGTTCTGGCGAAGAATATCCAGGGCAGAATTCGCATCTGAGTAAGAAAGAGATGGTGTCTCGCTTTCTGTATCATGAGCTTCATCGCCATCTTCTGCATCTGAAGTGGCATTTTCATTTGCGATGTCTTCCTAAATTTGATCTAAATTTCTGAAGTCGGTCGTTAAAACGTCTTCGTCACATGGGTTAAGTCCATTACACCCTTCTCCTTTATCTGTACTCATCTGAAGTGCAAGAAAACTTGTTTTTCTATCAGAGGAAGTTCCTTTGTTTCACATGTATAAAGCGTTAGGGGAAAAAAACTATGTGAAAATCGTCGTTAAATATAAACAATTTCGTCTTTAAATAGAGATTTTTTTACTTAAAGGAGCCGGGACCGCAAAATACCGTCCTTAAACAGAGATCGTCGTTAAGTAGAGCGACGTTAAACAGAGATACGACTGTATTTCGATTATCTGCATGAAACAAAGACTCTTGTTTGAGCTTTCTAGTAGTTTTGGTTGACACCTATCGATAAAACTCTGAAATTCTTTTAAATATGAAATCTGATGAGTGGGTTAAGCCTCCCGTATGGTCAACCCTCCCTAGTCTCCCCTACTTGATAATATCCCCCTAACGATTTGAAGTGCTACCTGGGGCAGATATAGAAATTGAGTTAGCAACTACGGGCAAAGTATACTAATTGGAATAGTTTATAGAGCATCTTATCAATTTTATAACAGATATATATATTTATATATATATATATATATATATTTAAATATATATATGTATGTGTGTGTGTGTGTGTGTGTGTGTGTTTTTATTTATACATCATCTTTGCTATGAATTGCGCATACGAAGCTCCCCTGAAGATTCCATATCACATTCACAGTTTTTATTTTTTGTATCTTCACTCTCCAATGTCCAATTTTTTTCTTTATTTTTCCCATTATTTTCACACATGTGATTTAAATTTTTATTATTATTATTATTATTCGATTTTATTACGCTGAGGCCCGAAATCGGCCAGTTAATGAAATGGCCGGTCAAATCGTGAAATGGCAAATTTTGCTTTAAATTTATTGGTCAATATCTGATCATCCTGATTCTGGATTTGGCGGCGATTGACCAAAGTCGAATAAAAAAGTCATAAGTTGGTTTTGAAAGTCTGTGTAGTTTCACACTTTATATTATTATCTATATATAAATATATCTATATATAAATCTATATATAAATATATTATCTATATATGGCGTTTTTCATCAACTGCCTTGAAATTGTGTACTGAACCAATTTTAACATTTCATTTTTTAAACAGAAGCCTGTTCATTTGAATCTGTTCATTGTCAACGCTATTTATTTCTTAAACTAGTCCAAGTTTTATATTTATTTTTAATTTTAAACTTTTTTTATGAACTTTCTTCAAATAGGTGGCAATCGAGTTACATCTTTGTTGCAGAGAAATGTAAATAATGCTGATTTTTATATCCTTATTGATGCCGTTTTATCGTTACAATTAAAAAGAAAATAAATTTTTAATTTGAATACATGGTATTTAAGACAATCAAGGGGTTAAAAATGATTATTTATGAAAAAAAAGCATGTATTTAAAAAGATGAATCTGCAACTTTTTCCTATAACTACGACATAATGGGATCATTTTCAGAGATCTTTTATTCCATCGCTTTTGAGATTAGTGGCCAAATTTTCATTGGAATAAATGCCTTTATCACTCAAAATGACGTCATTTATAAAAGGAATTCTACTGAAAATGTGCACTCTTAATCAAAAAAATGCAACGTTTTGCTACGATTGTGTCTAAATGATGTATGTGCGTATTAGAGGTCTGCACGGGCTGAAATTTCCAAGCCCGGGCCCGGCCCAACTCATAGAAAAAAAATTCTGCCCGGCCCGTAGAAAAATAATTGGCCCGACCCGGCCCGGTAAAAAACTTAAAAGTTTGGCCCGAGCCCGGCCCGGAACGGAAAAAAGTTCAAATCTCGGCCCGAGCCCGGCACGGCCCGAGTAAATTTCGACAAAACATTGATTTTTTTTTTTTTTTTTTTTTTTGAAGTATTAACAATCTGAAAAATACTATACAGTAAGACGTTAATTGCATAGAAAAGAAAGAAAATGCGTTATAGACAAGTTCCTTTCTTAGCGAGTGTAAATGTATTATATATTCTTTTCTTATGTATTAGTATATTAATTGTGCATGGATCAACACCTTAGTGAGTTTAAAACTGGGTTTCGTCATAGGCAGGTTCTTTTTCACACGTTTTATTATGTTTTAATTTAGCTATATTTTAATAAGCGCAGAAATCTAGTGTTCTCTAAAAAGAATAAATTTTAATGTTTAAGTGTAGAATAATGGCCATTTGAAAATGTATGCATTTTTTGCTAAAATGTTTGGGCCAGGCCTAATTTTACCGACCTTTGAATGGACCAGGCCACGCTGAGACAATGATTTTCATACGGGCTGTGTTAAAATTAGGACTGAAAATTTTGGGCCTTGAAGACTCGCAATGAACCAGTCCCGGCTTTGTACAGAAAAAATAAGTTAGGCCCTGCCCGAGCCTTCAGAAAAAGTGTGGCCTGGGCCCAGCCCGAGTTCCATGAGTGAAAATCGGCCCAAGCCCGAGCCGGACGTGCAGATCTCTAGTGCGCATTCAATTGTTAAAAGAATTATATTTCAAACCGCTACATTAAGAAATATAACAGACAATCACTTTTGAACACGCTAACGATCAATCTTTTTCTATACAACATACAACTATTTAGCTAATAATCTTAACATTCCACATATGTAGACGGATAAATGCTTAAAATTAAATATGACTTACATTTATTTTATGTGTTCCATAAAGAATAATTTTAATGATATCCTAATCTGTTTATCCTAAGATGGCGGACGAAAAAGTGATCATTTTTCTTATCTTTTAAGGGTGTCGTCGCCTTGCTGCTCTGATTGGTTAATAAGCAATGCATACGTAAGTCACTCTTTCAGGAGGGAGACATTTCACTCCTTTCTAGAGAGTGGAAAATTCCACTCTTTAAGGAGTGTATTTTTATAAAATTCACGCCAAAAAGTGTAAAAATGCCTGTCACTCTTTCAAAGAGTGAGCTTTTCACTCCTCCTAATTTTAGAGTGTAGCAGGTGTTGTTCAGAAACTATGTAATCAGACTGTTTTTTCCGTTTTTTGCAAACGCAATAGATCTGTCAGAAAATAGTGTTAAAGTTGACGCTTTGAACCAAAGTTCCCGAAGAAAGTAGAAAAACCTGTCAACGATTGGCAAAAAACGTGTTTGTCACGTGATCAAAATCTCTATAACTCAATAGGTAATTGATTGATCCAAAAAAGGAAAAAATAGTTCGATTCCAAATCGCTTCCACATGGTCAGGCTTTCCAAAAAAAATAGTCCTTTCCGTTAAAAAAATAATTTGTAAATTTGTCAAAATGTTTTGCGCTTGTTGAGCAGAGCAGTTGAGAACAGCCTCAAGTAATTGAATGCGTGGTAAAAATGCAACAAAAATATATATGTATATATATATACACACATATATATATATATATATATATATATATATATATATATATATACAGGTTGCAATATGTTATCTATCGCCAACCTTTAATTTCTCAACCGTTGGTCGTAGACATATAGTTCCAATTACAAAAACGTTTCAAATGAGGTAAATATTCATGTTGTGGCATTATTTAAAGTCAAAAATGAATTTGATAAAAATTTCGAAATCTAACTTTTTATACGGTCCCTCAGTCCCTATAGTTATATTTAGTAAAAGTTTACACATATCATAACAGATATAATACAAAAAGTTTGACATCTGTACTACAAAAATTGACACAGTTATTAAATTTAAAAGTTTGAGATTTTTGTACATGATTTTGTCTTTCATTGAGGAATCAGTTAAAAGATGAATTAACGTAATTCGAGATCAAAATCAGGGGGCAATGTCCTTTTCACGGCGAAGCCACTTTTAGCCGGTATCGTCGGTACTTTTGAATGTTGTTCGACCCATGAAAGTTAGCTCAAATTTTTAGATGAAATAATCCTATTTGGTGATCCCTCGATTTGGTGCTACCGGCTAAAGGTGGTTTCGCCTGAAAAAAAGACATTGCACTCTGATTTTGATCTCGAATTACTTTAATTCATCTTTTAACTGATCCCTTAATGAAAGACAGAATCATGTGGAAAAATCTCAAACTTTGAAATTTAATAACTGTGTCAATTTTTGTAGAACAGATGTCAAACTTTTTGTGTTATATCTGTTTTGATATGAGTAAACATTTACTAAATATAACTATAGGGACTGGGGGACCATATAAAAAGTTAGTTTTCGTAATTTTTATCAAATTGATTTTTTTACTTTAAATAATGTCGCAACATGAATATTTAGCTCATTTGGAACGTTTTTGTAACTGAAACTATATGTCTACAACCAACGGTTGAGAAATTAAAGGTCGGCGATAGATAACATATTGCACCCTGTATATAACCGTTAAACAAACATTACCGACCACCAAAAAAATATATATATATCTGTGATTTAATTGTTATTATTCGCAAAAAGTTTTATTATATACTAGATAGTGCCCGTCAAGATTTGACGGTAAATAACTTGAAAGTTTCATTAGAAAAAATATTGAATTATGAATTAGTTGCTTTTAAATTAATTATTGAATGACGAATTACGTGATGAATTTCTATATTGATAAGTGACTCCCTATTTCTTTAAGGCGATAGCTGGTGCTGTCAGTCTAACCTATTCAGTGAAGTGAAAGAATTTTAAGTTTATAATTTACAACCAATTATGCTTGCTTTTTATCAGAAATTTACCTTAAAATTCCGGGTAGAAAATTTATTTTTCTTACTACGGCCTCTTTTTTTTTCTTAATATTTATTTTCATTTATTTATTTATTTATTAAAACTACACGGCCATTAAAAGTTGCCATGAATTTTATTTTTATCTGTCTCATTCTCTAAAAACCTAAATCTGAAACTTGATGCAGCTAACGATTTATAATATATATATATATATTTTACCTGAATTTTATTTTGCTTTTTTTAAATATTAAACCTGAATATCAAGGTAATTTCTTTTATAGCTCTTATACGAATATTTTTCTTTCTTCCCGTTTTATATTTTACGCATATGAATGACAAACTTTTCTTTCTGACACACACCCATATATATTCTTGATAATGGTCAGAAAATATAACGAAAATTGTAGATCAGTTCAGTTTATTTATTTGATAATTACATGCAAAATATTTTAAATATAAAATCATTATTTTTTTCAAAATATTATTGAGAGTTAAATTTAATTTAATTATAAAGCATTCAAATAATAAAATAAAAATCCTATAATTTCTCTTCCTAATAAAATATGTCATTAATGAAATGAATTATCGACAAAAATAGTACACATTTTGCCAGGCTTGGATTCGAACCTGCGTCCGCTGCAAAAATTCAGAGTCTGAAACTGCTGCCTTAACCGACTACGCTATCAAGATCATGTTTTTCTTCCTTCTAAATCAGTGGTGTAGTCCTAGGAAAAAATGTGGGGGGACGCTCATAGTCTTAAACATTGGGATCTATATAATCCATAGCAAAGCAAACTTGATTTTGAATCTTGCTTTTTATTTTGAATTCCTGAGAACAAACAGTAATTGAAAAATTAAATTAAAACTTAAAAACTTAAAATTTAAATAAAATTAATTTAATTAAAGTTTCTACTCTGTTGATCGTGAAATAACTTGCCAGAGAATTAAAAAAAATAAAAACCTTATTTCGTGTCTGGAAATTTCTGGATTAGAAATCGCAATTCAGTAACACATTCATGTAGCGAAATTTTCGTTAGAATTTGTTTTGAATTATTTGTTGTAGAATAAGTATTGTCTTTGAGAGCATTGAAAATTATTGCATTTTTACTTTATGTAAATTATTGAAAATCATGACAGTAAGAAAACACTGTGAAATTTCGGCATATCATTACTTTTTGAGGTACACTGAATCGGCTTTCCTATTTTTACAATGATTTTCTATGAATGTGCGTATGCATGTATGTTGCTATATCTAGTTGAAACAAAAATACGTTTTTGTTTTCGCTATTTTTCTTGTTTTCGCCTCGCCTCGGTTCCGTTAACATAACAAAAAAAAATAGTTTTTACCGTCTGATTTTATTGGAAATTTAATAGATTATAAATACAACTATATCCGAGCCCTTTTTAAAATTTCGTGTTAGAATATGTATTTTACTTGAGCCGAAAAAAACTTGAAAACTATGAAAACTTGAGCCGACGGCGAGCGAAACCACACCGAAACACCCCGGTTTTAAGAGTTTTCGTCGACATTTTCACACATTTTGTTTTCTAAAAATATTTCTAGTCATCCGAATGTTTCGAACTTTTGTAGGTGATGTAAATCTGGTCTGCAGAGATGCTCAAAAATTGTGTCGAAATACGGATGCTTAATCACTTTTACCATAGAAAAAAAAGAACATCTCCATAAGGCACAAAGTAACCTGCAGTCGCAAACTTTTTTAAAGAGTTACACTTTGAAGAGTTATTTTTGAAAACCGACTGCATCGTTGAAGACAAGGTCTCAGCATACGTATTTTTTGTTAACCGCTATCTCTAAAATTGGACCCGAAGGAATCGTGCCGCACGGAAGAAAAAGAGAATTGCAAAAACGAAACTTTTTGAAATTTTTTTTTCAAAGCGTTAATAATGATATTTTTTTAAACTGATGGCATTTAAGACGCAAAAGTATGATCTTTCAGAACATGTCTTCCGTTTTTCTATACTAAACGCTTTGGCCACTTATGAAGGTAAACAACAAAAAATAAAATCCTTCTATATATAAAAAAAAGTTTTGATTTGGAAATGGACCAATGAAAATCTGCGTAGATAATCCCGGCAGATCGGCATCCAATTTGAAATGCTTAAACATGACCTTTCTTCGTTAATATTAAAAAAACTGTTGCATACAAAAATATGAAAATCGGTAGTATCATAGGGAAATGTTTGATAAACACGCTGATGTAGACAGTTTTCAAATCGAAGAATTATTTTAAGAGATATTTAATGCCAAAGTTGAACAAAATCGTTCCCTTAAAAAGTTTTATCGGAGCAAAAATGTACATAGGAATTTAACCATTTTTAGATCATTTTATGCGTCAGAATTTCCCGGTGTGCAGACTGCATTTAGTTTTTTAATTTGAATCATTTTTTGAGGTTTTATTTCTATTTTAAATTCAATTTTTCAGCATTTCGAGAGATATTTTTTGCGTATTTTAGATAATTGTATTAATTTAAACTGTTGCCAACTGTATAAACAGCGCAAACAGTAATGTTTGCTTCAAGTTAAAAATTTATTTTACACGTGACTATTATAAACAGAAAATATAAAAAGCAGGAACTCATTGAAAATTACGTCATAAAAACTATATTTACACGCGAATTTTAAAGAGAAAGAATATTGTAAAATAATAAATTCATTAACATGCGTTAGAAATCTTAAATAGGAGAATTTACGTCACATTACACTTATTACGTAAAATGAACAGAAAATAATATTGCAAAACAGTTTAAATTTAAAAATTGCCCGAGACATTTATTTGATATTTTAAGATGATCATGATATTTCATTTCTAACAAAAGTATTTTTACGTGAATATTAAAAAGAGAAAGAAAAGTTTGGTGAAAATTACGTCAGATTATAATTGTCAGATTCAAATGGACCTTATGCACGCGACCTGAGTTCGAGGCTAAAATTCGTCTGCTGGCGGTATTTACTGGCGGTGTTTAGCATAGCAGTCTATGGAGTGTGCGTTATTAATGCTTGTTTGCTAAAAATACCGCAAAAAAATTCTTTGATGCAGCAGCATATACTTAATATATTGTAATCTAAATTCAAAATGTTGTTCTGTATACGAGAACATTCCTTAAGTTTGCAAATTTTCAGTGAAAATGTATGCACTCAACCTGGGTCAAGGCTAAAATCGTCTGCTAGCGGTGTTTGCGCCTGCGCGTACTGGTATTCTGCCGGTGCAGTAACTAGAATAACAGATCATCATACCGCCAGCTCTGGCGTCTGACGTCACCTGAATAGGGTCCATTATAATTTAGTCTTCCGAAATCTTTTTAAAGCCGATCAAATCAGCGTGCTGTTAGAGTCTGCGGTGTCTGAACGGGGGTTGACGAGCGTAGCTCGTAGGTGGCAGAGCCCCCTAGTATAATAAAAGAGACAAATCCCCAAAAAATCTCTGCATTCTGTTCTTCATTTCTTTCTACTGTGCAAATCGGGTTCTGGGTGGAATGAAGCATGGAATAAAACAGATGAGAGTTCGTTGTGATTTTTAATTAATATCGCGGCTGATTATAAAAAAATTAAAAATCTGAGCCTCGGGTGCATCAGGACCTACTTTCGACTACCCATACTCCAAATTTTTAGATTTCTACGTGCGTTAGATTTCGCTAGCCATCGCTGACATACACACAGATACACAGAGCGAAACATTCTTTTATTAGTATAGATTTAAATTAAAGGGAAAGTGATTTTAAATCAAGGGATATTTATTCAATTCTGTCACAGTTTAATAATATGCGTAAGAATTAGAATGTTAACCATTTATAAAGTGTTGGGAAGAATACGTCCCACTTAATTTTTATTACCAAATGCTACAATGGCACCAGAATTCTTAAAGAAAATTTTGCATTTGTAATGTACGCGATGAAAAGGCTTTTATTAAAATAGCAATTAAAGCCTTTGTGCAGGAATATTAAAAAGCAGAAAGCCAACGTAGCTCAGCCTTGCTTTTCTAGCACGCTGTGTCTTGCTCTATCTTGCGCTGAAGAAGAATCTCGCTAGTAGATTCGAAACAGCTGTTTGCTGCTTTTCACGTATTATTTGTGCATTTTTAAACGCTGGCTTTCTGCTTTTTAAAAAACTTTTACTTATTTTGAAACAAATTTGTTCGTAAAACCTGGTGTCATTCAGTCATTTCAAAATCTTAGCAACTGAAGTAATTTGCCCTAAAAAGGGTTAAACAGATTTTTCATTAAAATTAAATTACTGTTATTAGTTAAAAGACCTACTAAAACCATAGACTGTGTATAGATAGAATGTGTGCGTATTCTTTTGCTTGGTCTTGAATAAATATTTCACGCACCGTTTTCCACAGCAAAAATGCAGCAGTGCTCCTTTACTAAAGTACACACGAATTATTTTCAGTTTGAAAAATTGTAAAGTCATTAAAATGTATTTCAAGCAATTACCATTAATAGATCATGGGTTTCCAAATATTTTTTATTGTTGTGGTAAACAAACAATAAATGTTATTTTCGATAGGGAACATTTTGTAACAAATTTCAATACCATATGTCATTTTTGTTATATTTAAAGTACATTATAACATTTTCAATGTGTATTTCGAAAAAGTTCCACTCATAAACTGTAATATAAAATAACTCTCTTATTGTTCTCTCGTAAACGAAATATTGATGGTCTACAGATCATTTACAATATTGATAGTACTACATAGAGGTCTGGACGGGCCGAAATTTCCAGGCCATGGCCGGCCCGATACAAAAATTAAAAATTTTGTCCCGAACAAAAAATATTGACCCGGCCCGGAAAAAAGTTAAAATCTCGGCCCGAGTGAATTTCTACAAAACATTGATTTTTACGGCGATTTGGTTAAAAATTTGCCTCGTACGAGGAGATCTAACCAAAAATTCTTATCTCAGCTCTTTTTTTTTTTTCATGTTTATAATCTTCATTTTTATAGAAGTGCTGCAGCCTGCGATATTTATTTTTTTAATAAATCTATATTTGTTGTTTGGAAGTGTTTCAGTTATCATTAATATTGTTAATCCATATTCCATGTATTGAAGTGTTAAAAATCAGAAAAATGCTAAATAAACAGTAAAACTTTCCAAGACGGAATTGCATAAGGAAGGAGAAAAAATGAGTTATAGACAATTTCCCTTCTTAGCAGGTGTAAAATGTATTATATTTTATTTTCTTACGGTTTAGTATATTCATTTTGCATGGAACAACACATTTTTCAGTTTAAGACAGGATTCCGTCATAGGCAGGTTTTTTTCACACGTTTCACTACGATTTAATATAGCCATGTTTTAATAAACGTACAAATCTACTATTCTTTAAAAAGCATATTTTTTTTTTTTTTTTTTTTTGTAGACGCGTTTTAAATGGAGTTTAAAAATGTTTGCATTTTATTGCAAAGATTTTTGGGCCAGGTCTAATTTTCCTAACCTTTGAATGGACCAGGTCACGCCGAGACAATGATTTTCATACGGGCCGAGTCAAAACCAGGACTGAAAATTTTGGGGCGTGTAGCCTAAGAAGAATCAAACCAGTCCTGGCTGTGTACGGAAAAAATACATTGCTGGCCATTAAAATTGCAACACCAGGAAGGAATGATCAAAAATCACATAAAAGTAAAAAGAGGTTGGAATATGCAAATGATTAGTATTTCAGCGCATTTAGACGACGCAGGCGGGAGAGACGACATCTGAAACACTGCATAAAAGAAAAGTTACGTAGTGGATTTCTCATTCGGAAAGCGCTTTATAATGTTGACATTTGCTCAGAATATCGTGTTATGCCCCTAATAATAGAAAGAAATGCTTACCAGCAAGTGTCGGAATTGGACAGAAGCAGGATCTTTGCCTATCGAGAGTGTGGATTATCGTTCCGTGATAGCGCCCGTCGCACTGGTCGAAATCCAACCACTGTCATGCGAATATGGCATCAATGGGTTGCTCAGGTTCATACTGAACGGCATGCAGGATCTCAACGACCTCCCATGACTAACGCCCGAGAAGACAGACATGTTGTGAGGTTGGCCCTGCAAAACACAACAACCATATCACGGACCATTAGTCAGGAAATGGGCATGTTTGCAACGCGCCCAGTATCCGCTCGTACGGTGCGACGACGTTTGCAGCAGTGTGGACTGTCAGCACGGCTACCATTACTGCGGATTCCCTTGATAACGCAGCAACGTGAGAGACGGCGACTCTGGTGCGGCGAACAACAAAGCTGGATACAGGAGTAGCAAAATGTCGTCTTTTCAGACGAGTCTCGGTTCTGCGTGCAGTATTCTGTTGGCCGTATTCGTGTCTCCAAGCTCCGAGAAGAACGCTCGTCGCCTGCTTGCATTCGATATCGGCATAGGACCCCATGCACCTGGTGTTATGGTTTGGGCTGCCATTGGGTGCACGACACGCACATCTCTAGTTCGGATCGACACAGATCGGTACATTTCTGACATCTTACATCCAGTGGTTATGATGCCCTGTCTTCGAGGCCTGCCAAACGTCATCTTCCAACAAGATAACGCAAGACCACATGCTGCACGTCGTGTTCTGACCTTCCTCAATACACAGGGTATTCGATTGCTGCCCTGACCAACACGGTCTACAGATCTGTCACCCATTGAAAACATGGTGTCATGGATTGCTGAGAGACTGGCCCGCCACCCCTTTCCAGCTAATACGGTTGATGAAGTGTGGCATAGACTTGAAGTAGCATGGAATGAATTGCCCGTTTCTGTAATCCAAGCCCTGTTCGACTCCATGCCTAACCTGGTAAGGGCCGTTTTATCTGCCAGGGGGAGGGCAGCTGTTTCTACTAATTTCGCACCCCCTGTAAACCTTAAAACTGCTTATAAATTTAATAATTTTGTTTTCATGCCCTACTGTTTACGTACAACAAATATCTTTTTTGAACTTTCTTTTTTTCATGGTGTTGCAATTTTAATGGCCAGCAGTGTAAGTTAAGGCACAGCTCGATCCTTCAGGGAAAAAGTAAGGCCCGAATCCGGCCCGAGCCTTTAGAAAAAAGTATGGCCCGGCCCGAAACGAGTGGAGACCAGAACCGGCCAGAGTGCCGTGAATAAAAATTTCAAAAATATGCATAGCATTTTGCCGCGATTTAAACAAATTTCCGGAAGTTAAAATATAAACAGGTGGAGACAGACAAGCGATCGACATTATAAACACTTTTCATGTTTATTGGAAATATTAAAAACCAATGCATTATTTCTTAAGGCTGTCAACTTATTGGTGTTCTCATCCTTTAAAAAAAAATAACGATATTGGAAAGTCTGCGTACTCCCGAGTCTCGAGCGTTCCCCCTGAAAATAAAAAGTAAGGGGACGCTCGAGATAAAATAAAAAAGTGAGGGGACGCCGTACCCCCGCGTCCCCCCTCGACTACACCACTGTTCTAAATTGAAGAGGTTCGAAACACAGTTGACGCATACGCAATTGCCTCGAGTTTGAGTTTTGATCTTACAAAAATAGTTTTGCGTTTTAATATTTATGTTACCTTACTTTTTAAAAGAAGAAACTACAACTTAACATGCTAGTTTCCCAATCTTCCTGTGTAACTATTGGCAATTCACCAGCCATAACTTTTAGTTTCAAATCACTATGTTTATCTTCAGCGTGTAATATGACCGAAACAATGTGACACCCCTGAAATGAGTCTTATCTAGCTCTTAATATCGACACAATAAATTTTTGAATAGTTAATAATGCCGAAAGAGTCAAATATTAACTTTGTGAAAGAAAGAAAAGCTTGTTTACAGTAAGATCGAATAGCAGACGAACTTAAAACAACTTCAACCTGTGATGTGATATTTCAACTGAGCGAGAATCTTTGCGCATGTGCAGCGCGTCACTCCAGAGGCAGACTTCTACTTATATAATTCGCATGCGCAACTGTAGAATTTTAATTTAAAATTACGGATAATTAATAAAATATTTGAACAAACGAATGTATGATAACAAATCTGTGGCCAAATATCTTTCATTTAAAAAAAGATTGGTGTAATTTGATGCAGTAGTTTCTTCTCACGGACAGTCGAAAAAATACGCTTAGCGTTTTAAATATATAGATACTATATGTTGCAATAAAAGTGTAATATACATCAAACATGAACAATGTAAAATATTATGCTATTATATGCAATATATATATTTAAATAAAGATTATTATTATTATGCCGATTTTTGTTTTTATCTTTATTAATTAATTTATTATCAGTAGCTTTACAATTTTTATTCGAAATCTAATATTGTGATTATAATTTTACTACATAATACCACTTAGGAGCTAATGTTATATAATTAAAATAAAATATCTATTTAAAGACAATAATAGTATCTTTTAAATTGACGTAGAAAAATATTTTTATATATCTAGATGGACCTTCAATTACTTATTTTTAGTTAAGCTGCTAGAACTTTAATATTGATTGCAAACATCTGAGTAAACAATAAAACAGTTATAAGCAACTTATTATAACAATCTCATTATTTTATTATAAATTGACTAAGTCAATGTTGTTTTAGAGTTGTTGACAATTTTCTTAATAGAAAATTAAATCAAATTTAATAATTATATATTATATATTATGTTATTAACTGTATAACAATTGGTTTTGTGTTCAGTATGAGAAATATATACGCTTTTTTTTTATGCATCAAGTTATTGTTATCAAGAAATACAATTGATGAAATCAGTAGCAGCGCTATTACTCGTAAAATGGATTTTTTTCCTTTCAGGGAAAGAAGTTCGGTTCACCAATAGCCAATGAAATTACCGGTTTTTGCGCTAATGCTAAAGTCTTATGGAAAGTCAAATTTCGCGGTTCAAAACATAGTAGACCAAATCCATTTTGGAAAAAAAAAAAAAAAAAGAGATAGTCCTTTTAGAAGGTGCGTAAAATCGGTTTTATCCGCTCCCACAGTGAACTAAGTCGGTTTTCGCATACTTTCTCATGTATGTCATCTGTTTACAGACTTGGTTTACTGTGGGAGTAGATAATACAGATTTTTTACACCTTCTAAATGGACTATCTCATTTTTTTTTTCAAAATGGACTTGGTCTACTGTGGTTGTGAGCACCTCATTTAATCCGTACAAATAGGGTGTCACGTTTCATATAGTGTGGGTATGTTTTAGGTAGCTTTCATTACAAAAAGCTACCTATTGCAGCCGTTCGGAGGAAAGCGATTAAAAAAAAAATTGGTATATTTTCATCGATCATGACCCCCAGACCCCGAAACCAACCTCCGTTCAAAATTGATATATATATATATATATATATATATATATATCAATATATATATATATATATATATATATTAGGGTGGGCCGAAAAAAACTTTTTTTTGATTTTCGATGATGTGTAGCGCGGAAAAGTGGCCACTAGTTGCACCAAGTTCACACAAAAAATTTGAGATTTTTAGGACAATTCCTATATTTGCCGCTTTTGGCTTGAAGTTTTGCTAAAATGCTGATTTTTTAACTTTTTAGCAAAAATTTAAAAAATGTTAAATTAAACTTATTTTAATCGTATTTACTTGAAAAGGCATATTTAATGTTCCAAATGTATAAATATCCTCTGATAATGTATTATTTAATTGTATGTGTATTTTAAATTAGACGATTTTTATAGCCTTTTCGTGTTTAAGTGGGCAAAAGTTGCATGCATTGTTTGAATCTTTCAACAGTTTCTCTCCTTTGTCTTGTTTATGTCCCTTGGTCTTCCTTATTTTTTTCGATGCTTTAAGGGTCATATATTTGGGTGACGGACAGCAGAATCCCCCAGAAACAGATCTGGAAGGAGAGAAGGGGGTGAGGCGAGAACTTAAGCGAACGCAGTGACTCATCGCGATGTTGGGGGGAGTGAAGGAGGAAATACAAGAGGGGAGAAAGTGCGATAAGGGATTTTTATTATTTTTCAGTGCTCGGTTTCCCTGTGACATTTGTTCAGTGTAAAAGTAAAACCTTTTTCTCGTGGAATACATTGACTTTTGGATCGTTTAACGTGACTTTACTGTGTTTTGTGCGTTTTATTACGACGAGTTTAGAAATGGCTAGTGCGAAAGTTCATGATCATGTAAAGACATGTGATAGCGTGAAAAGTAGCCATTTTGGGGCACCATGCAAATTGAAAGACTTGCAATTGCCAACTATTGCTGACATCATGCGCCACTACTATTGGTTGCGAAACGATATAGAAGAAAACCGAGATATTTATCTTCAACCAGTGGATGATATTATTAAAATGGCAGGTGAAAAAGTTTCCGAAACCTGGATAACATCTTCCATACCAGTGGTTTCCCAACGAACAATTAACGGAAAGATTAAAAACTATTACAATGAGCGTAGATCATTGGAGAAATCTTGTAATCATACGGGCGTTACAGGCAAGGCGATCTGCGAAGATTTCGTACGAAATGCGGAAAGCTCTCTCTTTGACATCGCAACTTGTAATTGTAGAGGCTTGAACAAGTGTAGCTGCAACGTCAGACGTAAAGTTCCACATCGGGAGGTGAACTTCTTGAAGGATCAAAGAACTGTTCGAAAAATGTTTATCGGAAATATTGATTTAAAAACAAGCAAAACTCTTGCAAAGAAAATATCGCGGAAAATGAAGAAGGATACAATTTCAACGATTAACAGTGGTTCTGCGACAAAGCCTTCAAGGAGTGGAGTTAGATCCAGATGGAAGACAGTTATATTGTTGGAAGATTCAAGTAGTGTGAGCTTTCAAGCAAGCAGTTCGACTGAATCTGAATTTGAACCATGCCCTTCAAAGCCAAGCACTCCTAAACGCATATTCCTGTCTCATAAAGCGTCCGCCATGTCTCAGGGAAACGGAACACTGAAAATAATAAGCATCCCTTATCGCACTTTCTCCTCTCTTGTATTTCCTCCTTCACTCCCCCAACATCGCGATGAGTCACTGCGTTCGCTTAAGTTCTCGCCTCACCCCCTTCTCTCCTTCCAGATCTGTTTCAGGGGGATTCTGCTGTCCGTCACCCAAATATATGACCCTTAAAGCATCGAAAAAAAATAAGGAAGACCAAGGGACATAAACAAGAGAAAAGAGAGAAACCGTTGAAAGATTCAAACAATACATGCAACTTTTGCTCACTTAAAAATCGTCTAATTTAAAATACACATAGCAATTAAATAATACATTATCAGAGCTTATTTATACATTTGGAACATAAAATATGCCTTTTCAAGTAAATACGATTAAAATAAGTTTAATTTAACATTTTTAAAATTTTTGATAGCGTGAAAAGTAGTCATTTTGGGGCACCATGCAAATTGAAAGACTTGCAATTGCCAACTATTGCTGACATCATGCGCCACTACTATTGGTTGCGAAACGATATAGAAGAAAATCGAGATATTTATCTTCAACCAGTGGATGATATTATTAAAATGGCAGGTGAAAAAGTTTCCGAAACCTGGATAAAATCTTCCATACCAGTGGTTTCCCAACGAACAATTAACGGAAAGATTAAAAACTATTACAATGAGCGTAGATCATTGGAGAAATCTTGTAATCATACGGGCGTTACAGGCAAGGCGATCTGCGAAGATTTCCTACGAAATGCGGAAACCTCTCTCTTTGACATCGCAACTTGTAATTGTAGAGGCTTGAACAAGTGTAGCTGCGACGTCAGACGTAAAGTTCCACATCGGGAGGTGAACTTCTTGAAGGATCAAAGAACTGTTCGAAAAATGTTTATCGGAAATATTGATTTAAAAACAAGCAAAACTCTTGCAAAGAAAATATCGCGGAAAATGAAGAGGGATACAATTTCAACGATTAACAGTGGTTCTGCGACAAAGCCTTCAACGAGTGGAGTTAGATCCAGATGGAAGACAGTTATATTGTTGGAAGATTCAAGTAGTGTGAGCTTTCAAGCAAGCAGTTCGACTGAATCTGAATTTGAACCATGCCCTTCAAAGCCAAGTACTCCTAAACGCATATTCCTGTCTCATAAAGCGTCCGCCATGTCTCAGGGAAACGGAACACTGAAAATAATAAGCATCCCTTATCGCACTTTCTCCTCTCTTGTATTTCCTCCTTCACTCCCCCAACATCGCGATGAGTCACTGCGTTCGCTTAAGTTCTCGCCTCACCCCCTTCTCTCCTTCCAGATCTGTTTCTGGGGGATTCTGCTGTCCGTCACCCAAATATATGACCCTTAAAGCATCGAAAAAAATAAGGAAGACCAAGGGACATAAACAAGAGAAAAGAGAGAAACAGTTGAAAGATTCAAACAATACATGCAACTTTTACTCACTTAAACGCGAAAAGGCTATAAAAATCGTCTAATTTAAAATACACATAGCGATTAAATAATACATTATCAGAGCTTATTTATACATTTGGAACATAAAATATGCCTTTTCAAGTAAATACGATTAAAATAAGTTTAATTTAACATTTTAAAAATTTTTGCTAAAAAAGTTCAAAAATCAGCCTTTTAGCAAAACTTCAAGCCAAAAGCGGCAAATATAGGAATTGTCCTAAAAATCTCAAATTTTTTGTGTGAACTAGGTGCCACTAGTGGCCACTTTTCCGCACTACCCATCATCGAAAATCAAAAAAAAGTTTTTTTCGGCCCACCCTAATATATATATATATATATATGACCTTTGTCATACTGTAACTCTCTTTTTTATGAACCGATTTGGATGTAATTCGGTGTGTACATAGTACATACCAATGTCTCGACGGAGTTCGTTGGCCAGATTCATCCGCCATTTTGAAACAAAATGGCGGCCATTTAAAAAATTTAAAAAAATTTAAAATTTGAAATTTGGTACCAAAATTTTGAAAATGGAAAAATATTTTTTTCTTATGTATTTGACCTTTATACAAAGACTCCGGAGCAGTTTTTGTTTCGTCTATATCTTAAAAAATGGCTGAGTTATAGCATTTTGAATTTCTAGCATGGCTGACATTTTAAAACGTCCTGAATTTTGTCATGCGATAAAAGGCGTATTTATGAACCGATTTGTATGTAACTTCGTTTATACATAGTACATACCAATGTCTCGACCGAGTTCGTTGGCCAGCTTCATCCGCCATCTTGTTTAAAGATGGCGGCCATTTAAATTTTTAAGAAAAATTTTATTTTGAAATGTGGTACCAAAAAACTGAAAATTGAAAAAATATTTTTTTCTTATGTGTTTGACCTTGATAAAAAGATTCGGGAGCATTTTTTTGTTTCGTCTATATCTTAAAAATTGGCTGAGTTATAGCATTTTGAATTTCTAGCGTGGCTGACATTTTGAAACGTCCTGATTTTTGTCACGTGATAACATGCGTATTTATGAACCGATTTGGATGTACCTTGGCGTGTACATAGCACATACAAATATTTCGACCGAGTTCGTTGGCCAGCTTCATCCGCCATCTTGTTTAAAGATGGCGGCCATTTAAATTTTTAAGAAAAATTTTAATTTGAAATGTGGTACCAAAAAATTGAAAATCGAAAAAATAATTTTTTCTTATGCGTTTGACCTTGATAAAAAGATTCCGGAACAGGTTTTGTTTCGTTTATATCTAAAAAAATGGCTGAGTTACAGCATTTTGAATTTCTATTGTGGCTGATATTTTAAAACGACCTGGTTTTTGTCACGCGTTAACAGGCGTATTTATGAAGCAATTTGGATGTAACATGGTCTGTCTATGTACATAGTACATACCAATGTCTCGACCGAGTTCGTTGGCCAGCTTCATTAGCCATCTTGTTTCAAAAGGGTTGCCATTTAAAAAAAAATTAATTTAACGTATTAAAAAATTGGAAAATGAAAAAGATTTTTTTTATGTGTTTGGCCTTGATACAAAGATTCTGGAGCAGTTTTTGTTTCTGAAAATTTGTTCTTTTGTTTATATCTTAAAAAATGGTTGAATTATAGCACTTTGAATTTCTAGCATGGCTAACACTTTGAAACGATCTTGTATTTGTCACGCGATAACACACGTATTCACCTATTTCGATGTAAGAAGGCATGTGGATAGAATACATCAATATCTCGACCAAGTTCGCTGGCCAGCTTCATCAGCCATCTTGTTTCAAAATGGCGGCCATCAAATTAAAAAAAAATTATATTTAAAGTGAGGTGCAAAAAAATTAGAAATTGAAAAAGGTTTCTTTCTTAAGTATTTGACCTTGATAAGGATTCAGGAGCATTTTTTGTTTGCCTTTATCTTAAAAAATGGCTCAGATATAGCAGTTTCAATTTCTAATGTGAGTGACATTTTGAAAAATCTGATTTTTTGCCTGCGACAGCACTCGTACATATCAACCGATTCAGATGTGAGTGAGCATGTGCACAGCAATTACTAAGGTCTCGACCAAGTTCACTGGTTAGCCTCATCCACCACGTTGTCTTAAAATGGCAGGCACTTTAAGAAATCGCCGAATTCGGCAGCCAAATATATGTTACCTTAAATAAAAGCAGCTTGGATAAAGGTGACTAATTTCACGAAATTCTCATTCATAATGATTTAGTATTGATAAAAATTAGTATTGTATCTCCTATATTCGGTTTCCACTAAATTGAGCTTTGTGTGTTTGAATAATATAAGTTGGCTTTTTTAAAATAGGGAATATGAAAGCTACCTCTTCCTCCCGGCACTGGCCGGAAGGACTTTTTTACTTTGTAATACCAGAATACTTTAGACGTAATCTTTGGCTTGTTTAAGGCTGTTCTCAACTGCTCTGCTCAACAAGCGCAAAATGTTTTCACACATTTACAAATTCATTTTTTAACGGAAAGATATAAAATTGGAAAGCCTGATCATGGAAGCGATTCGGAATCGAACTGTGTTTTCCATTTTTTGATCAATAAATTACTTATTGAGTGATTAACGATTTTGATCACGTGACACGGTATTTTTCTCCGCTTACTGACTGGATTTTCTTCTTTCGTTCGGAAGTTGTTCAAAATGCCAACTTTGACAGTATTTTCTGAAAGATCTATTGCGTTTACAAGAAAACGGAAAGAACAGTTCGATGACATAATTTCTGAATAACAACACCTTCTACTTTCATGCGTTTCCGAACAAAAATGAATTAAAACTTATGTCAGAAAGTTGACCCTTTGGATTTGAGAACAGCCTTAATCGCAGAATTCATTGATTAAATAAGGCCAAAAACACTATACGGAATTACTGTTAATAAAAATTAAAATGTCGTTAAATGATACCTGTCATGAAGGTGTTAAATGTTCTTCATTACATCAGAGATGTAGTGGAGCCTATACGGGGATATACGCCGTATACCTTCTGGATAACTCCATATACCCTCTGTAGTAATAGCATATATTCTGGAAGCCAAACACCTATGTTGGTGTACTTATTTACTTGCAATCGAGAAATGTACAACTTTTTGCTGTTAGCAGTCTTTTTCGGTTTTTCCGATATTTCTTCATTTCGAATGCGAACTTCCGAATTTCAGTTGGAAAACATAAGGTAAGGAAAGTAGTTATTCGTTATAGATTTACGAGATAGGACTAAATATTGTCTGTATGTAAAGTGTTTGTATATGAAGCACACATGCGTGTTGCGTATATAAGATATAGAGAGCTCAGGAACATTTTTTACATTTCGCTTTCCTCCCGCAAATCAAGTTTTCCGAGCAATATTGTCTTATGATTCCTACCATTTTTAATACTTTTTAATAATATGTAATGATAAATATCTGTTTACTTAACAATACGGATACTATGAGCTTCACTTTGAGACTTTATTTATTAATATATTTCAATATTTTCCCTTTCAAATATGAATTTTACTAGGATATATCGGTTTGTTTACTTAGAGGTGCACAACCTTTTTAAGAGAAGGGCCACTTACAAAAATGTCAGGGTTGTCGAGGGCCACATCAGTAACACGGAGGGAATTCTATTTCGTAGAGGTGATCTGTGGGGGGGAGTAAATTTTGTTTTATTAAAAGTGCTAAAAAACAAACATAGGTATGAAAGTGGCTAGTGCCGAAAAAAATTGAACTTTATGAACGAAGGGGGGAGGAGGGCCAATCAACGAAATTTGAGATTTTCCGCGCCTGATCAACGAAATTTGCGATTTTTTCGCGCCCGATCAACAACATTCGCGATTTTTTCGAGCCTGATCGAAGAAATTTCTCAATTTTTTCGAAGCCGATCGACAAAATTCGCGATTTTTCCGCGCCCTATAGACGAAGTTTGTGAATTTTCCGTCCCTGATCGACGAAATTTGTGCTTTTCCTGCGGCCAATTGACGAAATTCGCGATTTTTTCTCGCGATAAACTGACTAAACTAACGATTTTTCCGCAGCCGATCAACGAAATTTTAAATTCTTTCGCGTATCATTGACGAAATTCGTAACTTTTCGTGCCAAATCAACGAAATTTGTGTTATTTTCTTGCCTGATCTACAAAATTCGCGAGTTTTTGTGCCCAATGAACTAAATCCACGACTTTACGGAGCCTGATCGACAAAACTCGTGAATTTTCTGTGCCCGATCGACGAAATTTGCGATTTTTCCGCGCTCAATCAATGAAATTTGTGATTCTTAACTGACTCTGAAGAAATTTGCATTTTTTCCCACAGCAAATTTACGAAATTCGCGATTTTTTCCCCGCGGTAAACAGACGAAAGACGCGATTTCTTTGCAGGCAATCAACAAAATTTGAGATTTTTCCGCTCCTAATCTGCAAAGTACGCGATTTTTCCGCACCCGTTCGGCGAAATTCACGAATCTTAATGGACTGACGAAATTTGCAATTTTTTCCGCTGTAAATTGACGAAATTCGCGATTTATTTCTCGTGACTGACGAATCTCACGATTTTTTTTACAGCCGACAGACAAAATTTGCAATTTTTCCGCGCCCGATCAACGAAATTTGTGATTTTTTAGCGCTAGATTGACAAAATTCGCTATTTTTCTGCATCCGATCAACGAAATTCGTGATTTTTCCGAATCCGATTGACAAAACTCGGGATTTTTCCGTGCCCGATCGGGAAATTTGCAATTTTTTCCGCGCTTGAACGACAAAATTCGCGAATTTTTAATGCCCGATCAACGAAATTTGCGATTTTCCCCTCCTGATCGGCAAAATTTGCTATTTTTCCACACCCGGTCAACAAAATTAGCGATTTTTCTGCGCCTGATTAACGAAATTCACGATTCTTATCTGGCTGGTGAAATTTTCAATTTTCGCATCGCAAATTGATGAAATTCACGCTTTTTTCTTGCGACCTATGGGCAAAAATTGCAATTTTTTCAAGTTATAAATTGACGAAGTTCGCGGGCCACACGTTAACCCATCGCGGGCCACTTTTGGCCCGCGGGCCACAGGTTGTGCATCCCTAGTTTACATATTCTGCCACTTGATTTCCGAGCTCTCAGCATATTTTTAATACAATTTTACCATGGAAGTTCTCTGCTTTTTACAAAGATTATTAATATAAGTATCCTCTTGAGTATTAATACGTTTTATACAGTAATATAGTGTATTTTGAATTTTTGAAACTTATTTTATAAATTGTAAAACCATTATGTCCGAGCCGGTGCAGTATTTCAGCAGCTTGTTCATCTTTGTGCAGTTCCAATATTCCACTTCTTCTTAGAACTCGCTAGATATATTCCTTTGTTTAATTTGGCATGAGTCTGGTTTTCTGGGCCGTGCTTGGGTCATTTGGTCTGTTTTTTTTCACAGTTTCATCTGTATATTTGTTTAAACCCATAGCTAATTCTACTAGTTATAACAATAATTCAATTAAAAAAGCACTGTCATCTAGCATAAAAAGTTAGCATGTCAATACAGAAAATTATATCACGGCATTCTTTACTTTAGATTTCACAATCGTATCAATGATAAAAATGTTTTTAGGCTCGTTCGTCTCGAGCTTTACTATTTTTATAGGTCCGTTCAAAAGGTTCAAGTTTTAAAATGTGCGTCATTGTTTTGCTCCGCCAATTTAACTCATATTTGCTAAAGTGAGATATCAATAGATAGGCCTTGACCTTCTTTAACTTTATTTAACTCTCCCCCCCCCCCCCTTCTTAACTAACCCTAGTCACCTATAAACTAAAATTCCATTACGGTGATACATAAATTGGAAAATATATGCTATAATTGACATGATATATTGGTTAGGTGTACAAAGTTTAGATATATTGCACTTGGCCCTTCCAAGCACTGACTTTGGTAGGTCTATTAAAGGCAATAATTATGTAAAGTGTAAAAACCAAAGTGAATATGTGCCTAAACAAAGCAAATTAATTTTTTAGCTATTTCATGGCCTCGTAATAAGAACACTTTCTCTAGTACAAAGTGAAAAAAGGCGATAGTGAAAAGCAAAGAGCAACACACATGATCTACATTTAATGCGATTCTGCTTTTCTGTAGGTTTCTTTTTATACATTACATATTCACCATAAAACTAATTCTACCTGTAAAAACCAGTGAATATATTTATTTATGAAACGTTTTAAATGAATAATAATGTTTTTAAATTTTTGACAGCATCACTAATTTATAATAAAGTTGTTTTATATTTTTAAACTAGCCTTTCTCAACAATTATTGAATTTGGACAAGGGATATTTTCTCGTGTGAAACGAAAAGATTTTTTTAAATGTATTTTCAAAATTTTTTATTATTATTATTTCGTCAGGGTTCCCCATTTACACTTTACAAGCAAATAATATTCAACACGTAATTTCTGAACTGTGAAAAACTGCTTTCGCAATACATATTTTTCTCTGCTGAGCCCTATTTCTTCTAAAAATAAACAGTCTAGTGCGAGTACTACTCGCGCTCAGAGGGTTCCGTACAATAAATAGATGGATTATTAATTGTATTATTAAAAAAAAATTAGCTGCTAAAAGAATAATAAGACTTTGTAAAAACAATACAAAGTAGTGTTGGGTATAGCTGTATATACACTGCTCAAAACAATTAAAGGATATTGCAGTTTTAGGTGGATTTTGTATCTGGTAAACTGTTTAGCTGATTGATACATGGTCGACAGACGTAGTAGGTTATATGAGAATAAATTACACATGTTTGGCAGAAAAAAATGCATTTTATTGCGCATTTGTGTACTAAAGGAAAAAAACAAAATTTGTGCATATGAGAAAAAAAAGAATAAGAAAAGGTACTTTCTTCAAAGAAAATCCTTTTCAGTAGGGGGTATGGTTTCCACGGGCGGCCAGCAACGTTGAACACCTTTGAGGCATGGACTCAATGAGGCTATTAATGACGAGTTGGGGTATCCTGCCCCACTCTTCCAGAAGAGCTCTTTCCAGTTCTTGGAGAGTTTGTGGGGGTTGTTGGCGGCCAGAAACTCGTCTTTCTAGAGCGTCCCAAACGTGCTCGATTGGATTCATGTCTGGAGAACACGCTGGCCATTCCATTCGAACGATTCCTTCCTCGAAAAGGAAATCCTCCACCAGGTTTGCACGACGTGGCCTGCAGTTATTGTCCATTAAAATGAAGTTATCTCCGATTGCTGAAGCGTAAGGGACTACAATAGGTCTGAGGATCTCATCCCTATATCGGCGACCAGTCAGAGCTCCATCTCGAATGATGTAGAGGTCAGTGCGCCCGTCAATGGAGATGCCACCATACACCAACACTCCTCCACCGCCAAATCTGACACTTTCGTGCACGAACGCGGGATTATTCCTACTGCCACGGTCCTCCAGATGAAAATACGCCTATTATCTGGATGCACAGAAAAACGGGACTCCTCAGAAAACAGAATATTGCTCCATTCATTTCTCCTCCAGTTGACATGCTCGGTTGCCCACTCCCTGCGGTCGCGACGATGCCTTGATGTTAATCTAACACATACCATCGGTCGGCGAGCATACAGACCTACAGCATGGAGCCGGTTTCGGACAGTCTGAGTTGAAATCGTGGAGCCTGTAGCCGAGCGAAGGTGTTGTTGGAGAAGAGTAGCGTTCATGGTTCGGTGTCTCCGAGCTGTTAACGCTAAATACCGATCTTCGTTGGGCGTTGTTGCCCGTCTACGACCTTGCCCTGGTCTTCGGCCTGCACATCCACTCACCAAAAAGCGGTTCCAGATCCTGGAAATGACACTTTGTGACACTCCAATGGCTTGCGCTACTTCGGCTTGAGTTTGGCCCCCTTCTAACCTACCAACAATTCTCAAAGCTTCTGAATCTGTCAAATGACTTCGCTGAGACATCGTTCTCATCGAAACAAAGCAATCACTGAATGCCGATCATCCTTGTCTTCATTCTCTTTTATCCAGTTGAAAGTCAAATTTCATTCGCTACCGCTGAAGCGACGTTTTTGACGTCGAACTCAAAATTTGCATACTCCACAGTTTGAAAACCAGAAAAACTTGCATTTGTGATTCTCTTCTTCTATTTTCGGCAAAAAAAAATTTCGTTTATATCTTTATTTTATATAAAACTTCAAATATCCTTTAATTGTTTTGAGGAGTGTACTAGAGAAGTATGAATGCGTATACCACAAAAGTTCAAAAGAGATATGAAGCCTAAATAATATCAAATATTGCTACTCCGCATAACTCTTTTTTTAATCTGATCCTAATCTCTCTTTTTTAGAACTTAATTCGGTACTGACAATAAAAGTAGAGCATATTTAAACTTCATTTGACATTTCACAAAATTAAATTCAGCGTAGTAACAATCTTTTCGCTTTACAGTGTAGCTAAAACAAAGCCCTCGTTCAAAGTTTAAACTTGGCATTATGCTAAGTGTGTTTCGAAAGGATGTCGCAAAGTTGCAATGCTGCCTTGGTCCGTGCCGTGTTTTCACAGATAGGTTTTTAATTAATTTTTAAAGACACGGGAGGCGTATTGAGAGATCAACTCAATGCAAACTAGTCGCGAATCCCATACTATTTATGTAATTAATTTTAATTAAATTAGTCTGTTTTTAACAATTTGACGTTTATTGCTTTTATAGTGCTACTGGGCATTGCATTACACAAATATATAATTAAAATTTGTTATCTAGGCTCTAAAAGCCGAACGTACATAGAATACGCAGACCCTGTCATTATGTATGTCCAAATCGTTCGTCGTCTTTAAGGGGTACGCCGTGTCTTTAAGGGTTAATATCTCGGCTAATTACGGACGATTTTTTTCGAAAATCATTATCAACAATGTTTTTATACTTCTGCTACGATAGGTACTCCAGCGCTCATCAACACTTTTTCTGAATGCAAACAAATCTAAATTTGTATGTAACGGAAAAATGCGCTTTTCTCAAAAACTATGCGACCTAGGGTAATCTCTGTAATTTTCCTGCAAGGTTTAAATTAACGTCTACTACCTCTAAATTTTCATAATTTTAGTTTCAGCAGTTTCGAAAATAGATGAGGGGGAACATATTTTTCCGCTACATTTTCGATGATATTTCTAAAAATATAATACCTAAAATTAAAAGAAATGTATTTTTGAGTTCAGCGCTACGGAAGCTTTCACGTGATACCCCACGCGATATACAAAGGAAAGATTGTTTTTTTCGAGTAACGTAATTAGCATCTCTACATTTTTCCTAAATATATTTGTGAATGTTTAATAATCTGTAAATATGTGGGTCAATACTCTTTATTACTTCCCTCAATTTGAACTTTCCACGTTCCATAGTTTACAAGTAAAATGGCTGTGACAGACAGACAGGCACAGGAGTGATCTTATAATGGTTATATTTTTACTTTTTAAGTGCAGAACCCCAAAAAAAGAAAAAAAAAACACTAAAATCCACATGGTTAAAAATAAGGAAATATGTAGTAATTATTTAAATAATTCTTTTTAAAAAATATTAGTCAAAGTCAATTAATAAAACAATGATTTGTTTTGTGGTTGTTGTTATTTCTAGCTAGAAACATGTTTATTTGACTCGCAAAAAAAAAAAAAAAAAAAAAAAAAAAAAAAATCTGATGTTGGCAAAACTACATAATGTGCCATTGTTATGAATATAACATGTACACATATTGACCGAAAACGATAATGATCTTCAATTATTCATAACCTCTTTTCATTACAGGAACAAGAAAGATGTTGCATCTGATTGCTGATCTTATCGAAATCTATTAAATTAATTGATCAGCTTATATGTAAGATTAGACTTTAAAATAATGAAACAATGAACACATGATCATCATAGTTGAATACAAAAGATGGCTAAAAAATTCGTCATTTTTTTAAAGTACCTATATGTACATCTATATGTTTTGTTAATGAAACAATGTATATCGAATGAAATAATTATAAATCGATAAAGTGATAAATGATTTATTGTTTAAAAAAATACTAGATGGATAAGACATTATATATCCACCAAGACAGAGGCATGGTGGATTAGCAACAGATAGAGCCTTTGAACAAAATTTAACCATTTAATTAACATAATTAAGATACGAGAATGATAGCAAATTATAATATGCTTATCACCATTGTCAAACTCGTCATTGTGATGAAAATTACTTTAAAGATATAGTCATAACTCAACTTTGCAGTTGAGTTTGTGCGCATATTTTCCAATAGTCTACTAAGTCTTCCGAACTATAGATAAATTACATCCATTATAGTGAAGAATTTCATTCATGATTCTCACCACTTATTTGGTCGGTGTTTGGTTTTGGTTCCTCTTTATCAACTTTCGGTTCAACTTTATCTTGATCGCCAGGCCTGCATAAAGGTAAATACAGTGAAATTTAAAAGATTTCAAAAGTCTTTAAGAAGCATTAAGATTTTGTATTTTAATATTGCATAAATTATTTAAGAAAGTCTTAAAAGAAGTCACATTGATACAGAAGACAAATCATTTGCTCATCATTTATCATAGTAAAACGTACTTATGCTTGATTTTACAGTTTGTAATTATTTTCTAAATAAAAAGAATTAAAAATGTTCATTCAGATGCAAGTGAGAAGGCTTAATGAAGAACTGTACAAAATAAAATTTTACTTAATTTAAAAAGAATGGATTTACTATATATATATATAATAAATACGTTTGTTAAATACGTCATTAAGCTAGAGAGCAATAGATGTTTTACTAAGAACTAATGTAGTATCATGCATAATTTTTAATATAGTGGCACATCAAAAAGTCTTTCAACAACAATCTCATCATTTTTAAAGGTATACTTATAACTTTGCAACAAAAAACTCTAATATTTTGAAGCAGAAGTGGAAAGATAATGGATAATAAATTATTTTCATAAAACACTTGTAATAACCATCCACATATCTATCTTACTTTAAATAATAGTCAAATTAGCATAGCTGCAAACTTTTACGCTTTTTTCTTAGCACTAAAATTTAAAAGAAAATTTTGACTTAATTTAAGATTTTGCTGATTAACTAAGGGAAAATGTTTTTTTTAAATTTTAGTAGTAAGAAAAAAAGCGTAAAAGTTGGCAGCCATATATTAGTAACACTTTAACTTTTTCCAAGTAAAGAGGATTTTGGTGCAATTTCCCTGAGTCAGTCCACCCAGTCAACGTTTTCGGTTAAAATATTGGCTTTCGTGTAATTAAAATATTTCATTATATTTTTTATTTTTGAAAATGTTTTTAAATGAAGAAGGTAACAAACAATCACCAACTGGCACCACTAATTAGATTAAATTAAATTAATATTTTTTGTTTTTTATGTGCATGAGTGCTATTTACACATTAACATTGGGCTCTCTCTTTTTTACCTTTTTATTTATTTATTTTTTCATTTTTTTAGACTCATATGCAGCGAGGACGCTGTTTTCCTTCCAAATATCGGGAAAATCAGCTTTCAAGAAATAAGCCTCCAATGAAACGCCCTAGGTGAAAAATATTTTGGTCCCAAGAAAAATAATAAAACTGAATTAGTCATTTCCAAAAATACAGAAGTCAAAAATTTAAAATATTTTCAAGAATAAATAAAAACAGTGCAACAGCAAGAAAAGAAAAAAAAAAACCCCTAGATTTTTCAAAGAACATTTTTGTGCTCACAATATTTGTTAGATATTAAAATTTCTAACTCAATTATCAGTTATATATTTTATGGTAGGTAATATATTAAAAGAAAAAAAAGGGACTTATCTCATTTTTGGGGAGATAACATTGTTTGACTTAGAAATGGGGTTTAGTACCCTGTTAACACGTTCACGCCGTTGTGCATCACCGATGTGTCACGCGCGACTGTCCCATCAAGTGGCGTGCATCATCGGTGGGTCACACTCAACTGTTCCATAGAAGGTGTGTACTACAGGTGGGTCACACTCGACTATGCTATAGACGACGTGCACTACAGGTGGGTCACACTTGAATATTCGAAAATTCAGTAGTAAAAACAATTCATTATTATGAACTTAATACATTCATGACGGGAAACGAGAATTCTAGGTTTTATTAAAAAATATATCATTGACTAAGGGCGTGGCTTTTATCTTATAGAAATGCATTTATATCATATTGTCCATATTTCTTTGGATTCTAAGACATTTTATATTAAATTCGTACATATGTAATCAATAAAATCATGTATCTAAGTAATTTTGCTTACTTCTTACGAACTTTCAGACCTTCACAAACAGCTCTGCTTGTTATATTTGAGTTCAATTCAATAAATATGAGAGGGGCGGGTCATTACATACAGTGTCTGAATAAGCGTTAGTACCGCGCCGCCAGATGAAGCGAAATATGAATTCGAGTGTCGTCCCACGGCAAAAAAAAAATGAATATCGGCGCCGGCGTGAACGTGTTAAGGATACAAAGTTATTTGAATCATATTTTTATAAGGTATTTTTTCGACAGCAAGAGCTACCGTCATCTATGATTTATGAGTGCCTGTTTTGCAAGGAATGGCAATTTTACCGTGCTTTTTGGGTAGCAAGGGATGTATTAATCTAAATTGTTTTATCACCACATGTGAGACTACGTACAAGGACACGACAGAAGAAAAGTGCCCTTTGACACTCCCAACCACCCAAAAAGGATTTTGATATTTTTTGAAATAACTGATTCAATTAAAAAAAAGTGCACCTGAAAAAATGGAAACATCCCTAAAATAAAAGGAGTTTAAAGGCGCTTGCAATTACATTGCGGCAGATTTTTCTGCATATAGATTCCTGCGTTATTATTTACTCAGTTTTCTGTTGGAATCATTCTACCAGTATCGTGGAATATGATAACATGGTTAAGCGAACCGTGATCAGATGAACCCGATCTCTGCTTATTCCAAAAATTTCTCTCATTGCCTTCTTAACTGCAGAAAAAAATGCATAGCGCACAAACTGGAGTCGCTAATTTAATTTATCTTTTTTTATGTGCATAAATACTATTTACAATGAACAATGGACTAGTCAATTACATTCACATTGGAATTTCATTTATTATTATTATTATTATTATTTTATTTTATATTGATATACCTCGAGAAAACAGTTTTTTCTTACCAATATGGAAAACATCTATCAAAGAATTTTTTTTAATTTTCCTTCTTTTCGTGTACATTTTGAAACGAATGGCGAAATACTATGTTTATTTCAGTTGAAAACATTACTGTCATTTCTTTCTTTCACATAGTTTTTTTTTTTTTTTTTTTTTTTTTTTTTTTATTAGATTTTAACATGACGTCAATTAATCATTCAGTTATCTACTTATCAGATGCTTAAATCACATTTCTTTTAGCACACTTTACTGTTATTATAAATATTTGTAGCTCAACTAATTGGTTTGTCGTCACTGTGATGACATATGAACTCGGATGATCACAGCAACAGGTTTTCTCTCTACGATCAAGGTTTGTTGTTTTTATAAATCTAACGCTATTCGTTGGATTAATGAAAGCAGTAAGTATTCCAATGCTAAAATTCACTGACCATGATGTTTTATTTTTTTTAATTATCTTTCTTAAGCTGATAAGCAAGCAATCACGAACATCAGTAATACAATCAATATGTACTGATGTATTAAATTAATCTCAAAAACTAAACCTGTGGCTGTACGATGCATGAAGACAATGCCCAACTCTGTTTACTTGACCCTGGGCCCCGAGGTGCTATTCAGCATGTGTCCCGGTCAGGTAGGCAGCCCAATGCGAGACCCTCGGTGTTTAGTTCCCAAGCAAGCTTGGTACTCACTTAATCGACCCCGATGGGATGAAAGGTTGAGTGAATCTTGCCCAGCCGGGAGCCGATTCGACGGAAATTCGACTCACGACCTGTAGCGTGGCAGACAGACGTGCTGACCACTACGCTACTGGGCTTATTAAATCAATCTACTGTTATTTTATTTATAAATTTTCTATACATTTCAAATTCAATCAAAATATATATTTTTCATTTAACTGTATATGGTATTAGGTTTACAACTACTACCCTTAAATAGATTTCTTAGAAAAAAATATACTAGTAATTAAGAGGCATCCGAAAGTATCTTTTTTCTTTAAATGGACCACAAATTATTTTGAAAAGTAATTGTAAAATGCAACAATTAAAATTAACGCCCGCGCAACATAATGACGGACAGATTTGAAAAGCTTATTTCCACATTTGCCGGATTTGCAGAAAGATTCGAACCGGCTCTGTGAAAAAAATATGATTATAAGAAAATCATTTAGCTAAAAGTAACTAAAAAAGTTTTGAAAAATATTAATAATAATTTAAAACTTAATGTATTGTTGTAAAATTTTAATCTTTTGAAGTTTTTCTTACCTTTTTGACCGTTTTTTCAATTCTTTCGTAGTCTTTGCTCCAGAAAAAGGTTTTTTTTCCATGAAACTTACTCTGGGTCTGGGACGGCTGACGGAACGTAAAACCAAATCTCTTTTTGCTCTAGAGAGAGCTCTGTATCTTGATTTTAAATATTGTTCTTCTCCAGTTTCCTCTTCCAAAAATTCGAGCTCGTATTCTGAACTCTGCTTTAATTTTCTCATATCTTCCGGGTCAAACATGCTGAAAATTTGAAAAATTAAAGCTTCAACGAGATTTATTTCGTCAAATGCTGTCTATGAGACGCCACCGCCCCGTGAATACTAAACTTGAGCTCTGACACAAAAATGGTGACTTCCGAAGGCGGATTTTTTCCTCCGTGTGTATGTTCCCTTGAATTTTGGTACCAGTAATTTTTAAATGTATTTCGCTTTATTTCCCTGATTAAACAATTCAAAGAAATCTTTTATAAAATACTGGTGTCTAAATTTATGGGACCACACATATGTTTAAAAAAATCCGCCTATACCATAGCCGCCATTTTTGGTTCAGCGCTCAGGCCTAGTATTCAGGGGGCGGTGTGAGACGCAGGCTATGACTATTTAGCAGTTTATGTTAGTTACAAAAGTATAACCGATACACAAACCGGATGTATTTTTTATTTAAGGTCACTGTGCCTAAATGTGATGACCCTAAAATGCAGGGGTGCAAGCGCTGCGCAACAAATGGCTAAGTTTCACCACTAAATTTTAGTAATATTCTTCGTTTTATTAAATCTCAGAAATGCTGACAATAAATAAGGTGAGGAATACGATAAAAATTTAGTGGTAGCAATCAGCCATTTGTTGCGCAGCGCTTGCATTCCCGCTAAAATGCGACAACGTTCTTGTACTTAAAATCTTAAGTCTGTTCTCAAATCCAAAGGGGCAACTTTATGACATAAGTTTTAATTCATTTTTCTTCGGAAATGCATGTGACTGTCAGGTGTTGTAATTCAGAGACCATGTAATCGAAAGCCGTTTTACTTTTTTTTTAGTAATCGCAATAGATCTTTCAGAAATTACTGTCAAAGTTGGCGTTTTTAACCAAATTTCCGGTCGAAAGCAGAAAAAACAATAAGCGAAGGAAGAAAAATGACTTGTCACATGATGGAAATTGCTTATAACTCGATAGATAATTTGCTTATCAAAAAATAGAAAACTCATTTCAATTCCAAATCGCTTCTATAGTCAGGTTTGCCAATTTTACACCTTTACGTTTAAAAATGTTTTCGTCATTGTGTCAGAAAGTTTCGCGCTTGAGAACAGCCTTAACGCAAGAATCGTATATAAATGCTAGATCATGAGACATCCGAACTTAAGGAACAAATCGCGAAACATTTTACTGCACTTAAAACATTTTCTTTAAAAAAAAAAATTCCCATTACGATGCAGATCGTTCATTATCAAACGCCCCCATATTTTTTAACTCCTTGGGAAAAAGCGACCAGTATACGTGCTGCGTAAGGTGCTCATAATCCGCGATTATTCTCACCAGTAAATTTTTATTGTAAATTTTGCCTTATTTAATCCGAGCATTTTCCCGATTCAATTAGACAAAAAATTCTGTTTTGAAAAACCGGTGATAAAAGATAAAAAATTCTGCAAAAGACGCTCGCCCCGAAGTGGTTAAATGCGGCGAAAAATCCCGAAAATGGTTCATAATTTTTCTTTTTTAACTTTGAAGATCAAATAAAAGTATGGACGTCAAGGGCTACGACGTGTATTTCATTTACCTGAAATGTAAGCTCGGGAAAGGCGACAAGTTTTCGAATTATAATTCTAAAATATTCTACGCATTTAAGTGACTTGTTTTCTGCAGAGTCCTATTACCGACGAACTGAATGCCCTAAATTCGGGAGACTTTTTTTTTTTTAGGAGATTAACTAAGGTAAGTTTGTATGGTATATTGTGTTAAAAGCATGGTGAAAGCAGATATTGTGTTTAATTAAGCTGGGTTTAGTTAATAAATTAGGAATTCCAGCATGATCTTTTAGTAGTGCTTTTCTTTAACCGGTTACTTAAATATGAGTTTAAAATGATTAAAATAGAAAAATACGTGTCTTTAAAAATTTTAATGCGGTGTATTTCGAGACAGAGGAATATAGACACGATATTACGGAATTCGCAATACTTTTATATGGGGAAAATTGTGAAAAATCTTGTATAGATTGAAAACCCTTAAATGAAAAATCTTGTATAGATTGAAAGCACCTAAATTAAAAATCTTGTATAAATTGAAAACACCTAAATTATGTTTATTTTAATGTGATTAAGATAATTTTACAAACATTATAACGTTCAGTAGCTTAAATGCCAAATCCAACTAAAGCATGATGCAGCTGGGGGTCCTCAATTTTTCGTTTGCACGTTTCTTAAATCTTTTATTTTAGTTTTGTTTTTACCTTTTATTCATTATAATGAGCATTTTCTACTTTTAGATTAGAATAAGCTCAAAAACGAAAACTATGTTTATCACGTATTTATGTTTCCGTATATGCTTCCTAAAATATAGAAAATTTAGTTATTTGAGAAAATATAAGAAAAAGGAGGGGGTATGTCAACAGAATATCAGACCCTTGGCTTCTTTTTGATTAATAAGGCCACTGTTTCAGATTGGGGACTTTTTTAATTCAGATTATTTGACTGTCATCACTTTTTTAAAATAGTATAATTCGCTTACTTTTCACTATTTTTAATCTAATTTTAGGTAGGCTGAATGTTTCTACTCCAAAAAAGCGGTGACAATCAACAATCTGGGGACAAAAAATGTCCCCCATCTGGCAACACTGAATAAGGCCCGCTGAAATAGAATTATTAGAAAAATTGCATGATTTATCTGTTTTTAAGTGTAATATTTTTATCATGTGATATTTTATAATAACTGGAGTTGTATGTAATAAATATTTTTCTAAACAATGTTATACATATCTTGTAAATATTCTTTTAACCCATGAATTCCACATTAATGCGAATTCGCCACGACCGAAATTTAAAATGTCAGCGTTATTTAAAACATTCCTAAATTAGTTTGCATTTTTCATTAACCAAATATGATTTTGGATAAAAATCGATATCACTGTTAGATTCTTTATGAAATTTTGTATAGGAATCATGTAGTTACATTTTATTATCACTACATTTCCAACAAAATTAACCTTTAACTTCTGTTAGCAGTCTCACTGAGAGCTGCTTTTTTTCAATTTTCACAGTTTACTTGTAATTTCTAGTTTAACTATATTTACTATTGAAATTTTGTTTCGTTTGTAATCCTAGTACTATAATTAGAAATATTTGAATAGATAAAATTTAATAAGAAATAATCCTGTACAAAAAGTTTAGTGTAGAAACAGCATTCTATGAGTTAATCGCGTCTTTTAATCATCTTTTGATCGAGTGGTTCCGCAGATCGTTCACGGTGGTTATGTGACAATTTCTGTCACAGCAGTTAATGGTTAAATGAAGATTTTTAGTTGAATTGGCATGCATAAAACACGTTGTCACATTTAGGACTTTGGACGTCTCATTTAAATTTTAATTGCGGTAAATGCGACAAAAATTACCTAAATTCGACAACAGTATATTGTGGGTATAAACAACGGATACTGATTCCATTTCTACAAAACAAGTTAGTTTTGAACTAAAAGCATGGCATTAAACAATTTTCTGCTAAATAAAATATATATTTATTTAATAAAATGCCAATTCTACCCTAATGCGACTAAGCTATAGGGATTCGCGACTCATTTAGGCACAATGACATTGCAAAAATTCTCAGACTGCATCATTCTTCTTTCAACTCCTGGAAAATAAAACGACCTCTTCGCGACCTTGTAGCAAACTCGCACCTCTATCACACAATGTTAAGATTATATTGCAGTTTGTCCCAATAATGTATTTTAATTTCATGGCTGATTTAGCATTTTTATCGCTTTTCAACATAGTTGGAAAGTGATTATGATTTTGGTTTATCTGTCTATCCGTACTGGTCTATCCGAAAAAAATGTACACATGCTTGTAGAACAGGAATAAAATCAAATAGAAAGATCGGGCGAAAAGTACATTACAATTTTTACGCTTCAAAATCATATATTTATTTTTCATCATAGTCACCGTTAAGGCTAACTCATTTTCCCAACGTGTAACAAGTGTTTTTATTCCGTCACAGAAAAATTCTTTCGACTTTTCTCGAATCCAGGTCTTGACAGCTGCCTTCACCTCATCATCCGAGGTGCAATGATTACCCTTGAGGTCTTTCTTGAGCAGAGGAAGAAGATAAAAATAACAAGATCGGGGGAGGGGGTAAGGAGGGTGTGGAATCTGTTCAAACTTCAGGTTTCACAGACCCTCTGCAGTTGCGTGCGAGGTATGTGGACAAGCGTTGTCATGTTGCAAGATTCTTTTGCGATACGCTTTCGAGTGATTCGCCAGCCATTTTGAATCAAATCGTCGAAGAGTTTACGATGTTTATGATCTGTGGCAGTGATCGGACATCCGCTGCGTTTTTCATACAGAGTTATGACATTTCAAGACTCTCAATAACGAAATTTCATTGCCCATCGATTAACTGTAGACCTGTGAACAGCATCGTCACCCTAAACAATAGCCTTTAAACGACGATGAATCTCAGTAGGAGTCACTTTTTCAGCAGTTAAAAATTTGATAACAGTACGTTGTTTAACTCGCGTTGACATAACACTAAAACACATCTTCATACTTCCGCTTCTCAAAATACACCGGATGAATTCAACGACCAGAAATCTGCGCATGCACATAGAGAGAAAATTTTACTTCCAGATGCCACCGGGCACACTTCTGAAGATCATTTCGTTCGCGCTCTACAAGCATGTATGCATTTCTTATCAGCCTATATCCTTGTATTTGGATTATCACAATATTAATATACATTATTGTGGTTTACCGTGACGTAACCCCTATTGAAAATGTATGTGTAGCATTTATAGCATAGCATTTCACGGAGACTCAGAAGATTTCGGGTATCTCAGAAGATTTCGGGGCTCTATGAGCAGTAATTTTTAAAAATATTTTTTTATCATGTTACACTACTTCAAGTATTGCGAAATTGATATATTTTGGTGATATGCACTGCAACATGTATCCTATAGAGAATGGTTCCAGACCATATATTATTCATTTTTTGAAATGAAGAAATTTAGCATTATAGCAGATTATTGTATACACACGCAAAAGTTTCGAAAACATTATGGTCAATAGGCAATAATTTTTTAAAGTATATTTTAATGATGTAAGAGTAATGCTACTTCAAGCTTTGCGAAATTAATATAAAATGTTTATATGTACTGCAAAATGTTTCCTATATGATTTGCAGAGGATATATTATTCATTTTTTCGGTCACACAAGATAATTCGATTGCGTTAGACTTGGAAGGTATTAATTGATTGAAGTGCGCTTTATGACATTCATATAAGTTAATGAGTTATGCAGAAACATCTTCTGTAGGAAAAAAAGGACCTGTGCGTTTAACGATCTTTTACCCGGGGGGGGGGGGAGGTGTGAAGGGCGTAAAAAAGGACAAAAAAAAGAAAAAACAAAAAGCAAACTAAAAAAAAAAAAAAAAAAAAAAAACGCTAAGCAGCGAGAAACTTGAAATCATTGTTTGTCAACCCTCTCCATCCAAAAAAAGTCTCTGTTTTGTGTGGTTTGGGCACTGATAATATCTTGAGTTCGTATTTATTTTTTAAACCAGACTTCTAAGCGCTACATCAAGTTCTTGACAACAAGATTAATTCCTGCTATGAACACTGTATTAAAGGCAAACAGACAAATTTATATACACACTGATAATTTAACAGGAGCGTCTCTTCATTCAACAGACTACGTCTTGGACCTATTCAAAAGTCACTTTGACAATCGTATCATGTCCAGAAAACTCCCGAATTGTTTGCGGATTTCCTTACATCTTCTCTATTATCTTGACGGATCATCGCACAGCTTCTTATTATAGTGGTACTATATTAAGAGTCTACTTCAGTCACGCGAAAAGACCCGTTCGCTAATGCTATTCCTATGGAAGAAATTTATAAAGATATCTCGTTCGCATTTCAATATTTTTATATGACTTTTTTTTTGCAGCGGCTAGCTGAGGTCTATCTGTATGCAGGCCGTTTTCTACTTTTTCAATTTCGTTTACAGGTATTTTTAATCAGCACACTTTCGCTTTCAGAACAGGCTCCTAAAATGAAAGCATCTTCTTGAAAAAAATCCCCAATGAAAATCGAAAAAATAAAAAACGTCCTTTTTACAGATCGACCTCAGTTAGCCACTGAAAAAAAAAAAATCATCTAAAAATATTGAAATGCGACCGATATTAGAGAGATCAACATTCACGCTTTACGTCCTCGTTTTTGTTTCATCATATCCGGTCACCTTATTAGTTATTACTACAAGGTTCGTACAGGTCCTGAAATTTCCAGACGAGGAAATTCTTCGGCAACAGTATTTTCTTATAGAAAATCTCTCCTTCAAAAAGGCTCAATTTCGCGCGTTTGAACTAGATTTACTTTTTTCTTTTTTTATAAAAAAAATACTCATATTTTACCTGGAAAATAACGAAATCCGTATGAACCTTGTACTAGCCATAACTGGCAGTTTCCACAAATGCAGTTTTTCCTAACATTCGAAGCTTGAATTGCCATGATGACTGCTTCTAACAACTTAGAATTTAAAAATTTCCCCCCTCTTTTGCAGTTATAATATATATTACAAAATGACTCATCGGCCAGGAATTCTTGAAAAGAGAGCAATCACTTTCCCACATAAAAGAGAGTATGGCATTTGACAGGAAATATTGACCACTGGGTCACAATATTTCCCTCCCCCAGTTTCTTCTTCAAGCGAAAAAAATTCTACCATCTGCAACAATGTTGAATAATTATCATCCTATACGAAAGTCAAATAAAAAGGTTTCTCACGATTCATCCTTTATCGGTTGCTATTGATTCCTCCGCATCTTTGAGAAGAGCGAAAAGGAAGGCGTTTAAAAATTGAGTGGTGTAAGTCACTAACTCCTTGCGGACGAGCGTCACGTACACGTGACGCATAAGGTGCTAAGACTCGTTCATTATTCCCACCAGTTTTTTTTTATTGTAAATTTTCGCTTATTTAATCGGGGCATTTTCCTGATTCAATTAGGTGAAAATTCCTGTTTTAAAAAACCGGTGATAAAAGATTAAAAATTCTATTAAAGACGTTCGTCCCGAAGGGGTTAAGACTTCTAAAATCCAAAAGAACTGCTATCTGACACATTTTTTAAATATTTTTTTCTCGGATACGCATGAAATTCTCAGGTATTGTTATTCAGAAACTATTTAATCGAAAGGCGTTTTCCATTTTTTTTTTTTTTTTTTTTTTTTTTTTTTTTTTTAAGGCAAAAGATCTTTCAGAAAATACATTCAAAGTTGGCGTTTTGAACCGAATTTCCGGACGCGATACCGTTGCTTACAACTCGTTAAATAATTTATCTATCAAAACATGAAAAATTCATGTTGATTCCAAATCGCTTCAGTAGTCACGCCTGCAAATGTTTTGCCTCTGCGTTTAAAAATGAGTCAGAAAATGTGTCAGAAAGTTTCGCGTTCTTGTGGTGGGAGCTTGAGAACCACCATAAATGCCCCAAACAAGGATTTTCAAGACACGCTACAATGATTTCCTTTAAGGTAAAATATCTTCACGAGTTATTTAAAAGCCAATTTTGTGTATCATTAAACTAGCAATTATAATTAAATTCCTATGCATAGATTGGTATGTCTAGGTACCCTTCATGCATTTAACTGAAGTTTTCAAAATTAATGACTTACACCACTCTGCCTTTAAACGACTCAGATGTCAGCATTGATCACCAGCCTTCGCCAAATGGAATGATCGTGGTTCGTGGACAATTCATATCCCATGGCAGTCCCATTGTTCGGTTAAATGGAAGAATTAAATACAAGTGATATTTTTATAATTTTTACCTTTCTAGTGGAACAATGAAAATATTTCACTACCTTTTCATTACTTTAACTGAAATTAAATGATTCTTCTAATTTTGTTTAAGTAAAGAAATCATTGATTTGCAATTAATCCCTGCAATTAATTTTCTGCTTTTACGTTTAAAAATGGGTCAGAAAATGTGTCTGAGAGTTTTGTGTTTGTTGAGCAGGAAATTTAGAGCCGAATTAAGGGATCTCAGGACTCTTAAAATCGGAAAAAATGAAAAAGGAGATCATTTTCAACGTTTAATATCTTAAAATGTATTTGATTTTAAGACACAATTTTAATTGGTATGAAAGGTATAAGTATGTTCTTTCCTTTCATTAAAAAATTGCAAGATGGCAGAATTAGCATTTACAGGGGGCTCCAAGCTGTCAGACATTTGACGAGCAGAAAATCGGCATAACAGATTACACGCAGGATTAGGAAATAAATTTTGCAACTAGAATGAAAATTTTGGGGCTTAGTTATACTTCAGATTGTAATAATTACCCTGAACCTAAATAAATTTGCATTTAAAGCATTTTTATATTTTTAATACAAAGTTGTATTCAGTTAATGCAAAATTTAGAAAATTTCAACAGTGTAATCACCTAAAAAATATTTTTCGAACAATAAAAATGAAATTTTAGGTTCAGTTTATATAGACAAACATAAAACACGTGCTTTGAAAATTTCATGAAAAAATATTCAGAAGTTTTTGAGATATCGTGCGCGTTATGCACTAAAACATCATTTGGAGAAAAGTGGCTTCAAAGTTTCGGATACGCCGCTTCAGCTATTGAGCTGGTATAATTCTAAAAGCCATAAGTTCTGTTCTAATGGGAATTTCAAGGAAACAATTAGGTCAGAATGTTCAGAAAAGATAGGAGTTTTACAGCTAAAAAAATTAAAATTTCAAACATTTGAAAGCTTTAAGAGTCTTGAGATCCCTTAAATAAGGCGAAAATTTCTTATCAAAAATTAGGATAAAAGCAACTGTACGAACCCTGGTACGTTCCTTATTTTTGAGTGTCACTATATCCGAATAGTAATACTCGCTTGTCTAATTGCAGATTTTCTGCTATCAAATAATGAAAATATTACGATTAAGAAAAGAGTCGAACTCCTTCATAACAAATACCACGAGTACGCAAAAATCTGCCGGTTATGATGAAATTTATTTATAACGGAGTTTTAATTCCTTTCTAAATAATTCACCGGAAAATACTAATGTTTAATGGTAATTTCGTTCTATCGAATTTCACTCTAACGAAATTCGACGTAGTGCATTCAAAGTAAAATGTCGTATAAGAGAAACTCGTCTGGACGGTGTTAAAGATCGCTGTAGACAACTCGTTTAAGAAGAGGTTAAAAATTTTATTCATAGTTAAATTTAAGATACAATAGTTCTCTCAACTAAAATCCATAATATAAACTGGTATAAAGGGATGTTTTAGCCTGTTGTTTAGGATGTTTTTGTTATAATAACCTTCGAATATGATTTCTTTAGATAGGTAAACCAAAGAGAACTACAGCTAAAATCAATCGTACGTAAGGAAGAGGGTGTAAATACACTATATGGCCAAAGGTGACCGATCACTTGCGATTTTTGACGTTTTGTGAACTATCTAGAAAAATACATGAGGCATTAACTTGAAACTGCAGGTATGTAAACAGTATAGTATAGGTCATATATTTCCACGAATATTTTTTCCCGAAACTTACAATAAGACACTGTTAATAATCTCGAGTTTAAACGCTTTTGCTCCATTAGTTTTTACAGGGTTATCCAAACGATACAAGTTCTTTTTCAATTTTTTGACGGTCCCCTATTGGGTTTCATGATTTGACGGTCATAGGGGACCGTCAAAAAATTGAAAAAAACGAATATCTTTTGGATAACCCTGTAAAAACTAATGGAGCAAAAGCGTTTAAACTCGAGATTATTAATAAATGTCTTATTGTAATATACTGTGCTCATTTTTATGAGGATAGTATGTATACACGTAGAGAAATTAAGGTTTTTATAAAAACAGTCCCAAATTTCACCAAGTTTTTTGCTTATAATTTGCAGAGTTCTTAATATATAAAAAAGTTCTTTTCAGAAAATATGACGAACAACATTGTACACAATACTCTGTGGTCAGAATTAAAAAATTTTAAAAATTAGATGATAAATGAGCAGGTTTACTAAGAAATATTTCACTACGCATGCGCGAATACAATCAAAATATAATGTGCATATTGTGTTATTTAAATGTATAGAGCAACTTTTGTAAAAGTCTCAAAAACAGAGTTTGAAAAGTCTGATAATAATTGTTTATAGGATAAGCTCAAAATCCGTTGTTCCCAAAATGAAGCAAAAACATGAGGGGTTGTATCCATATATCCATTGATTAGTGCCAATTTAGCATACACAATATTGCACGTAGTACTGTATTTGGATTCAACCCCTCATCTTTTTGCTTCATTTTGGGAACAACGTATTTTGAGCTTATTCTATAAACGATTATTATCAGACTTTTGAAACTATGTTTTTGAGACTTTTACAAAAGTTGCTCTATACATTTAGCTAACAAATTATGCACATTATATTTTGATTGCATTCGCGCATGCGCAGTGAAACATTTTATAGTAAACCTACTCATTTTTCATCCAATTTTTATTATCTTTTAATTCTGATTGCAGTGTATTGTGTATAATGTTGTTCGTCATATTTTTTGAAAAGAAATTTTTTTTTTTATATTAAGAACTCTGCAAATTATAAGCAAAAAACGGCGAAATTTGGGAGACTGCTTTTATAAAAATCTTAATTTCTCTACGAGTATAAATGCTGTCCTCATAAAAATGAACACAGTATGTTACAGTAAGCCACTTATTAATAATCTAGAGTTTAAACGCTTTTGCTAAATTAGTTTTTACAGGGTTGTCCAAAAGATATTCGTTCTTTTTCAATATGTTGACGGTCCCCTATAGGGGTTTCGGAAAAAAATCTTCGCGGAAATGTATGACCTATACTATATTGTTTACACATCTGTTGTTTCAGATTAATTCCTCATGTATTTTTCTAGATATTTACCAAAACATCAAAAATCGCAAGTGGTCGGTCACCTTTGGCCATATAATGTAAAAGTTTTACTTGTTGATTTAAATTTATATTAATAATAAAAATAAATGCAAGATTTTTTTTATAATAATAAAACTGGATGGATAAGCATTTATTTTAGGCCCACGGCAGTGAAATTATCTTTCTTTTTTATAAGATCTTTTGATTGTTTTCATATAAATTTAGGATTTTTAATTGCAGGTTCTATCATTGATTTTTGTCTGAAGATTCTTTAGACACACAGGATCAGAAGCATAGGTTGTTTAACAAATGTTAATGTATTTTGACATTTATATAAATAAATTTGATTTTTTTTCAACAAAAAGCGTTTAAAACACAATCGCACTTTTTATATTTGGCGTATAATATATAATATTTGAATAATGAAGTAAAACATAAAGGTGTGTTTTAGGTAGATTGCGCAAGAAATACTACCTATTACGTCCTCCCTTATATTGGAATTTCTGACAGATTTTTGCAGATCTTCTCCAATCATGACCCCTAGAACCCAAAACCATACCCAGTTCAAAACTTTATATATATATATATATATATATATCACATTTTTACGGACACGATAACTTTCATAATTTTTTCACAAATCTATTCCAAACTGATACATACAGCAATATATATATATATAACCATTAAATAAACATTACCGACCACCAACAAAAACTGTGAAATTATGAATAAAATGACATTAACAAATACAGTTCCTCCCAACACACTTAACATATATTCCAAAAACATAATAAAAAACAGCAGAAATTGAATAACATAAATGGAATGATGGAATTTTGTAGAACTTAGACAGAATCACCAGGTCCCAAATGCCTTAAGTTCCACAATATATATAAACAAAAGAAAAGGGGGGCGGGATGGTGAAGAAGAAAAAAAAATCAGAACCTCGTCAATTCACAAGATATCAAATCTGCTTAAATTTATTATAAATCTTTTTAATATTATCGAAAACTTTTATATTGGTAAGTTTTTGATAGGCCCAACCCTCACAGCAAAACAGAAAATAAAAATAAAGATAAAAAAATAAAATAAATAAATAAAAATAGAAGTTGAAGGAAAAATTATCGTATTAATACTATTTTGATAAAACCAACTCTTGCAGAAAAATGAAATTAAAAACTCGTCAAAAGGGGTCAGATAACATTAATTGTTAAATTGGGTTTATCTCTAATCTTGATTTAGTTTTTGTTGGTGAAATTAGTACTTAACTTCGAAATCTACCTGTGACTGTACGCAGAGCCGACAGGGATTTTTTTTTAATTATATCGCTCACCCGCAAGAAAAGTGACACATCTCGTAAAAATTCATTTTGCGTTTTATTTCACTAATAGGTCTATCATAGATCGGCCTTGCTACACAAACGGTTCCATAAGCGTAGTTATACAGAAAATCACTTTATTACGCTATATGTCCATTTGTGACCACAGAAGAAGGGTGTATTGTGTTGGGAGGTAAAATTACCCAACCCTCCAAACCTCATCCAACGTTTTAATTCTTAAATGTTTTATGTTTTTATGCACGTTTTTATTCCTGCATACAGAGCTGAATGCTATAATTTCATGTTACAATAAAATCATGCATATTTTCTTTTGCCTTTCCTGTGAAATTTACTTTTATCGAGATGTGTCACTTTTCTCGCGGGTGAGCGACATAATGACTATATTAGTAAAATTATTTACATTTAACGTATCTAAGAAGAATTATTATTTTTAACAGTCACATTCCATAATAATGCATGTAGGATGACAATTTAATAGTGAGATTTTTTAGTTTTTTTCAGTTTTATGATTTTCTCTTTGGTCCCTGAATGGTTGTAGAATTGAGACGTTGCTGTAATACAGTCGGACCTCTATTTAACGAACCTCTATTTTGCGAATTTCTCTATTTTGCGAACTTTTTCCTGGAACCAAGAACATTTTGCGAATTTCTTCGTAAAATAACCTCCAAATAGCGAAGCGCATTCTCTATTTAACGAACTTTTTCTTATGATCTAAATTTTATTTTTCTCCTCATTTCTCAAAATATTTCTGGACATTTCAAACTTATTCATTCTTTAAACACATTGTATGATGTTCAATGGCCTTGAACTGGTTTTACCAGGCGCCTTCTTTGTCAGCAGTGTGAATTCGGTAAATACGGAGGACGAAGACGATAATGCCTTAGAGTAACTTTTAAAAATGTGGATACAAATGAGAAATAAAGAAGTTAATCATGATGTGCTGATTGCTGATTGTTTTTCACTTAATTCTCAAATTGAGACCTCGGAAACACTATCCGAATTGCACATTTTCGACAATGTGAGAAATAAAAACAATACAGCAATGAATTGCGATAAAGACGAATAGGATGATGATGGAAATGATCATGATGCAGAAATTAACAAAACTTCGTATGATGAAATGCTAAAATGATTTGAAACAACCCGACGCAGATTATAGTTAGAAGAAAATATCATAAAAGTGTTTTTGGTGCATTGCAAAGATGCGAGACGTATTATGAGATAAAATACTTTTTAAAAGAAAAAACTCGGGCAAAATTAACGTAGTTTTTCAGAAATTAAATTTAAGGACGCATGTGTTAGTGTATGGTAAAAACTATTTGTTATAATAATAATAAATATGATAATGTTATTAAAATTCATTAATTTTAAAGCAAAACTACTACTTTAAACACAAAATACAGTGTATTCCCGGACAACGTTTTGTTTTCCTTGCAGAATTCAAAGATTTAAACGCATAGAAAAAATGAATTGATGATGGATATTGGTGGGTAAAATATATAAAACAAATATATAACGAAAAGAAACGTTATAATTTATTTTTAAAAAATGTGATTAATTACTTTTAGTAAAAATATTTAGTGTTTATGAACTTAAAATCTGTTTTATGTAGTTTAAAGTATTTTAAAAGGTGAATCTCTATTTAACGAATTTTCCATATAACGAACTTTTTTCCGGGATTTAGCGACTTCGTTAAATAGAGGTTCCACTGTATTACATTTTTTTTCTTCCATTTTTAATGAGTGAAAACGATATTTTGGATCAAGTTAAAGCAAACTAAAACGAAAAACAGAGAAAGAGAGAGACATCAGGGTTACTTTTCAACAGTTCTACTTTCACAGTCTTGAGAACAAAATCTGTGAAACTTGATCCAATTGTTCGATTAAAAAAAAGAAGCGATAAGTTATGAAAACTCATTTCGGTTCGCTTTGAAGAACAGGATTGATGCACCGATAAAGAACAGTCTAGTTTTAATAGTCATTGATTATATAGAGGAAAAGCTTTAATAAGTCTTGCTTTTTTTATTATATTCATACTGAGATCTAATCACAAGATAAGAGATTCAGTTTAAGGTTACATGTTCTGTATAATTTGTATAATGAGAGACTATCGTCTTTGAAAAAGAATATATCGGATAATGATCTATAATTCTGAAAGAATTGTTTGCTACCTAGAAACATATTTTTGACATGACTTTGCAATATAAAAAAAATTTTACAATGAAAATAATTTTGAAATAAATTAAAAATTTATTTTTTCTCTCTGTTTTTTTACATTTTCTCATTTATTTCTTTTTTACATTTTCTCAGTGTAAACAAAAATAATGATGCTAAAAAAATTGTCTTAAGTAAGCTTTTAAATGGTTGTTGACTAAACATTTTGTTACGGCTTAGGCATTTATATCGTAATAGGCTATTTTCTTTTAAATCCGTACCACATTTTGAAAAATAATCTCTTCCACATACAAGGATGCTTTTAAGAGAAATCTATGATAAAGAAAAAAATTATAAAATGTGGTACGATAGAAAAAAAAATAATCGCCTGTTCTGGCCCGTTACCAAAGCGGTAATGAAAACGTGACACATCTTAATGTTCTTATCCGTGAATTATTTTTAAATGGGTGAAAAACATATTTTGAATTTAAAATAGATTTAAAATTAAAAAGAAAAAATTATCATAACTAAGCTCTTAAATGGTTGTTGACTAAACTTTTTGTTACGATTTGGACATACATATCACAACAGACTATTAAAAAAAAGAAAAAAAAATCGGTACTACTTTTTGAAAAATAATCTCTTCCATACGCTTACACTGGGATGCTTTAAAGAGAAATCTATGAGAAAGAAAAAAAATATAAAATGTGGTACGATTGAAAAAAAGAATCGCCGGTTCTGGCCCGTTACCAAAGCGTTAATGAAAACTTGACACATCTTAACGTTCTTATCAGTGAATTATTTTTAAATGGGTGAAAAACATATTTTGAACTTAAAATAGATTCAAAGTGAATTATTAAGAACAAATAATACTGCATTTTTAAAAACTTTCTTTTATTGGAAAACGAGAGTCATATAAGATTTACAAGCTATAAAAAATTATTAATTATAGTTACTAAAAATTTCTATCTGACAATTTAAATTTTGGATGCATTAACGGGACAAGGGACCCTCAAACTCTTTTATTTTTTTTTAATTACACTTTATATACTATTCAAGGGTACAACACTATATGAATTATGGCATATATTAATCACACAAGAAATTAAAAAAAAATTGTAGAAAAATAAGGACTTTTCCTGAATATTTTAAGCGTTATGAAGAACTTTTCAAAATGTCCCATGCGCATTCCATATTAATTAAAATCCCCAATAATTTTTATGCCAGTTTGGTTTGCATATACAAATAAAACTGTGCACAGTTTTTTAAAACTAAATATAATTGGAAAAGTACACTGGGGCTCGGACAGCGACTGTCCGGCGTGGCATGTATTCTTAGACAGATGCTGCCCGAGCCCTAAAGGATAGGTATAAAGTTAAATTTAAAGTACAGAAATATGATGCAAAAATGACGAACATTTCATAAAATTTAGAAAATATTTTTTTTTCCTTACCTTTATATTCTAATATACAGGGTGCAATATGTTATCTATCGCCGACCTTTAATCTCTCAACTGTTGGTCGTAGACATATAGTTCCAATTACAAAAACGTTTTAAATGAGGTAAATATTCATGTTGTGGCATTATTTAAAGTAAAAAATCAATTTTATAAAAATTACGAAATCTAACTTTTTATACGGTCCCTCAGTCCCTATAGTTATATTTAGTAAAAGTTTACACATGTCATAACATATATAACACAAAAAGTTTAACATCTGTACTACAAAAATTGACAGAGTTATTAAATTTGAAAGTTTGAGATTTTTTTTTGAATGATTTTCTTTCAATGAGGGATCAGTTAAAAGATTAATTAAAATAATTCGAGATCAAAATCAGGGTGCAATACCCATTTTACGGCGAAACCACCTTTAGCCGGTATCACCAAAGAGGGTTATTTCATTTAAAAATTTTAGCTGACTTTTAGGGGTCGTATACAAAGCGAAGAACGAAATATTGAAATTAAACGGAAAAATAAATATCAATTTATTATAATATCAGAAAACGGTCTACTATAAAAAATGAATATGTCAAATGACGGAACCTACTAGAGATACTGCTCAAAGTGTTGTTTAACACTTTTATGGGTCGAACAACCTTCAAACGTCAAAATAGGTAGAATCGACAACCGGAAAATAAAGCATATTCACTAAGGACGAGATAAATGGTAGCGGAATGCAAACGACCAGCCGAGATATAGAGAGCATGAAAATTGGGATTATACGAATTACAATAGTACCGCAGCGCCACACGTTCGGGTTAAACAGGAGCCATCTAGCAGTGGACATGCTAGTCAGCGCTGAGATCGTGATGGCAAGCTACGCATGCATGCAATATGCCGAAAGTCAAAGGTATGCCAGAGAGGCTACGAGTCTTTATTCAGAACGTTTCCCTAAGGATCTACATCCAACGCATGAAACTAAAACTAATGCATTGCACCGTATTAGAGAGACCGGCTCTGTTTCACTACGACCCAGAACAAGTAGACGGGCAAGGTGTAATGTTCGAGAGACACCGGAGAAGGTGCTGGGATTCGCCCTTTTAATTCCACAACTGAGCACGGCGGAAATAAGCGAGGTATGTGGTCAGCATGTCTGGCATTTGTTACATGCACTTGATGAGCATCCATACCATATCCGACACTGGTGCAAGCATTGATGCTGGATGACCACTAGGGTGGGTCGAAAAAACCGAAATATTTATAATCGAAACGTAATAGCGCGGAAAAGTTGCCTTTTGTAAAAAGGATAGAATACGTAAAATATTACACCGATTGGTTAATATCTTTTACCGCCGCAAGGGGTCCAAATTTCGAAAAAATCGCAAAAAACATACTTTTTGCAATTTTTTTTTAATTGTTCAAACATACCTATTCAATTTCAAATAGAACGTAATAGCCACGCCAAGGTATTAGTAATGTAACATTAACATTTCATTTTGTGACATCGTTGCTTTTACCGCCGCAACAGGGCCAAAATTTCTAAAAAATGTTAAAAATTAAAGTTTTTCATTTTTTTCAATTTTCATAACTTTTGTAAAGTTTTCCGATTTTTTACATTTCTTATAGGCTGGGAAAGGCATTTTATGTTGTTAATTTCATGCACATTGTTAACCATGATCACAGTAATTCTGTTAAAAAGAATTTGCTCAATGATAGAAACAACTGCAGCTGCCTGCACGTAAAATTAATTTCTCGCTGCTAGAGGGCCACGTTACACTTTGTTCGTTTTTTTTTGTAATGTACTCATTTTACTCTATACTTTGATGGCCCCAAAGATAGAAATATCTACCAGGTTAAAGAGGTGGCAAAGTTCCATCTTTGCGAAGTCAAGGAGGAACATATCTCATTGATACTAGAACCAGGTCTCAATTATTTTCGTCATTTGACCCCATCGTCTGGCAAGGCGACTTCTATATGCAATGACATTATAGATTTTTTGAAGAAAAATGAAATCCAAACTGTAATAATAATTGCAGTCGAATTTCACGGAACTGTCTTCAAAACAGGATGCAAAGATGGTGTTATATTAGGATTACTTGATAACAACTTTTAAAAAAACCACTTTATTGGCTTCCTTGACCTCACTTCAATGAACTTCCACTGAGACATCTTTTCAAACTCTCTCTTTGATCTCTTGTGATTTGCGAATTATTGCCAATTGCAAAATTTAAGCCAGTTTAATCTGATCACCTAGCTGTTGATAAAGATGATTTGTCTACTGACCAGAAGTATATGTCTGAAATATTGCAAGCTCTTTCAACACGCATGTATACAATTGACCTTTTTTGCTGAATCCCTGGACAAATATTTCACGCAAGGTGGATCATTACTGCTATTCGAATTTTGAGACTCTACGTTGGAACAAAGAAACCCTCTTCTTAACTTGTCATACTCTTTGAGTACATCCTGAAAGTGTACTGCATCAGTTGGTTCACAATTAAAATGAATCACTCATGTTTTCCAGAATCTGTGCGCTATTGTTAGTAACTTACGTTACTTGACAGATAATCTACGAAAGATTATAGTTCCTGTATTTTCACGAAATGACTATTTCGCAAATCATACAAATAGCCTCTTTGGGATGATAGAATATGAAGAGTCCCCAGCCATGAAGAAAATTGCAAAAGCACGAAGTTCTGTGGACTAGAATAGTGCCATCCGTCACTTTATCATAGCAGACTTCAACATTGAATCTTAAAATTGTATGGCTTTAGTCTACTGGCAAAACTGAAAACTAACGGAACAACCTGTTATGGTTTCTCTATCGACTAACAACTCTGGTGAGTTTAAAATGTTCGATTAAAGATAATAGCTATTATAACTTTCCTTGTCCCACTCAGTCACTAGAAAGATGCGTGAAATTAGTCATTGAAGTGCTGATAAAGTTTGTTTACTAGAATAGAGGGAGGATCACATCTGATCAATTTTGGCCTCTCGAGGAATAATGGCTTCACCTGAAAGCAACTTATATTATAAAATTCATTTACATTAAACACTTCTTCATTTTAAGTTTATTTAACCTTTTTCGGTTAAACATCCCTATATTTTAATTAATAAAATACTAAAACATTTTGTTCATTTTATATAATTTTTGTGGCATGAATTGGCTGTTATGAAGTAAAACATCAGTAGATGAAGCGATCGTCAAGAAAAATGAATGATTAACTTTATTTTCAAGTCTATTACAAATAGTTATAAAAAATTATGATATATTAATAGATATAATATAAAATTATTTATTTCTAGACATATTATAGAATGTAGAAAAATTTTGAAAAAAAAAATGAAAAATAGAAAATTTTGAAATTTTTACAAAAAATATGGTCTTTTTGCGGCAAATAAAGATATGATTTCATCATAATGAACATTTACCGGGACATTTCTCATATCTTCATGTAGCTATTGCGTTCTGTTAGAAATTATATTGGTATGTTTGGATAATTAAAAAAAAAATGAAAAAAAAATGTTTTTTGCGATTTTTTGAAACTTTGGCCCTCTTGCGGCGGTAAAAGATATTAACCGATCGATGTAATGTTTTAGGAATTTATTCTGTATTACAAAAGGCAACTTTTCCGCGCTATTACATTTCGATTATAAAAATTTCGGTTTTTTCGACCCACCCTAATGACCACGCACGACTATTTGATTATTGTAATTTCATGCTGAACACCTTAGAGGAAAATCCGTCATTCCTTTGTGACATTCTGTGTGATAGATTAGTCAATGTTTATACGGGGTGGCATTGTGAACGTGTACAATGTGGATTACTGGTCTCTGGAAAACCTCCACATCACCCGCGCAGTACGACCCGTGTGGTGCGGTATATGGGGAACCCAGATTGTTTGACCCATCTTCTACGAAGGTGCCTTAACGGGCGATCGTCACCTGCATCTGCTACAAACACGGTACGAGATTGGTATGAAGTACCTCTCCGACATGCATGCCGAGTGTGGTTTCAGCATGATGGAGCCCTCTCCACACAAAACATCAAACGTCCGGGCATATCTGGCTACCGAATTAGGTCAACAGATCCTTGGATATGGTGGTCCGGTAGAGTGGCCACCGCGTTCGCCGGACTTGACACCCATGGATTTCTACCTCTCGGGTTACATCAAGGCATAGGTCTATGTGACTGAGAACAGTTCTCTGGTTTATCTGAAGCAGCGCATCATCCTTGATTGTCGCACAGTTTACACACCTTCTGAGCTGTAACGTGTCCAGGACTCAGTACTGTCACGCATTCAACTGTGCATTGCCACCAATGGAGAACACTATGAGCAGTATCTCTATTAGATTACGTCATTTGACATTCCTTTTTTATAGTAGACCGTTTTCTGATACTATAATAAATTGATATTTCTTTTTCAGTTTAATTTCAATATTTCATTCTTCGCTTTGTATACGACCCCTAAAAGTCAGCTAAAATTTTTAAATGAAATAACCCTCTTTGGTGATACTCCAATTTTGCGATACCGGATAAAGGTGGTTTCGCCGTAAAAAGAAGGACATTGCACCCTGATTTTGATCTCGAATTACTTTAATTAATCTTTTAACTGATCCCTCATTGAAAGACAAAATCATGCGAAAAAATCTCAAACTTTGAAATTTATTAACTCTGTCAATTTTTGCAGTACAGATGTCAAACTTTTTGTGTTATATCTGTTATGATATGTGTAAACTTTTACTAAATATAACTATATGGACTGGGGGACCGTATAAAAAGTTAGATTTCGTAATTTTTGTAAAATTGATTTTTTACTTTAAATAATGCCACAACATGAATATTTAACTCAATCGAAACGTTTTTGTAATTGGAACTATATGTCTACGACCAACGGTTGAGAAATTAAAGGTCGGCTATAGATAACATATTGCACCCTGTATAAAATTCGATGCACAGTTTTATTTGTATATGTACACCAATCTGGCATAAAAATTATTGGGGATTTTAATTGATATGGAATGTGCATGGGGCAAGAAGATTTAAAAAAATTAAAAGCGAAGGTCACAGCGTCTGCGGGATTTTGAAAATTTCACCATAACGCTTAAAACATTCAGGAAAATTCCTCATTTTTCTTAATTTTTTTAAAATTTCTGGTGTGATAAATATATGCAATAATTCATATAGTATGCTCTTGAATAGCATTTAAAGCGCAAATAAAAAATAAATAAAAAAATGAGTTTGAAGATCCCTTGTCCCCTTAACACAGATTAGAAAATAAAAAATAAATAATAATAATAAATTGTGAAGATTCTTACTTAGATCAAAGGGTAAATGTTTTTGAAAAAGTCTTCTTTCAAGCAAAACAATCAAATTTGTCAACGGCGAATTCTGAAAATGAATATTTAAAAGGAAAATTGTTATTATGTAACTGTATGGTATTATTGTGTTATTATGTAGCAATTACCTCAGAGTTTCATTTCAGCGAAAACATTCGCGATATTTATCGTAAACTCAAAGTACACCGTCTAGAATATATAGTGTAGAAATCGGTATCCCAGTAATACTTAACCCCTTCGGAACGAGCGTCTTTTACAGAATTTTTAATCTTTTATCACCGGTTTTTTAAAACAGAAATTTTTGCCTCATTGAATTGGAAAATAATCGGATTAAATAAGGCAAAATTTACAATAAAAATTTACTGGTGAGAATAATCACTGATTCTGAGAACCTTACGCGGCACGAATACCGGTCACTCGTCCCCAAGGTGTTAAAAAAGTGCTTAAATATTGGATCCCTTAAATGTCAAACGATGCTGAAATCCAATGCGTTGATCACAGCAACATCTGCAGGATATTTTCTAAAACTCCAAGACGTTTTGGTCTAGACGCTGTAATAATACTTTGAAATTTGAAAATATATCGCAGATGTCGCTGTGATCGGCTCCCTGAATTTCACCATCATTGCACATTTAAGCGATACAACATTTTAGTGCTGTTTGGATAGCAGATTTCCACACTATAAATTCTAGACGCTGTACTCAAAGCATTTAAAAAACAATTAGCAATTAGTTTTTTTTTTCTTTTATCTATCCATCATATATATATGTTACACACAATCTTACAAAATATTATATATTTCTGTTATATCTCCTAAGTATAAAACAGTGTGTTAAGAAGATTTAAATAGATTCAATTTAAAAATTAAATATTTAAAAACTGTTGAGATTTAATCACGAACATTGCTGGATAACTTACAAAATTTTCACGAACATTATAAACATTGCTGTATAAATTTCCAAAATTTGAAAATATGTACAGGGTAAGCATAGCTGCCAACTTTTACTCTTTTTTTCTTACCACTGAAATTTAATAATAGATTTTGCCCTTTTTTAATAACCGAAACATGAGATTTTATAAAGCATAAAATTTCATAAAATTTTAGTGGTAGCCAAAAAGCGTAAAACTTGGCAACTGTGGGCGAGTGCTCCTGTATTCAGCCACTACCCAGAAGTCAGTCATAATGAGATAAAATGCTTTATATATAATTTATTTTTTTTATTCAATATGAAATATTATAATTTCCCAAAGTGCAGCCACATATGTCACCAATCATTAACGCAGAAAACCATATATATATATATTTAATAGAAGTACTAATGTGCATTTACATTGGGTATTTTCAAGGCTGACTACTGGAGCTTTTACCCTATGTTGATGATAGTTGCACATTTTACCGACATATGGCACTGAATTCTACTATCTTTAAATGTTAACGGTAATTTGCTATTAGTTTTAGATTTTAATAGCAGTACTAATCCATAGAGCGTCAAATAAAAATTTGGGCGTTCCTTATAGTCTAGTTAGGATCCCTTAAGCTGCGTACTCACTATCTAGTTTCTTTCGGTCAACGTTCGGCGTGTTTGATCCAGGCAGCCGGAGCAATTGATGTTATAATGGGTTTTGCAGTACAAGGATAGGGAGTTGCGGGACGGAACTAGACGCTCAACTGCGTTGACAGTTTTACGACTAGTGTTTGGGGAGATAATTGCCCAAAAAGCTTACACTCCTTTTGTCAATTCGATATGCTTTGGAAGTTGTCTCCTTTCCAATCCACTTAAAAAGGTTGCAATTTATTGGCGATTTGAAATAAGCAGAAAATAAATTTACATTTTCGCCAAGTGCGAAATGGTAGAGTCTTTTTGATCTTTCAATGAAAAAAAAAAAAGGATACATAAAAAAAGAAAAGAAAAAAAGAGAAAAGTGCTATAACAATTAGCCAGATTGTTTGATTTTTTCAAAACAGTGCATTATTTATTTTTCATCGCATTAATTTATTTTAATTATCAACGATTATTAATATTTCGTAAAATTTACACCATAATTTTATTAGTATATTCTGTCATGGATATAGTTTAGGAATTTCTTTCCATATGTAATTTTACTGTTTACAATTGCTAAGCGATTAAAATTGACAATTTCTGTTATAGGTTTAATATTTAACTTTGTAGAAAAGCCCCCCCCCCCTCCCCAGAATTCTATTATTTTTAAATATATGCTTTCATAAATTTCTTAAGGGGTTCTCAAATTCCCTTGTCAACAATGCGAAATTTTCTGAGACATTTTCCGATCCTTTTTTTAAACGTAAATGTAGAAAACAAGCAGTTGAAGCGATTTGAAATCGAATAGCGTTTTCCTTTTTTTAAATAAATAAATTGCGTGTAGAGTTTAAAACGATTCTGGTCACGTGATGACAAGTTTTTTTTTTTTCTTCCTGTCACACCTGGAAATTCGGTCCAACTCGATCAGTATTTTCAAAAAGATATCCTGTCTTTACCAAAAAATGGAAAACGTCTTTCGATTACATTATTTCATAATCACAACACCTGCACATTTCAGGCGTTTCCGGACAAAAATGAATTTAATCTGTCAAAAAATAATCAGTATTTTGCCTTAATTAGTATTTTTAATAAAGGATTTTTTAAGTAGTACGTTTTTATGAGCATAAATTTTAGAAAACTGTTTTTTAAGAGAAAATTTGATTAAAATTTTGTTATGAAATTAGTGTATTCAATAATTATAAATTTTTACACGTTTTTTAGGTTTTCTTGTTTTGTGTGTGTGTGCGAGTTCTATATTTAAATTATATTGCTGTAATGAAAATGTCCAATTCATAATGACAAAAGTAAATTCTTTTCTCTTTTTTGTAAAAAAAAAGAGAGTAATTATCCCCCCCCCCCCCCCCCCACACACACACAAACATTAACTTTTTTTTTCTTCCAATGTAAATGACACAAACAACAACAACAACAACAAAAACAGCATTGTCGAATATTCCATGACATTTTTTCATAATTTTATTTGCTCTTTGCATCGAACAGCCAGACAAATCATCATGATTTTTGAAAAACGAATAATAATACCATAAGATATTATATTCAGCTATATTTTGTTTGGGTCCGGATGGCACAGGAGAAAAAAAAAAAAAGATATAAAAACTGATGGAATATAAAAAATTAATATTGACTACACTCATATGAGCAAAGTTTTAGAAGCAAAAATCTTTGAATTTTATAATGAATGCATATGAACAACTGACCTTTCTATACCAGTATTTTACAATCTTTTTTGGATAAAGTGTTTTTCAAGCCTTTAGAAATCAGTTTGAAAGGAATACTACTGTTATTGATGGGATTCAGAAAGAAATATTTCATCTGAATCAGAAGCTTTTTCACGGTCAGTGATAGTAAAATAAAGAAGCCGTGGGATATCCTTTGTCTATCCCTGCTTTCTGTTTAAAGTCATTTTACATAATTACTACAAAATAGAACTTGTGTCTTTCTGTCATAGTTTTACAAAGGAAAAAAATTGTGGCTTTTGTAGATTTCTGCCAGTGGTTGGATATATATATATATATATATATATATATATATATATATATATATATTAAAACAGGTTTTTTTTTTAATACAACAATCACAAAACGTCGTCATAAAAGAATATTTAGGATTAATATTTACTTCTATGTAAGAATATATTTATCTTGAAACAATTTAAAAATGTTATTAAAAATTTTTTACTGTATATACCTTTTATATCGGCTCTATAAAAAGAGTTTGAAATGGGGGTCAAGCTCGATTCTTTACTAGCCTTCGGTATACGGTATCAAAGTGGAAATTTTATATTTATTCACAAAATGAAATAGGGGGGGAAAATCCTATTTGGGAATAACACGGCTAATTAGCGACAATTTTTTTTTTTTCGAAATTCATTATCAATAATCATTTTATACTTCACGAAAATAGGTACCTCCAGCCATAGGTACCATTGCTGAAGGCCCTCAAATTGAAATTTGTGTGTAACGGAAAAATGCGATTTTCTCAAAAACTATGTGACTTAGGGTAATCGATAAAGTTTTCCTGCAAAGTTTAAAATAATGTCTACTCACCCCTAATTTTAACAGAATTTTAGTTTCACTAGATACGGAAATAGATGGGAGGGGGGGGGGGGGCATATTTTTGCATTATATTTTCGACAATACCTCTGAAAATATAATATCTAAAATTAAAGACATATGTTTTTGAGGGTAGGCGGAAAAAAGCGCACCGGAAAAAAGCGCACCGGAAAAAAGCGCACCGGAAAAAAGCGCCCCGGAAAAAGCGCACCCGGAAAAAAGCGCCCCGGAAAAAAGCGCACCTTTTTACAAATCACATATTAAATAAGTCTGATAATAATGCACAGGGTTAACCTCAGAATATAAACACCCGATTGAGATGATTTTTTGAAATCTGGCGTCTTGCTCCCTGTGTGTGTGTGTGGGGGGGGGGGGGGGTCTTTAAAAGGTATCTCAAAACCTGCATTGCCTCGATGATGATAAAATTTTGTAAGGTATGCAGAATCAGAATATAAACATCAGGTACTTATATATGCAGTGAAACCTCCCTGTGTGACCACCTCCATTAAGCGACCAACTCCCTGAACGGCCATTTTTTCATGGAACGAAATTTATTCCCATAGGCTCAATACTAATTTTACCTCCATTCAGAGACCATCCCAGTTGAACTCCCTCCATAAGCGACCAATTTTTTTTTAAGAAAATGAAACAGATTTTGTAAGGTATGCAGAATCAGAATATAAACATCAGGTACTAATATATATACAGTGAAACCTCCCTGTGTGACCACCTCCATTAAGCGATCACCTCCCTGAACGACCATTTTTTTCATGGAACGAAATTTATTCCCATAAGCTCATTACTAATTTTACCTCCATTCAGAGACCATCCCAGTTGAACTCCCTCCTTGAGCGACCAATTTTTTTTTTAAAAAATGAAAGAAATTCCGTTTTTTCCAGGTCGCTTGAAGAAGGTTTTATTAAGAAAATAATTCCGGAGAGCGCATTATTCATCAGGCGGTGGGGGGGGGGGGGGGGGGGGCTTTAAAAGGTATCTCAAAACCTGCATTGCCTCGATGATAAAATTTTGTAAGGTACGCAGAATCAGAATATAAACATCAGTTACTTACATATACAGCGAAACCTCCCTGTGTGACCACTTCCATTAAGCGACCACCTCCCTGAACGACCAGTTTTTCATGGAACGGAATTTATTCCCATAGGCTCAATACTGATTTTACCTCCATTTAGAGACCATCCCAGTTGAACTCCCTCCATGAGCGACCATTTTTTTTAAAAAGCAAATGAAACAAATTCCGTTTTTTCCAGGTCGCTTGAAGAAGGTTTTATTAAGAAAATAATTCCGGAGAGCGCATTATTCATCAAACTTCTAAACTAAGTTTAGATTATTTTTAATTCCGGTAACCTTTAAATGTTTAAACACCTTTGTGCCTTTTTAGGCAATGAATTTAACTCTGATGACAAATTAGGAATGACAGTCGATAAACTCCCTTGCCCTATTCTGTCAGGAAACTGTCAGGAATCTGTTTCATTTTCTTTAAAAAAAATTGGTCGCTTATGGAGGGAGTTCAACTGGGATGGTCTCTGAATGGAGGTAAAATTAGTATTGAGCCTATGGGAATAAATTTCGTTCCATGAAAAAATGGCCGTTCAGGGAGTTGGTCGCTTAATGGAGGTGGTCACACAGGGATGTTTCACTGTACATATAAGTACCTGATGTTTATATTCTGATTCTGCATACCTTACAAAATTTTATCATCATCGAGGCAATGCAGGTTTTGAGATACCTTTTAAAGACCCCCCCCCCCCCCTCTCTCCGTACCGAGGGAGCAAGACGCCAGATTTCAAAAAATCATCTCAATCTGGTGTTTATATTCTGAGGTTAACCCTGTGTATTATTATCAGACTTATTCAATATGTGATTTGTAAAAAGGTGCGCTTTTTTCCGGGGCGCTTTTTTCCGGGTGCGCTTTTTTCCGGGGCGCTTTTTTCCGGGGCGCTTTTTTCCGTGCGCTTTTTTCCGTGCGCTTTTTTCCGTGATTCGTTTTTGAGTTTTGCGTTACCAAAGCTTTCACACGATATACAAAGGAAAAATTTGTTTTCAAGTAACTTAATTAGCCCCTATACATTTTTCCTAAATGTATTTGTGAATGGTTAATAATCTATAAATATGTGGGTCAATAGTCTTTATTACTTCAGCCAATTTGAACTTTCCACCTTCCATAGTTTCCGAGTAACATGGGTGTAACAAACAGATAGATAGACACGGGAGTGATCTTATAATGGTTCCGTTTCACCGGGAGCACAGGACATTTGAATTTTCACAAAATCAGTTTTCGGTTTTTGTTTCATTTTGGATGTTTTAATATTTCTCAACAATATGCAAAAAAACTCCATTCAAAAATATGCATTATTTCTTGAGTTACAATCATTTATAGACGGTGAGTATAATTGAATGTCCATAGATATTGAAACTTTAAAAAGTGTTTTCTCAAATTAGTAAATTTGGAGTTTGCGCGCTGTTACTTTTAAACTATGTAAGCTACAGCTTAAAAAATGTTAGCCAAATATGCCTTTCTTTATAGCCTACAAGCTAAAACCAAAAAAATTACATATTTTGGTTATATTTTTACACTTGAAAATCTTTGATCGCATTGATTAGTTTCTGACTGCAAATCAAACACTATAAAATTTATTTTAATTATATAATTAATTAATAATATTAATATAATATAACTATTATTAATGTATTCTTAATTAATATACAGTAAAATTACATCATAATTTTAGTATTATATTTATTATGGATGTGGGTTTACTTTCACATGACATTTTACTGTTTGTAATTGCTAAGAGATTAAAATTGACAATTTTTGTTATGGGTCTAATATTTAATTTTGTAGAACAGTTTTTCTCCAGAAATTTCAATTATTTTTAAATATATACTTTCAAAAATTTCTTAAAATTCTTCCTGAATTCGCTTGTCAACAACGCGAAATTTTCCGAGACAGTTACTAATACATTTTTAAACGTAAATGTAGAAAACTGGCTTGTGAAGCGATTTGAAATCAAATAGCGTTTACTTTTTTAATAAATAAATTACATGTAGCGTTTAAAGCGATTCTGGTCACGTGACGACATTTTTTTTTTCTTTGTGTCCCATCCTAAAATTCGGTCCCACTTGGACAGTATTCTCAGAAAGATCTTCTGTGTTTACCAAAAAATGGAAAACGTCTGTCGATTACATTGTTTATGAATCACAACACCTGCCCATTTCATGCAATTCCGAACAATTTTTTTTTTTAAATCTGCCAAAAATAGCCCCTTCTGATGATGATGATGATCTCTTTTTTCTAATGTTGGGTGGACCCAATATTTTCTCCGCTTTTTTTCTGGAGAAAAAGAACCCATATATAGCATGATAGTTTCTTCTTCACTATCAGATGTGGACGACATAGCAAACTTCGACTGTGTATTAGCTAAGGAATAAAAAGACTGACCTTAAGTACATTTACTACATTGGCGATTAAACGCCAAATCTAGCAATCGGTTGTTCATGTCAGTTCTGTCGGGAACTACTCCTGACTTCAAAGATAAAATTTATGTGTTTTTCTAGACAATCTTTTGCAGGATAGTATAAACGCAGCTTTAGAAAGACCCCCTCGGAGGGCATCACCCTCGGGGCTATATCCCTAGTGCAGATAATCGGCAGTCATAAGCAACACCAACACATACATTGTAGTCTAATGCAGAACTGCTAAACATTGCGATTTTTCGTAATCATTAGAGCTTCTTTCTCGTAAATTTGGAAGCATGTTCTCATTTGTCCGAGAAAAATCTTTGCATTACTTTTACAATACAGAAAAGTTTGCCAGCAATTATTCAATTATGATTGTTGTTGAAATATATGTATATGTTCAGGGGTTAATAGCTGTCCTAATGTTTCAGTTTTACCACAATGAAATGCATTAGTTTTGAAATAATGATTCATGTTAATTGAGCAGTGGATTTTAAAATGAGCTAAAATTTATCAAAAATACGCGTTTGTGTTTTTGCGGTAAAATTTCTTGTTAAAAACTTTAAAATATCAATATATTTTCATACATTTGTCAGAAAGTTTGTTTTCAAACTTGTTAAAAATTATAGTAAAAAAAAAAAAAACATCATAATATATTTTAAATGCATTTTTCTAAAAACAAATTTTTCACAGTCTGCACATCTTTTAAAATGTTCCATGCGTTGTTCTCAATATGTCTAAGGGACAAATTTTGATGCATTCTACAGTAACTCTGTACTTCCGTTTTGTAATATTGATATATTTAAGTGCTTAGATTACTAATGACGTATATTAACGTGTAAAGTTTTAATGAAAGTTCAGTTTCGTCCCAGTTTTTTATATTTTCTGAATAACTGCTTGTCGGATTTAAAGTGGATGCACAAATAATTTAATAAAGTCCGTTTAATAAGTAATAAAAGGAAAAAAGTGGAGCAAATATTTTTTTAATTGAAACGCATGAGCAAAATTAAAAACAAATTATTATATTTGAAAAAATATATTTAAATAAATTGAATTTATTTTGACATATTTATTGAAATCGTCACACAGAGCACTTCTTTCAAGAATTTCTTGATGAATAACATAAATAAAGAAAAATAATTTTTAACGTCAACGTTTCTTTAATAGATGTAAATGGCTGTATGTGGTTGGCATTACTATGGGCTAGTTCGCTACCATCGAAATACCCAAGGCCAGGGGACACGAATGTGACGTCAGCACTAATCAACCAACTTCTCACTAGTGTTGGAATTCACACCGGAAAATTTTGAACAGCAATTTTCTATATTTTATTTGTGGAATATCTATCATCTTATAAAACAATAATAACTATTTAAACTTATTGGTGAGAATTTGGAATCCCCCAATAAAATATCAGTCAGATGCGGAAACACTGTGGCATTCCGCATCTGGCTGAATTTTTAGTTAGGGACTCCGAATTCTCACCTGTAAGTTTAAATAGTTATTATTGTTTTATAAGATAATAGATATTCTATAATAAAATAAAATAAAATTGCTATTCAAAGTTTTCCGATGTGAATTCCAACACTAGTGAGAAGTCGGTCGATTAGTGACGACGCCACACTCGTATCCTCTGGCCTTGAGTATTTCGTTGGTAGCGGCTAAGTTCCATGGGTTTTTGTAGTGTAAGTCACATAGCCGATAGCTGCTATGCTTCTTGGTCACCGTTATTTTTGAAAAGTATGCTTCGTCTTATTCAATTAATGAAATAACTCCGATAAAATAAGTCACATTTTTCTGTTCTAAAATACTGGTAGCCAAAATTCGTAGCATGTAGCTTACACTACAAATACCTACTCATGGAACTAGCCTATGAAGAATACACTATTAAATATTTTGTGCTAGTTCACACCAACTTTTGGTGTTGCAATAGCTCCAACAATAAGATGTTGAAACCCCATTCCAACATTTAGAAATCCTGTTGAACCATAGCTCCAGTGGCGGCTCGTCAGGGGGTTCACAGTCACTTTACTACCGGAAAACTCGTATATTAAATTTGACGTTATCTAAGCACGGAATGTCCTTCGATTAATGAAGGAAAACTTTAGGTGATTAAAATACCGGTAATAAAGTGATTGTGAGCTCCCTGATGAGCCGCCACTGTATAGCTCCAAATGATGGAACGAGATTTCACCACGTCATGGTTGCAGCTACTCCAGCACCAAAAGCTAGTTCACATCAGAAAAAAAAATTGATAGAGTATGAAGAGAATATTTAATTAATTTTCTCAGTGATTGAGTAAAATTATATGACAATGCACCGATAATTAAATAAAAAATTAAAAAAAGCTCATTGAAAAGTATTATTCGATTTTTTAAAATTATAAAGATATATAAAAAACCTGGCGTTACATCAACCCTGAATCGGCCATCTTTATTTCCAGGAGAAATGTGCGATTCTTCGTGACGGCTTCATGTATCATTAAAAGCTACATTTTTATAATAATAATTATCACACGTTTCAAAAAGTGGTTAAGTTGCATCACATTACATTCTAACTTAGCCAAAAATTTACAAGGAAAGCTATATGAACATAATAGTTTGGGTGCGGAAATGGGTAAAAAGAAAAACCTAATTGTTTGGAAAGCATCCAACTGTAAAAATAATCTGCTGAGTTAATATTCATGACCAATGTGCTCTAGACCTAATTACGTAGTACGTGAAGTGATTATTTTGGAGCCTATTTTATATATCAGAATAGTTAAGCCTTTTATGAGAAGAAAAGCAGCCAATCTGTTTTGTGTCAGGAGTGGCTGATTTTACTCACTATTAATGACTCACTGAAACTTTAAATGCATATAGAGAAACTTTTCTCATCTTAAAAACTAGAGATTTGATTTTAAATCGTAAAGGTTAACAGTCGAGTTGGAAACTCTTTATCTTAGCACCCTTTTAAATGAACAAAACGCAGTTTTACTAATTACATTTATCAACATTTATTCTCCGAATTAAGAAGACAAATTATTTTAAATTTTACGAACTTAATAAGGGGAAAAAATAATGTAATTAAAAAAAAATACAGTGGACAAGGGTCTTTTTTTTTAACAGTGAAATCTGTAGTAAATGGTGTCATTTCTTACAAGGTCGGCTACTAATATACTGAAATTTCCTCTGTAAAACAAACTGGCAGACTGATGATAATGATAAATGCGTACTTTAAATTGCTGTTTCTTGAAAAATGTGTTATGCTAGCTAACCCTTTACCGTCTCAGTTAACATTTCAAATTAAACAAAACGAAGTAAGGAGCAATTTCCAAAATAATTTAGAGATGCAAACACACTTAATGTACACACCTAATAAATGAAATTAAAAACATTTAGAAGCGTATTGTACTTTTTATTACAGTCATATAACAATGACGGAAAGAGGTGCAAATATAACGCGACAAAAAAAGAAAAAAAAGTAATACATAGCGACAGGCCTAACTAACAAATTATAATTACAAATTTATTAAACTTACCATGCCTCATAAATAAAAGATAAAAGTAAAACACACTCTTCTTTTCAATTACAGCAAAATAAAATTTCAAATGCATTTAAAAATTTGCAACACATTCAGTTTTTACATTTATCTATAACTTCTCGCACCATTAAATGAATTCAATATAATTCAATGTAAAATTTATAACAAATATAATATTTTTTTACAATTTTTGTATCTATATATATTTCACAAATATGAGAAAACAAACGTATGCTAAATCAGACTCATTTCGGTTGTAAATAGATTTGAGAAAATCCATTTGATTCCTGTAATATACAAAATATGAAAAATTGCATAAAAATAAATCAATTCCCTTACAGCCATATTTTTTAGATCTTTTTTACTTGCAAAAGTGAAATTTGAAATTATTTTTATATTTTAAAATAAATAAAATGAATCTGAATCTGAATTATTATTATTAACTAATATTCGGAAGTTAGGGTTTTTTACATGTTATTTATTATCACTTGAAGAACATTTCAAATTTTTAAAAAATAAAAAATAGATGATGTGACTCGATTTGCATGGATGGATGTCCTAGCATGCGCGCCGTGCACTTCCAATCGGGTGGGATCAGATAAATTTCCAGTGTCGTTTGCAATCAATTTTCGTTAATGATTATAAAAGTAGATAAGATTTTCTGGAGCTTCAAGTACTTTAAGGTGAAAAAGTTGAAAATCAACAAAGTCGCAGCCATTTGAAAAAAAGTTCTTTCCTAACCCCTTTTTTCACACTTTGGCGTGCTTCTAAAAATGATTATTTTTTTTTGTAAAAAAGGGCTGAAAATGGTCAAAGCTCCAATAATATTACCTTTAACCCCTTGCGAGTGGAATATATTTGAGAAAACGTGCCAAAAATGGAATTTGTTTCTCTCTTTAATTTTGCTTGCTACTGCAAAATTACAAAAATCCGACAAATGGCGCGAAACTGCCGAACATTTCGAGGGAAAGTATCGCCATCTATTGGGAAAATGGTAAATAACATATTATGCATTGGGCGAATTGAGTTCGGGCTTCACGAAACTGAAACACGATTTTTCTTTTGCCCAAACTCAGGTTGGGCATTCCAAAATTGGCGTATTTCGTCGCTTGAACTGCGTCATAGGCAAGGGGTTAATTAAAAAAATGAGCAAGATCGGTTTCATAGATTTAATTAGCAAGATAATTTGCAAGAACGTTTCAGATCCCACCCAGTTTTGAAAAAGTCATTTTGCGTAAAACTCTAAATAACTACGAAAGGACTTCGAATTCGGACAAATCGTTTTACAAGACAATCTACAGACTATAGAAAACAGAAAAATGATATTTAAAAAACAAAATCGATTTTTTTCAACTGAAAGAAAACAAATACCCCATGAATTAAATTTCTTAAGCACAATATTAAAGATAAATAGTTTTATCCACTGGATATTGTTTACTGCATTAATCATAACAATTTTAAAACATTATATATTTAAAACGCTAAGCGTTTTCTTTCGACAGTCCGTGAGAAGAAACTACTGTATCAAATTACACCAATCTTTTTTTAAATGAAACATATTTGGCCACAGATTTGTTATTGGCGATTCAAGCGCTCGAATATGCCATCTGGTGGGGAAAAGACGTAACTTCTCGCTTCAGGATAGTGCGGTGCAAGCACATTGCATTACATGTATTTTAAATTTGTTAAGCATGATTATTCTTTTGCACAATTTCAGATTTCCTGTGACATTTGTGTTCTGTCTTATATGACAAAGTAAAAATTATCCGAATTTGAATATCTAAAACTTTCAAATGCATTTACAATAAAGTATTATTTCAATGGCACTTTAGCATTAGTTAAAGGGAAATTAAAGGGACAATTTTCCTGTACCGAAGGCTGCGAGCAGCGCCTCTATAGGCCGTTTTAATTCCCAATCGTACATTCGTTTGTTCAAATATTTATTAATTAGCCGTGATTTTAAATTAAAATTCTACAGTTGCGCATGCGCAGTATATAAGTACAAGTCTGCCTTTGGAGTGACGCGCTGCACATGCGCAAAGACTGGCTCAGTTGAACTATCATATTACAGGTAGAAGTTGTTTTAAGTTCGTCTGCTATTCGATCTTACTGTAAACTAGCTTTTCTTTCTTTCACAAAGTTAATATTATTTGGTTATTTCAGCATTATTAACAATTCAAAAATTTACTGTGTCGATATTAAGAGTTAGATACGGGTTATTTCGTGATTGCCATATTGTTTTGGTCATATTACATACAGAAGATAAACCCAGTGATTTGAGGCTAAAAGTCATATCCGTCTTATGAATTGCCAATAGTTACACACGAAGATTGGGAAATTAGCATGATAAATTGTAGCTCCTTCTTTGAATAAAGTAAGGTATCAAATATTAAAACGCAAAAGTATTTCTGTAAGATCAAAACTCAAATTTCAGACAATTGCGTATGCGTCAACAGTTTTAAAGACCTCTTGAATTTAGAAGGAGCGACAGTGTGTTCTCGCTAGCGTAGTGGGTTAACGCAACAGTTTAAAGCTCAGAATTTTTGTAGCGGGCCCAGGTTCGAACCCAAGCCTGGCAAAATGTGTAATATTTTTGCCAATAAAATTCATTTCTGTAATGGCATATTTTATTAGGAAGAGAAGTTTTAGGATTTTAATTTTATTGTTATTGTTATTATTTGAATGCTTTATAGTTAAATAAAATTTAACACTCAATAATATTTTGAAAAAATAATGATTTTATATTTAAGATATTTAAGCTAAAATATTTTGCATGTAATTATCAATTAAATAAGTTGAGCTGATCTACAATTTTCGTTATATTTTCTTACCATTATCAAGAATATATATGTGTGTGTATGTCAGAAAGAGAAGTTTGTCATTCTTTTCCGTAAAAAATAAAACGGAAAGAAAGAATAATTTTCGTATAAGAGCTATAAAAGAAATTAACCTTGATATCCACGTTTAATATTTTAAAAATGTAAAATAAAATTCAAGTAATAAAAAATATACATTATAAATCGTTAGCTGCATCAAGTTTCAAATTTAGATTTTTAGTGAAGGAGACAGATAAAAATAAAATTCATGGCAGCTTTTAGTCGTCGTGTAGTTAAAAATAAATAAATGGAAATAAATATTGTTATTTAAAAAAAAAAAAAAAAAAAAAAAAAAAAAAAAAAAAAGAGGCCGTAGTAAGTAAAAATAAATTCTCTATCCGGCATTTTTAGGTAAATATCTGATAAAAAGCAAGCATAATTGGTTGTAAATTATAAACTTAAAATTCTTTCACTTCATTGAATAGGTTAGACTGACAGCACCATCTATCGCCTTAAAGAAATAGGAATCACTTATGCAATAAATTCATCACGTAATTCGTCATTCAATAATTAATTTAAAAGCAACTAATTAAAAATTCAAGAATTTTTCTGATGAAACATTCAAGTTATTTACCGTCAAATCTTGACGGGCACTATCTAGTATTTTTTTTAATTCTTTATCGATATCTATTTTGTACGAAGTTTAAATGAGTTTTAAATGATACACCAATAAAATTAAATGTGATGTTTCCTAACTGTATAGAAGAATTATTTATTTACACCTTTGAGCTTATTTCAGAGGTACATTTTGAATTTTTCATATCTTTATTTCTTGAAAACACGAAAACCATCGTGAAGACGGATTTTGAGGAAGAAGTTCAACGAACAACAGATTGTGTTCAATAAAAGCATTTATGGCGAATCAATATTATTTTGAGGTCGATCGTGAGCAGACAAAATAGGCATGTTATGAATAAACAGACGATGATAAAAAGTAGATCACTGGCAACAAGGCCGATATCCGAACTGATTTTAATGAATCATCTCTCTTGGAGCCTGGCCCACGCCACCCCGAACGCTGAACAGCTGAATTGGGGATCAGTTAAGCAGGTGTAGTGATGAAACGGACCACACCCAATGAAACTGAACAAAAGCTCAATGATAACATAGAAGAGGAAATAGATCTCTTTTAAGCCTTTGAGGCAGATAAAAAATAAATTATCTATTTTGGAAGCATTTCAGAAAACACCTATTTTACAAGGAAATTATATACATTCTGTTATTGTTCTCAAATAGAACTCATCTATTTACTGACTCGTTTACAAAATTAATTCGTAAACGCATAAAAATAACATGTATTAAGCTATCAAGAAATCGAATAGTGTTTTCCATTTTTTTCTGTAGAATAAAATTTTGTAAATCATAGATTTTTAAGTTCAGTTTTTGAATATGATAGTCACAGAGTTACTTTGATGAGGAAGCGATCGATTATGATTCAAGATGTACCACATTTAATAGAAAATAGAAATTCTACGCAACTGTTTGTCACTTAAATAACAATGCATGCGAATTTAATGCATTTAAATATAACTCAGTTTTTGTGTATAAAAATGACTTTATGATTAAAAAATAATCAAGACAGCCTTTAAGTATCGTGTAAAGAGGATGTTCGAGCCATATGCTACAGGTCCTTACTATCGGGGCCTCCCAAAACATGAAATAAGTCTATTAGACCTATTTCAGATTAATGAACAAAACATGCATAAAATGTTCGCAGACGTCAAAATTCTTTGAAAGGAAGAATGCCAAGAACCGTCAAGTTAATAAATCTGTCCTTTTCTGTAGATGCAATTGAATTTTTTACTTTCTTCTATCTTTACAAGACGAAAATATTGGATTTGTGAAACTTTCGAATTCCAATTGTCGACGGATGTACACGTTTTAGGCGTCAGAGATCCCGATAAACATGTTTTAACAACACGCCTGTCTGTGAGTCTGTCTATGAGTCTGTCTGTCAGTCTGTATGTGACACAAATTTTGTGGGCGATCTATCTCAAAAACTAAAGGACAGAATTTAATAAAACTTTAGATTCAGTTAGTACCTGATGTAAATTGTTGCTGATTATTTTTTGGTATAAATCGCCCAACAGGTGGCGCTGCTATGCTGTATTTTTTACTATTTCCGCAATAGCTATATCTTAAGAACAAATGCACGGATTTTTATAAAACTTCAAATTCATTTAGTCCCTCATATAAATTAGAGTTGTTTATTTTTTGGGGTAAATCGCCTGACAGGCGGCGCTGTTATGCTGCATTTTTCACGATTTTCGCAATAGCTGTATCTCAAGAACTCATGTATGCATTTTCATCAAACTTCATATTAAGTTAGTCCCTGATATAAGTTAGTGCGTTTAAGTTTTTACCGTAAATCTCCCAACAGGTGACACTGCTATGCTGCATTTTTCATGATTTCCGCAATAGCTGTATCTCAAGAACTAATGCATGAATTTTCATCAAACTTCAGATTCAGTTAGTCCCTGATATAAATTGGACCTGATTAGTTTTTGGTGTAAATCGCCTTACAGGTGGCGCTTCTATACAGAATTTTTTACGATTTCCGCTATAGCTCTACCTCAAAAGCTAATGCACGGATTTTCATCAAACTTCAGATTCCGTTAGAAGTTGATATAAGTTGCTGCTGATTAGATTTCGGTGTAAATCACCTCACCGGTGGCAAAACTATGCTGAATTTTTAGGATGTATTAACATGTATGAGATAGAAGAAAGTTTTGGGATTGCCACATCCGACTAGTTTATTCATGTTCCAAATATTATGCATAACGAGTTCATCTTAATAATAAGAAGAAAATGCATTTTTTTACATACGTTTACAACGCAAATTTTTCTACAAAGGACCTGCTTGGAGTAAGTAGCAGAATATTTCAAATCTAAGCATCCATCTTGAATTACTACATCTATAATGAAAATTTTAAAGTTTTCACACCGTGATATTTATGCAAAAATTTAACACATAGGTAAACATTTTTACGTGGTCTTGAAAAATAATCACTTTATATAAATAACTTAGTATTTAAAGACAAGTGAATCCTTTTCTGTTGCATAAACCAGTTTTCCTTTAAATTTATTGGTCCAACTTTGTCCACACTGATACATAGTATCGCGGGTAGAACATAGTACCAACATCTCTTAACATTTATTTAGAATGGACGTAAAAGCGATTTTTTAAACTCTGTTTACTGTAAAAAATGACACATGTTTCTTAATATATAAAAATATACTGTAATCAAGAACGAAAATATATAATAACCTCTTCCGAGTCACTGAAGATTCCGAAAAGCGTTTCTTTACCTTTAAAAACTCCATAAAAGTGTTTATTTTTGGAAATTTAAAGAAGAATTTATAGAAATAAATTTTTATTAGCTGCCCGTTATTTTCGGAAACGTTTCTGAGTAGCTTTTACAGTGCAATAATCAGTTTTGTCAAATCGGAATATCACTTTTTTCGGATGCTATCCATTCTCAGGTAAATATTTTGATATTCAGAAAACATGTTTAACAGACAAACATATAATATTAATAGCATTAACATTAATATGAAATGCAACATTATTTTGTTACAATTGCATGCACAAATTCAGTTATGCAGCTGAAAATGTTTACTCGAGAATTGATAGAATCCGAAAAACTGATTTTCCTGGTACAGAGTAGAGATGCAACGATTATTCGGCAGTGGCCGAATAATCGGCCCATTCGGCCTGTCTGCCGAATATGCGGTTTCGACCGAATATCAAGTCCAATAATACAGTAAAAATTGTTTTTATACACAGTAAAACTTTTTAATTTGACAATTTACATTCATCATGTGTAATGAAAATTTTATTTGAAATTAACAAACACTTTTTCTAACTTTCATACACTGAACGAGTTTTATCTACCCATTTTTATATAAGAGGGTCGGTTAGGAATCACGTTAAAACTTTTATGCTGTACTTATAAGTACAAAAAGTATCTGTAATAAGCTAACGCAATCTGTTAAATTTAAAATTAATCTATTCAAAATTTTCCTAATAGAGCCGTACAAGTAAACTCAATTTTTGTTAAAACATAATGGGAAGGTTAATATTTATCCCTTGTTACATTAAAAAATCTTTCTTTCAATGATATTTTTAATTAGACCTATAAAGAACACAGATATATACTATCGATTAGATATACTGTATGTATAACAAAAATATTTAAGTCGTATATGCTGCAATACTTTTTTTTGAGTAAAATGCGCTTAAAAGTTAAATATAATTTAAGTAAGTTATTTAAGTGTGTTACTACATCTTATTAAATAATGAAAGAAATGTAAGTACTAAATTCTTTTAATTAGTAGTATGTTTTACATCACTATTTAATTTAGATTTTCTTTCATCTGAAACTTGAAATTTATGTTGTCTAGTACTTTTAAAATGTTGTGATTATTTTAAAATGTACCAGCAACAACATACATAATATCTAATATATTGTAACAATACAGTACCTAAAATACTGCATAGTCAATATTTTGAAATTTATTTTCCTTACAGATATTTCCTTCCTCTAAATCTGAAAACATTCATTATATACTTCTTAATAGTGACTTTTTAATAGACACTTCTTAATCGTGACTTAGCGCCCCCCCCCCCCTCAAAAAAATGTCAGCTTTATAGACTAGATTAATTTTAACACAATTATTCTAATTGGTAAATAAATCATATTAGATGTAAATTTCCAACTGGGCAAAAAATGACCGGACCAGGATTCGAACCAGGGATCTCCTGGCTGAAGCCGCCAGTGCTCTACCATCTCAGCTATTTCGGACGAATCTGGTGGAACTAACATCTGGTCTGAAACCTGTGCTCAGGTGAATAGCTCAGATGGTAGAGTACTGGCGGCTTCAGCCAGGAGATCCCTGATTCGAATCCTGGGCCATTTTTCGCCCAATTGGAAATTTACACCTAATAGCTTTATAAAGTCTACAGTGATTTATTTCCACCATACTTAGGATATTCTTCTATCAGTGATTTTTCTTAAGATATTAAGATTTCTTATTTTTTTTATTTTCTTTCATGTGAAAGTTGAAATTTATATTTTCTAATACTTTAAAATTTTGTCATTATTTTAAAATGTAACAACAACATACATAATATCTACTAAAATGTAACTGTACAGTACCTGAGGAGGGATTTTTGCTAAGATTTTTTTTCTTTTGGGGGGACGGGGAGGGGGGTGCGACTTATATTAGTGAGGAAATTTTTAGGCCAAACATAGCCGAATATATATATATATATTTTTTTTTTCAAAATAAAATAATGCTTTAAAAATTTTTTATATAGCATATAAATAATTTTCTTTAAAAAAAATGATGCATTTTAATTGTGAAATATATAAGAATTGTGCGTATAGTGCATACTATACTTTGATTTTAGATAAAAATGAGTTCATGATTCGGTGGCTGAATAGGCCGAATAATCGGCCATAACTAGGCCGAATAATTGGTATTCGGTTAATTGATCAAACCATTATTCGTTGCATCACTAGTATACAGAGAATTGATTAATGTATTGTAAAAGCTACTAGGAAAAGTTTCCGAAAATTACGAGCGCTAATAAAAATTTATTTCTGTAAAATCTTCTTTGAATTCCGAAAATTAATTGATTTCTGAGGTTTCTAAATATAAAGGAACACTTTTCAAAATCTTGGGTGACTCGGAGCAGGTTATTATATATTTGCATTCGTGATTATTATACATTTTCATATATTAAGAAATATCTGTCATTTTTTACAGTGTAAAAACTTTCTATGATGAAAATTCCTTTCTTTGGTGAGTTACAAAAGTAACGGGGAAGGATGGGGCATTCATCGTTTTTTGAAATACTAACAATTTTTTGCTGGATCTTAAATAATTAACATATAAATGGCTTTATTTAAAGTCCGAGAGAAGAAAAGCAGATTTTTAGGGTTCCGTACTTAAAAAGTAAAAACGGAACCATTATAAGATCACTCTTGTGTCTGTCCGTCTGTCTGTCTGTCTGTCTGTCACAGCCATTTTACTCGTAAACTGTGTTACGTGGAAAGTTCAAATTCGTGGAAGTAATAAAGAATGTTGACCCACATATTTTCAGATTATTAAACATTTATAAATATATTTAGTAAAAATGTATAGGGGCAAATTCAGTTGCTTGGAAAAAAAAAATATTTTCTTTGTATATTGTGTGGGGTATCGTGTGAAAGCTTTCGTAACGCTGAATTCAAAAATACATTTCTTTTAATTTTAGGTAATACATTTTAAAAGATATAGTCGAAAATGTAGCGCAAAAATATGTCCCCCCCCCCCCCCATCTAATTCCGAATCTACTGAAGCTAAAATTATGAAAAAATTAGAGGGAGTAGACGTTAATTTAAACCTTGCAGGAACATTATAGCGATTACCCTAGGTCACATAGTTTTTGAGAAAATCGCATTTTTCCGTTACACACAAATTTCGATTTACGGGCATTCAGCAAAACTGTTGAGCAGCGCTGGAGGTATCTATCTTAGCAGAAGTATAAAAGCATTGTTGATCAAGATTTTCGAAAAAAATCGTCAGTAATTAGCCGAGATATAAACCCTTAAAAATATGGACGGTTTGGACACACATAATGACAGGGGCGACGTACTCTATGTACCATTGGCTTTTAAAGCCTAGATAACAACTTTTAATGATATATGTGTGGAATGCAATGGCCAGTAGCAGTATAAAAGCAATAAACGTCAAATTGTTAAAAACAGGCTAATTCAAGGGGTCTCAGGACTCTTAAAGCTTCAAAATGTTTTAGATGTTAATCTTCCATCTTTTCTAAACATTTTAATATAATTGTTTCCTTCAAATTCTCATTAGAACAGATTATATGGCTTTTATAATTATACCCGCTCAATAGCTTAAGCGGCCTTTTCGAAATTTTAAGTCATTTTTCTCCAATTGACTTTTTTTGGCAACGCGCACGATATCTCAAAAACTTTTGAATATTTTTTCATGAAATTTTCAAAACATACGCTTTTTATTAATCTGTATAAACTAAACCTAAAATTTCCTTTTTATTGTTCAAAAAAATATTTTTTAAGTAATTATATTGTTCAAATTTTCAAAATTTTCTATTAGCTAAATACAACTTTGTATTAAAAATATAAAAATGCTTTAAATACAAATTTATTTTGGTTCATGGTAATTATTATAATCAGAAGTATAAGTAAGCGCCAAAATTTTTATTCCAGTTACAATATTTATTTTCTAATCATGCACGTAAGCTGTTATACCAATATTCTGCTTATCAAATGTCTGACTGTTTGGAGCACCCTGTAAATGCTAATTCTTCATCTTGCAAATTTTTAAATACATAAAATGAAATAACGTACTTATCTTTCATCTCAATAAAAATTGTGTTTTAAAATCATATACATTTTAAGATATTAAATGTTGAATATGGTCTCTTTTTTTTTCATTTTTTCAAATTTTTGAGATCCTGAGACCCCTTAATTAGAATGAATTACATAAATACTATGGGATTCCGACAATTTGCATTGAATTGCTCTTTCAATACGCCTCGAGTGGCTTTAAAAGTTAATTAAAAACCTATCTGGAAAACGCGGCAAGGACCAAGGTGGCGTTGCAAATTTGTGACCTTCTTTCGAAGCGCACTTAGCACAATGCCAAATGTGAACTTTGAACGAATGTTTGGTTTTAGCTGCACTTTAGAAAGAAAGGTTATTACTGTGATGAATTAAGTTTTATGAAATGACAAATGAAGTTTAAATATGCATTTCTTTTATTGTCAGTACCGAATTAAGTTCATTATAAAGATATTAAAATAATATTAAACTAGTCGGATGTGTCAATCCCCAAACTTTCTTCTATCTCATACATGTCAATACTTCCTGATAAATGTAGCACAACAACGCCACTGGTTAGGCGATTTATACCAAAATCTAATCAGGAACAACTTTCGTGAACTTAATTGAATTTGAAGTTTGGTGAAAATTCGTGCATTAGTTTTTGAGATAGAGCTATTACGGAAATCGTGAAGAGTTCTGAGTTACAGTGCCACCTCTTGGGCAATTTACACCAAAAACATATCAGGATCAGTTCATATCAGGGACTAACTGAATCTAAAGTTTGATGAAAATTCATGCATTAGTTCTTGAGATACAGCTATTGCGGAAATCGGGAAAATTGCAGCATAGTAGCGCTACCTGTTGGGCGATTTACACCAAAAAGTAATCAGCACCAATTTATATCAGGGACTAACTCAATCTAAAGTTTTATTAAATTCCGTTCAATAGTTCTTAAGACAGAGCGCCCACAATATTTGTGTCACACACAGATAGACAGACTCACAGACAGATATTTTGTACAAACATGTTTTTCATTACCTCTGTACCCTAAAAAGTATACATCCGTCGAAAACCAGAATTCGAAAATTTTCACGAATCCAATACTTTCTTCCTGTAAAGATAGAAGGAAGTAAAAATGAGTTATACAGAATAGCTGTATTTGATATTTTTAGGTAGCTTTCATTACAAAAAGCTACCTATTGCAGCCGTTCGGAGGAAAGCGATTTCAAAAAATTTTGGTATATTTTCATCGATCATGACCCCCAGACCCCGAAACCACCCTCCGTTCAAAATTGACATATATATATATATATATATATATATATATATGACTTTTGTCACACTGTAACTCTCGTATTTAAGAACCGATTTGAATGTAATTCGGTGTGTACATAGTACATACCAATGTCTCGACCGAGTTCATTGGCCAGCTTCATCCGCCATTTTGTTTCAAAATGGCGGCCATTTAAAAGTTTTTAAAAAATTTAAAATTTGAAATGTGGTACCAAAAAATTGAAAATGGAAAAATATTTTTTCTTATGTATTTGACCTTTATACAAAGATTCCGGAGCAGTTTTTGTTTCGTCTATATCTTAAAAATTGGCTGAGTTATAGCATTTTGAATTTCTAGCGTGGCTGACATTTTGAAACGTCCTGAATTTTGTCACGCGATAAAAGGCGTATTTATGAACCGATTTGGATGTAACTTCGTTTATGCATACTACATACCAATGTCTCGACCGAGTTCGTTGGCCAGCTTCATCCGCTATCTTGTTTAAAAATGGCGGCCATTTAAATTTTTAAGAAAAATTTAAATTTGAAATGTGGTACCAAAAAATTGAAAATCGAAAAAATAATTTTTTCTTATGCGTTTGACCTTGATAAAAAGATTCGGGAGGAGTTTTTGTTTCGTCTATATCTTAAAAATTGGCTGAGTTATAGCATTTTGAATTTCTAGCGTGGCTGACATTTTGAAACGTCCTGATTTTTGTCACGTGATAACGGGCGTATTTATGAACCGATTTGGATGTACCTTGGTGTGTACACAGTACATACAAATATCTCGACCGAGTTCGTTGTCCAGCTTCATCCGCCATCTTGTTTCAAAATGGCGGGCATTTAAAAATTAAAAAAAATTTTAAATTTAAAATGAGATACCAAAAAATTGGAAAATGAAAAACATTTTTTTTTTGTATGTGTTTGACGTTAATACAAAGATTCCGGAACAGATTTTGTTTTGTCTATATCTGAAAAAATGGCTGAGTTATAGCATTTTGAATTTCTATTGTGGCTGACTTTTAAAACGACCTGATTTTTGTCACGCGATAACAGGCGTATTTATGAACCGATTTGGATTTAACTTGGTCTGTACATAGTACATACCAATGTCTCGACCAAGTTCGTTGGCCAGCTTCATTCGCCATCTTGTTTCAAAAGGGTTGCCATTTAAAAAAAAAATAAATTTAAAATTTAAAATGAGTTATTAAAAAATTGGAAATGAAAAAGATTTTTTTTTTTATGTGTTTGGCCTTGGTACAAAGATTCCGGAGCAGTTTTCGTTTCTGAAAATTTGTTCTTTTCTTTAAATCTTAAAAAATGGTTGAATGATAGCACTTTGAACTTCTAGCATGGCTAACATTTTGAAACGATCTTGTATTTGTCACGCGATAACACACGTACTCCCCTATTTCGATGTAAGAAGGCATGGGGATAGTATGCAACAATATCTCGACCAAGTTCGCTGGCCAGCTTCATCAGCCATCTTGTTTCGAAATGGCGGCCATTAAATTAAAAAGTCCTTCCGGCCAGTGCCGGGAGGAAGAGGTAGCTTTCAAATACCTTATTTTAAAAAAGCCAACTTATATTATTCAAACACACGAAGCTCAATTTAGTGGAAACCGAATATAGGAGATTCAGTACTAATTTTGATCAATACTAAATCATTATGAATGAGAATTTCGCGAAATTAGTCAGCTTTATCCAAGCTGCTTTTATTTAAAGTAACTTATATTTGGCTGAGATGTTGATGTATACTATCCACATGCTTTCTCACATGGAAATAGGCGAATACGTGTGTTATCGCGTGACAAATACAAGATCGTTTCAAAATGTTAGCCATACTAGAAATTCAAAGTGCTATAATTCAACCATTTTTTAAGATATAAACAAAAGAACAAATTTTCAGAAACAAAATCTGCTCCAGAATCTTTGTATCAAGGCCAAACACATAAAAAAATCTTTTTCATTTTCCAATTTTTTAATACCTCATTTTAAATTTTAAATTTAATTTTTTTTAAATGGAAACCCTTTTGAAACAAGATGGCGAATAAAGCTGGCCAACGAACTCGGTCGAGACATTGGTATGTACTATGTACAGACCAAATAACTTCCAAATCGGTTCATAAATACGCTTGTTATCGCGTGACAAAAATCAGGTGGTTTTAAAATGTCAGCCACAATAGAAATTCAAAACGCTATAACTCAGCCATTTTTTTAGATATAGACGAAACAAAAACTGTTCCGGGATCTTTGTATTAAGGTCAAACACATACAAAAAAAAATCTTTTTCATTTTCTAAAATTTTGGTATCTCATTTAAAATTTAAAATTTTTAAAATTTTTTTAAATGGCCGCATATTACCAATGGGTCATTTTAAGACAACATGGTGGATGAGGCTAAGCAGTGAACTTGGTCGAGACCTTAGTAATTGCTGTGCACATGCTCACTCACATCGGAATCGGTTAATATATAGGAGTGCTGTCGCATGCAAAAAATCAGATTTTTCAAAATGTCACCCACAATAGAAATTGAAACTGCTATATCTGAGCCATTTTTTAAGGTAAAGACAAACAAAAAATGCTCCTGAATCCTTATATCAAGATCAAATACTTAAGAAAGAAACCTTTTTCAATTTCTAATTTTTTTGCACCTCACTTTAAATATATGTATATATTTTAATTTAATGGCCGCCATTTTGAAACAAGATGGCTGATGAATCTGGCCAGCGAACTTGGTCGAGGTGTTGATGTATACTATCCACATCCCTTCTTACATCGAAATAGGCGAATACGTGTGTTATCGCGTGACAAATACAAGATCGTTTCAAAATGTTAGCCATGCTAGAAATTCAAAGTGCTATAAATCAACCATTTTTTAAGATATCAACAAAAGAACAAATTTTCAGAAACAAAAACTGCTCCGGAATCTTTGTATCAAGGCCAAACACATAAAAAAAATCTTTTTCATTTTCCAATTTTTTAATACCTCATTTTGAATTTTAAATTTAATTTTTTTTAAATGGCAACCCTTTTGAAACAAGATGGCGAATGAAGCTGGCCAACGAACTCGGTCGAGACATTGGTATGTACTATGTACAGACCAAGTTACATCCAAATAGGTTCATAAATACGCCTGTTATCGCGTGACAAAAATCAGGTCGTTTTAAAATGTCAGCCACAAGAGAAATTCAAAATGCTATTACTCAGCCATTTTTTTTTTTAGATATAGACGAAAGAAAAACTGTTCCGGAATCTTTGTATTAAGGTCAAACACATACAAAAAAAATCTTTTTCATTTTCCAATTTTTTGGTATCTCATTTAAATTTTTTTATTTTTTAATTTCTTTAAATGGCCGCCATTTAGAAACAAGATGGCGGATGAAGCTGGCCAACGAACTCGGTTGAGATATTTGTATGTACTATGTACACACCAAGGTACATCCAAGTCGGTTCATAAATACGCCTGTTATTACGTGAGAAAAATCAGGACGTTTCAAAATGTCAGCCACGCTAGAAATTCAAAATGCAATAACTCAGCCATTTCTTAAGATATAGACGAAACAAAAACTGCTCCCGAATCTTTTTATCAAAGTCAAACACATAAGAAGAAAATATTTTTTCAATTTTCAATTTTTGGTACCACATTTCAAATTTAAATTTTTCTTAAAAATTTAAATGGCCGCCATTTTTAAACAAGATGGCTGGTGAAGCTGGCCAACGAACCCGGTCGAGACATTGGTATGTACTATGTATAAACGAAGTTACATCCAAATCGGTTTATAAATACGCCTTTTATCGCGTGACAAAATTCAGGACGTTTCAAAATTTCAGCCACGCTAGAAATTCAAAATGCTATAACTCAGCCATTTTTTAAGATATAGACGAAACAAAAACTGCTCCGAAATCTTTGTATAAAGGTCAAATACATAAGAAAAGAATATTTTTCCATTTTCAATTTTTTGGTACCACATTTCAAATTTAAAAGTTTTAAAAATTTTTTAAATGGCCGCCATTTTGAAACAAAATGGCGGATGAAGCTGGCCAACGAACTCGGTCGAGAGATTGGTATGTACTATATACACACCGAATTACATCCAAATCGGTTCATAAATACGCCTTTTATCGCGTGACAAAATTCAGGACGTTTCAAAATGTCAGCCACGCTAGAAATTCAAAATGCTATAACTCAACCATTTTTTAAGATATAGACGAAACAAAAACTGCTCCGGAATCTTTGTATAAAGGTCAAATACATAAGAAAAAAATATTTTTCCATTTTTAATTTTTTGGTACCACATTTCAAGTTTTAAATTTTTTTTAAAATTTTAAATGGCCGCCATTTTGAAACAAAACGGCGGATGAAGCTGGCCAACGAACTCGGTCGAGACATTGGTATGTACTATGTACACACCGAATTACATCGAAATCGGTTCATAATTACGGGAGTTACAGTGTGACATATGTCAGATATATATATATATATATATATATATATATATATATATATATCAATTTTGAACGGAGGGTGGTTTCGGGGTCTGGGGGTCATGATCGATGAAAATATACCAAAATTTTTTGAAATCGTTTTCCTCTGAACGGCTGCAATAGGTAGCTTTTTTGTAAAGAAAGCTACCTAAAAGTCCTTCCGGCCAGTGCCGGGAGGAAGAGGTAGCTTTCATAATTCTTATTTAAAAAAAGCCAACTTATATCATGCAAACACAAGAAGCTCAATTTAGTGGAAACCGCATATAGGAGATTCAATACTAATTTTTATCAATATAATGAATGAGAATTTCGCGAAATTAGTCAGCTTTATCCAAGCTGCTCTTCTTTAAAGTAACTTATATTTGGCTGCCAAATTCGGCAATTTCTTAAAGTGCCTGTCATTTTAAGACAACATGGTGGATGAGGCTAAGCAGTGAACTTGGTCGAGATCTTAGTAATTGCTGTGCACATGCTCACTCACATCGGAATCGGTTAATATATAGGAGTGCTGTCGCATGCAAAAATTCAGATTTTTCAAAATGTCACCCACAACAGAAATTGAAACTGCTATATCTGAGCCATTTTTTAAGGTAAAGACAAACAAAAAATGCTCCTGAATCCTTATATCAAGATCAAATACTTAAGAAAGAAACCTTTTTCAATTTCTAATTTTTTTGCACCTCACTTTAAATATATATATATTTTTTAATTTAATGGCCGCCATTTTGAAACAAGATTGCTGATGAATTTGGCCAGCGAACTTGGTCGAGGTGTTGATATATACTATCCACATGCCTTCTGACATCGAAATAGGCGAATACGTGTGTTATCGCGTGACAAATACAAGATCGTTTCAAAATGTTAGCCATGCTAGAAATTCAAAGTGCTATAAATCAACCATTTTTTAAGATATCAACAAAAGAACAAATTTTCAGAAACAAAAACTGCTCCGGAATCTTTGTATCAAGGCCAAACACATAAAAAAAATCTTTTTCATTTTCCAATTTTTTAATACTTCATTTTGAATTTTAAATTTAATTTTTTTTAAATGGCAACCCTTTTGAAACAAGATGGCGAATGAAGCTGGCCAACGAACTCGGTCGAGACATTGCTATGTACTATGTACAGACCAAGTTACATCCAAATAGGTTCATAAATACGCCTGTTATCGCGTGACAAAAATCAGGTCGTTTTAAAATGTCAGCCACAATAAAAATTCAAAATGCTATAACTCAGCCATTTTTTTAGATATAGACGAAACAAAAACTGTTCCGGAATCTTTGTATTAAGGTCAAACACATACGAAAAAAATCTTTCACATTTTCCAATTTTTTGGTATCTCATTTAAATTTTTTTATTTTTTAATTTTTTTAAATGACCGCCATTTTGAAACAAGATGGCGGATGAAGCTGGCCAACGAACTCGGTCGAGATATTTGTATGTACTATGTACACACCAAGGTACATCCAAGTCGGTTCATAAATACGCCTGTTATTACGTGAGAAAAATCAGGACGTTTCAAAATGTCAGCCACGCTAGAAATTCAAACTGCTATAACTCAGCCATTTCTTAAGATATAGACGAAACAAAAACTGCTCCCGAATCTTTTTATCAAGGTGAAATACATAAGAGAAAAATATTTTTCCATTTTCAATTTTTTGGTACCACATTTCAAATTTTAAATTTTTTAAAAATTTTTAAATGGCCGCCATTTGGAAACAAAATGGCGGATGAAGCTGGCCAACGAACTCTTTCGAGAGATTCGTATGTACTATGTACACACCGAATTACATCCAAATCGGGTTATAAATACGCCTTTTATCGCGTGACAAAATTCAGGACGTTTCAAAATGTCAGCCACGCTAGAAATTCAAAATGCTATAACTCAGCCATTTTTTAAGATATAGACGAAACAAAAACTGCTCCGGAATCTTTGTATAAAGGTCAAATACATAAGAAAAAAATATTTTTCCATTTTCATTTTTTTGGTACCACATTTCAAGTTTGAAATTTTTTTAAAAATTTTAAATTTGAAACAAAATTTTCAAAAATTTGAAAATATTTTTGAAACAAAACGGCGGATGAAGCTGGCCAACGAACTCGGTCGAGACATTGGTATGTACTATGTACATACCGAATTACATCGAAATCGGTTCATAATTACGGGAGTTACAGTGTGACATAGGTCAGATATATATATATATCAATTTTGAACGGAGGGTGGTTTCGGGGTCTGGGGGTCATGATCGATGAAAATATACCAAAATTTTTTGAAATCGCTTTCCTCCGAACGGCTGCAATAGGTAGCTTTTTTGTAAAGAAAGCTACCTAAAATATACATATTTAAAGTGAGGTGCAAAAAAATTAGAAATTGAAAAAGGCTTCTTTCTTAAGTATTTGACCTTTATATAAGGATTCAGGAGCATTTTTTGTTTGTCTTTATCTTAAAAAATGGCTCAGATATAGCAATTTCAATATCTAATGTGGGTGACATTTTGAAAAATCTGATTTTTTGCATGTGACAGCACTCGTATATATCAATCGATTCCGATGTGAGTGAGCATGTGCACAGCAATTACAAAGGTCTCGACCAAGTTCACTGGTTAGCCTCCTCCACCATGTTGTCTTAAAATGGCAGGCACTTTAAGAAATCGCCGAATTTGGCAGCCAAATATAAGTTACTTTAAATAAAAGCAGCTTGGATAAAGCTGACTAATTTCGCGAAATTCTCATTCATAATGATTTAGTATTGATAGAAATTAGTATTGAATCTCCTATATTCGGTTTCCACTAAATTGAGCTTCGTGTGTTTGAATAATATAAGTTGGCTTTTTTAAAATAAGGAATATGAAAGCTACCTCTTCCTCCCGGCACTGGCCGGAAGGACTTTTTAGGTTCCATATCTCTTTGAACTTTCATGGTATATCCATTTACATTTTTCTAGTATATATTGTTATACCCAACCCTACTTTGCATAATGTTTTACAAAGTGTTAGTATTCTTTTAGCAACTTTTTTTTTTTTTAATAATACAATTACTAATTCATATATTTATTGTACGGAACGCCCTGTGCGCGAGTAATACTCGCACTTGACCGTTTATTTAGAAAACTGTGACTCCATATCCCTTTGATTTTACTGTTAAAGCTTTGGGTGGCTTAAAAGCCTACACTAGTCTCTCAAAAAGACCCGGATGATAATTTTAATCCTATGGGGAAGTTATTTTCAAATATCTAGCTTGAATTTTGATATTTTCGATTGTTCTTTTTTGCATAGGAAAGCTGAAGATGATCTACAACCGGGCTAGTTTTTACTTTTTCGATTTTGGTTATAGTTTTTTTTTTTTTTTTTATATTAGGATAGTTTCAATTTCAGAGCCAGTTCAAACCGATTCCGAAAGTTAAAGTAATTTTTAAAAATATATGAAACCAAACCGGAAAAGTAAAAACTAGCTCGGTCGTAGATCGTCCTCAGCTATCCTACGCAGAAAAAAAAAATCATTCGAAAATATCAAAATTCAAGCGAGATATTTGAAAATAACTTCCCCATAGGATTAACATCATCATCTGGGTCTTTTTGAGTGACTAGTGTAGGCTGTTAAAGATCAATTTCGATTTTCAAGCTTTAACAGAAAAAAAAAAATGAAATTTTTAAAGTATCCTTAAAACTCTTATACTAATAAGTTTACTCTTCATTTGAAATGCGGAAGTATTTTAAATTTGTTCTGAAGAAAAGAAAAGAAAAATCCCCGCAGGATAGCTCGAATATTTGTTCAAAGGGTTATTTCTATACGATTTTTTCTTTTTAATTACATGCATGACTTTGAAGTTTGATGGACGAATAGCATTTTCCATTTTTCTAAAGATTGTATTACATCTTTGATGATTATAAACTATTTCCCCAAGATCGCAATCTATCCCAGACTTTTCTGTCTCAAAAACCGGCTTAAAAGGAAAATTATGACGTCAAATTTTCTTTAGAGAAAAAATGGAAACGCTACATAATTTTTTAGTAAATGAATTAGAATTTTCTTCATTAAGTTTAAGAATGAAAATATTTCAGTGAATGTTTTTAAAAATCACCAATTTGAAATTTAGAATAGCTTTAATATGGATCCATGCCAAGTTGCCTAAATTTGAATATGGATATGGATTAAGATGTTTTCATCGTCAGTATGACGTCATCGTTACTCACATACATGTTTTGGATCTAAAATTCAGATTTAAAAAGGTATAAATTACTTTTTTATGTTTTCATCATCACACGATTAGTATGCAGTGAGAGTTTACCCATAGTTTCATGTGTGTCATGAAATAAAAAAAGGTTAAGAAAAGCTGTACTAGGGTAAAATATATAGACAATTATACATGCCATTGTTGTATAGACTGAGAAAAATATTTCTTCTTGTTCTTCCACAGACTAATAAAAAGTTACAAAATATCCTTCAAAGTGAAATACACCGAAAGTTAATACAAATCAAAATTGAAAGATATGATTTTAAGTATCTTTTAATAATTGGCATTTCAAAACGTGATACGCAATTGCAAGCAACTCGTGCAAAAAACAGCGATTACATAAAGATCATTAAGGCTGTTATCAAATCCAAACTGGCTACCTTCTGATACATTTTTTAACATTTTTTTTTTCGCAAACGTATCAAATTAGCAGTTGTTCTTATTGAGGAACTGTGTAATGGAACTGTATTCCCTTTTTTCGGTAAAGTCAGGAGAGTTTTCCAAAAATGCTGTCAAAATTGACGTTTCGAGCCGAATGTCTGAGTGCTACAGTGCATGAAAGAAAAGAAAAAGCCTTCCTGAGCCAACATTCGCTTGTAACTCAAGATGTAATCCACTTATTTGAAAATAGAAAACTTTTCGATTATAAATCACTTCTATAATCATGCCTACAAGTATCATGCTTTTATGTTTAAAAATGAGTCATAAAATGTGTCAATAAAATTTACGTATGCCATTGATTTCGTTTTGTACCTCTTCAAAGTTAAAACATTTCTAATTTATTTTGCATTATTACAATAAGATAGCAGGTGCTATTCATGTCTTTTCTTACAATCGCAAGCTGCATTCATGATGTTATTTAGCCGGTTATGGCCCACATATACTGTAGTTTAGAGAGCATATTTTCAAAACTTCTTGTTGCTTATGTAGAAAAAAGTACGGCGAAAAGTGTTTACCGCCATGAAAAAAAATCCAAAAATAAATATTCATTACTTAAAGCTAATGAACATCATCGTTTGAACATCCCCTTTGACTTCACGTTTCATCAGCCAAACGGTAAACTTAGTTATTAGTACTTGCCATTTTTATCGAAATATTTGAAAAAGAAAAAAAAAAAACAAAAACAGAACTATTTTAAAGAACATTAACCCTTAACTGGTGAGGTGGGGTGTTTTGCACCCCAGAGAAATTGTATATGAGCTCTATATTCGCAAACAAAATTTTTCTGGCATTTAGATACGTGAATTTATATGTATATGTATGTACATTTACAGTATTTTTTCAGTTGTTTTTATACAAGTAAATAATACAGGAAATTTTCTTATTTTAATTCGCTAGATTTTAAGGATTGCACAAGAAATCAAATTTTGGGGTTACATACACTCCACCTCGCCAGTTACGCTATAAAAAAATCACCTCCTACTTAAGGGTTAAAAACTTTCCATAGATATTTATTTATTTATTTCAATAAGCCTATTCTTTAGCACTAAAACGTCCGAAGGCGTAAATCTGATTCGGATTCCAGTCAAGAAAATTATTCAGAACCAAAATTTTGATTTAATAAAGTAAAGCTCGTTTCTGTGTAGTATTTACATGTATTTAATTTCTGGGCAAAAAATGTTCATTTGGCTTGTGTAAAACTGATCCTTGCGGTAGTTATTAGAATTAAATGCACTTAAAACTATTACATGAAATCTTACAAAAACTTACGTTTCAAGATATTTTTATATTAGCTATCGCCTCGGATGATGATTTTACAAGGGAAAAGACTATTTATGACAATACAAGAAAAAGGAAAAAAAAATAAAAGAATGCAATATATATTATTAATATATGCAGCACGCATCTATAGATACATTATACAGGGTGTCCGGTCTCAACGGTGTCCAATGGCTAATTCCTAAACCATTAGTCATAGACGTATAGTTCCAATTACAAAAATGTTTTAAATGAGGTAAAGAATTATTTTTAAAGCGATTTAGGTCAAGAAAAACATTTATTTAAAAATTACGAAATTTAAATTTTTATACGGTCCCCCGGTCCTATGAGTGATATTTAGTAAACTTTTTCCATTTCTCTAACAAGTACGGCAAAAAAAGTCCCATTCATCTAGTACTAAATTTGACCGAGTTATGACATTTTCAATTTTATGACTTAAACCACTTTTCTGTAACTGAAAACGGATGAGTTGGATCAAGCTTTCAGGGGTCGTACACGAAGTGCTTAAAGTATTATAAAGGGCGTCCACTCCAAACGATGTTCAATGGCTAATTCCTAAACCGTTAGTCAAAGACATATAGTTCCAATTACAAAAAGGTTTTAAATAATGTAAAGAAGTATTGTTAAAGCGATTTAACTGAAGGTGCTGCCCCCGTATAAATATTACGGTAGTGTTAATTTTTAGTAATTAACTTTCAGATTGGTTAAAATAATTGAAGAAGTGAGTTTCAAAACTCGCCTTATCGAGAAAATCAAATTTTGGGAAATCGCGTAAAACCTTTAAATGCGTCCATTGGTATTCATTGAAAATTTGGAGATTGTAGTGCTTGATTGGTACATTTATACCAATAGAATAGATTGATAGAGAAACACGATTTTTTAAAATTCGGATAAGACGAGTTTCGAAACTGACGTCTTCAATTGTATTTTGACTTTTCTTTTCTTTTCTTTTCTTTTCTTTTTATTTTATTTTTTTTTTTTTTTTTGTAAGGAAATGAGTGTGCTTCTTTTGATGATTTTATTTTAAAAAGTTGTATTATTTTTATAAGCTTTTAACTTACGACGTTCGTATGTACGTCTTCCTAATTCAAAATTTGTATTCCAATTTTAACTCACTTCCATATATCCGATCAAGATTAAATTTTGCATAATTATGTAAATCCAATGACAATGTAATATTAATATGATTTTAGGTACGTACCATTTATATTTATTTTACAGGACCACTGCAAAAATTTCGTATACATTATTACCTACAAACAGAAATTTTAAAATAAAAATCAGTAACATTTATGTAAGGCACTAAGATTCACAATGTAATTTTTCCAAATGAAAGTGCGTTGCGTTTATATTTTTTATACAGTGCCGCACAAAAGATGTCAGATACATTACGATGTATGAGCAGGGATTGCTTATTATACATTTTGATGATATTATGCTTTTTTCAAATTCAACTTTTTAGTTCTTTATAAAAACTTGTTTGAAAAAAATATTTTAGCGACCAAAATTAAAATGCAATTTATACTTGCTAAACAAAAAATAAATATTAAATGGAGTGAAAATTTTTCCTGTTGGACAAGGAAAATGAGGTAAACAACTTTATTTGTACAATAGATGTGCCAAAACACTTGCGGCCTCAAATCATGCACATACAAATATTTTCTAAGGTTTAAAATGCATATTTTTTTCCCAACTATGTTTTACCAAGTGCTTGGCAAGTGCAGAGGCAAGTGTTTGATGGCAAAAGTGATTTATATGCTTTTGAAACTTGCTTAGCGAGAAGTACGGCAAAAAAAAATATAAATTGTTAAAAGTTAAAATTTAATAATTTAATATATGTTTTGATTTAACAGTATTTTTCCCCTAATTTTTAATAAAAAAAAATTACTGCTCTAATGAATATTTGCTGAGGGGCGAGACAGTGAAATTTTCAGAAGGGGTAATGTAAAAATAATAATAATTATTATTTTTTTATCATTACAATAAAAGGACAAATGGAACAAGATCTTAAAAAAAGAAAAGTTAATTAAAAAGAGAGAATGTGGGTGGTTATATGATGTCCGACCTTTAATGAATAAATCTGTGCTCTGTTAGAACAAAATATTAAAATATTGTAACAATTTTTGTATGTTTATTTAAATCATCGAAGTAATCGCACAGGTAGAATCATATAATTCAAATAATTGATGTTTAATGTAAAAGAAAATAAAAGTGATATGAGGATCATTTTCAAAAAGGGACATTTTAATTTCCTTAACATATTCAGAGCAGCCATTCAAAAGTTATGTATAAAAATATACGCATAAAAAACAACAAAAAAGTTTTAGATTAGGTAATCTAACTATGTATCATTTTCTAAAGAGTTGTGACTGTTGCTTTTATAATCATTTAACAAAATTTCTGTTTTTTTTTTTTTTTTTTTTTTTTTTTTTTTTTTACTTATATTTTTAGTACAAGTTGTATATTTCGTTTTAATATGTCAGAATGAACATAAATCTCAAAATATAATTGTAATGTTAATTTACTCTCAATGTTTAATGTTAAATTTTATATCTGACGATTATTTTTATTTCTAGTTAATTTGTGACTGACCCCTATTTTGCAGCAAAAAAGATACTCCAACTTTAAACATCTATTACTCGGTCAGTTTTAATCGCAGAGGAATGGGACTTTTTTTGTATTACTTGTCAGTACAACAGGATATTTTCCCTAAATATCACTTATAGGACCTGGGGACCGTATAAAAATTTTAATTTCGTAATTTTTTAATAAATGTTTTTCTTGACCCAAATCGCTTTAAAAATACTTCTTTACCTCATTTAAAACATTTTTGCAATTGGAACTATATGTCTATGACTAACGGTTTAGGAATTAGCCATTGGACACCGTTGAGACCGGACACCCTGTATAAAAACAGAAAGAAATAAAACACAGTATTATAAAACCAAAACATTTCACAAAATATTAAACAGTTCACAGAGAACGTCACGTATACGTGGCTTATGCGATACCCAGAATCCTCTATTATTTCACCAGTAAAATTTAATAACTAATTTCCCCATATTTAACCACATAATTTCAGCCATTAAATCAACATTTTCATTTGGAAATACCCGTGGCAAAAGATGCTAAAATCCGTAAAGCCCTACATAATTACTTTATTTGAACAAATAATATCCCATTCTAAGAATTAAGAAAAAAATTCAATAATAATTAATATTTATATAAAAAACATCTTGTTTTCATATGCACAGCGAAACTATAGAAGCATATTGGTAACTCCCGATAAAATTCCAATAAATGATTTTTTTCTTAACTTATAGAATTAGCGTAAAGAAACCCCCTAATTTAGCTGAATCAAATGTACAAACATTCTTATTTTGTGCATAGAAAAGCATCATCCCTTAAAACTGTCTTTAATAAAATATTTTACAATAAAAAATACAAAATAAAAAAAGGCTTCAGTGAAAATTTTGTCTATTGTTGAATTCTTTTTAATGAAATGAAGAAAAACTAGAGCTATCTCTTAAAATATATCTATATTAATAAGGCATCAATTTAAAAAGTTGTTTGAAAAATAAATAAATAAAAGAATCATCTATCATACTCCATAAAAGAAAGCTTCCATTTTGTTTTGTTTTGTTTTTTTGTTTTGTTTTGTTTTTTTTTTTTTTGGGGGGGGGGGGGGGCTTGTCCACTCTAATTCCTTGAAATAATTTTTCAATTATTTACACAAGATAACAAACATATTTTTCATATTCATTACTTAAGGGACTTATCGTCCAACAATATGAAAAATATGACAAAGTAAGAATATCTTGATGGAATTATGAACTTTAAAAATTATTTTCAGTATTTATGTTGTTTCAACAAGAAATTCTCCAAAGAAGTACCATGGTTTCAACAAATATTTGAAAAGACAAATCATAATAATTTACTGTAAATTTATTATTTTGTTTAATCTATTGATAAGTTGAGGCAAGTAAACGTTTTAGGAGATCCTTAATTTTGAATAGAACAAAGACTAAAAGTGTAACTCAATAGTAAAAGTGAAAAATTTATTTACATTTAGAAGAAATTTCTTCTAATTTGCTAAAAGTTAATTTAGTATGTCTAAGTTTATAAGGATTAAATACAAATTTATTTTTGTAGTTTTCTAATTTAAAAAATAATAAATTAAAAAAGCACATTTCACAGTGGTAATGATTTATTTTTGTAGTTTTCAAATTTAAAAATAAAGATTAAAAAAAACACATTTCGCACTGGTAAAGTTCCTATATAACACAAAATGTAGGAAATATAGGTAGAGAGAGTTATGTGTAAAGTAAATGTAGGTAAGTATCTATAGATATTATGCTATTAGTAATTTAGATGTAAAAGAGTCATACGTTTAACATTAGCATCAGATTATTAGAAATACTACAAAAAATATATAAAACTATTAAAAAATTTAAACATAGAAAAAGCAAACAAATAAATTTTAATTTGTGTTTATTTCTCTCCCTCTTTCTCGCATATATATTATATACGTATATATAAAACCATTATAAACCAATACAAATTATCAACAACTAATGTGAATGTATAAATAATAAAGGAATTTATTCAACTTAAAAAAATAAATATGTATATATATAGAGAGAGAGGGAGACAGAGAGAGAAATAAGAGGGAAAGAAAGAAATAAGAGAGAGCATATATGATTAAATTATATATATATACGAAAATATAGCAGGGTTTGAGTTACTGAACTTCTGCAAGTATACACTATATGGCCAAAGGTGACCGGTCACTTGCGATTTTTGACGTTTTGTTAAATATCTTGAAAAATACATGAGGAATTAACCTGAAACTGCAGGCGTATAAACAGTATAGTACAGGTCATATATTTCCGCGAAGATTTTTTCCCAAAACTCCATAGGGAACCGTCAAAAAATTGAAAAAGAACGAATATTTTTTGAACAACTCTGTAAAAACTGATGCAGCAAAAACGTTTAAACTTCGAGATTATTAATAAGTGGTTTATTGTAATATACTGTGTTCATTTTTATGTAAATAGCATGTATACTCTTAGAGAAATTAAGGTTTTTATAAAAACAATCCCAAATTTCGCCAAGTTTTATGCTTATAATTTGCAGAGTTCTTAATAAATAAAAAAGTTCTTTTCACAAAATATGACGAACAACATTGTACACAATACTCTGCAGTCAGAATTAAAAAATAATAAAAATTGGGTGAAAAATGAGCAATTTTATTAAAAAAGTCTCACTGCGCATGCGCGAATGCAATCAAAATATAATGTGAATAATGTGTTAGCTAAATGTATAGAGCAACTTTTGTAAAAGTCTCAAAAACATAGTTTGAAAAGTCTGATTAATAATCGTTTATAGAATAAGCTCAAAATCCGTTGTTCCCAAAATGAAGCGAAAACATGAGGGGTTGTATCCATATATACATTGATTAGTGTCAATTTAGCATACACAATATTGCAAGTACTACTGTATTTGGATACAACCCCTCATTTTTTTGCTTCATTTTGTTAACAACGTATTTTGAGCTTATTCTATAAACGATTATTATCAGACTTTTCAAACTATGTTTTTGAGACTTTTACAAAAGTTGCTCTATACACTTAGCTAATACATTATGCACATTATATTTTGATTGCATTCGCGCATGCGCAGTGAGACATTTTTTAGTAAACCTGCTCCTTTTTCTTCCAATTGTTATTATTTTTTAATTCTGACTACAGGGTATTGTGTACAATGTTGTTCGTCATATTGTCTGAAAAGAACTTTTTTTATATTAAGAACTCAGCAAATTATAAGCAAAAAACTTGGCGAAATTTGGGACTGTTTTTATAAAAACTTTAACTTCTCTACGAGTATACATGCTAACCTCATAAAAATGAACACAGTATATTACAATAAGCCACTTATTAATAATCTTGAGTTTAAACGTTTTTGCTCCATTAGTTTTTACAGGGTTATTCAAAAGATAATCGTTCTTTTTCAAATTTTCGACGGTCCCCTATGAGGTTTCGGGAAAAATTCTTCACGGAAATATATGACCTATACTATACTGTTTACACACCTGCAGTTTCAGGTTAATTCCTCGTGTATTTTTCTAGATATTTAACAAAACGTCAAAAATCGCAAGTGACCGGCCACCTTTGGCCATATAGTGTATCTTGCTCGAACGATGAACTTTTAAAAAATATTTTTAGTATTTATGTTGTTTCAACAACATATTCTCCAAAGAAGTGCTCTCTACCATTATTTTAATAAATATTGGAAAAGAAAAACCATAAAATTTACTATTTTGTTTGATCAGTAGAGAAGTTGGTAGAAAAGCAAATATTTTCAATTAATTTCGAATGTAAAAAAACATAAAATTATAAATCAATAGCAGAAGTGAAAAATTTTATTTACATAAAAAAAAAAAACAGAATTCTTCTGACTTGATGAAAATTAATTTGGTATGTCTAAGTATAAAAGGATAAAATATAAATTAATTTTTGTAGTTTTCAAATTTAAAAAATAATAAATTCAAAAACATATTTAATTGTGGTAAAGAAGTTCTATATAATACAAAATGTATGTAAACGTCAAGTATCTATAGATATTATGCTGTGTTAAATGTCATATGTTTAACATTAGCATCAGATTATTAGAAATACTACAGAAAATACATAAAACTGTTAAAAATTTTTAAAGCATAAAAAACAAACAAATAAATTTTATTGTGTTCATCTCTTTCTCCCCCCCCCCCTCTCTCTCTCTGTACATATACATATAATTAAAATATATATGTATATATATATAATATATATATATATATATAATTAAAATGAAATCACAAAAGTATGAACAAGTTGGCAAAATTCTAGAGATGAACAAAATATGAGCATTGGAAACCAGAAATGTAAGAAATGTATAATAAGGAACTATTAATAACCTACAGAAACGTCAGAGGAGCTTGCAAGTTTAATTTATAGTAAAGATATGTTATTTCGTGCAATTTTGTCGACATTAGGCCTAAAATGACAAAATTTAACGCCTTATAACATATCAAAAATTCCCAAAATAAATGAAAAAATCTAAGATATCCAAAGATTGAAATACTACACATAAGATATTAAAAATGAATAAATGAAAAGAACATAATACTGCAATGACATATATATGTATATATATAATATAATCAAACATTTTGTAACTATAAACAATTTTAACGAAAGAAAAATTGAGTATATATAGACACTCACTTTATTAATTTTTATTTAAAAAAAAAAAGATGATGAATTGCAATATTATACAATGGTTATATATATATATAACCACTATAAAATATTACAAATTATCGTTTGTGTTAAATATATAAATTATAAATTAAATTTTAAGAGAAGATTAAAACATTATAAATTTTAAATTTGAATAAATTTTAATATGAACAGGAAGTTGAATGCATAAAAAACATCTGAAAATAAAATTTGACGTATATAGTCAAACTTTTTGTAATATTAATATTTTAACAAATGAAAAGTGACCAGAAAAAAACGAAATCATTGATAGTTCCAAACAACCCCTTATCAAAAATTTAGTATATCAAAGTGGAAAATATATAAATATTATAAGAAAAATTACAAAAGGAATGCAAAAAAGAGAGCCAGACATGAATAAAAATGAGACGTATGATGTAAAACTAGTCTTCAGAGAGAGAGGGAGAGAATATAAGAATTTCCAACAAGACTAAACTTGTTGTTCCAACAAGAAATTCTACAAAGAAATGTTTTGTAGCATGATTTCAATAAATATTTAAAAAAAAAAATCATAATTTCCTGAAATTTTCTTTTAAATGTTTGTAAAACTTTTGACTTCTACTATTGATTTATTCTTTTATCATTTTTTACATTTAAAATTAATGATCTTCTAGAAAAGCTTACCTTTCTAACAAAATATAATTAGGTTAAACAAAATAATAAATTTTTAGAAAATTATTATAATTTCATTTTTCAAATATTTATTGAAATCATGTTACAGAACACTTCTTTGGAGAACTTCTACTGGAACAACACAAATGCTAAAAATAACTTTTTAAGTTCATCATTCCATCAAGATATGCTTACATAGGTTACAATAATTCAAATTTTGTCATAATTTTCATATTATGTAAAATTTAATAATATATTTTCTCTCTTTCTGTGTATATAGAGAGGGGGGAATAAACACGCATTAAAATTTATTTGTATACTCATTAATTTTTCTTTTGTAAAATTTTTTTGTAAAAATTAATTTTTTTTTGTAAAATGTAAAATTTTTAACAGTTTTATGTATTTTGTATAGTTATTTTAATTATGCTAATATTAAACGTATGTCTTTTAACACATCTAAATTACTAATAGCATAATATCTACAGATACTTGCAATTTACGCACATTTTGTGCAATATATAAATTCATTACCACAAATAAACGCGTTTTTAAATCTATTATTTTTTAAATTAGAAAACTACAAAAATAATTTGTATTTTATCCTTTTACATACCAAATTAACTTTCAGGAAATCAGAAAAAAATTCTGTTAAAAGTAAATAAAGTTTTTAACTTCTACTGTTGAGTTATACATTTATTGTTTTACTGTAAAGGAACAGACTACTTCTTTGGTGAATTTTTTGTTGGAACAAAATAAGTGCTAGAAATATTTTTTGAAGTTCACTGTTCCAGCAAGATATATTTACAGAAGTTTCAATAACTCAAACTTTGCCATATTTTTCATATAGATATATGTATATAATGTACTTATATAAATTTTATCTCTCCCTCTGTCTCTCTCTCTATACATATATTTATCAGAGTATTAGAAATACTTCAAAAATACATAAAACTGTTAAAATTTTTAAACATATTAATAGCAAACGAATCAATTTTAATATTAACATTCAGTTTAACTCTAATTTCAATTTACTGTATATATGGAGAAAGAGAGAGTGAGAGAGAGAGAAAATATATAACTAAATTACATATATGTACGAGTATGAAAAATATGATAAAGTTTGAGTTATTGAAACATCTATAAGTATATATAGATGGAACGATGAACTTTAACCATTTTTTTTTTTTTTTTAGTACTTATGTTGTTTCAGCAAGAAATTCTCCAAAGAAGTGTTCTGTATCATGATTTCAAAAAACATTTTTAAAAAAACATAATCATTTAAAGAAAATTTATTATTTTGTTTAATCTATTTATAAGTTGTTAGGGAAGTAATAATTTTTAAGCGATCATTAATTTTGAATGTAATAAAGGATAAAAGTATAACTCAGCAGTAGAAGTCAAAAATTTCATTTATATTTAAAGGAAACTTATTCTAATTTGATGAAAATTAATTTGGTATGGCTGAGAAACATATTTAACACTAGTTACTGGTTCCTGTGTCACACAAAATGTATTTAAATTGTAATTATCTATAAATATTATGTTATTAGTGATTTGGATGTGTTAAAAGTCATATGTTTTACATTAGCATCAATCTATTTCAAATACTACAAAAAATACCTAAAACTGTTAAAACTTTTAAGCACATAAAAAGCAAACAAATCAATTTAAATTTATGTTTGTTTATCTATCTCTCTCTGCACCTTTCTCTCCTTCCCCCCTCTCTCCCCTCCTTGTATATATACACACACACACATATATATATAATATTAAAATGTTTAGGATTGTCAATATAATAAAATTTTCAAATGGGTTTTATATGCCAATTGGCTTTACTTCAATATCTTTTGGTAAACCAATTAATGCATTATATTATTACATACCATCCTCATATAGAATTTTGGACAGTATTGTTATTTGAACTTGTTAGATAAATTTGGATTCAAAGGCATTTTATTCAGATATGTTATGATATATTTTGATATGCTTTCACTCAGAATTGTCAAAAATATTATTGAAATATTATTTCTTTTTATTAATGGTAAATTATACATTTTTAATATATAATAATGGTTAGCTAAATGTTTAGCATTAGCAATCTTACACACATATATATACAGAGAGAAAGAGAGAAATAAGCACAAATTAATATTGGTTTGTTTGATTTTTATATGTTTAAAATATTTAACAGTTTTATTTATTTTTTGTAGTTATTCTAATACTCTGATGCTAATATTAAAGATGCGACTTTTAACACATCTAAATTACTAATAGAATAATTTCTATAGAAACTTGCAATTTGCATTCATTTTGTATGATATATAAATTCATTACCAATAATATTAATGTTTTTTAAATCTGTTATTTTTTAAATTAGGAAACTACGAAAATAAATTTGTATTTTATATTTTTATACTTAGACATACCAAATTAACCTTCAGCAAATTAGAAATAGTTTTTAAATATAAATAAAATTTTTTACTTCTACTATTGAGTTATAATTTTATCCTATGTTACATTCAAAATAAATGATCTCCTAAACATGTTTACTGTCCTAACAAATTACCAATGGATCATACAAAATAATACATTTTCAGAAAATTATTATGATCTTTTTTTACAATATTTATTGAAATCATGGTACCGAACACTTATTTTGAGAATTTTTTGTTGGAACAATATATATAATAAAAATAATTTTTAAAGTTCATCGTTCCAGCGAGATATATTTACAGAAGTTTTAATAACTCAAACTGTGCCATATTTTTCATATATATATATATATATATATATATATATATATATTCATCACAGTATCATAAATACTACAAAAAGTACATAAAACTGTCAAAAATTGTAAACATATAAATAGCAAACAAATCAATTTTAATATTAATGTTTAATTTAATTATAATTTCAATTTAATATATATATATAGCGAGAGAAAGCAGACAATGAACGAGAGAGAAAATATATAATTAAATTATACATATATATATGAAAAATATGATAAAACTTGAGTTATTGATACTTATGCAAGTATATCTTGATGGAATGATGAGTTTTAACAATTATTAGTATTTATATTGTTCCAGCAAGAATTTCTCCAAAGAAGTGTTTCGTACTATGATTTCAATAAATATTTTAAAAAAATCGTAATAATTTACTGAAAATTTATTATTTTTAAAATCTATTTATAAGTTGTTAAGAAAGTAAGCATTTTCAAGAGATCATTAATTTTGAATGTAACAAAGGATAAAAACAAGGGGAAACTCAGTAATAGAAGTGAAAAATTTTATTTATATTTAAAGGAAAGTTATTTTGATTTGCTGAAAATTAATTAATTTCAAATGGGTATGGTACCACTACATAAGTTTAGAATTTTTTTATTTATTAGAGTGTGTAATTATCCTATTTATTCACAGAATTTATATTTTTCTGAGATTAAAAAAAGGACAGAAATTTCTATTCAAATCTAGTAGAACTGTAAAATGTATCCTGTAGAATGTATATATATTCTTTATCTATCCTTTTTTACATACATAGATCATTTCACATATTACAATCTTTTAATATATAAATCAATTCATATGTCTTTCCTGAAAATTAAAATTTAATTTTTAAAAATAAAAATAAAAATATGTATTTACTTTATTCATGTTTAAAAATTAACATAGCTTCTCAAAGAATCACACTTTTCCTACTGTTTTTCCTTTTTTGTTTTGGCACAGTATAGAACTAATATTAGTTTGTTTTCAGGATCAGCAAAACTATTTATTTAAAGGTATTTTTTTTCAATTTAAAAAAAGTAAATAAAGGCAATTTTTTTTTACCAAGTTCAATAAGTTTTTAAAATATAAATTAAAATAAATCAATTTAGATTTGGCAAATCTTAGAAAGATGCATTCTGATTTAAACGTATTTAAATATTAGATAAGGTGTAGCTTCCATTTTTACAGAGATTTTTTGCAAGTCAGATAAACATGTAAATATCATGAAATCAAAAATTGTAAAGAAAATGCATTGAAAAATTCTATCCTTGCTGTATTACATAAAAAAGAGTAAAATTCGACTTTTTCTTTGGCCATAAAAAAAGAATAAATACTAGTTTGTAAACAGTATTAGCAAAAGTATTTAATTAAAATAATAATAATAATAATAATAACAATAATAATAATAATAATAATAATAATAATAATAATAATAATAATGTTTAAAAGAAATATAAAGACGCATTTAATTACCATTAAATTTTACTGCAAGAATCCTGTTCAAAACAAAAATTTAACAAAATGAAAGGTACTAACATAGTTCGGAAAACTATAACCGATAAATAAAAAAATAAATAAAAGGATAATTTTCATCTTACCTTTCTGAGATGAAGAGCTGTAAAAGTGTTTCTAATCCTTTTCGAGTAATATGATACGTGTCATAAAAACAGTAGAAAATGAAACATCACATGAGCTAATAACTTTTTAGATCCGGAATGAATATTTAGATTAATAATTTAATTTACTCGCATTCAGGAATTATTCGCATTTTGCGTAAAAATATTATGTTTTCTTTTCAACCAGTCTGACGTAACCCACTAATAACAGCCAATAAAATGAAAGCATTTTCGATCTGTAGTAACAAAAATAACGTTTTTGGTTTAGACCGTAAATTAAGAGACCAAGACCTGATTGGCCAATCTGGCCAAAGCCTGATTAATGCAACTTAATTGAGTTAAGAAATGAATAAATATTAATTTACCTTCAGGATTTACAAAAATATTTATGAAAAAAAATACAGAAAAAAGCGACTTTTATGTGCAATTTTTACTGCGAGAATTGTATTTAAAAAAATTCCCTCAAACAAAAAATCTTGAAGAACAATTTAATCAATATATAACTGAAAACTTTTAAGTTGTACTAAATTTTACTAGAACCTTACCTAAAAATTTTACTCTTGTACGTCATTGTAAGAATAAGGAAATTAAGATGTGATCAAAATCGCGCAGCTAAGAAAAGTGAAGATGCCCCTGGATAAAAAAAAATTTCTCTTCTTTGGGCCTCTCGAAGGGGTCTTCTAGATAGTTTCTCTGACTCTTAATTGGGTACTTGAATTCTCGAATGCTTCGAAAAATCTAAAGTTTATGGAGATATAAATGTTCGGTATAATGTGAGTTAGGGAAGTTTATGGGTACTATAACATGATATTTAAATACTTAAGTGAAATAAATGACTAGCAAGATGTTTATGAAGCGGTTGATGTACGTCTTGTAGAATGTTTTCCATTTTTCATCGATATCCATTCAGACGACTACTTAGAAGTTCTTTAAGATAAAAAGCAGGGGAACTAGAAAACTCCAGCTTGAATATAATAAGCGTCACATTTACTTCAATCAGTTCTTAAAAATCAAATGATGTATTCCATCAGTTAAAAGGGAAATTATCAGCGGTTACACATTTTAAATTATTTATCCTGTAATTTAGTTTCGTGTTTTACGATATTACATTCTTAATACCTTTATATATTTAACGTATGAGAATGTATTCATTATGGAAAAATACTTTTTGCATCTTTTTTTTTTTTTTTTTTTCCTTGACTCGCAAACTTAATATACTTATATTGGAGGCTACTTCATTTTAGATAATGAATGTAGGCCTATAAAATATACTTTTTAACAAAGTGTAGAAATTATATCTTTAAGATACAAAATGTAGTTAGTTACCCATAACATCTGCCGGTCAATAAATTCACATTACCACTGCTACACCTTATTAGTACTGCTACACATTATTAGAAAAAAAAAGGAACTATTGTTATCAGTGATTAGGTTTGTGTGTGTATGTATGTTTGTGTATGTATGCAAGTTCGCAATTTTAGCAACAAACATTGAACGGATTAAAATGAAATTTTCACGTTACAATTAAATGTTGACAAGGACAGATTAAAACTAAAAATATTCATCCTATAGTGCATGTATATACATATGTACTTATAAATTTATAAGGATGCGTCAAATAGATATTTCAATTGACGTGCAGAAACAAAACAAGATTGATAAAAGTAATTAGAGAGCCTTTTTAAGACTGTTCTGAAGTCCACACTTGCGACTTTCTGACACAATTTTAAATTCACATTTGTTCTCAAAAGCATTAAATTGGTAGGTGCTCTTATTCTGAAACTAGAAATTGAACTTTCTTTTCTGGTAATGTCGAGAGATTTTTCAGAAAGTGCTGTCAAAGTTTGTGTTTTGAGCCGAATTTCCAGACGCGACAGTTCAGGAATGAAAAAAAAAAATTCCACCATACTGAAACAACCAAAATGTGTTTCATTTACTGAAAAATTAAAAACAATAAACTGTTCGATTACAAATCACTTCAATAATCTATTGAACAAGTGTCGTACTTTTACGTTTCAAAATTAATCAGATAGTTTCGTGTTGATGATCGGGGAAAATACATTTTTGTGAATCACCTTAACATTTCAGCAGGCGCGTTTAAAAAGTTTTCACAAACGGCAGCGTGATATATTTTTTACGGAGGGTGGTTAAATATTACAAACGTAAGCGTTTTTATAACAGTTTCAAGAAGCATGTTATAAGAGCAAATGCGTACCAATTGTAAAAACTCAGAGCTGCCAAGTCTCTGCTTTTTTGAATACCAGTATTTTAATACAGAAAATGTTCTCTTATTTAATTGGGACATTCGGGAGGTTTAAAATAACAACATTTTCTCTAAGATAATAGTGTTATGGAAAAAGCCAGAGACTTGGCAACTGAAAACTGAATATTAATTTCGATACCATTGCCTTTAAATGATAATGTAACCTAATTATTTTTTGTGTTTCTGTAAATGAACGATAAACGCTAAGCAAATCATTTTCTATAGGAAACATATTTTAATGCATCTCAATAACGCATATTAATTTAATTATATTTCATGTAGTGTTTCATTGTCAAAAGTTACTTCAAAGAGTTATCGGCTGCATGCCATAATGTTCCCGAATTCTGTGTGTATCCCAGTGAACGAACTAGAAATTCTACACACACCGCTTACAGGGGGAGACCTTAATAACATTTGCAAACATTAGTAATATGCATAAATTTCGTGATCATCTAAATATATTTACAAAAGTTAGAAGTTGCAGAGATAGACATATACAGTACAAATAGCAAGACAAAAAGATAAATCGTCAGTCAATCGAAGTCATAAACGCTTTTAACTTTGACATAAATTATTAAAAACGATTCATTTCATCGAAATAGTTACATTTTCTGTACTTATGTGGTATTTTTCAGATTTTTTGTTGTTTATCAAGTATGCTTTGCACAGTTTTTCTGTTTTGGATTCTTTTCTGAAATTATTCTTGTCAATATGTAACTAGATCCTATAAATATAAAAAAAAAATCAAGTTTCTAAAAATACACTGTTCTTTTATAAGCAATCACATAATCTTCTTTTCCTCTGATACTTTTATGCGTAAGGTCGATGAACAGTAATTGATTCTCTGGCTTTTTAAAACACTTCATTTAATCGATGGGGTTTTCTTTAAAAATACTAAGAGTGAAACACCTGCAAGTTAGAAAAACGAGGAAACAAGGTAAATGCAAATGTACTTGCTCTGTCATTCATTATCGATGTAGATTTCGGATGAGATCCACAGCGAATCACATGAATGGATATTTTAAAAATAAGTAACTAAGAATCATAGGTATATAAAATAATATATATAGATAGATAGATAGATAGATATAAAGAGAATGTGTCCCGTCTTATCGCTGTTACATAGTTAATTCCCAAAGCATTGATTTTAGAGGTATAATTATAATTGCAAATTTTAGGTCTTTATTATATCAGGAACAATTTGCGTCAAGACAGCTATTTTTATAAAAGTTACGAAATTTAAATTTTTGTATGGTCCCGAAGTCCTATAATTTACATTAAAAAATAACTTTCTCCGTGTTCTAACAAGTAAAACATAAAAAAAATGATTTTTATGCTATAAAAACTTACGGTGTTTTGATGTTTTGAATTCTATAAATTTTCACCGTTTTCCAGCACTAAAACGCGTTTTTCCTCGCCTAAATTAATGTAATGTCAATATCAGTTAGCTATGCGATTTAATATGAAATATTAAGATAACACAGTTTCTAAAAACCTTGTATTCCATTACATATATTGTTCTTGTTTATTACTTTATTTTTTGTTGTATGTTGTGTGAAATGCAGTAGCTATGTACTGATAATGCATAATGGTCAAGCTTATGAAAAATTCAGCTTTTGTTTTTAATAAGTGACAGAAGTGAAATGACATTATTGTTTCGTAGACCACACCCTCTGATGAAACGTTTTGTTCAACCACTAACGATTATTGGTTGGGCTGTTTAGTAATTAATTACATAACATGAAGCTGTGTTACAGTAATCTAGAACAGTGTTTTTCAACCTTTATTACCATACGCGGCACACTTAAATCTGTAATTAAACTTCCGCAGGACACTAAAATTGTGAAAAATAGCACATGAAATGAATATAGGTCATTTTTAATTTATTTACTAACACAAACAAAATGCTGCATGAGAACCAATATAACTAAAAACAATTTAATACAATTTATATTATAAAGCAAAAACATGTCTACGTGTAACGCTGATGTCATATTGCCGATGGCAACACCTGACCAATAAATTTAGTTTTGACTGCAATTTAACTCCTAAAGATCGCGCAATTTCAATTTTTACGGCGTCGAATAGGAAATAAATGTTCTTTCGAATGCAATTTGTTTCAAAATCTGTCTTAATTTACTCATTTTTTAAATAATTTTCAAGCATGATTTAAATATTAAATCTACCTCTATCGCATGAAACCCGTAACAAACAAAAGATTAACCCGTTTGCATTTAAAATAATATAAAATAGATCGACATTTGTTTTTGGCTAATATTCCATAAGGAAATTAAAACTTCTTAAAATATAATAAAATAATATAAATTAAACACACATTTAACAGACATATAATCGAACTATGCGCTTCAATCACTGAAATTATCAATATAAAAAAGGCTGCTGTAAAAATCGAAATCTTCTGAGATTTCTTTGGCAATTAACTTCTGATACGCTTCTAATGAGAAAATATTGCTTTTAATAAATTTCAGAGCTTTATATGAACACGTTTTTGATGTTTATTTTTTATAATATTAAAATCTTTTTTTGGCATTTTTGATGGGCAAAATAAAAAAATATAGAGTTTTTGAGAAAGAAATAATTTTCACACATATTGTGTAACCCGCTATTTTGGTGTTGTATTTCCTAATTTTAATAAAAGGAATGTTAAATTCTTATAAACTTATGTTTTCATATTTCTTTTAATGCACATTAACATTTAAAAAAAAAATAGCCACGAATTACAAAAAAGATGCAAAAATTCGATTTCTACAAATTAGAAAACAAAGATGGAGAATGTCGCAACTTATGGAAAACACAGGTTAATGAAACATCAATTCACAAATGCAAGGACTTGCCGTGTTCTTTAATGTGTTATCTTCCTTTCGTGAGACCGATGATGACTGATTTTGATCTGATATTATTGGGCATAGTTCTGTAATACTAAAAATAAAAATTGATGTTTAATATTTACTGTATAATGTTTTATACACTTCCTTTCTTATCATTATAACAATAATTTTGATTGATTATACAGCGTGATTCTAAATTCGTGGTACAAATTTTAAGGGTTGGTAAAAGACACTGTAACAATCATTTGTTGTATGGGAATGTATGGGCGCAAGTGACGCGTTGAGATGCAAACACAAGGGGGTCAATTTGGCCCTTTTTTTAATTACAAAATTTCTCATTCATACCATAAAATTCTTATACTATTCTTTTCTTTATTTAAGACAGACATTTCATGATTACATAAAGAAAAAATTCTTCTTTGAAATTTTCCGGTATGAAATCAAAAATTTTGAATAAAAAAACTCCATTTCTATTTCTTTTCATGCATTTCCCGTGTTTGACAGATTTGCCAGTTTAGCGTTTTTTTTAATAAAAAATTTTGATTTCATACCGGAAATTTTCAAAGAAGAATTTTTTCTTTAAGTAATCATGAAATGTCTGTCTTAAATAAAAAAAAAAAGTACAGGAATTTTCTAGTATGAATGAGAACTTTTTAAATGAAAAAAAAAAGCCAAATTTGTCCCCTACTGTTTGTACCTCAACGCGTCACTTGCGCCCATACATTCCTATACAATAAACGATTGTTACAGTATCCTGTACCAACTCTAAGGCCCGCCACACACCAGGAAGACATGCAACAAAAAAGTGTGAGGCATGCGACAATTTCACCCTGTTAACAAAGAAAAAACGGTTTGAACAGCAGAATGTGCCTCCTGTCTCACAATTATTTTCACATGTCTCTCTGGTGTGTGGTGCACCTTAAAGTTTGTACCATGAATTTAGAATCAACCTGTATATTAAAACTGATTATATATCTAGTAAAGTATTTTCTTACCCCCTTAAAGGTGGCAGTTTACCTCATAATTGAACAAAAAAAGCGATTTTCTTTTTTAAATATTTAATGAAAGCCTGTTTAATTGTGAATATTTTGACACCTCATTTTTACCCATACGGCAATTATATCGCGAGATATTGTAAATTTTGTTAATACACCCAGCGCAATCCCACAGAAAGAGCCCTTTAAACCCCTTGTTTACATTCCCAGCTGACGCGCGTTCCATCTGTTTGTCGTTCACCGAGTTTCTGATTTGCTCGATATCTGTTAAAACTCCCTGATTTTAGTGAGATTAGTTGGCCTTGGATTTTCCCTCATTGGTTTTTCATTTTCACGTCTACTGAAAGCAGAGAAGATACAACTAATCTGTTTATTTACAATTCAAGATGTTTTGAAAATCTGCTTGTTTAAAACGTGGTTTGTTGTTTTCTTTTGCTTTGTTGCGAGTTTGTTTTAATATTGAAATACTTCGTTTTCTTAAGGAAAATTCTTGAGTTTTTATAAGATTTGTATTAGAAACATGCGAAGAGTTACGGAGTGATGTAGCTATGAAAAATATAGCTTTGAAGAGATTGTGGTCTGGTATGAAAAGTTAAGGTAAACTCTTTGAAACTCTCTCATCATGGCCTGGATATATACCAAAATATAAATCTGTGAGATTTACATCACAAGAATTTCAAAATAATAATATAACTAAGGAAAGAAAAGGTGTGAATGATAGCCCAAATAATATAATTTTAGATGTGAACATGCTTGCGAAATTGTTCACAAATGTGGTGTGCAGCACGTGTAAAAACACGCCATTATGTGTTCTTTTATGGGGAAAATATGGATTTTCGCTAAGTTAAAAGTCGTGTGTGACATTTGTAAGCAACAGGAAAATGAAACTTACACCTAAAAAAATTGTTGATTCTGATTGTGCATTGCTACAATCCTTTGCTATTAATCTAAGAGTTGCCCAAGCCTTTTTGAATTTTGATCGAGGATATTCAGCAATAGAGATTTTTTTTATGTATACAAACATTCATTTAATATCCAACAAAGTTTTTAATATGTATAAGAGGATGTTTCCCAAATCAATATCACGTTCATTAGAAAAAATCCCACCCGGCTCGTCCTACAGGCACAGGTAGATTTCGAATTTAAGTACTAATTTGAACAACAAAAACTAAATCATGATTAGAGATAAACCCACTTTAACAATTTTATCCGGCCGCTTTTGACGAGTTTTTGATTTCATTTTTAAATAAGAGCTGGTTTTATAAGAATCATGTTAAAGCGATATTAAAAAAAAAAATACTTTTCCATGCTCAACAACTCGAAATTTTCTGGCATGTTTTCAGATTCATTTTTAAAAGAAAAAATATGAAACTTGCTGACGTGATTTTTGAAGAGATTTATAAGCGACCCGTGTTTTTATTTTTCGTTGAATTAATTAAAACTTGATTAATAAACAATTATTTTCTCAGTAGGACCAGATTTTTAGTACCCAACACAATCGCTTCAGGAAATTCGGTTCAAAATGCCCACTTTGACATCATTTTTTGAAATATACTCTACCTCTATCAAAAAATCGACCGTTACTGTACATTTTATAGGTTCTGAATAAGAAAACCTACCAATCGGTATTCATTTGAGAGCAAAAATGAATTTAAAAATGAGTCAGAAAATAAGCAGTTTGGATTTGAATACAACCGTAATACGATGATTTTTTTTTTCAACAGCTATGTATTTTTATTTGTTTTTGCTGTAAGAATTGGTCCTATCAAAAACTTGTCAATATAAATGCTGTAGATAGTATTAAAAAGATATGTAATAAATTTATGCGGATTTTATATCTTGTGAATTGACGACATTATGGATTTTTTCTTCTTCAACTCCCCCTTTTTGTTTTCGTTTATATTTATTTATTTATTTATTTATTTATTTATTTATTGATTGATTGATTGATTTTGCGGTACGAATTGGTCCCATCAAAAACTTGTCAATATAAAAGTTGTAGATAATATTAAGAAAATTTATAATGCATTTAATTGATTTGATATCTTGAGAATTAACGAAGTTATGAATTTTTTCTCCCTAAAACCCTGTTTTTAGCGCCCCTTGAGCTCATTTTTAATTTTATCAAAAACCTGTGAGACTGATTTTTGGCCCTATTTTTAGAAGTAATAAAAATTTTAAACTGATTTGATATGTACAAAAATTAAGAAGTTATGGGGTTTTTTCGATTTTCACAAAACCCCTCCCTTTTTCCATCTCCTTGGTCCGATTTTGCCCATTAACGAACTTGACTTGAGATTTTATGCCCCTTGAATTTATGTATAAGTTTTGAAGAGATTTTTGCAGAATTACGAAAGTTATCGTGTCCATAAAAAAGTTATATATATATAGAGAGAGAGCGATCACAATAGGTAGTATTTCATACGAAATCTACCTAAAAAATATGCAGAAAATCAGAAATGATGTTCGAAAAGAATATGGTGTTTTTAATAATTATGATAAAGCAAATCTTAGTGTATCATTTGACGGTACCTGGCTTACTATAGAGGATATACGTTTCAAATAGGCAAAGGCTGTGTCATAGACATATCAACAGGATTTGTTGTTGATTATGAAGTCATGTCAAAGCATTGTACTCTATGTGAGTATGCAAAATCTGACCTCGTTGAAAAATCAGCTGAATACTGCACATGGTATGAAGGCCATAAAAAATTATGCAGTATCAATCATCAATGGAAGCGACAAATGGAACGAAATGGAAGCAGCATATACAGCGGTTGCCAAACTTGTGGGCACTTTTAGGTAGCTTTCATTACAAAAAGGAAAAAGTTACCATTGCAGCCGTCCGAAGGAAAACACTTCGGGAAATTTTTCTATATATACGCCGATCATGACACGCAGATACCAAAACCACCCTTCGTTGAAATGTTGACTTTTATATATATCTCTGAATTTTGTCATGCTGTAACTCTCGAATTTTTGAATCGATTTGGATGAAATTTTTCATATGCATAGTACATACTAATGTCTCGACCGAGTTCGTTGGCCAGCTTCATCCTTCATCTTGTTTTAAAATGGTGGCTATTTGATATTTGTGGACACTTTTGGAAATTTTTAGGTTTCCTAACTTTCTCTTTAAAATGACCTATGTTGTTAACTTACAGTGTGTGACTCTTTAAAATATCTTTTAATGTTTCTAACATTCTGTTTAAAATGATACACAAGAGTTTGCATTTTGTGAGACGTAACATTTTCTATAAGTATACAGCGTTAGAAACACTAAAAAATTTCAAAAATTCAAATAGCCGTCATTTTGAAACAAAATGGCGGATGAAGCTGGCCAACGAACTCGGTCAAGACATTAGTATGTACTTATGCACATGAAAAATTTCATCCAAATCGGTTCAAAAATATATATAACTATTACATAATATTACAATCCATAATCTTTTTTTAAAAAATAAAAATTAATAAATTGAGTACCAATACATTATACTGACATTATACATAATAAATCTGGATCAACTGTTATTAATATAACTAACCATTAATGAATTTTTCCTACTTTAATAATCCTATATACTAATCCCCAATATATGAAATATTAAAAAATTAAAACATTCAAAATGGGCGAAAGGAAAATCAACAGGAAGGCGAATTCATAAAAAGAAGAAGTAAATAAAGAATTATATGTAGGAAATCATAAATATTTGAAATATTTTGTAAAACAATTTGTAACTAAAACAATTTAACCAATGAAAAAAGACGTGAAATAATGAATCATTGTCAGCATCAACAAATCCTTTGCACGAAATCTATGATCTCAAAATTGAAAATTTATTAATTCAAAAAGAAAAACTACAAAATGAACTTAAAAGGAGAGAACAATTATGAATAAAATTGGAACTAATGATTCGTAGCTCGTTTTAAAGGGCAATATTATGAAATCATTAGTAAAAAACGGTTAATCTGAGGAAGAAATAATAAGCTACAGCTTAAATGCTTATTTGGTCCGTTGACCAATTAACCACTACCATAAAAAAATGAAAGATATATATAATTAATCAATATGTAAGACCCGGAGAGAACAATATCATGCACAATAGAAATAAAAATGAAACACGTGAGTTAAAACTTACTCAGCAATAGAATCATACAATTTTTTTAAATACTATATTTGAGTCGTAATCATGCATCCCCACAATCACAGCAAAACCCCTATATATATATATATATATATATATATATATATATATATATATATATATATATATATATATATATATATATATATATATAAGTCAACATTTCAACGGAGGGTGGTTTTGGGATCTGGGGGTCATGATCGGCGAAAATATAGCAAAATTTCCAGAAGTGTTTTTCCTCGGACGGCCGCAATAGGCAGCTTTTAACGTTTTGTAATGAAAGCTACCTAAAAGTGTCCACAATTTTGGCCACCACTGTAGGCTATGGCCAAGATCTAAAAAATTAGGATTACAGTACATCACAATTCTTTCAGTTGGTGAACCTAAAACATTCAAGTACTTGAATGAAAAAAGATTTATGGTTTTGATATTTCAATTCAAAAGGAAGTTTGTGTGATCCATGTCAGCAAGCAGCTTGGGACAGGATTACGGAAAACCGTTCAAGAATGGAGTGCAAAAGGCGTTACACTTGGGGGTAAATCGTATAGAAATTTGAAGGAAGAAACTATTAAAAAAATTACTCGATATTATCAGAATGCCATTCATCGAAATAAAGGTAACATAAATTCGATGAAAAATGACATTCAGTTCAACAGGTTAAAAACCGCAGCATAATAAATCTCCTTCTGGGAAAGGTTCTTGGTGTTTTTACCAAGCAGCATTGGCAAGTGGGGAAATACCTGGTGCAAACAAAATTCATTAAAAACACCGATCAATAAGAACTATTTGCCAAAAATTATGCTAATTTATCAAAGTCTGGCATCAAATGAACTTCAGGAATGCCATGTTAGATGCCTGATTGAATATTCAAATGAAAGCCTCTATAGCATTATGCAGAGCAAATGCTCGAAATAGGCTGCTGCCTCACTTCAGCGTGTGGAAAATACAGTGGCTGATGCAGTTTCAGAATTTAACTTTGTGACTTTTAAAATTCCACACAGTATACGAATGGAAAACAACATTGTTTTTAACAGACATTCCAGATACTTGGCTATGAGGAGAGATTTTAAGCGTATCTATCAAAGGAAAAGGATAACAAACTATCCTATTTGAGTTAGCACGAATAAAAAATTAAACTTGCTAAAAAAACACAGAGAATAAAATAATGTTAAAAAAGAAAGGTATACATGTAAACCTGGATGTTTTAAATTAATAAAACATATTTTTAAATACTGTCAGAGTGTATGAAAGGTAAGTTATGTTGTTCAAGTGCAACAATGGTTATTTCTGTTTTTCATATTTTTAAATTGTTTTGAAGACATAAAAATTACCATTTTTTCGTATTTAAATAATATATATAATATTTATGAAACATTTCATGTTTTAATTGATGTGGCAGATAGCGTTTCACATTTAATTTATTTAAATTTGCTTTCACAAATACATTTTAAACAAAAATATGCTTTTCTCGATCATTTTATTTCATTTGCAGGTATTTGTTTTTCACCATCATGAATTTTTTTTTTCAATGATATGTGCAAAAAATGTTTTATAAAAATGTATATACTTACATTTATACAGTTCATAATACCGTATGTGTAATATATACAGGATAGATGTTTAACCCTTTCAAGGGCGGTGGTTCATTTTTGGACTACTCAATCCCTAAATGCCACATTAGCACCAGAATATTAGAATGAAAAGTTGCTTTTTATTAAGTATTTGAACAAAAGCTATTGCATATCTTGAAATAAATTTGTTTGTAAATTCTGGTGTCATTCGCTCATTTCTGCATTTTGCGAATAGAAGTACCTTGCCGCTGAAAGGATTAACCTCTTCAAGGGCGGTGGCTTATTTTTGGACCATCTAATTTTAATCCCTAAATGGGACATTGACACCAGAATTTTGGTTTGAAATTTTTCGTTTTATTAAGTACGTGAAGAAAAGCTTTTACCTATTTTCAAATAAATTTGTTTGTAAATTCCGGTGTCAATCATTCATTTCAGTATTTTACTAATAGAAATGCCTTGCCCCTGAAAGGGTTAAGAGGTACTTTTTCACAAATAAAATCTCTAAATGGCTTTTTTTCCATGTTCCTATAATTTTTACTTTTATGTTTTAAAAATGCCAAGGCTTTTTTTGTATTTGAGATAGAGATTTAAACTTTTTTGTACATGATCTTTATTATATATGTGATGTGATAAATCTGCGCATGAAATTAGCCTGCAGTTTTTTTTTTTGTTTGTTTGTTTATAAAATTATATGAAGATGTGTTAGTTTACATCATTTTACACTATATATATATATCAGTAAAAAATTATATTAAATGTAATATTAGATGTATCTAAAAATCCACGAGCAATCTTGTGTAATACACACTTGAAAATATTTCTTAAAAATTCGGCAAAAATATTAATATTTAAAAAAGTCGTAGGGATTTTTAAAAAATTCCATTTTTTTTTTTTACTTTTTAAAAATTTTAATTAAATATGTAATTATTTTTTTTTTCAAAATGTACTTTTAGTTGAACATTGAAATGCAGTGAGTTCACCATTTTAGCCATATTATTTTCAATAAAAAAAATTGTTGAAAAGGTAAACTGTCCCCTTAAATTTCGAACGTCGACAGCTATAGTGATAAAAATGATGTCTAGATGTAGTAAAATGATTATGAGCTTTTCGACGAGGTTTCTTACATCACCTCCTAGTAACAATTTTAGGAGTTAATGTATGTATACCGAAAACTACATGAGACACAGGGAAAAAGTCAGTTTACTGAGGTGTATAGCAGCTTCGATTTAATACGAGAAGGCACGTTATGCATACGAAGACTAAGAACTGCTTGCGTACAATGTTCATAATTTGTTTATGATTTTCAACATTTTTATGCATAGTTGCCAGCCTCCCGATTTTTTAATGCCAAATTTTTATGCAGAAATACTTGTTTTATCCAATCGCACAACTTCTGCAATTAAATAATACGAACATTTTTGTAAGAATTTACTGGTATTCAAAAAAAATAGAGAAGTTGGCAGCTATGTTTATGCCATAAAACACGTCAGAATGGACATAATATCATCTTCACTAAACAAGTTCACAAACTACTATTGATGTCATACTGCAGATTGAGCAACGATGCTAAATACACCTAGTGACAACTAGTTGCAACTTTACCATGCCTTTCGTGACATAAAAGTTCTGCAAATCGTGAACAAAAAAACGTTGTACACGTACTATGCTCGGCAGTTATGTGCACAAAATACCTTTTCGTACTAAATCAATGTTGCTGTACAACTTTGTATATCACTATTTTCCCGCATCTCGTATTGTTTTCTAAATCGGTACAGAAGTCCTTACTTTACCGTTAAGTGCCGTTGTAAGCATTCCCATCGAATAGAGCATGGCTACTTTGCGTACATAGACAACATATTTCTGACTGTTGCTGGCGATCAAAAGTTAAGGGGATGAAAAGTACTTTATTGGACACGCTCTAGTTGCATTTAAAAATTGAAATCGCCACCTTTCAATCTTCATTAGTTTGTGAATTATTTATTTTAAAATTGTTCCCTGATTTTTGGATCATCCGGTACATGCATCTTTTAGAAGTAGTATTTAATACAAAAATTTATACATTGAAAAAGAAGTGGTCAATTACTGGTGCAATATGGTCAATTACTGGTGCAATATAGTCAATTACTGGTGCAATATGATCAATTACTGGTGCAATATGGTCAATTACTGAATCCAGTTGGTCTATTTCTGGTGCAATCTCATTTTCCATTTTATACTATAATTTAAATTTTAGAAAAGAAAAAGGCTTTTTTTCTTTCGGATTGTGATCCTCATATATTAAATGGTATTTAAGCATATTTGCAGAAAAAATACATTAATAATTACATTAGAATATATTATAATAATTACATTAAACTGCATAATAAATCACACATGATAAGTTTTACCAGAAAACTATAAAATAAGATTATTTAAGTGCTTAAAAATTATGCATAGATCAAAAACAATCTAAGTATTTCTCCAACCAGTGAAATAAAAGAAATTACTGTTTTATTTCAGATATATTAAAATTATAGGATATATTAGGCTCATTCAAACCTTTAAATTACGGCTTTTAGATGTGTCTTTATTTTTTATCCGATTTCTAATAATTATTGGAAGAAATGTTATGATTCCCATCTATCCAAATTATTTTCATCATTTGGTTAGGGGAGACAAGGGAGGGTTGACCATACGGGAGGCTTGACCCACCCATCAGTTTTCAGATTTAAAAGAATTTCAGAGTTTTATCAATAGGTGTCAACCAAAGCTACTGGAATGCTCAAACAACAGTCTTTGTTTCATATAGCTAATAGAAATAGGTGTGAAAAAATCAATTGTGAAGCGTTTTCAACTTAAAAGTTGTGATTTTTAGAAATATTTTGTAAGCTTTTTTCAGATAAAATATATCATAGAAATTTAAGTAAGTAGGTTTTAAGTAATGCAGAAATATCGAGCTTTCATTCTAGGCAAAAAGATTGCACAGTAAGTTAGGCTTAACATAACAATGTTCTAATCTTTAGAAAAGGGCTATGTGAGGAGGTTTAACCCAGTCAATGTAAGGGAGGGTTGACCAGATGCTCAAGGCTCCCTTAATTAAGAGGTTTTGGAAATCTTTTTATTATACACTGTGCATAATGAAAGGTTAATGGTTATACATAAAAAAGAATGTAAATTTGTTCAGTAAAGCTACAGTATAATGGGGTGATGGAAAAGAAAATGTTTAAAACTGATTAAAGGAAAATGGGAAAAATTGTTATAGTATCCACTGCAAGAAAAAATTTAGTGAAATATAAATAGGAATAGTTGATAGGAACTGTTTCCCATCCAAATATTACTTGCAAAAGGTAAATAGAAACAGTGGAAAAGACTAGAAAGGACTAGAAAGTATGAGTGCAGCAGTCTTAACACTTTTTGGGACAGTTGCAAGCTTATGAAACCACGTAATTTTTATTCTCAAATGCCAGAATGGCACCAGAATTTTGCTAAAATTCTTTGCATTTAATATGTATGTGAAATATAGCCTTTTTTCTTATTACCAAATAAATTTGTTCATAAATTCCGGTGCCAGTCATTTATTTCAACATTTTAGTACTGAAAGTACGTTGTACCTGAAAGTGTTAAAAGATGTTAATGATAAGCTAAGTCCTCATGAGGCTGCAAAAAAAAAAAAAAAAAAAAAAAAAAACATAACATTGATCGAAAACCTTCAGGAAGCTATGTAGTCACCAGGATGATTACAATGAGATGAAGTCAAACTATGCGGCAAGTAAAGTTGTCAAGTCGAGTGTCACAAAAATTAGAACAAGGAGTCAAAAAATGCGTGAGAGTGACTGCTACATGCGGACATAATAATACATGAAACCCTATGAAAACGGATCCTGCCTCTAAAGGAATGCTGTTAGGTAGATTTCGTATGAAATACTACATATTGGGATCGTTCCTATGTTGGAATTTCTGAAAAAATTTTGCAGATCTACACCGATCATGACCCCTAGAATCCAAAACCACCCTCAGTAAAAAACTTTATCTATCTATCTATCTATATATATCACTTTCTTCTGGACACGATAACTTTCGTAATTCTGCACCAATCTCTTCCAAACTGATACATAAAATCAATGGGCATAAAATCTCGGTCAAGTTCGTTAATGGGCAAAATCGGACCAAGGGGATGGAAATATGGAGGGGTTTTGTGAAAACCGAAAACCCCCCATAACTTTTTAATTTTTGTACATATCAAAACAGTTTAAAATTTTTATAACTTCTAAAAATAGGGCCAAAATTTTATGTATCACAGATTTTTGATAAAGTTAAAAATGGGCTCAAGGGGCGCAAAAAATAGGGTTTTTGGGAGAACAAAATTCATAACTTCGTCAATTCTAAAGATATCAATTCCAATTAATTTTATTATAAATCTCCTTAATATTATCTACAACTTTTATATTCACAACTTTTTGATAGGACCAATTCATACCGCAAAAAAAATTAAAAACGAAAACAAAAAGGGGGTTTGAAGAAGTAAAAAATCCTTAACTCCGTCAATTCAAAAGATATAAAATCCCCATGAATTTATCATATATCTTCTTAATATTGTCTACAACATCTATATAGACAAGTTATGGATAGGACCAATTCTTACAGCAAAAACAAGTTAAAAATACATAGCGGTTGAAGAAAAAAATCATCTAAGTAAGGGTGTATTCAAATCCAAACTGCTTATTTTCTGACTCATTTTACAATTCATTTTTGCTCTCAAAGGCTTCCAATTGGTACGTTTTCTTACTCAGAAACTATATAATGTACCGTAATGGTCTATTTCTTGATAGAGGCAGAATATACTTTAAAAAATGCTGTTAAAGTGGGCATTTTGAACCGAATTTCCCGATGCGGATTGTGTTGGAAAAATCATTGAATTAAGGATGCACTCAAATCCAAACTGCTTATTTTCTGACTCATTTTTAAATTCATTTTTGCTCTCAAACGCATCTAATTGGTAGATTCGCTTATTCAGAAACTATATAATGTACCGCAACGATCGATTTTTTGATAGAGGCAGAATATATTTCAAAAAATGATGTCAAAGTGGGCATTTTGAACGAAATTTCCCGAAGCGATTGTGTTATCACTTTCTTCTGGACACGATAACTTGCGCAATTCTGCACAAATCTCTTCCAAATTGATACATAAAATCAAGGGACATAAAATCTCGGTTAAGTTCGTTAATGGGCAAAAGCGGACAAAGGGAATGGAAATAGGGAGTGGTTTTGTGAAAACCGAAAAAATCCCATAGCTTCTTAATTTTTGTACATATCAAATCAGTTTAAAGTTTTTATTACTTCTAAAAATAGCGCCAAAAATTCATGCATCACAGATTTTTGATAAAATTTAAAATAGGCTCAAGCGGCGCAAAAAATAGGGTTTTTGGGAGAAAAAAATTCCTTACTTCGTCAATTCTCAAGATATCAAATCCAATTAATTTTATTATACATCTCCTTAAAATTATCTATAACTTTTATATTCACAAGTTTTTAATAGGACCAATTCGTACAAAAAAAAAAAAAAAAAAAAAAATTAAAAACGAAAACAAAAAAGGGGGTTGAAGAAGAAAAATTTTCATAACTCCGTCAATTCACAAGATATAAAATCTCCATGAATTTATCATATATCTTTTTAATATTATCTTCAACATTTATATAGACAAGTTTTTGATATGGCCTATTTTTACAGCAAAAACAAATTAAAAATACATAGCGGTTGAAGAAAAAAATCATCTTATTAAAGGTGCATTCAAATCCGAACTGCTTATTTTCTTACTCATTTTTAAATTCATTTTTGCTTTCAAATGCATCCAATTGCTATATTCTCTTATTCAGAAACTATATAATGTACAGTATTGATCAATTTTTTGATAGAGGCAGAATATATTTAAAAAATGATGTCAAAGTGGGCATTTTGAACAGAATTTCCCGAAGCGGTTGTGTTAAAAACGAAAAATATTGCCCTACTGAGAAAATAATTGTTTATTAATCAAGTTTTAATTAATTGAAAGAAAAATAAAAACACAGGTCGCTTATAAATCTTTTCAAAAATCACGTCAGCATGTTTTTTTTTTTTTTTTTTTTTTTTTTTTTTTTTTTTTTTTATTAAAAATGAATCTGAAAATGTGCCAGAAAATTTCGAGTTGTTGAGCATGGAAAAATATTTTTTTTAATATCGCCTTAACATGATTCTGATAAAACCAGCTATTTTATAAAAAGGAAATAAAAACTCGTCAAAAGCAGACAGATAAAACTGTTAAAGTGGATTTATATCTAATAATGATTTAGTTTTTGTTGGTGAAATTAGTATACTTAACTTCGAAATCTACCTCTGCCTGTAGGCCGGGCCGGCAGGGATTTTTTTAAATGTTAAAATTTCATTTTCCCTGCTGTACAATTATACCTGCTCAGACAAAATCATTTTTAAAACAAGTTTTCTTCTCTGATTTCGTTGCGTCTAAACCGGCTTGTTTAAGCGTCATAATTTCAAAAATATATTTTTTAAATAATTAAAGCATGTAGCATAAAGTTATTTTGCTTTTTTTAAACTGATTTTCACAAATATTTCAATATAAAACAAAGTGGGTCAAGCCTCCCATATAGTGGGTCAACCCTCCCATATATGGGGAGCCTTGACCCATTATTTTATCATGATTAAAATCAATCATTTTTCAAATTTGTTATATATTGTACTTATGTAACAATTTTATTTTAATAACCGATTCTATAACGAATAAAATGATATATAAAACTTTATTCTACGTTCAGTATTTAAAAAATAAAAAATCATTTTGTAAAAAGTGGGTCAACCCTCCCTAGTCTCTTCTATATTTTTTTAATTTATCAATCTTACTGAATCTTATTTATCAATCTACATGAAGTTATTTTCATCATTTTTACTCGCTCTCTTCTCAATACGAATGTACAGAAAAACAAATTACTGTGTTGTAACTGAAAATATCAGTATTATTCCAGTTATGTAAAAATTATAATGTATCAAGCAACAGAAGTAGAAATTTCTCTCAGGGATCAAACCAGAAAAATCAATAAATTGACAGCAATAACTTTTCATGCCAAAACATTAAAAATAAATGGCACTAGTTGAAGGTTAAAATCAGTTATGCATTCTTAGTGAACTATACAAAAGTTGCTTATGTTTAACTACAAAAATAGCAAATGAAAAATATATAATCGTGAATTATTTTTCATCTTGAAAAATGTGGACCAATTAAATATATTACTTCAAGTTTGTTTCATGTATATATACAGTACTGGCCAATTTATTATGGTAACAGGAAAATTTACACATAAATCAGCCTCTAGAAGTTAGTTTATTGTATTACATTTAATACTGGGTGAATATATATGCATTACTTACAATTAACATAGTTATTAATGTACACTCATGGCTTTTTGTACTTCGTATGCCCATCTTTAGCAGCCATAACTGCCTTCATACGTCTTGGCATCTCAAATATAACAAAACACGAAAATAGACGCAAAATACTCATTTACCTTAATAATTTTGGCCAAACACACTTTTAATTAAAAAAATTTCAAACTTTGTTTGCATATGTAATAAGTTATGCACAGAATGAGTATTTACAAATTCGTTAAAAAACTCAGCATTCAAAATAAATTGCACTCGATATGGAGATACAGATAAAAAAAAAATACTTATCATAGTTGAAACAAAAATGGAAAAAGAAAAAGATATCTTTATGAATTATTTTTGATCTAGAAAAGTTTGGAACATACAGGATGCTCAAAAAGGTGCCCATCATATGAGAAGTTCTGTGACACAAGAATAAAGAAAACAGGGAAATACATTGCTTGGGCTACTTTAATTTGAACTACCCTGTATTGCCCATATTATCATTTGCATGTGCATACATACATTTTAATCTAAAATTTTATTTCTAAACATATCATGGCATTTTCAAAAGATGTTTGCACACATAATAAATTATGCATAAAATCATTGTTTACAAAACTTAAAAAAAAAAAAAAATCCCAATTAAGAATAGGAGATAGAAATACAAATTAGAAAAGGTGTATAATAATTTCAACAATGGGGAAATCCAAAATTCTATCTTAGCAAGTTTAATTTAAAATGCACAAGTGATATTTCAAAGCAAGATATTTATTTCATTATAGCAATTTTGTTTTACTTTGATTTTGAAGCCCTAATCTGTATTTGGATGTTTGTTTTTGTTGTGTTTTTGATTCTGCTTTGATATCTCACATGCGACTGCTGTTTCCTTTCGGTATCATCATCTCTGTATTTCTTATCTTTATGCCTCGATGATTCAATTTAATGAGGACTTATACCTTTATTTTAGAAAATCCCTCTACTTCATATGTAAAGTTCTTGTTATCTGAGATAAATTTAAGTTCCTTAGCTTACACAGGTATTTTTATTCGTAAATTTTAAAAAGAAACTTCTTTTGAGTACTTCAGAAGAAAACAAAGCTACTTGTTACAGAGCTCGTAGACTATTAACCGACTTCGAACAAAGAAAGTTATAATATTCATTTGTATTTTTTTATGTATATTCACACATTGCATTTTAAACGGATGTTCCGATTTCGATAATTATTTTTATATTCTTGTTTTCGAAAGGTATTGTTTTAGTTCTGGTTCCATTATAAATACCATTAAGTTCCAAAAAATAGCATGTTTGTCTTTCTATCTGTTTTCTTGTCCTTTTTAATGTTGTTTGTTGTTTTACTTTATAGGATGTAACTTTCTTAAGAATTAACTAATTGTGACTCCTTTTCAATACTAGAGCAACACATTTGGCCTTTGATGCGATTTTTTTCTCTCTTTTTTTTTAATTTTATGCTAAAAAGATTGTCGGTTTTGCCGCATTGAGTTGGTAGTACCATTAATATGAAACACGCACTGCATTTTACTTTTTTTTGCATAAGCAAATGTATGCTCCCGTTATGACAGTAGTGTAATTTTTAAGCAATATAATGTAAATTAGAAAGAAGGAAAAAAAAAGAAATTTTATTTATTTTCTCTCTTTATTAAAAAAAAATTGCATTGTACTTAAGTCTGTTTACACTTCTAACTGATGGCGGCTGACATTTGCTTATACAAATAAAAGTAAAAATAAATTCGGAAGTTTAAATGGACGTAAAAGGCCAAGTTCATTAAAAGTTAAGGTGTAAGAAAATTTAATTTTAAAAGTGCTTTTACCGAAAAATGAAATTAATTTTGAAGTTTGCATAATTAAAAGAAAACAAAGGTTACTAAATTAGAAAGAAAACCACAATTAACTGATATAATTCCAACAGAGCCCCATTTTTCAATCGCGGCGATCGAACTCATTTTCCCCTCTTGTTAAATCCATTTCTTAAGGTCTAACTAGTATTTACATCAAAATTTAATGGTTTTGGCCCAATGAATATTTTACAATTTAGTTGTAAACACTTCTACTTTAATTACAATCTCCTTGTATATCTTCTGGTGGAAAAAATATTGGCCACATGTTTATCCTTAGAAAAAATTACTTCCTCTTTCGTTAAACAATTTTTTTCTTTATTCCATGAACGATTTAAGCCTTATGAATATTTAGTTTTCAAGCGAGTTCAAAGGGAACGTTAGCTGTAAATCTTACTGCCCTTTTTCTTGGAATGTGACAAGTAATTACTGTTTGAACTTGAATCTTCTCAAACAATGATTCTTCTGATTTTTCAACACATGTTTTCAAGATTTTTTTACGACACATTCCTAGCATTTCGAAGAAAATTTTCACTACAACTTTGAATTGGTTTCTCTCTAAAGTATTCCACTTTTATCTACCTTGACACTTTTTTTTCTGTAAAACTTCTGCAATAATATAATCGCAATTAAAATAAGTTTATGAATGTATACACTACAAAATAAATAAATAAATAAATAAATACGATAAGTACGAAAGTTATGCTGTCTATTACGTTGCCGAACTCCGTATAATTTCTGTATTTTTCATGAAAGTTTTTTCCAACGAAAATGATTTTGTGGATGCAATAGAATTCCATTTTCATCACCCGTGACACTTTTGTTTTTCAATACACTTTCTGTCTGGAAAACATTTATAATAATTTAAACACAATTAAAAAAAAGATTATGAATATATACACTGTAAAATAAATAAATAAATGCGATAAGTACGAAAGTTATACTGACTATCGCGTTGCCGAACTCCGTACAATTTCCTTATTTTTCCTGAATTTTTTTTTCAAGGAAAATGATTTTATGCAATAAAAATAAATAAATATTTATATATAATGGATATTAAAACATTCTTGACAGTTTATTATAAGTATAGTTAAAAGTGTAGATAATAATGGGTATTAGAACATTTTTGGCAGGTTATTAGAAGTATAGTTAAAAGTATAGAAACTGTCATTTTCACTAAACGAACAAATTCTCTAAAAATATGGATTTGTACGGCAACTCGTACAATATCCAGTTGTTCAGCCAGTATAATTTCAGTGTTGTTCTGGACTCTTTTATAGTGTATATTTATTAAAATATTTTACACGTTCTTATATGGAAGCAAAAAGATGCATTTAGATAGGCCATATGACATTCCTACTAAAGAATGTAAGATACTGGAATAAAGTTAGAATCTACATTTAAGAAGTTTAATTTCAATAATTTTATTCGGAACTTTACTTACATTATTCATAATTAATTAATTTTTCTGACGATAGAGAATTAACGTTTGAATGCTCGATTGTATTGATTGTATATATCGTCGCCTCAGAGCAACAATACGACATCTAGTAATAATCGAAAATGAGATGTCTGACTTACTGCTATGAAAAGCTGTGTCTGCATCTAGTGGAACACTAGGGCATTTTCATAAAAGACATCTGGGATATTAGTATTAAACATAACTTTGTGTTTCAGAAGTTGTTTTACTAGATGCAAACACGGTTTCTCATGGCAGTAAGTCAGACATCTCATTTTTTATTATTACTGGATGTCTTACTATTGCTCTCAGGCGGCGATATATCCATAGTTGCCAATTATTCCGTTTTCAGTTACCATTATCATCGAATAAGTAACCTTCACATGATTTAATTAAAAATTTCTGCTATTAAATGACATGAAGATTACTATTCGAAAATATTGGTAACGAAAAGGGGAAAACCTGAATAGTTGGCAGGTGTATATGTTTAATAAAAGAAGTGAGGAAATTTTTAATTAAGCAAAATTTATGAACCACTTCAGGTTCATTGATTAAAACATGCTTCACTCTATTTTTTTTTTTTTTCGTTTAGAAATTAAATATATTTTGTTTATAAGTAACAGCTACCTAAGGTAAAATTTTATTATTATTATTATTTTATGTTCTGTTTACATGAAATATACATAAGATATATATTTTACCCAAGTACCTGAAATAAATGTTCTCTGAACAAGCTGAATATTTTATCTTTTGCAGCTATAACATGACAAAGATGGATCGATCCACCAAAGTAATAGTAGAATTTAGTAGATAAAAGCTTTTTTGGAAACTCCATAAAGAAAAGTAACTTATATAAGTGATGCCAGGCTTTAAAATGGCCAAATATATATGTTGTATTAATGTGAAAATATCAATGGCATCTTAAACATTTTAAAGCTGTATGAAATGTGAATGACGTTGGTATTATTAAAATTTTAAATGGCGATCCCTACTTTTAACCGCAATGAATATTTAAAATTGAAGTAATAATAATGAAATTATTATTATTTTTACGTTATTAAATTTTAAATTATTTATTTGCATTATTAATTATTTACGTTTCCTTTTGAAAATTATTATATTCTTTTTTATACAAAAAGCATTAACAATTCTTAATAGATTTTAACACGTCGAGTGCCACGATGACTGACACTGAAGCGCTGAAAATTTGCAATATTTAAAGTAATTTTTAAGAAATTATAATCCTGTAATAAATAAAAGGTAGGTAAATTTTAAATATTTGTTCAGTAATTATTTAAAACAATGTATATTTTTTCAGTTTTTTATCATATTTTAGACGTCAGCCATCGGTGAATGACGCGTTTTAAACGGAAAGTTCGCTGCCATCCACCGGTGGCTGACGTGGCGCTTAACGTGTTAATAGACGGAATTTTCAAACTTAATAGTTATTTGTTTTCTGTTCTCACTATTTTAGAAAACAAAGAAGAATCAATGTGTATGGTGCATTGCTAATGAGAAGAAAACACAGAATTCACAAATAGAAATGAAAGCTCACTTTGCTCAGCCTGCCACAGTCTTGAGGCTTCATTTGCAGAGCAGTGTGCTACCGCCTATATATATCGCTGCCACAAAATTTGCTCTCTTAATTATTTTCTTTATCTTAAGGAGGTGGACGACTTTTCTTATAAAAGAAGAATATTTTATTCACTGATGATATGAGAAAATATTGTTCATTATCCTTTAGACTATATCATCAAGAAAAAGAGTTCACGAACATATATCATGCTTGATGAACAATGACTTAAGATATTTCTCATACTTGATATTATATGCAAACTTATTCTTCAAATCGTTAAACAAAAAATACAATTCGACAAAACATTTCCGATTTTGACATTTTTTTTTTAATACAAGTGGATTGTTATTATCGATTCTCGCGAAATATAGCAAAACAGGTGCGAACGGTAATTAATATTGATATAACAACATAATTAAAAATAAATTTCAGCACTATCAAATTTAAAATTGGAATCTTATAATATATTTATGTTTGATCTAAATTTCTTTGAAATATTCAGATAATTTTTCTAACAATTCATTGAACAGTGTCACATTTGAAAAATTCAGAACATAAAAAAAAAAAAAAAAACATTATTATTATTTAAAAAGGAATAAAATTACTATCTGTAATAAACATTAATAAGCTAAAACTGATGCACAAAACTTTTTAATACTATATTTGAAAATTAAGCTTCTAATATAATTTGCTTTTAAAGGTTATTACTTTATGTTTTTATCAGTTAACGATAATTATAGTTTCAGTAGATTATAGTAGAATGACAATTACAGTTGAGATATGTAGATAAACTGGGTTTTTTAAAAACAAACACGACTTCAGTACAGAGAAGTTAAAAAAATTACAAATTTTCATTTAAAGTAATGAGACTTAAACTGCTTCCTCAAAATAAATTCAACAAATGCAAATGCAAGTGGTTTTACTAAAATAATTAAAGGTAGTTATTTGGATCTATCCAATTATAATCAAGATTAGTCTTTTTTGAAAATGAAGGCCAATTACGCAATCGAATATTATCAGAGCTGCCATGTCTCCGGCTTTTTGGATATCAGTATTTTAATACAGAAAATTTTGTTTTATTTAATTGGAACATTCGGCGATTTAAAAATATAACATTTTCTTTAAGGGTCAAGGGACTCTTAAAGCTTCAAAATTTTAGAAATTTTAATTTTTTTACATGTTAAACTCCTATCTTTTCTAAACATTTGATATAATTGTTTCCTTGAAATTCCCATTAGAACAGAAGTCATGGCTTTTAGAATTATACCCGCTCAATAGCTAAAGCGGAGTTTCCGAAAGTTTGAAGTCATTTTTCTCCAAATGACGTTTTTGAGCATAACGCGCAGGATACCTCAAAAGCTTCTGAATATTTTTTTCATGAAATTTTCAAAACATATATTTCATGTTAGTCTGTATAAACTGAACCTAAAATTTCCTTTTTATTATTCAAAAAAATATTTTTTTATGTGATTATACTGTTGAAATTTTCAAAATTTTGTGTTAGCTAAATACAACTTTGCATTAAAAATATAAAAATGCTTTAAATACAAATTTATTTAGGTTCATGGTAATTATTACAATTTGAAGTATAAAAAGGTACCAAAATTTTCATTCTACTTGCAATATTTATTTTGTAATCCTGCGCTTAAGCTGTTATACAAATTTTCTGCTCGACAAATGTCTGACAGTTTCGAACCCCTTATAAATACTAATTCTGCATCTTTCAATTTTTTAAATACATGAAATGAAAGAACATAATTATACCTTTCATCCCAATAAAAATTGTGTTTTAAAATCATATAGTACATTTTAAGAGATTAAATGTTAAAAAGGGTCTTTTTTAAGAGTCCTGAGACCCTTTAAGATAATAGTGGTGTGCAAAAAGCCGGAGACTTGACAACTCTGATATTATCGATCAGTTTTAGAAATAGTGCTACAAATATATAACAACTTAACAAACTGTCTTTTATTAAATTATTTTGTTATGGCATCGGAAATATAAATTTCTCACTGGCCTCTCGCAATTGTCGCTCTTTTCTTTTAAGAGTTGGAATTTGTTTTATTATTTATTTAATAAGCTATATTTATTATACTTCTGCATACCACTATAGCACAGAGTACGAATTTAAAATTGCTTACACGTTTGAAATGTTGATGTAAAGATATTCACAAATTTTAGAATGTTTGAAAATGATTTATATGATTACGGCAAATTTCCTCTGATTTATTTATTCAAGATGAGATAATTTCATGTGTTTAAAAAATGTGGGTTTAATTACACTAAAAAATATTGAGGTTTTATGAGCTAAAACAAAGCACATTGGGAGTACTTACATTTATTTTACAAATGAAACACTTTAAACTATGTTTATATTCCTGTAATTTTACACATGGCACATTTTATTAATCTTCAAAATAAATTAGGAAAAAAATAAATTCTAAGCATCGACTTGCTGCATTATGTATTTTTCAGTTCGCAAAATTTATTTGTGTGATCAGAAAAGTTATGACGCATGGCTGTAAAATTTCATGCTTGCTTGTTACCACTATTTCCGTATAGCAATCTTCATCCGTTTTACTCTCAGAAATTCTACGGTCTCCGCGCTATGTTAAAATAAGATCAATGTTTAAAAAATAAAGCAGCAAAGGGCCCAGTTTATTACCATATAACTAAGTCTGAATTAAATGGGGGAAAAAATAACATCAGCTCATAAACAACAACATTCCGAAGACATTAGTATTCACAAAGCAAGTTCCTCAGAACGTGTTAACGCTAAAAAATTGAATCGATTTCATGATTTTACGTATTTTATTTAGTTTATAATAAAGATATTCTGCACAGTTTTATCTACGGTTTTACTGATAATCTAAAATTGTGTTATAATATATACACATATAAACAGCTTGGGATATAGATAATTTTTCTCTTCATCGTATCATCGAATTCCTTTCTCCATGTCATATTACTTGCTACGTATAATTCGTTTAAAGTGCTCTGAAACTGTCATAATCGAGTTGTATTTGTTAATCACAATTTTACAAGAGCATGTTTAGTTCTAAATTAATTTGCATTTAGTGGGTTGCTTACATTCGGTAGAAAACTATGAAATATTCAAGGATATTTTCTAAGAGGATTTTGTTACTTATCTCACATGTGGCAGATTTTTTTAATTGACTATCAGTGTACTACTCGGCAGCTATTTTTTCTTTTTTAATTTGTGTGTGAAGCTCTTTAAATTCCGTCTGCATGCAACGCATTTTCATTGTTTTTACTACATTGTATTTGAATAGAGTCGTTACAGTTTTGTTATTGCTTAAGATAGATATTTGGGACTCACCACTGGAGATGATATTCAACAATTTTATTTATAATTAAGTGAAACCTTTCCAAGTATGAAGAGTGAAAAAAATAGTTACATGTAAGTTGAATAAAAATTATTTCTTCATTACATTTACTGAAAAGTCTCGGAAAGTACCATATACATACACAATGTACTGTTTCTGCAATGTACATACACAATACTGTTTCTTATAATTACTAATTTATTTTGAATATATATATTTGATTCAAAAACACCAAAAATTTTCTTTCTAAAGTTTACTTTTCGGGGTAATTTTTCGGGGTTTACTCAAAAAGATGCCTTCAAGCATACTTGAAGAATGTCTCTTATAAAGCATGTATAAACGACGGTAACATCTTTAGTAAGAGTTTGAATGTTTGCCATAAAAATTCACCTAAAAATTCAATTAACTGTTTGCCTAAAGACGTCAACTAAAATGCGTTTGACTTGGACTACTATTATGGAAGCTTCTGTTCTAGGCAAAACTGGGTTTGAGTCAGGATTTCACCAAAAGGACAGTTATCGCTTTTACATTTAGTGACTTATTTGTAACACCAAATTTGGCGAAAGTAGATAGTTCACTATGTATCGCCAAACTTGGCGATACTTTTCCGTGTGCATGCGTGTGTGTGTATGTATATGACTGCTTGCAAATATTACTGAACTTAACTATGTACCCAATGAAAATCATTTAAGAGATTGCTGTATTTCTCCCGTACATTCAACACCAGCTGCGGTGGCGGTGGAACATCACGACATCACTCCGGAAATGTCAGTCACGCTTTCTTCTATTAGCCTTTTATTATAATGGATTATTTAAGGAAAATATTTAAGATTTAGAGCCTACTTAAAATTTTAATCAGTACAATAAACTACAAAATAAAAACAATATTCTTACAGTATGATATTATATTTGATAAAGATGCTCCCATAGGTGCTATGCGTAAGCTTATAACTATCAGAAAAATAAAAGAAATAAGTAAATATTTATTTTTCTTTTGGTTTTAAAAGTTCAAAAACTCATTTTTTTTATTCTGCTATAATCTCTATTTAAGATTTACAGTATACGCAAAATTTTAATTAATTTAACAAATTAGAAACTAAACCAATGTTTTACATAATATGATACTACATTTCATAAAGGTGTGTACAGGTGCTTATATCCATGTGCTACGTGAGCTTATAACAATCTGAAAAATAAAATAAACAAATAAGATATTTATTTTCGTTTATATTTTCAAATTTCACCCCCCCCCCCTTTTTTTTAATTCTGTTACAATCTATTTTTACAATTTGCCTTGTAGTTTGAAGTTTCATGTTTGAAGTCGGGGGGGGGGGTGGGGGGGAGCTTTGAGACCTCATTTTGCCTCGTAATCAACGAATATTATAAATTAAAAACATGTATTTTGAAAACATGAATGGAATAATGAAAGGAAAGTATATCATCTGAAAATTTAAAATCTTGAATAAAATTAAATAAAAAATCACGTTTTATATACCTAATTTACAAACAATATCATTTTGCCACATTATTTATAAAAATATGTCCAAGAAAATGGTAAACTTTTTTTCATAGAAATTGGTGGAAATTCTTAAGGTGGTTCTCAAATTTCCTGCTGAACAACGCGAAACTTTCTGACACATTATCTGACTCATTTTTAAACACAATGGCGTAAAATTGGCAGCCCTAACAATTGTAACGATTTGGAGTCGAATAGCGTTTTTAATTTTTTGATAAATAAATTACTTACCTAGTTATAAGCGATTCTTGTCACATGACGACAAGTTTATCCCCTTCCACGAGCTGCCGCGGCTGGAGTTAAGTCAAAAACACCCACTTTCACACTATTTTTTGAAAGATCCTCTGCCTTTACCAAAAAATGGAAAACGCCATTCGATTACATAGTTTCGGAATAATAATAGGTGACAATTTCATGTGTTTTCGAATAAAATGAATTCAGAAGAATGTCAGAAAGTAACTCTTTTGGATTTGAGAACAGCCTTAAGTATAACAGTTAAAAGGAAATAATTAAACTTTTCTTGCTAAAATTTCAGATATTTACAACTCAACCCACTTTGAGTACGGAAATCAAATTTCCAAAAAATTCTGTGGCTATCATATTTTTATGTCTTTCAATATCTAAAGGGGAAATACCAAAGAGATTACATGGTGATAACAGAGCTGAAATCAGAAGAATGCTAAATATGAGGTTTGATGACTCTTCTTTTAAAGGTAGGGATATGTAATGATTCTTTCTTTACGTTAAAAAACAGAGTAGCACTTAGGCTTAAGAGAAGGTTTTATACGGTTCACTGACTACTTTTCAGTGCATTTGCCTTATTTAGAATGCACAATGCAAAAATGGAAAGTTTTGGACTGACTACATAATTGACTTCATTTTTTATTCTAAAAGTATATTGAATGTATATCAGCATTATTTTATAAATATTATATTAATAACTAATAAATCATTGAAGTTAGAATCTAATTTGAAGTCCTAATATAGCCAGATATTATGGAGAATGTAACTTAAAATGAGAAATACTAAAAATATTGAAAGAGCATAACATGCATCTACCGCATGAATTTTTCATATCTCCCAGTAAATTTTTGGCGGTTTTATTAACTATTGGATATGTTTTCATCTTATTTATTAATTTTATTTTTGTTTATAAATTTAATTTTTTTTAATTTTCTTGCTAATTTTTTTATACTCATTTATTTACATACTTATTATTTATAATACGTACTTATATCAAAAGCGAAAGGGCGATTTTTCAGCTGTAGAAGTACAGTAGAAGTACTGCTTCAGTAACAAAATACTAACAAAAGAAAAAAAAAACTAAACTTTTTTTCTTAGAACTGCATTTTATATTTATTATTTATTTTGCCACATTGTTAAGATTTTCATATTTACTTCAGGCGTAAAGTTACTTTGGCAGTTTCAAAACTCTTATTTTTTGATTAAATGTCTCCTTCTGCACATAAAAATAATATTTTATTTGTTAGAAATCATTATCAAAAGTGAAAGAGCCATTTTGCAACTGTACACTGTAAAAAAACGGACTAAAATACGGAAATTGTACTGCAATCGAGACGCCAGTACTACTTCCGTATTTTAACGGAAAAATTTCCCCGTAAAGTCCAGAAAAATTTTCGTTTTTCCGAAATTTACTTGGGAAATTTTCCATAAAAATACGGAAATAGTACTGGTGTCTCGATTGCCAGTACGATTTCCGTATTTTAGTCAGTTTTTTTTTTCTCATTGTAGAAGTATAGCGCGTCACAGTAACGAAACATTAACGGAAACTTTAAAAGATTTTTTTCTCAGAACGGCATTTTCAAAATCGGTGGGCACTTTAGATTCGCCAATTTTCAATCAATCCCCTTCAATAATTTTGAAATCAATTGTCATAAATTTTTCAACTGAAATATGTAGAACTTTTTGCAATATTGATAACTTGTTTTTCTGTGAATCCTTAAGTACCGAAATTCTGTTTAAAAATTCACTTTTTAATTTTAATCAATGACATTTCGCTAAATCTGCTTATTTTTTGAAATGGCTATGTATTTTTCTAGCTTTTGGACTAAAAATACTAATTTTATTTGTTTCACTGTTCTGTGTCAAATCTCCGATGAGTTATGGAGCCCATCGCTTAACGCCCCCCTCCTTTTTTTTTTCAAAGCGCTCCTCCCTATCAGCTGCCATTCTGCTACATTTTAATATATCAAATAAAGTGTAAATGGATTTTTTATACACACTTCGTATTTCTTTTTTTAAAAAATCTATAAAAAGTCTTATATTTCAGGGCGTCAAAGTGATGTTACCCATTAAAACATTTCTTTGAAAGTCTGCAACCTGGGAATTAGGAACTAAGAAACTTTTCTTGCCTCATTGTGATCTGACACCTTCAACATCTCTTTTATTAACTTTTTCCTCACGGGCTTTCATTCTTAAAACTATTATTTTAACAGTGTCGCAAATCAATAAAATATAATCGATCATTTTGACTCAACCAAAAAACAAAAAATATGTGGGAAAAAATTTTCCACTCTGAGTTTTAAAAATATTAAACTTGTAGGAGAGTCACGTTCCATTTAATATATATAAACTTGCAAAATTAAGTCAATAATATTTTATTTATCTGATAAGTATTAAATAAGTGGCTAAATTTTTATAAGAAATTGGTCAATTTCAATCTAAAAACCAAGCAGTTTAGTTAATGAAACATGAGAAAATGAATTTTTTGATCAATTACCGAAATGCAGGTCAAGCTTTTCAAAAACCTTGATTAGTCAGGATTATTAAGACCGAATCAAAGTTATTCAAATATGAAAACGAAATTCGTGGTAAAAAACAAGGATTTTTTCATTTATTACACTTAATATGCTTCGCAGAATATGTAATCCACGCATGAATAATTAACTGGCAAAAAGATTTAAAAAGATATAAATAATTTGATAAGTATCAACATAAGGTTTTTTTTTTTGTTTTTTTTTTTTGGCAAACTGATCCTTTGGTTATTACTTTTTTTACAAACTGATCCTTTGATCATCACGCAACTTTACATAATATATTTCGCACAAATTTGGTACTTGATCATATATTTATGCCTTTTATATAACTGTAAATGTGAAGTCATTCTAATAAAAATGGAGTGCAATACTGATTGTTTCAAATAGGTTAGTATATAAAAAGACAATTTCATTTGTAAAATAAATTATGCTGATTCAATTTCTTTTTAATATTTACAAATTTAAGTAAATGTTTACTTGAGAATTGATAGCACCCGAAAACTTATATTCTGAGCTCAGAAAACTAATTAATATGCTATAAAAGCTACTTAGAAACGTTTCCAAAAATTAGTGGCAGCAAAAGAAACTTTGTTTTTATAAATATTTCTTTAAATCTAAAAAAATATATTGGTTTCTGAGGTTTCTATAGATAAAAAACGGTTTGCGGAATTGTTAGTAACTGAGAAGAGGTTATTGCATACTATCCTTCTTGGTTAAATTATATTTTCCTAGATTAAGAAAAATTTGTCTTTTATTGCAATGTAGGTGTATATGAAGTTTTGTTTATTGATCAGATCATAGTTCATTACATTTTTAGTATCTCAAATACTATATTTATTAATTAAAAAAAGAATAAAGTATCATTATTCTTGTCGTGAGGACAATTACGGCAAGCTATAAATATTGCATTATTTCTTTTTAATATTTACGATGGGGAAAAAATGTAAAAAAGTGAAGTAACTGAGGAGGTTGTCACAAGATGGCGACTGCTTTTTTTTTTTTTTTTTTTTTTTAATTGGATCAACAGTTTATGATTTCCGCTGGGGCAAATTTCCCACCAGCAAATTTGAATAGAAAATTTCATTTCATTTAAGCGCCTTATTCATGGAAATATTTTCTCACAAATATGCTAAAATGTCTATTTATTTTTACTGGTGTCAGTTTGCCTGTAAAACAGTCAGTTTTTTTTCACTGGTTGTCACAATATGGCGAAAATGCAGGGCCTGACTTCCGCTAAACTAAACTTCCACCAGTAAAAATTAAAATCTGTTTCTGCTATCATTTATGACTGAAAATGTGAATTAATAAGGCATTTAAATAAGGAGAAAATTTCTATATAAATTTACTGGTGGAAGTTTCCACCCTGCGAGAGCGGTTACAGTTGCAGCTTCACTATTTTAAGAACATGTCAGTTCCTCATTATTAATAGTTTTATGGTATTTTTACAGAAAATTTTAACAGTCCCTGCTAAAAGACTTTAGAAAAACGTAAAGAAAGATTAAATCGGTTTAATTCCTTGTCTTTATATAACAATAAAATGCAAGTTTCATGGCGGGCGGAGAGGCGGAGGATGTTATTCCTTTAACCCCTTGAAGACGAGCGTCTTTTACAGAATTTTTAATCTTTAATCACCGGTTTTTTAAAACAGAAATTTTTGCCTAATTGAATCGGGAAAATGCTCGGATTAAATAAGGCAAAATTTATAATAAAAATTTACTGGTGATAATAATCCCCGATTCTGAGCACCTTATGCGGCACGAATAACGGTCACTCGTTCCCAAGGGGTTAAGAAGGGATGAAGAATTAAAATATCAATAAAAGTGTTTCATTTAAAACTTTATTTAGTAAAAAAGGCTTGCACTGTAAATATATATATATCTATATATATAGCAGCTTATGTTTGGGAAGTATTTGGCAAACCCAGAATTTCGCACAATAATTAAACTGAATATAAACAACAGAACATCAACGAAATGTTAACAGATACAACTTGAACAAGAAAAATAAAACCAAAAAGCAGTGGCCTCACCGGCAGTGGGGGATTTTGAATATCCTAAAACTTAAGTACAAAGATAGTAATACGTATTGGATTATTTTAAACAGTTATGAAATTAGAAATGAATTATTTAAAAAAAAAAAAAAAAAAAACATCATACAAAATACCCAAACGTATGATTTTGAGAATATTTTTTACAAATATTCCTATTTCTGGATTAAAAAATATGCTATTAAAAAATGTCAATTTAATTTCGGATGATAAGGATTTAGATTCAAATTTATTTAAAATATTATGTCATTTTTGTTTATATAATAACTACATATATACAGGTTCAAATATCTATTTACAGAATAATGGCATAGGAATGGGAACAAGTTATTCTTTAAAAACAGCTAACATATTTTTTTTATGAATTTCAGTACTGAAGTATCAATAACGATGTTAATTTTCTCGCTCTTAGATATATTGATGACTTAATTATTTTGAGCTGTGATCGTAATTTTTTGGAGCTTTCACGTGACATTTATCCCAACATGCTAGTCTTGAAAAAAAAAAAAATCAAAACAACAATTCCGTTGATTATCTTGACTTGAAAATCCACATTTCAAATGGTACACACATTTAAATTTACAATAAATGGGATAATTTTAGTTTTGATGTTAACCAATTGGTTAACTGGGGTTCAAATATACATAAACGTGTTTACATCAATATAATCATAGGCCAGATTTTTCGCTAAGATAAACTCTGCTCGAGTAAAAATTTATTTCTTAACCCTAGATCTACCGGGAATTTTATTCAAGTTTTAATAAAACGTTCTACACCAGAATTTTTATTTAAAACTATTTAACTTATTTATTTACCTTATTTTTGTCTGGTTTATATACTTAGTTTATTTTAAAGAAATTTCTGGTTTGAATGAATATTTTGTATGTACCTGTCGGGTCCAATGGACCCGTCTGGTAGACGGAGGGTTAAAGAGCTTTTTTCATTTTATCAGTAATTTGTACTATAAAAATAACATACCACTTAAGTTTATTAATAGATATAATTTTTGCAGATGGTCTTCATTTTTGAGTAAATGCCATATGATTGACAGTTAATGATTTGTATCACTTAAAGCCTTTTTTGACGGTTTTACAAGGATGTCTGCGATTGTGTGGAACGGAATGAGCTTGGATGGATTTTAGAAAATTAGACGTTGGTTGTTTTTCGTTGCTGTGGTTCATGTTTGGGCACACATTTTTGCCGTTTTAATATATACTATTTATCTGTTTTACATTAGCTGTGCGTTCAGATTGGGAAATATGCTGTTTATTGTGGCGTAGGGTCCGGTGGGTGAGTACTTGTGATATGCTTTCGACTGCTTTTGTGCATTTGATTTATGCATTACGACACTCTGGCCGAAAGCCACCGCCACTATTGCAACAGTTTTTTGCGTATGATCGTTAATCTGTAACATTGCTGTGCTTTTATAATTTACCCACTGCTGCCAATGAAGCCACAGCTTTTTGGTTTTGTTTTCTTGTGTAAGTTGTATCTGTTAACATTTTCTTAATGTTTTGTTGTTTATATTCAGTTTAATTATTGTGCGAAATTCTGGGTTTGCCAAATACTTTCCAAACATAAGGTGCTATATATAATTTGTGTGGTTATTTACAGCTATAGCGCTTATCACATAAATGCTATTTTTGTTCTTTATGTAGCTTATATATACAGTGGCTGTCAAAAGTTTCCGGCCAGCATAAAATTTTTGGTTAATTTGTAAGTATACCCATATGAAGAGAAATCTCAAAGTGATACTTATACCTGGGCCGAAACTAGCCTTTTTTGCACGCGGGGCAAACATGGATTTTGGCGCCCCCCACCCCACCCCTCTTCCACAAAGTATATTTAGAAAGAGAATTTTACTAATTTTATAATAGACAGCTTATTTTAAAATTTAAAATATGTAATCATAAAATATGTAATACTGAACTACGTAATCTACAGTGGCGGATCCAAGGGGGAGGTCCCTCTGAACATCAACAAAACTATGCTAAAGATCATTTTTAAAATGACATATTCAGTAGAGTCCCGATTATCCGAGTCCCGCCTAACCGAGTTTCCGCTTTCACCGAGTTATTTTCTTCTGATGGACTGATGGCTTCCATTATTATGAAACAGTCATTATAAATGAAGTGTTAGGTGAAGATGAAAGAGCAGTCATAAAAAGTTAGAACTCTGATTTTCTGGTCCGAATAGGAAGAAAAAAAATGGCCATAATTTTTTTTTTTTTTTTTAATTATGGCCATTTTTTTCTTCCCATTCGGACCAGAAAATCAGAGTTCTAATTTTTTTCGTCCAACACTCCATTTATAATGACTGTTTCATAATAATGGAAGCCATCAGTCCATCAGAAGAAAATGATCCTTTCTTAAGGTATAATCCTTCATTTGGCGCTCCTTTGTACTGGCGCCCGAGGCACATGCCCCCTCTGCCCCCCCCTTACTTTCGGCCCTGACTTATACACTTTATTGACATATCAGTAAGGAACTTATTTATGGAATAAAAAATAAATATCAATAAATTTAACTGAAAAAATTAATTGCAAAAGAAAACGCATGTTCTCAAAAGTTTCCGGCCATCTTGTCAAGTTTGGAAAAAAATGGTGTTATAATAGAAAATAAGAGTGATAAACAACATTTAAAATTAGTATTCTGTATTCATACATTTAGCAATAAGTACTGCGGTGCAGCAACGTGACATCGATTTAATGAACGGTTGAAGATCGTCTATTGTAAGTTTTTTCCACCGTTCTTGCAATTTTTGAGGTAATGCTGCTGAATTGGAATATTTATAATTCCACACACGTTTTCTAGTTCGTTCCAAAGATTTTCTATTGGATTCAGATCGGTTGATTGGGCTGTTCCTTTCAAAAGCGGAATTTTTATGTGCGAAAGCCACTGCTTGACGAGCTTGTATGTATGCTTTGGGTCGTTATCATGCTGAAATAAATTTTTTTGACCACAATTTTTCCTCCAATAAGGCAGAAAATGATCTTGCAGGATATACATTGCACTGCTGATCTTGCCGCGGATTTCAACTAACGGACCGACACATTTTCCAGAAAATGATTCCCACAGCATAACATGTCCTCCGCCATACTTCATTGTAGGAATAACATATCTCTAACCATATCTTTTGTTTTTTAGGTCGTCGGATGTAGTGTCTGCCATCACGCTTAAAAAGATTGAACGTCGATTCATCGGAAAATAGTACTTTTTTCCAGTTTTCAATTTCTTTGTATTCCTTGACCAGTCTTTGTGTTCCTTGACAAACGCCAGTCGGGTCCTCTGATTATTTTTACTTATGAAAGGTTTTTTGACACCGACTCTTCCATAAAGTTCTACGACACGTAAGCGTCTTGACACGGTAGAGCGACTTATTTCAGCAATATTTTAAGACCGTAAATCGCGGGGAATTACAGCGACATTTTTATGCGAGTCATCAACTGCTTTTCTCCTGATAATTCTGTCCATAAGAATAGTCGTGTTCCGGGGTCTCCCGGACCGTGGCAAGTCCCGAAGGCCATGGCCATTTTTATATATTTTTTAAATAGCGTTCACAGTAAATTTTCCGATCGACGACTTTGCCGCAATCTCGCGAGAGGATTGGCCCTTTAGCGACAAACAAATCACTCGTTTACGAACAATAATTGTTGAACTATTCATTTTTGAATTTCAACTACCGTTATTCACGTTGATTAATTAACAAACACGCCCAAAAAACACTTTACCGATAGCAAAAACTAAAGAATGATGAATGGCCGGAAACTTTTGCACACGCGAATTTCAAATTCCTCCCCTTTGCACCAAGTATTTTCACTATCCAATCAAAATGATCACGCGGTCAGAGGTAATTTGCTTATTCCTAACTTTTGGAGCAATTGTGGCTTTTTCTTCGCTGAAACGTCCTGGCAAACAAATCAAAGAAACTAACTGGCTGGAAACTTTTGACCGCCACTGTATATATGTATGTGTGTGTGTTTGGATACAAAAAGAACGTTTTCAAAATTTCATTGTAGAAATTAAGAAATACGTATCTTCAGAAAATTTTTGGCTACAAATTGCCACCTTCTTTCATATAATATTTCCGCAACTGTCGGAATCTTACTTTTTTTTTCAAAATTTGCTGCTTGGTATTTCACCAAATGGGTTCCAAAAATGAGAGAAAGATTTACGAAATCGTGAGTAAAAGCGAGTTTATATTAAATTTTCGTAAACATTTCTGTTGCATCTCGAAAATTTTTTGCAACTTTTACGCTACAACAAAAATATTTTAATTTTATCAATGTTCAAGAAACATAAACAATGCATTTAGTGAGATGATAGCATAAAAGAACTAGAACAAACCCTCAAAGATTATTTATTGGATAAAGTCTAGGGGTGTTATTTTATAACTTAAATTAAAGCTATATTTTAATAGCATTATTTTTATATAAATTTTAAAACGTTGATAATCATAAATAATATATATATATATATATTCCATCAAAAAAGTGGTTTAATGATTTCAGATATATACAGGGTGTTCCGTTAAAGGGGTCCAATATTAATAGGGGTAATAGAGGAGATCACACGGAGCATAAATCAGTATATAATGCCTGGCCGGATCTCAATAATTTTCAAGTTACAGCAAATAGAATGAAAAATCGGAAATTTGTAAAAAAACCCTCATTGCTAAACTACCGATAATGCTACATAAAAACGAAGCACATATTTAGAAAGAGCAGAAAAAATCCTACGAAATGACATAAGTTGTTTTAGAATATTGAGAATTAATGGCGAGTTACAAGCTCTGAAACAGTGAAAAAATACAAAATCAAATATTTAGCAAAATAGTTAATCGTTAATTCCAAAAATGCAACTCTACCTACATCAAGGGAAATGTTATAAAATTTGGTCCATTCCGAAAGCTTTCGAAGAAGCTGACAATAAACCATATCAGTTTAATTGTATGGGAGAAATCAAGCAGTTCCCTAGTTACAACGCTGTACTGTTGCACGCTCGGAAAGGGCGAAACTCCGCCCATGACGATTGTAAACACCCCGTTTTAATATCTTTCAATTATACATTTCTGTTCAACCTCTATCAATACCCTTTCATTATTCAGTCTGGTCAAGTGAATGACATATTGTGCAGCTCTCGCCTTGTCTTAAAGCAAACTCCGTGACTGCTGCGTTTCCTCCATGAACTTTCAGGATGATGAAGAAGAAGTACTTTTTATGCAAATTTTCTATGTGTATAGGAAGAAAAGTGTAATAAAACAGCAGTCATCAGTGGGCGTTATGTTAAAGGGAGGCTGTTGTAAGTGGGATTGTAGTAAGTTGATGTATAATAATTATGCCGGAATACTCTAACGAAGAATATGCGGACATGCATCTGATGTACGGGCAAGCTCATGGAAATGCATGTCTAGCACAGCGCATGTACCGTGAGCAATTTCCAAGGAGACGTTGCCCAAGTTCGAAACTCTTCATAAAAATCGATAGACGATTACGAGAGACTGGATCGTTTAATACAGCAAGCATTGATGCAGGGAAACCTCGACATGTACGAACACCTGCAATGGAAGAAGATGTACTGAATATTTTTAAAGATAACCCCTCCACGAGTACACGAGCTGCTGCGTCTGAAGTCGGTGTTTCTCACCAAAGTGTGTGGCGTGTTCTGCGTGCAGAAAACATGCACCCCTTTCATGTGCAGCGGGTACAACTGTTATCAGTAACAGATTGTGCTCAGCGGACAGAATTCGTACGCTGGTTGCTTAATGTAACAGAAAATAATCCACAATTTCTGGAAAATATTTTATTTACTGATGAAGCAACATTTACGAGAGAGGGCGTGATAAACACGCACAATATGCACACATGGTCATATACAAATCCGCACACTGTTTTCCCGTCGAACGCACAACAAAAGTTCAGTGTGAACATATGGGCAGGTGTCCTCGGCGATTATCTCATAGGACCATATTTACTCCCAGATGTACTCAATGGCAGTGCGTACTTGTTTTTCCTACGGGATATCTTACCGCAGTTACTGCAAAATGTGCCAGCAACATTGCGCCACAATATGTGGTTTATGCACGATGGCGCACCGGCACATTTTTTCATAGGTGTTCGCAATCACCTCAATTCAACATATCCTGGGAAATGGATTGGACGCAGTGGACCTGTTGCTTGGCCTGCACGCTCTCCAGACCTCAATCCGTTAGACTTTTTTGTTTGGGGACACCTTAAATCGCTGGTGCATGAAACGCCTGTGGATACACCGGAGGATTTACTAGCGCGAATCGTTGTCGCTGCAGGAGACATTCCCAACTCCGTCGGAGTTTTTCGGCGTGTTCGCCAATCTTTACGACGTCGCTGTCGGCTGTGCGATTCTGTTAATGGGCGCAACTTCGAACACCTATTATAATAATGTCCGTTCGTCTGCCTTCCGACATTGAACTGTGCAGCTCAGGCCAGAAGACTATGCTTCACATATGTCATAAAGTACGTGGAATGTAATTCTTTATTTGTCATTTTTCTTTTATTTTCAACACTTTTTGGCACAGTATTTTGTAAGTCACAGACTGTGGTGTACTCAAATTGTAAATTACAAAGTTTGTATGAATTAATTTAAAATTTGGTGTCTTTTTTAAATTTATAATTAATAAAATTATTATGCTATTTGTTATTATTATTTCCTATCATAAATTATGATGCACATATACATACAATAATTGTCCATGTAAAACATGTACTGAAACTTCTTGCATAGTTACAAATCGCAATATTTTTAATTATTTCCGAATTTTCACCACCAGTTTAATTTTAAAGAATTTAACTTAAGCTTTATATCAATAAAAGACCACTTTAAAATGTAGACTATTATTGTAAAGTTATTTTGGTTCATTCAACTCTTGAATAATTAAAAATGTTGCATCTCAGAAGAAGCATGATCGAAAATGTATAGTTGAGAGTAATTAAAAAGGCGGTGTTTCCAATCGTGATGGGCGGAGTTTAACCTTTGCTAGTGTCAAAGAAAGCGGAGTTGTAACTAAGAAACTGATTAATTTCTCTCACACAATTAAACCGATATGGTTCATTGTAAGCTTTTTCGAAAGTTTTCGGAATGGACCAAATTTTACTACATTTTCCTTGTTGTAGCTAGAGTTGTCTTTTTGGAATTAACGATTAACTATTTTGATGTATATTGGATTTCGTACTTTTTTCACTGTTTCAGGGCTTGTAACTCGTCAATAAATATTGCTATTTTAATACAGTTGATGTCATTTTGTAGGTTACTTTCTGCTCTTTCTAAATATGTGCTTCGTTTTTATGTAGCATTATCGATAGTTTAGCAATGAGGGTTCTTTTACAATTTTCCGAATTTTCATTCTATTTGCTGTAACTTGAAAACTATTGAGATCCGACCAGGCTTTATATACTGATTTATGCTCCATGTGATCTCCTCTATTACCCCTATTAATATTGGACCCCTTTAACGGAACACCCTGTATATACAAGTCAGTTAAAATTAATTTTAAATTAGCATTCTATGCTGTTAAAAATTCCGGCCAGAAGTATATTCTGATAAAAGCTTTCAAGGAAATCCATGTCTGCAACTCTTTCCAAATTATGTAACAATACAACTATTTTTTTTTCTTTTTTTTGTACGTATAAGCTGCATTCCAGTTACCTATTCACTATACGCTTAAAATAGAGACAAATCCTTAAATTCCGGGCACGCATTGTGGATAAACTTAAAATATTTTCTGTTAAATCAAAACTGACCACAGGTGCTTGTATGTTAACAACTTCTTAACCTCAAACATACAATAAAGTCTGACAATCGAAAAGTTACAAAAAGGTTTATCTTCTAATTGAATGGATTTGTGCTACCCATGTGGGGCGCGAAAACAGAAGGTAAACGTGACCTACATAAATATGACAAGAGATCTTGAAAATCCTCCGCATTTGCATAGAGTGGAACATGGGATATAAACAGTAGGGAGTAAAATGAAAAGATGTGCCTATAAATGGGAAACTGTGTTGGTTATTTTGCTCTTTGAAAAGTTGTTTTTACGCATTAACTCTTTAGTGCATGATTTTTTATTTTGTCCGGAGAAAATTATATTTGAGTCTATTTTTGTTAATTAGCCACTAAAAAAATAGTGAAAAAATTTATTTATGTTTCTGTTGGACATAATATCATAATGTCACTCCTGGGTTACATAACAAAAAATGATAATTTTAAATTATATATTCACTTTAAAGTATTTACATTGCACAATAACAATTGTTCAACGATATAATAATTTTTATAATGCTTTTAATAGTTTTCCGAATTAATAATTACTACCTTATAAAGATAGAGAAAAAACGTCATTCGAGCACATTGCAATCAGTATCAACATAACTTCTCCGTGATAACAAATCAGAACAAAAACAGACTTCACGACCTTAACACCGTGGGGACGAGCGACCGGTATACGTGCCGCGTAAGGTGATCAGAATCCGTGATTATTCTCACCAGTAAATTTTTATTGTAAATTTTTCCTTATTTAATCCGAGCATTTTCCCGATTCAAATAGGCAAAAATTTCTGTTTTGAAAAACCGGTGATAAAAGATTAAAAATACTGTAAAACATACTCGTTTCGAAGGGGTTAAATACATGTTATCACACGTAAATAACACATAATCGTTCACCAAAAGACAAACAGAAAGCGCGCAATGCCAAAAAAAGATCATGTAACTCCTAAGTTACACGTGCGCACTTAAGGGTTAACTTCGACAGTTTTTCACTCTAACAGCCAGCTACAAAGTTCTGTTGTTCGAGATTTTGTCTTTTACGGTATAAAAAATTGGAAATTGTAAACTGAAAAACACAAATGTTTCGTAATATATACGAAAATATAACTACGTACGAATGTATTCAATAACCTCTTCGGAGTTGTCGAATATTGCGAAAAGCGTTCTTTGTCTTTAGAAACCTCAAAAACCAACATATTTTCGAGATTTAAAAAAGCAAAGTTTCTCTTTCTACCACTGATTTTCGGAAAAAATTCCGAATATCTTTTATAGTGCATTCATAAGTTTTCTCAAACCGGAATATCGGTTTTTAGATGAGTAGATTTAATGAATTCTTAGCTAAAAATTTTCAGCTGCGTACCCGAATTTATACATATACATTTCGAAATCGGTTACGAAAGTAAAAATACCCCCCCCCCCCCAAAAAAAAAAAAAAACTTCAAATAAAATCGAAAAAGTAAAAACAGGCCTTTGTAGGGATTCGCCTAAACCAGCCATACTCAACCTGCGGCTGGCAACCTTTTATGTACGGTCCGAGACACATAATCATTGCTTCACATTTATAAAATTAATTGAGGTGTGCAAAAAAAATATTTTTCAGACCTTCACCGTTGTTTTATATATTTTCATGGGAAGACAAATCTATCATGTTATTTATAATTAATTTGAAATTGAGTTAAATGATCTTAAAAACCGTTTTCTTATTAAAACGATCTTTTTACATGTAGTCCTATTTGTGCTACAGTGTTATATACAATTAAAGTTCAACATCAATCAAATTTTATTCCAAATTAATCAAATTTGTATTATATATTTCTATAATTAACACTAGAACGCCCGAAAGGAATCGATTCGACTCCGATCACATGATTAAATGTCCATTGGAGCCAGAAATTTTTTCATAAAATAAGTTTAATTTAAGCGACGCAGAAATACGTTAAATAAATAAATAAAAAATTAAATAAAAATTCTGGATTGAAATATTTTTATGAAACTTGAGTAAAATCCCCTGGCGTTCTAGTGTTAAAAGAAAACAAAGTTTTTGCATTGGGCAAAAAATTGGTTAATTAGAGAAAATCCCCTGATTTTTTTCTTTAGAACTTGGAAATTCTGCATTTTTTTATTAAACATCTTATAAAACTAATACTGCTTTTTTAGGGTGAAACGTTTGTCGCGAAAAGAATTGGCACACAAAATTTTTACACTACTATTTCTAATGAACAATCTTTTCTGCCTATTTCTACATTTGAAATAGAAATCTACCACTAAGTTTATTGTTTGGAAATTGTAAAATATTTTGGTAAAGTTTCTTCCGAGACAAACGTTTAATCATACTGATAATATTAACTTTGTTATATTGATTTGTTATACTACGTACTTTTTTTATTTTAATTAACCTTTTTTAAGTGTGTTGCGGCCCGTCTAACGTTGCAAACGCATGTTTGCGGCCCGTGAGAAAAAAAAAAAAAAAAGGTTGAGTATGGCTGACCTAAACTATCCAGTCAGGGGTGTAAAAATTTAGGCGCCAGCGGGTAGTCTCTCACCACTAAATTTTATTAGTTTTTGTAGCTTAAATTTTATTACCATTCTTACAAAAATTTTAGAGGAAATATTAGACGAAAAATAACGAATAAAATTTAGTGGTGAGAGACTCTCCGCTGGTGCCTAGATTTTTACACCCCTGTATCCAATGCTAAAAGAGTAATAATAATAATAATATATAAATAAAAACCTTGACATGCAAACGAGATATTTTAAAAGAACCCTTCCACAAGTTTAACACTGGCGTATTTTTCGGGGGTGGGGGGTGGGGGGATACCAGATGAATGATTTCTTGAGTATACCGCAAATTTGCGAACATAGATTTAAGAATATGCTGGATAGGTAATAGTGCTAGTCTGCTTTTAGCTTATTTAATGTAGCTAGTTTTAGGTATTTCAGTTTAATTAGTCATTTTCACTAAACTAACAATTTCCGTAAAAATTCGAAAATCTTACTGGAAACCTGTTGCCGCACTTTTAAAATCTGCACCAAACTCTCCAGTCATTCAACCGTTTTATAGATAACGGCATATTATGAAGAGTTTCCATTGGTCAGAATAGTGTTAAATTACTGTTATGTTACAGCTTTCTATAAAAACTGTTGAACGGCTGGACAGTTTGCTTCAAATTTTTAACAGTGCAGTACAATTTCCTTAATTTGATGGTAATTTTTTACTATGCAAATTTTACAATAATGAAAAGAAAATTTAAAAAAAATTGTCTTATCTTTCTTAATGAATCTATTCCAATTTCTTCTCAACAAATATCATATTCCACTGAATGCATTTATTAAATATGATTTAAATAATGCTAATGAATATAAATAAATATTGTTTTATTGGAATATTTCATCAATGTACCAGATTGGTTAATGTAAAAAAAAAATCTGTTTAAATACGTAAATTGTATTGGCAATCGAGACGCCAGTACTATTTCCATATTTTAACGGAATTTTTTTTCCGTAAATTTTGTGAAAAAACGGAATATTTTTCTGGAATTTACGGAAACAAAATTCCGTTAAAATACGGATATAGTACTGATGTCTCGATTGCCAGTACAATTTCCGTATTTTAACGGAATTTTTTATACAGTGTACTTCCTATTGTTTTAATTATCTTTACATTGAATACCACCATACTTAATATATTATCTCCATATTTACATGCATTCTTTCTTTAGTTACATGCTTACATATCTACAAGGTGATCTAAAACTCAGAAAATAAATTAAAATTCAATAATTCAAAAAGTATTGAGAGTAGCACATTACTGGTTTTACATAAATACACAGAAAAGATAGAATTTTTGATAGAAAAAAATGGTGCCAAAATATCTGCATTTTTGACAGAGAGCTAGCAATGCAGTGTTTTCAAAACTGTTTCCTGTTACTATTTAAGCAATCATGTGACAGGAATCGTAGCAGAAATCATTCATGACGATCTCCAGAGTATATTTCTACGTCTGACAGTTAGTATCCCTAATGGCATCCGTCTAAACGAACATATGAAATCGTAGTTGCGTTATTAACTGTATGCTGCATCGCTGTACAAATTGCTGTCAAAATTTAAGCGCCACTAGTTGAGGGCAAATGAGTATAAAAATGAGTATAAAAGTATCAATATCTCAGTAAAATTTTAAAGTGCCTTTCTGTACATTTCAGTGAAAACCGCATGGTGCTACTGTCTATGTTTCCGAATTATTTTCTTTTTATTTCTTTTGTGACATTTGGATCACATACATACAATGTCTTTCAATCCAATATAGCCGGCAGCACAGACAACCACCTCATCGACTTGGACTCTGAAATTCAGAATTAGCTAAAACCCAATTCTTATATTAAAACGCAATCGGTCTGCCAAGTCATATCTTGGTGGAAAACACCTAAAAACAAAGATTTTAGGGGTCGACTCGTAGGTTTACAATTGCGGTTTCCTGCAATTAAAACATGGCGGACTGGGAGCAGGAAAACACAATGGTAAACCTACAAGTCAACCGGTAAAATCGGTTTTTTGGTGTTTTCCACCAAGATATGACTTGGCATACCGATTGCGTTTTAATATGGATATCGAGTTTTAGCTAATTCTGGAATTTCAGCCTCCAACACGATGAGGTGGTTGTCTCATGGTTCGTACGCCTCCTTGAATTTTGCAGACCAGAAACTTTTTCGGCACCAGTATTATCGTATGGAAAATCTCTTCTTAAAAGAAGGCGAAATTTTGCGCGTTTAACCTAGATTTATTTTTCTATAAAAAGATACTGGTAGTTTTCCTGGCGAAATAACGGTATCCGTAACGAACCATATGTCTGTGCTACTGGCTCCCGGTCTAATAGATAAACACTGTAAAAAAAAAGAGAAATATGTGTGTATCTAGCAAAACTTTACGAAAATGTAACATAACCTCTTCCGAGTTAACCGCGATTTCGTAAAACGTTCCTTTAATCAACCCATTAAAGACTGAAGTTGCGTTTTCGTAACATTATGTTTGCTATTTTTTTATTTTATTGTGAATATTGTAAACAAATGTATTATCACATATTATATACATGACTTTTTATTTTTAAGAAAAAAAATGTTAATTGATTCGAGTTGTAAAAAATTAGAAATATGAATGAAATAGTGCGGAATGTTTTGAAATTGTTTATTGATAAATTTCGGATTATGGTCATAGATGCACTATAAAGAATGAAATAAAATTCAGCAATTCAAGATACAGATATTGTAGCAGTAAAAACTATAACCATGTGTAGTAAATGTCATGTAGCGCTACATAGTAGATGCTTCAAAGATTTCATGCGGCAAAAGTGTAGTTGGTTTGTACTGACGTTGCGTTTTCACAACACATCATATATCACATTAAAAAATTGTAATATCGCTTTTTTCTCTTAATTACACTGTTAAAAATTTGCAGCATTCTGGCAGGTCATTTGACCGTTTTTTCCGAAAACGGTTACACAACCGTAATTTTAACACTATTCTGACCATATTATTGGCCATCTTATGGTCAGGATATAGTTAAATTATGGTTATGAAACCGTTTTTGCAAAAAACGGTCGAATGACCTGCCAGAATGCTGCAAAATTTTTAACAGTGTAGTCATTAATACCGGGTGTTTTAAAAGTTCGGTGCGAAAGTAAAACTTGATAAAAACAAATCTATGGGTCGGAGAAACATGCGGTTTACAGATAAATATTCAGCGTGATACGGGATTTTGTTTGACAATAACAAAAAAATTAGTTCAAAATCTCGACAATAGAGGGTGCTACTGCAGGTAATCCAATGGAATACTTCCATGTTGCTCACACGACGCAAGATTTGGATACAAAAAAGTATTCTCTAATGTTTTTGTATCCAAATCTCGCGTTGTGTGAGCAGTATGCGATTATTCCATGTAATTATCTGCAGTAGCGCGCTCTATTGTCGATATTTTGAGCTTTTTTTGTTGGTGTCAAACAAAATCCCGTACCACGCTGAATATTTATCTGTAAACCTCATGTCTCTCCGACCCATATATCTTTTTTTTTTTTTTTTTTTTTATCGCGTTTTACTTTCGCACCGAACTTTTGAAACACCCGGTATATATAAAATAAATTTTGATTTCATTTGAGTCAAGTATAAGAAGGTGCGGTCTTTAATGGACTAAGAAACTTCGCAGAAAGAAAAATATATCCAATGTTTAAAGAAGTATTTATGAAACAAAAGTTTCTTTACGGGGATACTTTCAGTTTCGAAACCGGTTCTTATCCGGTTATTTTCTGTAACTAACAAAATACATTAAAAGATCATGTTAATATTGAAAACAATATTAAATTATTAAATTTACTTTCAAAATTTCCAGCACATAACACTTTCTTTTTAGAAGTACTAATTGATAAATAATTAATAAAATTCCTGAAATTAAGATATAATCAGGCAAAAAATCCTAAAATCAGAATAAATCACTACATGCTATCATCCCTGATTTCAAAAGAATAGAATATAAAAGTGAATTATGTTCTTTTCCACAATATAACAACGATTTCTACTTACGATCTTGATAGTTTTATCGTAAAAGACACGACTTTTTTTGGGGAATTTAAAGCAATAAGTATCCGTCTCGCTTAATAGATGTTTAGAGAAATAAGTTAACATTAACCCAATAAGTATACATTTTTAGATACATGCTATATTCTATAATTCCACATTATCAAATCATTTTAAAGATGAAATTGAATCTAATTACCACAATTATAATTCGTAACGAAAATCGTTTTAAATATTTAAAGAGTTAAACAGACCCTCAACATATGAATATATAATTGATTACGGTGTAAGTTTGAAAATAGAAACAGGAAATTTAAAAATATTTCCTTTTTTTTCACGAATAAACGTGTTGTACGTGCTTAAGTGTACGAATAGAGAAATGCTTTTAATTTTGGAAATATTTCCAAACCTCTAGCGAACTCTTTCAAATATTTGGGTCAGTCAGTGTATATCAATGTCTCTGAAACACAACAAATCCTTTAGAAATTATTGATATTCTTTACTGGTAGTTTTAGTAAGTAATGTCAGTTTTAGCGCAAAAATTTCACACAATCAACATTTTTCCACATTTTGTTTAATTTTACTTAATGCTAGAATAATTTAGTATTAAATTTTAATAATAAGAGAAGAGATACTTTATAAAAGGTTCCCAGCAAGGATAATATATTTAGACTGCTAGTCCCCCAAAACAATCTTCGAGAGGTAGATTAAATTTACATTAGCAATGGAAATCTACCACGGAAATTATTGCTTAGAAATAGTAGTCTAGCAATAGTAGCATCGCTGGGAACCGACCCTATTTATAATCATCATCCCAAAAATATTAAGTGAAAATAACTGAAGGTATTAAGAAACAAAATATTTTTAAGAAGATAAATTACTTATCATTAATATTGTACACCTCTTTATATACCTCATTCCTTCGAATATATTTCTGGGATCCACCTCGGGTTTTCCGAGTTACAAATTAGAGGCAAATGCCATTTTTTTTTCAATTGAAAACTCTAATAGATTTTTTACTTTTAACTTATATTTCTTTGATTACCCACTAATAACACCAAAAAGCCTTTTTATATAAAAAATATCAATTATGTATTCAAATCAAGTTTTGAAATTCAATAAATGCAATAGTTTCCCATTATCCGCATGCAAGTAGCCTAATAAATCGTCAAATATTTTGCTACTTACAGCAAACTTTTTTATTATGATTTCTTCAGTGTTTTAAGTGCGTAGTTCGATAACATGTCTGTTAAATTTGTGTTTTATTGATATTATTTTATTTATTTATTGATGAAGCTTTAATTTTGTTATAGAATATGAGCCAGAAACAAATACGGAATTATTTATATTGTTTTAAGTGCAAACGGGTTAGTTTTTTGTAATCAGGCTGCACGCGTAGCGATAAATTTGAAAAAAAAAATCATGCTTGGAAAATTATTTTTAAAAACTTAAAAAATTAGTACATTGTGATACAGTTTTTAAACAAATTGCATTTACAGGACCTTTTTTTTTTCTATTCTACGGTATCAAATTTGAAATTGTGCAATGTTTAGAATTAAAAAAAATATCAGTAAAAACAAAATGTCTTGGTCAGATATTGCCACCATCAATAAGACGTCAGCGTTACTTACGGACAGGTTTTTTGCGTTATAATATAGATACTTAACTAAACAATGAAAATAAATAGACACTTGTAAAACAGATGCCTTTCCTGCATTAAATGACTTGAGATATTTATTTTGAATTGTTTTTCACATATGAGTATAAATTTGATAGGTTGAAACATCGGAAGTTAATAGTTAATATATATATATAAGTGTTTAAATAACAACACATCCTTTACAAAAAAAAAATAATAATAATAATAATTTTAGTTCATTTCTGACACATTTGTCACCTATAATGGAGGACCAAAGTTTTACACTATTATTGATTATCAAATACGGCTTGATTTTTTTCTAATGAAGAACTAATTTTAAATTAATTCTGAATCTCAAATAATACAGTTATAAATAACTAGGGTGTAAAAAAATCATGATTTTTTTTTTAATAAAAAAAAGTCGGATTTTTTTTTGTTTAAATCAGATTTTTTTTTTTATTTAAATCGGATTTTTATGATTTTTTTCCCCAGCGTTCAAATACTGAATAGCTACCAAGAGTTTTAGGTTTCCAAAACAATTAAACCACTAATTGTTCACATAATCTATGTTTTTACATTTTAATTAATAAAATTATAATTATTAGTTAGTTAGTAATTACAGGAATTATAAAATCTGCAAATTAGTAGTTTCATTCGGTAGTATCATACAATAATGTTATATACATTCATATTGTAATAATTATGTAAAACTTTATAAATACTAGTGATATTTAACATTTATAAACTGCGTTTTATATTAAATAGTTAAGGCTACTTCAAATTATTAATTATTAAACAATAAAACCTCTAATTAGGAACATATTATACTTTTTTAAGTCTTAATTATTAAAATGATAATAATATAGTATTCATTTTAGAAAGAAAATGGGACAGAATGCTAGTTCCAGAAAAGGGCACTATTTCATGAGGAAATATATTAATGTGTTTAGTAATATATAAGAAAAAAAAAGAATAATTTTTAGTATGATAAATAAAGTGTCTTTAATTTTTAATAATTTTATTAATAACAAATTGAAAAATACAATTAAATAACATATTTTCATAATATTGTGTTTTTTTGTAAAGAAATAAAGTTCCATTATTTTCGCAAGATCATGGCCACATGAATTTAGAAATACTGTTGAGTGGGGAAGTTTTTTACAAGAAATCTCTGGCTAAAACTACAGGTGATTTTCAACTATTTTCTTTTAAAGCAGGGAGCATTTTGCCAATTTCGAAAGGGCCATGGTGTGTCACCATTAAAAAAATGGACTAGAAGAAACAGTATAAGTAATTACAGAATTAATAAAAACTGCAAATAAATAATTTCAATAGTTAGTAGCACAAATAACAAAACTAACAAATATTATTTTCAGCTAATTTTGCATTTGTATTTAAGAAAATTACTGTAAACCACCAAAATCTAAACTTACACGCATGTAATGTGTATGCTAACCAAAAACATTATGAGAATGAGTTATATTTATACTATATGAATGGGTTTAAGTTAGCCACTTATATCTGAAATCCTCAAAATATTTAAGTAACAGCATTATTACCTCTCAGTGTGGATTATTAGCTTTCGGTGGTTCAATTTTTTTTTCTTTTTAAGAAAAGTTTTGCTGTTTTTTCAATCCCTAATTAATTTTTTTATTTAGTATATATGTTACAAAGTTAAAAAAAAAAAGTATTTATTCAACCTATACCGAAGAAGCTCTTGCTGTGCTTAGCATTTTTATACCGATTATTTCTTTTTCTCGTATGCCTTCATTTACAATTTAGCTGTTGAGCAGATGTCATTCTTTCATTCTACTTTAACTAGAGATTGCTATTAATTACTATTTATTCTTTTACTTGTAGAAATGTATTACACTTGCTATGTGTATTTTATATAAAATAATGCAATATCTATATTGACACCCTATAAATAGCACATTAAATTAATAATGCGAGAAGAAAAAAAGTTGAAAAACAAATCAAATACCTTTACCTTATTAAAATGTAGTTTATAAGTCATACTTTAAATACTCGGCAATTTAACTTAATTTGATATTAATTTTATGTTCAATATAAAATAAAAATATGTTTGTTGGTTAGCAGTTTGTTCGTTTAACGGTAAAGGGGATGCATCTTAGCACCAAACTTATACAGCAGACTTACTTACCATAAGTCTAATTAATAAAACGACTTAAGAAGAGACTTATTCACCATAAGTTCGGTTCTAAGGTGGATTTTATGTCTAATCTGCTGTATGGTCTTCTTTGTTCTGGGCAATCAATTGCTAATTGTGGTAACTCTGTCACCAATTACTTTTACATTATTGTAGCAAATATTGTCTAGTTGAAATAGATTTTAAAAATCTTATTATAAATTTGTTTATAAGTCATAAAAAATTTACTAAATTGAACTACAGTCTTCAAGTAAATTGCATTTGAAATTAAACATTTTTGCTATTAAATGGTATAAAAACTGAAGTGCACGATGCTTAGAAGTGATGCGTGACCGATAAAAATAACATCTATCTTTTTTGCAGCAGCCATCCAGAAGTGCCCTGCACATTTCTGACGAGTAAAGTCCATAGTGAAAGAAATAGGATTTTGTAGCTAATCACAAAGCACAGTTTTGAAACTTTTTAATAAAAACGCTATACGTTTCATTGTGCGTTGCATGAGGCCTTTTGTTACACAGAATGGGAAAATTGGCATTTATAAAGTAAAAGTTCTCCCTGTTTTAAATAACTTTAAGAGTCTATTTAAACTACTTTATGAATCACAGGGAGAGAGTATAACTTACACTTATTTCCAAATCAAAAACTAAATTAATAGAGTGGAAAGTAACGAGAAACATAATATAACATTGTTTTAAACATTTTTTAATATAAAAATACCATATATATTTTTTATATTTTGCATTTATGTATAAAATGAAAGGTTTTCTTGTTTTAAATATTTCCAGAGATCTATATTGCAGTAATTTATGAATCACAAAGAAAAAGTGAAATTTACACTCATTATAAATAAAAAATTAAACTATTTGAGAGGGCGGTAATCAGAAACATGACGTAGCACTGTTTTGAAAAGTTTTTAACACTAACACCATGCTTTTGCTTATATTCCGCATCACTTTATACTGCGTGTTTATAAAGCCTTTATATATATTTTAGAAATATAATCTAAATCCAATTTATTTACAGATGGTCTCATTGAATGGTTTCAACAGAAGAAAGTATAGCCATTGTTTGTACATGGGTTAACAGGCATAACTTAGGAGGACTTCACCCGCCGCAAATTAAAAAAATCAGCTTCTACCAGAATCACTATTAAAAAGTCTTTAAGCAAATTAAAGCGAACTGGTAGCGTTAAAGGTGAATATAATTCAGACAGGCATTCGAAAACGCTAGATGTTGAACGCATCAGGACTGCGGAGTCGGGCTCATGTTTGAGCGAAAGAGTCGGAGTTAGATATGTTAAAATTCTCGGAGTCGGAGTCGTCCATTTTACTAGCAGGTCTGCGCTGTCGGAGTCGGCCCATGTTTTAGCAAAAGAGTCGGAGTCGTATTTGTTAAAATTCCCGGAGTCGGAGTCGTCCATTTTCCCACCGATTCCGCAGCCGTGGTACACATTACATAATACAAGATGTTGCGTGTAGTTCCAAGTCATCCACGCAAAAACTCAATCGGGGGCACACTCTGCACTCATTATTTAACCTTAGTGCTTCTCTAAGCCCACATATGTGGACCTCCGTTCTATTCCGTTTTATAAATGATATTCGAACACAATTGCAATTTCGATCTCAGAATGATAATCTTCGATGTCAAATAATTCAAATAAATTGAAACGCTTGCTCTGGAGGGAAATTGGAGAAGAATTAGTTCAGTAATAATAATCAATAATATTACATTAATACTCAGTAGCAAAGAGATTAAACAAACATGACTACCACATTCAAGTTGTGAATAAGCTTGAAACTCAGGACTATGCAGCTCAGTAAGCTGTGACAATATTCTGGAAAATGTATAGAATGAGAAATTAATTCGAGTGAAGCCCTCCTACACCTGCTCATACATTAAATCACGAGCACATGATATTGCTGTTATTTATCATATTAAAAGTATTTTCTGCGATCATTCGCCAAATAATTGGATTTAAAACCCATTTTCCAAAAATGTATAGAATTTTTATGAACACCCAGTATTACAATGAATGGGAAAATAATATTTGTAAAATGAAAGTTTTCCCTGCTTTAAATAACACTTGAGGCCTACTTTATGAGCGACATTGGAAGACCTAATTTTACACTCATTTCATAATCACAAACTAAATTACAAAAACGAATAGTAGTCAAAAACACAACATTACAGAAATATAACTATTTTATAATTCATCACAATAATACCACACATTTGCTTGAATTCCGCATCCTATTTTATATTACAATGAATAGAATAAAAAGACAATTACAAAATGAAAGCTCTCCCTACTTTAAATAACTCTGTATGTTTATTTTAATGTACATTAAACTGTGTCAAAGCATCATAAAGAAAAACCCACAAACAGAAATGAGGATGAGGGCGTCAATAGGTAAAAACCTTCAAATGTGTGTCAATGCTGAAAAAGATGCGAATAAGCATTTCATAATTTAAACCCACTCAGAAGTTTTTAACAAAATATTATTCATGAAAATGAACAGCAATTACTAATAGTTAATTTCGCAAAACAAAAATCTATTTGAGCTTCCAAACTGGTATTTGGATAAGGTCACTGAAATCTACAATAAGCAGTCGGATACATGTAAAGGTAATGAACCGCTGATAATCAAAAAATATTGTAAGATCGTTATATTTCAATTATCATTAGGTGCAATCTCTACTATCATAAATGATACTGAAACATTTTACTGAATTATGCGCTGAAACTTTTCCAAAAAGTAATTCTAATCTCATTTATTTTACATTTGGATAGAAAAACTAGGATTTTCCCTGGTGATATCAGTAAAATGTTGTGAAAAATAACACTCAATGCAAATCATCTGAAAGCACTAAATCCATATTTGAAAGTAATAGATTCCGTAAAGTAGTTAAAAGCATCGAGAACCGTGTATGTGTTTGTTTGCTTAATCATGCGACGTCTATATCTCTTTTCTTGTGATTAAAACGCGAACGTTCAAAATTCTTCTTAAAAAATTGAATTACGAAATTAAAATGCTAATGCAGTAGTTATACAGCTACTTAACACTTTCGGGTCCGGATTTTTTTTTTCCTTTTGAGGGGGGGGGGGGGGCGGCGATTTACCTTTACGTATAAACAATTTAAACTAGCTGTACAAATCACAAAAGTTAATGTTTACGGGAATTCAACAAATATGGTTATTTTGCGTACTATTAATATCACAATAGCATAAAAAAGAATTTTTTAAGGCATTTGGAAAACGTCGTACTGCAACAAGATTAAGCAGATATAACAGCTTCGAAGTAATATTTATTTTTTATCATAAATTATTCGTTCGGAAAAGTATCCCAATTTTAAATTTAAAAAGTGAAACGTATGTTTGAAAGAAAATAATCACCAATGTTGTAAAGTGATTTAAGCGGACATTATTTATTGTTATTATTATTATTATTATTATTATTACTACTAAAGTTTGAAACATAAATATAGTCATAATAATAAATCCATAGATTAGACTATCACTATTGTATGCCGATAACAAAAGAAGTGGTTAAGATAATTATAGTCAATGTAAAGAGATGTTCTATAATTAGGACAGCCAGACCCGAACGGGTTGAGGAAAGTTGGTACCCTGCATTTGGCAAAAAGTGTCGAAAATATCATTTTTCCAATATTTTAATTAAAATGTATTTGGGCATTCTTAGTATATTCTGCCGAAGTTAGGTAAACATCCGATGAATATAAATATGTGAAAAAGGCTTTTACTGTATCCATTTCCCTTTAAATAATTCAGAGTTACAATATTTAAACTTTTTTTTTTCAGTTTGTCTTTCTTCCACACATCAGTATGATAAAAATACTAAAACTTTAAGATATATAATAAGATAAAAATGGACTCTCTTTTAACGCTTTTTGATACTTTTAAATAGACAACATTTAAGGTACATTTCACAAAATTATGAATCGGATTTTCAGTATTATAAATAGTACATGTTTTTTTAATTAAAAATGTTAAGTACATAGTCACTTTAAACCTATTTTTACATATGTCATGTGATTTTATTTATTTTTCCTAAACTACTTAACTTTTTAGGAAATGTAATCTTTATTGTTATAGAATACAATTGTAAGAAAAACATACAAAAAAATGTTTCAAGAAGTTTAAAATTGTAAGATAAGTAGGATTTTAAAATTTTCCTAATTTTTTAAGTTAAAATTTTCAAATTGTATCGTAAGAATTGCATTTCTTATTTAATTAAATCATTTTTCTTCATAAAACCATTTAATACCAAGTCAAAACGATAGTATAAAATATTCATTAAAAAAAAAATTCTAAAGTTACCTTAAAACTAAAAAAGAAATGTTGTACTATCTTTTAATATTATTTAATATACTATAAAGAAGCAACAACAACAACAAAATTCTCTGGTGGTATTTCTGAGATTGGATAATAGAAGTATTAAGAAATTTCGCGAAATGAGTACCGTGTATATCTTGGAGTGTAACGCACCCCAGTGTATAACGCGCACCAAAACTTTCAGAATGTTTTTTTTTTTTTTTTTTTTTTTTTTTTTTTTTTTTTTTGTCATATAACGCACATTCCCTTTTTTGCAAACAAATCTCCATGAGATTCACAGCAAAAAACAATGATAAAGAAAATTAAAGAAACGTAATAAGTATTCTTGTAATCCGGTAGAAAGCATTTATTAATATCTTAAGATACGTATCTTTTTGTAAGTAAATAGCATGTTCTTTACGGTAGAAACTTCGATTCTTATGATCCTATGTTTTTTCTTATTTTTAACCCTTAAATGCATGATTTTTTATTTTGTTTCGAAAAAATTATATATGATTATCAGAAAGGTTTACTTACACAGGAAAAATAATGAAAAAAATCAGAGATACATTTTTCCTATAATACGTCAATCTTTTCTTATGTTGCACATCTGCAATACAAGTAAAAACTAAAATATTACAAATTAGTAAATATTTTAATAAGTATGAATCTAAATACCTTATTTTATTTATTTATTTATTTTTTTTTTTTTGTAAAACTTAACCCTTAATCCTCTTGCTGCGCAAACCGAGAGTTTCTCGGGCAACGTAAAAGTAGCAAAATTTGAGCAACCCGAGATTTCATCGGGGATGCTGCATTTTTTCCGTCTAATTAACCCTCCTTGATCATTCCCACCAGTTACTTTTTATTGTAAATTTTGCCTTATCTAATCGTAGCATTTTTCCGATTAAATCAGGCGAAAATTTTTGTTTTGAAACACCGGTGACAAAAGAATAAAAATTCTTAAAAGACGCTCGTCGCGAAGGAATTAAATGAGCAATTTTTGAAGGTATTTTGATAAAACAATTACGCAGCGAGAGGGTTAAATGCATGAATTATTCCTTTAGAATTGTGTTTTTTATTCTTATATTAAAGATAGATTTTTAACTTTAATTAGTAGCATATGTTTGTACATTTTACAGGATTAATATTTCTATATAAATATTGTGGTTGCTAAGAGTTAAATAAAAAGTGATGGAGATATGCATCACTATGCATTTAAGGGTTAATCTATCAATTTTGTAACCGGCGTGTAAAGCGTACTTGTAAATGTTAATCAATTCTTTTTGTAGCAAAAGTGCGCTGGAATATACTGTTAAATTAAGTCATTCAGAACATAAAACAAACTCTCTAGTAGGCTGAAGTAGAAAAAGTAGTCAGAGAGAAAGTTAACATGTATCTTTAAAGATCCACAACTTAAATTCTCAGTCACCCGAAACAGGAATATCCATTGATAGCGACGTTATCACGAGATTAAGGTCAGTTTTAGGGGCTAAGAGTAAGGTACAACGGCCTCAAATTTAATTTTTACTCTTCAACTGCTTTGAACAACGAACGGACTATAAAGGAATACCTATCATCCGCGCAGTCAATTGCTATAGTATGATGTGGAAAACAATGTGACTAAAAGTATTGTTCGGCTATTATAGTAACTCGCCGAGTTAAGATTCAAAGATAGATTTTACTTTTCATCGAGATATGGATTCTATTGTAATTTTCAAGGACAGAATTAATTTTGGATTTTATTTTATTTTTTCAAGAAATACATTTCTATTGTATTTCTCAAGGTCGGAATGATATCAAGAACAACCACTACAAAATATTGAATATTAAATTAAATTACAGTAATGAAAATATCCTTCGAAAATTCGCTGGAAAATTCCGAATTATTCCGTATTAATCTATTCATTCTTCGTAGGGCACGATTTTCTGCTTGAAACAGCTGAACAATTCCTCAAAAATAGTTAAATTTCACTTTCCGACTTAAAGAATATTTTAATTGAAAAAAAATATTTTATCTGACATAAGAGGCATATGCGCAAAAATAGTGCAGAGTTAGACTTCTTTTCTTAGTAGCAAGATTTAATGGAATACGGATAAAATGCACGCATTTATATAGAGGAAATAAACACGTTGGCTATATTTTAAATAGAGGGGTTTAGCGTTCGGTTGTACAGTGGTGGCCAAAATTGTGAGCATTTTTTCGTAGCTTTCATTACAAAAAGTAAAAAGCTACCTGTTGCAGCCGTCCGAAGGAAAACACTTCGGGGGAAATTTTGCTATATTTTCGCCGATCATGACCCCCAGATACCAAAACTACCCTCCGTTGAAATGCTGGCATATATATATATATATATATATATATATATATATATATATATATATATATGCGTTGTGCACATAAAAACTGGTTTTAACCCCGCAGTTGCATGTCGCAAGTGCATGCCCCCTGTCTCCATGGATTCAATTTCTTCTGGTTTTGGTTTGAATGTTTTTAAAGTTTGCCGTTTTTAAAGTATGTTGTTTTTGAAGTTAGTTGTTTTTAGTTATTTTGTTGTTGTCATTTGGTTTAGTTTATTTATTGTTGGATCAGTTCCGTAGTTTCGAATTTTTGGTTTGGTTTTTGGATATATATATACTATTTACATATGTATATATATCCATATATATATATATATATCTGAAATTTGTCATGCTGTAACTCTCGAATTTTTTAACCGATTTGGATGAAATTTTTCATATGCATAGTACATACTAATATCTCGACTGAGTTCGTTGGCCAGCTTCATCCGCCATCTTGTTTCAAAATGGCGTCCATTTGAATTTTTGAAATTTTTTTTTATGTTTTCTAACATGAAATGTCACTTTAAATCGCGTTACACTTCTTTTTTAAAACTTTATATGCCAATTTTGCTGACCAAATGCTACCTAAAGCGTTGCTTTTGGCGCTGATGGCGAAAATATTAACGTTTTTCATGTTAAGTCAATTCACCATGCACTGCAATAAAAAAACAAATATTTCTTATTTGAGCTCTTATCATTCTTAAGGTTTACGAAAATATAATATAACCTCCTCCGAGTTACCCACGATTCCAAAAAGTATCTCTTTGTCTTTAGAAACCTCTAAGCCAATAATTTCAGAGAGTCTAAGAAACATTTATGAAACAAAAGTTTCTTTTGCTGCTAAAGATTTTCGGAAACGTTACCGAGTAGTTTTTATCACTGTTAATTATAAATTTTTTTTCTACCGGAAATATCGAATTTTCTGATGCTATCGATTCTCAAGCAAACATTTTTAACCGTGTAGCAAAATTTATGCATGCAAAAATAAGAAAATAATTTTAATTTTAATGTTAATGTTATTGCTATTAATTTTAATGTTTATGCTAATGCTGTTAATATAATCATGTACATAATCATTTAATAAATTTTAGAAGGATTTTAGAAAGATTGAAGGATTCAGAAGGATTAATTAAATTTGATTTTATAGGGATTTTGTGCAATATTTATAACCCCACTCAAATCTTTTATTTTAAATATTTTTCTTAGTATTTTGTAAAATTAGGAAATGTACAAATATAATGTTCTTACAAAAGAAATATAGAAATATTTCCGAATTGAACCCCTCCCCCCCCCCCACCCCAATGCCAAGAAAGTTGAAAATATGCAAAAGTAAAAGAAATCATCCTTTTAAAAATATTTTTGTTTTGTGTAACCAATAATGCTTTTGGAACAAGATAAAGTAATGTATCTATAACTCATTCTAAACTGTATTACAACTAATCGATGCATTAAATGAAAGGGTATTAGATAAAGGGTTAATAAAGCTACTTTGTTACACAGGTATTGAAAGAACATACATTTCTCTAACCTCCGCGTAAAATAATTCAAGTACCACATTCCATCATATTTTCACTTATCAAAGAGTCTTACTAAAAAATTTCACTAGAAATACACAATTGATTTCTTTGAAAACCAGAGTATTTCTTTGGCGGAAATATGAGGAGCGCATTCCATGGAAATACAACAGTATGAATGAAGCAACAATAGCAAAAAGATATTTCGCAACATTACAATGAAATTTAATCAACACAAATAATCGGATTTATTTATTATCTTTTTTTTTTCAGAGAAAATCGATTAGAATGCCGCGTTCTTTTGGTTATAAAGTAAGTTTCGCTCCCTTGTTTTTCTTCTTACAGTCTAGCCTTGTTGTGTGCTTATACAAGCGTGATACTGCAGATGAAAATATTTTCTACGAAATGAATTTTTATTTTCTTTAATTCAAACATTTTAAAATTAAACTTATGTAATTTTCACATGATTCATCGACAGATACTTAATAGGCTTGAAATCTTACTTTAGTCATAAAAATAGTTTCCAAATAATTTTTCATTGAGATTTCTAAAAAATATATAAATATAAAATGTTAGTAATTTTTAAATTGAAAACTGTCATTATTTACAGCATAATTTTTATACAAAAGCAAGTATTTTTTTCCCCTTTAAACATAAAAATAATTTATTAAAAAAATTGTTTTCAAAATTTATAAAAGTATTTAAATTAAAATTTTGAATAATTTTAAAGGTTAAAGCTGAAATATTCAAAGCATAGTTTATGTATTATTACTATATATTACATAAATACAAATATATATCTTTTTCTTTAGGCATAAAAATAGTTTGTACGTACATTTTCTTCAAGATTTATAAATAGTATTAAATGAAGTATTAAAAATAAAACTGTTAATAATTTAAAAAAAGAAAACTGCCATAATTTAATGTGTAATTTTAAATCGGAGAACTTGTTTTTTCTTTTAGCATGAAAGTTGTTTCTAAGTAATTTGTCTACAATATTTTTTTTATAAATGTACTTAAATAATTTTTTTAAATATTTTGAATGGGAAATCAGCCATTGTTTACAGAATAATTTTTATATACAAGCAAATATTTTTTTCTTTCTGCTTAAAGTCAAAAATAATTTCTAAATAGTTGTCTTCAAGATTTAAAAAAAAAAAAAAAAAAAAAGATATTTAAACACAAATTGTGAATAATTTTAAATCGAAAACTGACAATATTTATAAAGTAAGTTTTATATTGAAGCATTTTCCCCCTGATTTTAAGCATAAGAATTATTTCCAAATATTTTGAATTAAAGATTTATAAAATTATTGAAATAAAAAATATTAATAACTTAAAGTAAATTTTATATCGAAGGCATAAATGAATATAAAAATATTTTTTTTTACTTAAAATAGATCAAACTACCACGTAGAAATCGTCTACTGAGAATTAACATGAGTTATAGTGGCAAAAGTGGTTTTTAAAGTGAATATGTTATGTCCATTGGCGCATGTATCAGCAATATAAAAAAAGTTAATCGCCAGAACAATTTTCTTATTTTACGGATTATTTTTCTCCGATGAAATGATTTCGTGAATGTTTCTGAAATTAGCAACTATGGATAAAAACTCTAAAAGTCTAGATAACTTTTCGTTTTTCGGTAAGCCTCTGAGAATTTTTATATTTTTACATTCTAAAAAGAATTTCCGTAATTTGCTAGTGCAATTTTTTTATTTTTACGGATTTTAATGAGAAATTGAAAATTTATCATAATCTTATTTTATCATGATCAATCTTAATTTATCATGAACACAGGTGTTCAAAAATCTATATTTTTTACACATTCGGAAAATCCTTTTTATGAAATCTCGTAAAAAGTATGAAAATTGTACAAAAAATAGCGCGTTTTTTTCTAGTGACTCTAAAAAACAATTCCTTGAAATAGTTTTATTTTTCCCCTAAAAAATGCATGTTTAAACTTGAGAAAAAGTTAAATTTTACAGCAAAAAATGTATTTTTAAAAATTAGTTTCTTTACAGTTTCGGACATTTTTCGAAAATAAGAAGGGATTTGGATCCAATTTCAAAATTACTTATAACAAACGAACTTTATTTTTAACATGTATCTGCTGCTTTTTAAAGTTAATCACATGTCACATTTATCAAGATTTTTCAAAGTGTTTAACACAATATAATTTTTTTTTCTAAAAAATCTTAATCTTTTTAATCTTACAGAAAGGCTATAAAAAATCTAATTAAAGATGCTGAAACATAAAGTTTAAACTTCGTATTTCTGTTATTTTTAAACCGGTTCACAAACGATACTCTAACAATAAAAAAATTATAAGTCTATTAGTAGACGCACAAATAAATTAAATCAATATTAGAAAATGTTTGATGATAAATCAGTAAATATAAATGAGTGTTAGAGATTCAAACAATCATTAAGAAATACTTTTCTAGGCTTATATTCACATGTTATAGCACTTTTTTTAAGTACATGAAAACTCGCTTTTCTTTTTATCTCCGGCATCTCAAAAACACGTAAGACAATAAAATCATTTATTTCCATATCGTGCCCAGATTTCTTAATATGTTTAGAGCTTACCGGTATGTGTATGCCCCAGAGATATTAAACAAAGACTTCGCGAAGTAATGTCATAAAATGTCATACTATAACATTACCTTGTGAAAGTCTAGAGAAAATAAAACATTTTTTTACCAGCACGTACAGCAATAATTTATGGTTTAATAAAAGTTAATAGCATGTATGATGAATCTTTATAAATGTTAACATTGTTCACATATTTTATTTAGAATTTTGATTCATAAGGGGGTTTTTTTCGTACTTATTTTTAAAATCTGAAAATCAATTAGTAATTTTATCAGAAGTCTGTTTTATGTTTCTAAAAACATTAATTATTTTTTAAATGTTTAAAGTCTGGTAGATTTTAGAGCCCATATTTTAGTAGATATTGGTATCCAGAAGTATCTAGGTAGTTTTTGTACATAATAGCTACTTATCCAAGTACAGGTTTACATTAACACCCAAACCTTTTACCCTGATATTACATGATCCAGTATTATAAGCTACATTACAAAAAGAGAATAGCTCAGTACCGTAGCTCGCGGATTCAATTCCGCATAATCTTCGTGGTATGGAGCAAGCGAGCTTTGTAGTGTTTTCTTTGTTCACTAAACAAACAATCGGTTCGCATTCCATTCAAAATTTCACCCTGAAGGCATTCCATTTAAGTCTATGTCTAATTAAAAAACGCACACAATTAATTTTAACAGCCATTCTACAGATTCATATGCAACCCCCAAAATTTTTATATAATCTTGAAAAATCAAAAGTTTATTAGTTAAAGTTTTGCTTACATGTTGTTAGTATTTAGTAATCAGAATTTAAAAAATGTTCAAAATTTGACAAATCGTTTATAAAAATTCTTATATTTATTAAAATCGGACGTTTTAAAAATTAGCGCATTATTTAAAAAAAAAAAAAACTGTAGATCAACTAAAGGAAATAAATAGCATTTTCTATATCGATTTCCTTCATTAAAATGCAGCAGCATAAATTGCTTGAGAATGTATATAAATACAAAAAGATAAATCGAAGCAGGAAAATCAGATTCGAGGCATAATTGATATCCAGCATTTATTAAGTAAATTATAAAGGCTGAATTATATTTGCATAAATATCAATTGTTATAAAGCTATTTAGGAAAGTCATAGATATAATGGAGATTTTAGGTAGCTTTCTTTACAAAAAAGCTACCTATTGCAGCCGTTCGGAGGAAAGCGATTTCAAAAAATTTTGGTATATTTTCATCGATCATGACCCCCAGACCCCGAAACCACCCTCCGTTCAAAATTGATATATATATATATATATATATATATATATATATATCTGACCTATGTCACACTGTAACTCCCGTAATTATAAACCGATTTCGATGTAATTCGGTGTGTACATAGTACATACCAATGTCTCGACCGAGTTCGTTGGCCAGCTTCATCCGCCGTTTTGTTTCAAAATGGCGGCCATTTAAAATTTTAAAAAAAATTTAAAACTTGAAATGTGGTACCAAAAAATTAAAAATGGAAAAATATTTTTTCCTTATGTATTTGACCTTTATACAAAGATTCCGGAGCAGTTTTTGTTTCGTCTATATCTTAAAAAATGGCTGAGTTATAGCATTTTGAATTTCTAGCGTGGCTGACATTTTGAAACGTCCTGAATTTTGTCACGCGATAAAAGGCGTATTTATGAACCGATTTGGATGTAATTCGGTGTGTACATAGTACATACCAATCTCTCGACCGAGTTCGTTGGCCAGCTTCATCCGCCATTTTGTTTCAAAATGGCGGCCATTTAAAATTTTTTTAAAATTTTAAAATTTGAAATGTGGTACCAAAAAATTGAAAATGGAAAAATATTTTTTTCTTATGTATTTGACCTTTATACAAAGATTTCGGAGCAGTTTTTGTTTCGTCTATATCTTAAAAAATGGCTGAATTATAGCATTTTGAATTTCTAGCGTGGCTGACATTTTGAAACGTCCTGAATTTTGTCACGCGATGAAAGGCGTATTTATGAACCGATTTGGATGTAACTTCGTTTTTACATAGTACATACCAATGTCTCGACCGGGTTCGTTGGTCAGCTTCACTCGCCATCTTGTTTAAAAATGGCGGCCATTTAAATTTTTAAGAAAAATTTAAATTTGAAATGTGGTACCAAAAATTGAAAATTGAAAAAATATTTTCTTCTTATGTGTTTGACCTTGATAAAAAGATTCGGGAGCAGTTTTTGTTTCGTCTATATCTTAAGAAATGGCTGAGTTATAGCATTTTGAATTTCTAGCGTGGCTGACATTTTGAAACGTCCTGATTTTTCTCACGTAATAACAGGCGTATTTATGAACCGACTTGGATGTACCTTGGTGTGTACATAGTACATACAAATATCTCGACCGAGTTCGTTGGCCAGCTTCATCCGCCATCTTGTTTCAAAATGGCGGCCATTTAAAAAAATTAAAAAATAAAAAAATTTAAATGAGATACCAAAAAATTGGAAAATGAAAAAGATTTTTTTTTGTATGTGTTTGACCTTAATACAAAGATTCCGGAACAGTTTTTCTTTCGTCTATATCTAAAAAAAAAAAATGGCTGAGTAATAGCATTTTGAATTTCTCTTGTGGCTGACATTTTAAAACGACCTGATTTTTGTCACGCGATAACAGGCGTATTTATGAACCTATTTGGATGTAACTTGGTCTGTACATAGTACATACCAATGTCTCGACCGAGTTCGTTGGCCAGCTCCATTCGCCATCTTGTTTCAAAAGGGTTGCCATTTAAAAAAAATTAAATTTAAAATTCAAAATGAGGTATTAAAAAATTGGAAAAGGAAAAAGATTTTTTTTATGTGTTTGGCCTTGATACAAAGATTCCGGAGCAGTTTTTGTTTCTGAAAATTTGTTCGTTTGTTGATATCTTAAAAAATGGTTGATTTATAGCACTTTGTATTTCTAGCATGGCTAACATTTTGAAACGATCTTGTATTTGTCACGCGATAACACACGTATTCGCCTATTTCGATGTAATAAGGCATGTGGATAGTATACATCAACACCTCGACCAAGTTCGCTGGCCAGATTCATCAGCCATCTTGTTTCAAAATGGCGGCCATTAAATTAAAAAATATATATATATTTAAAGTGAGGTGCAAAAAAATTAGAAATTGAAAAAGGTTTCTTTCTTAAGTATTTGAAATTGATATAAGGATTCAGGAGCATTTTTTGTTTGTCTTTACCTTAAAAAATGGCTCAGATATAGCAGTTTCAATTTCTATTGTGGGTGACATTTTGAAAATCTGATTTTTTGCATGCGACAGCACTCCTATATATTAACCGATTCCGATGTGAGTGAGCATGTGCACAGCAATTACTAAGGTCTCGACCAAGTTCACTGCTTAGCCTCATCCACCATGTTGTCTTAAAATGACAGGCACTTTAAGAAATTGCCGAATTTGGCAGCCAAATATAAGTTACTTTAAAGAAAAGCAGCTTGGATAAAGCTGACTAATTTCGCGAAATTCTCATTCATTATATTGATAAAAATTAGTATTGAATCTCCTATATTCGGTTTCCACTAAATTGAGCTTCGTGTGTTTGCATGATATAAGTTGGCTTTTTTAAATAAGGATTATGAAAGCTACCTCTTCCTCCCGGCACTGGCCGGAAGGACTTTTTTTTTTTTTTTTTTTTTTTTTTTTTTTTTTTTTTTTTTTGATTGAAAAAGACAAAACACATTTCAGAAGCTGGAGAATAATAAATTTGGTACGTTTACCTCGTCTCATCCCCCCCACCCGATAACTCTGTCAGTATGTAACTTAACCTCTGCTAACAAAATTGTAAAATTAAAATCAGTGTATTTGATTATTACTAGGGAAGAGGATAGGGAGTCCTTTAATTATATCATTCTTAGTTGACTATTTTTAAACTCAATGTGTTCAGCTATCACTGATTATATTCACATGCATTAATCATTTATCATCACACTATCATTATTGACAACACCTAATCCTTGAACAGAAACTATACAAACCCACTCTAACTCCCAAAACCTTTCTAAATATCCCTGAGCATCCACACTTACACAACATTGGCAAATTTTCAATTAAAGTGATTTGTCGTTGACACCCATTCATAGAAGGTTAGATTATCGGTTGGATAGAGTCATTCACTCGGAACTTTCAAGTTAGCCTAGTAATCTTCACAGATTAACACCAGAAATCGCTTTCTATGATTCTTCATTTTTAACCTTATAAAAGATGTCAAATATTTTCAGAAAAGTTCAATATTTTTTTGAGTAATTACTAAGAGAGAATAATTAGAAGAAATATTTTAACAGTTATTATTACTAATACATTAAAATTTTAATTAATATTACTTTTACTCTTGTGAATAATAGCTATAAATCACATAATCTAAAGTAACAGAAAAATTATCTTGATTTCGTTTTAATATAAAAGTAAATAATGTTACCTTTAGCCTATTTAGCCCGTTTCTATATGTCTATACTCTGAAATAGTACACATGCCACGCGTATAGCGCGGTCTCTTGTGTAATTTCTGGTTTAGTAAGCAATATCTGATAAATGTCGAGGATCTGCGGTTAATTGAAATGTCAACTTGAATATTGTAAATGTCAACTAGAAATTACATATTCGGTCATTTATTTTAAAAGTCTTTAAAAGAAAGTCTTTTAAAAGAATGGGAATATCTTTTCTTGCTCACTACTATAAATACTAAACAGGCATTACATTGGTGAATTGCAGACATAAGTCAGACCACGGCTGACAAGGAAGCTACTAGAACATTTTCCGGTGTATAAACAGGTGCATAAACTCTTTCAACAACGGTACTTATCAAGCTTGGTTTCACAGGAGATTATTAACTTTATACGCTGAAAAAAAATTTAAGCTTCAGCGAAAAAAATTTTTTTTAAGCATTTAAGCTCTAAAGAACTATTCTTTATTATGGTTATTTCTACTAAATCAAAATTTGACGTTTTTCAGTATAACAATATTTTAGCTGTTTATTTAATTTAATTAGCACAGTAAAATAAAGTACTTTTAAAATTTTGCGATGGAACAGAAGATCTCAAATAATAACTAATGCGAATGTTACTAATAATTTCATAAATTTCTGAAAAGCAACTATTTATGTCATTCGTCTGTAACTGAAAAAATCGTTGTCGAGGATTTTATTTTGAATATTTTATCGGGATATAATTAGATTTTGTTTTTATAAACATTTTAATGTTTGGATGATACTAAACAAAATTGAAATAAACAAGAATTACTCACAAAATGGACAAAATGTAACAGAAAAATATAATGAAGGAAAATAAAGATAACAAACAGAGCAACACGTAAGTATTTATTCATCAATTGACAAGAATACCACGTGTTGCTGAAAAATGCATTATTTCATATAACAGGCTAGCTGAAAAGCAAAATATAGCCCATTATTTGCAAAGATAATACATTATAAACCATAGTAGTTGATGAAACAAGATAAAATAATAATAATAATAATTTCGATGGGGGAAAATGAATTCTACTCACATCTGTTCATAATATGCAGATACATCATCCAAGAGATCAAAATTAATAACGCCTAATACAGTTACAGTTAAGATAGGAGACAAACGTAGAATACTTCCTTTTTACTTATCTATAACACTTCTCGTTAAGTAGCTTTTCCCGTAACATTAATGTCATTGCGTGCACATTTTGCATTAACACATTATTCCATTGGATGGATTGCGACCATTGAGGATGGTCGCAATTCATCTTAAAAATATGTTTTTCCACAAAATTCAGACAAAATCAATGGTCGCAAAACCACCGTTCTGACATTCTTCTACATAGAATAGCTGCCGGTATAGTCGGTATATTCAGTGACTAAATCAACTCAAACACCTTCCCGCATTTAACCACTTAAATAACACTTGCTCCATGTACAAGAGTTTCCTATCACCTTGTCAATTGTTTGAAAATATTACTTCAAACTTTTTTAAAAGGTGGCGCTGTTCTATTTATGAAGCAAATTGCTGTTTAAATGTGGCAAATATTTCGGAATTCCCAGTTCAATTGTTATAACAACATTTTAATATATATATATTTTTTTTTTTGTGTGTGTGTGTGTGGGGGGGGGGGGGCGTGTTTATCTTTTTTTACATCAAATTAAATATTTTTTCCGTTAAATTTGGTCTCAAAGAAGTATATCATTTTTTTCTTTTTAACAAAATATTTTTATCAAATTTCAATTTTGCTTAATGTGCCACTATCATATGTGTGGAAGTAGTTCCTTTTTATATATAAACAGTACCAGACTCATGCTTCTTCATAAAATCACCATGGCTTTAAATTTAATGTTGAAACAAAAACAAAACAAAGGAACAAAATGCAAGGAAACACTTTAAAACCAATAAATAAGGCCGCCGCATTCGAAACCTACTTTTTGAGTTATAACTGAACGGCATGCTATTTACTAATCCGTATTATATAAATAATATTTGCATATATGATGTAAATATATTCAGTAAAATTGCAAAAATAATTCAAACTCAGAACAGTTTTCGAAATTGAAAGCGTCCCTAGAAAATAAAAACTGCAACTAAAATCGAAAAGTACGAAGATACTCTGTTAGACATCGGTTTCAGCTATCCAAAGACCACCCCCCTCCAGTAAAATGGTTAAAACTATTGAAATACAAACAAGAAAATTAAAAAGAGCTTTGCTATTGGTTCTTCAACATTAGCTTGCAAGTGTCTTCGTGTGATCAGCGTAGATCCTTAATATTGAAACGTATTATTGCCATTACTGCTCATTTTAACACGCAGTAGACGATGATATATTCAGTTTTTCTATGTTTTCTTGTAAAAGAACTATACACCATAAGACAACTACTTTAAAATTGAGTACTTTAGTTAGCTGGAAAATAAAGTTGGAAAATATAAAGTTGAAAGAGAATATCTTAACGCCATATTCAAAATTCTTGACGACTAGCCAACATTTACAAAAATCAAAACCTTAAAACAAAACAAATAAAAAACAAAACAAGAAAACAGACAGAAAGACATATAGCTGCCAACGGTTACGCTTTTTTCCTATCACTATTTTTGAACAAAAAAAAAATTGCCACATTTAATCGCTGAAAATTTAGATTAAAGCAATTTTTTCCTGATCAAAAGTAGTGGTCGGAAAAAAAAACATAACAGTTGTCAGCTATGAACTATATTTTCATTTTTTCCTAATAGAATTGAAATGGGACCAGCACCAGAATCTCTTTCCAACAAAACAGAATTGTGAATATACGAATATACGTTCAAAATTTATGCGTGGACATGTTCATTGTTACAAATGGATTGTATAGCGTGTTACTTGGAATGGATAATAAACTTTCGAAAGACCCTCCAACACGAAATATTTGTTCAGAGGAAATACTTCAGGATAAAGTTTTTTTCGTATTTTTATGTGCTGTTTTGTAGGCACGTTAAAGATATTAATGAAAACTTCTTTTCGTAAAATTTATATTAAATTATTTTATATTAAAATTAATTCATTTTTCATACGTATTTTAGAGTTTTCCTGAAAAATGTAACAAAACACATACAAATCAGGAAATTGGCACGAAAAGGTACTTCAGCATGAAATATTTTTACTGAGAAAATACTTTTGGAAAAGTTTTCATTTAATATTTTTTACGTGCTTTTTACAGGCTCGTAAAAATATTAATGACCTACTTTTATATTTTCTGATGTAACTGAGGCGAAAATGATTAAAATCGAGAAAGGTCGGCAATTTATAAAACGCTTCATTCTTCAGAAAATGATTAATCAGCAAAATGGCTACTGAATTTAATCGAAAAATTTTATTTAAATTTATGAAGACATGTCTTTTCTTTTCCTTTTTTTATGGGAATGAGAATACTTTCAAGAATTATGCTATTATTACATTTGATTTCAGAGTAGCCTGAATATAAAATTGAAGACAATGGGAATTGTTATGTAGCTTTTACAGGGCTCCCAAATGGTCCGCCAACTAAACACCAATATATTTTTTAGAAAATTTTTCTCTTTAGATTTTTCTTGCAAAATGTGCATAAGCCACATTCGGAGGTTAATTCTAGCGCTAATTCTGTAGAAACCTACGATGAAATTTTCTGTTAAAAAATATTGGTATTCAGCTGGCGGACCATTTGGGAGCCCTGCTTTTATAATAATTTAATTAATTAAAATTTAAACACAACCTAGAAAAATGTAAAAAAAAAAATAAATTGGCAAAAATTAAAAATTGCATTAAAAACGGATGTACATTGTATTATATACGAACATCGCTACACTTCTGATCAAAATCGATTACATTCTTGCAAAATCTTTCAAATTCGATTAGTTATCCAATATTTATATTGTCTTATTTTGTGTTAATAATTATTATATACTGTTTACAGTTAAAAGTTTTCTTAGGTGCATTTTTAAAAATATACTATTAACTTAGTGTTATTCTTTTTAGTTGTAGTAAAACTTTTGTATTATTTTAAAGATGTTAATTAAACATAATGCCGAATTTCACTTTGATTTGTTTAATAATTATTTGTGATTATTTAAATTACAATACAATACTTAAAAGATTAAATTTAAAAAACAAAAAGAAAATTTACGGCACTGAACGATTGGCCAGCGGTACACTTTTTCGCTTTTGTGACCATGGGCCTGGGGTGGTAGATGTAGCATATGTCCCGGTCCCGGAGTCGGTCAAGTGGTCAGTCTGACGTGGATCCCCAAAGTTTTATTTCCCCAAGCACGCATGGTAGTCATTTCATCATCCCCAAAGTGATGAAAGGTTGAATGAATCTCGCCCAAATCAGGAGGCGAAACTCGGACCTGTTGTGTTGCAACGAGGTGCGCTAATCACTGAATTACTGGGAGTCTAGGAAACTAAATAAAATTTATTTTTTATTAGCTATACAACCTGAATCTAATTATAAGAAATTATTCGGAAAAATGACAATAAACGCGTAAAGACAATATCAGCACGAACTAAATTTATTACCGGAGTTTATTTTCTTAAAATGTATAACAATAATTGTGGGCGCTTTCTAGCTTGTCTGTTAATTGACCCTGTGATTTTTTGCCGAAAAGCTCCGGTTTCAGTTTGGACATGCATATTTTGAGTGACTCGAAATCCACGTTAAGTTGGAAGTTTTGTCTGCTTAAATCAACAGAATGGAAAAACTAACAACAAAATCTCAAAAACAACCGCCTAGAAAATATTTGTTCTCGAAATTTTTGAGGGAAATCGTCTAAATGAAATTATAAATTTACATTTATCGCCATAAAGTAGCCATTCTAACGTTAGTAAATATATATATTTATAAATGTACAAATTAACGAAAAATATAAAGTAGAAACAATATACATTATGATGTAATGTACTATATTAAATTTAAACTAAACAAAAGTTAAAACTAAACAAAAAATTCTAGTAATTCCAAGGAAACAGAAATTCAGCTTTCACTCGCGGTATTTTAAGCTATGTCTAATGGTTTAAGCTAATGTCTTATTTTCCTTATACATCCCAATTCGTGAGTAAGTTTATATACAATTTTTTGTATACGCATATTCCTGAATAAATGAACCGTGAGATTTTATGTGTAGGTCTAACTGCTGTTGTTCTATCAAAAACGTCCTGATCACTCTTCCGTTTCCTGTATCTATATAACGTTGTAATCTTCGTAGTACTTTATACTCGGTAAAAAAAAAAAAAGAAAAAAGAAAAAAAAAGCGATAAAAAATCATTTCCATGTCGAGCTTTTGTACTTGATTCTATTTTTCATATTATCATAATTGAAATGGTAATAAAAACCATAACTAATCGACTGTGATGAATTAATACATATCACATGATAAAGTATAACTCAGATAATTGAATTAATTGGGATTTAAAAAAAAAATCTAATTTAATCAAGAATTTTTAAACTGGCATTAAGAAAATATATTCGCTAACATATAATTCTGTACCTTGAGGGAAAAAAGGGCCAATGTTAATTTTTGGTATTTTCAGACAAAGCTGATTTAATGTTCATTATTATTATTATTATTTCTTTGAATTATGCCGAAATAAATAACTTACTTGTAAAATAAGTAAAAAAAAAAGGGGGGGGGGGCATGGAAATTGTAATTTATTTCTATTATATCGATTATTATTCTAAAATATTTGGGGACATAGAAAAACACAATCTTGATAAATAATGAGCGCAATTATTAAAAAACGGTAATTACTACAATTATTAAATACTGTAGAATAAATTTATGGTAACATTTTTATAGGCTCAATACATATATTTCCAATATTAATTTCAAAATATATTAATTATGACATTAATATTAAAAAAAAATACTTACATACAAGAATAACTTTATTAGAAACACTCAAATGTAATTATTGTATATTCAATCACCAGCTTAAGTACGTCACTAACTGCACGCAGTACTGTGGCATTATATGACAGATGCACATATTTACTAATAAGACTAAAACATGTAAGCATGGTACACTTTATTTTAATAAGAAAATCAATTGAAGTCCATCAAATCAAGTCCACCCATCGTCAGCACGCTGCCGATAGTAGATACATTAAGCATACTTTATTTTATATATATACTTAACTTTATTTAACTTAGCATACTTAATTTTATAAATATACTTATTATAATATATACTTAATTTTCTTATTAAAATAAATTGTACCTTACTTACATGCCGCAATCTCACTAGTAAATGTGCATCTACCACATAATGCCATACTTCTGCGTGCACTTTATTGGGGTATTAAAGCTGGTGATCCATTTTTTTTTTTTTTTTACTTCTAATGAAATTTGTTTTATGTGTAAGGAATCATTTTATACTAAATTAAAGTTACTCTACAACTTTGTAATTGACTTTCCCCCCCTATCTTGTAGCATTTTCGAGATAGGAACGCAAACTCCAGCGTTTGCCGGATTGAAGGCGACGCCGGATGCCTCACTGTGTAACACATACTCGTTTTACTACGTCAAGACATCATCATGGTCATGGCTATAACTCGATTCACCAGTCATTTGAGACAAAAGTAGTAACGAATATCCCTCTATAGAAAATAAGTTAAAATCCATTTGCACGATATTTCTATATTAATAATATTTTTAATTAGACGAGGAGGAGCGGTCTAAAACTGCGATTTAACAAAATTTAAAGGTTTATAAAATCTTACATATTTTTTGAACTAATAGATAAAAGGAAAAAAATTAAAGATATCTGAAACTTACACGTTTTATTATCAGATCGTGTAAATCTTGTGGATTCATACATATATTTTTTTTAAAACGAGTACTTTAAAATATGCTGAAATATTAGCCAAAATGCCAGATTTGAAAATTTTTATCTCATGAAAGGAAATATAAGAGAGTATGTTTTTTTTCTATATCTGTTATTATTACCTCCGAACATGTCCAAAAAAAGAGAGAGAGAGAGAGAGAAAGTAGGCTGTTATCTTTTATCTCCCCTGAACTATATAACAATTTAAATGTTAAAAATTTTTAAAAATAAGCAGGCGCAATTCATTCAGGTTTGTCTGAGTGAATTGTGTCCGGCAGCTTTCTCCAGGATATCTTATTTGATAGTGCGTTAGCGGATTAAACCAAGGCCCTGGGTTCAAATCCCGGCTTTGACACTTTTTTGTTCAGTTGGGAAAATTACAACTTGTATAATTGATTTACCAGTCACTGTTTTATATCTAAAATAATAATGAGTATAGAATTCAATACAATACAGAGTATTTCTTTACAAATCGTACATGAATATAACTTCCTCCTTTTGAGTTACAAGTTGTGGAAAATACAGATTTTAACATTTAAATTGTTATACTCCAGGAGAGAAAAGAGATACAACGGCCAGCTATTTTCTTCTAGACAAGTTCGGAGGTAGAAATAACACACATAAAAAATGTATGATGTTATATCTTTCCCTTCATGACATATAATTTTTCAAAACTAGCATTTTAACTAGTATATTTTAATGTATTCTTAAAAACATAATACAGATAAATCCACAATCAATACAGGAACTAATAGAAAAAATTATGCAGATTTCAAATCTTTTTTGGTGTTTTTGTTTATTTCTACTATTTTAGAAAATTTGCAAGATTTTGTGAAACTTTAGGTTTTGTAAAATAGAAGATTATGACCCCATCTAATTAAAAATCTTTTTGCGATAGAAATTTTTTAAAGTGGATTTTCACTTATTTTCTATATAGATTCCTACAAAGTATGGGAAAAATAAAAAATGCTTCAGGCAACCTATCGTTGTTGCAATTCTGTGGAATGAACCAAAGAATAACTCGTACATAAATTCCAACATCAATTCATCTTTCCCATTTTTATATTCATACGAATTTAAAATGATAATTTTTCAGTTTTCTTGCATTAATTACAACTAAAGTTCTAGCCGTCGTTCGGATTTTTCTTCTTTTTTCTAATACGTCTCTCTAAACAAGAGTTCTTTTACATATAGTGATTTTCTGGAATTATTATAAAGCATTTCAATTAAAACAAACAAATAAATAAAATAATACATAATATGAAAAATTATTAGATTATAACTGTACGTAATAGGTATTAAATGACAATTTCCTCAAAGGCAGATTTTCAGAAAAGTATACTATACGATCGCTCTTTAAATGGTGTCTATTTCATTGGTTTGAGGCAACTCAGTTTCTTTACTTTCAAAGTTCAAAACTAAAATTTTACTTAGAACTAATTTATAGTTAAAACTATAAATTGCATCATATTTTTGCTTCAAAAATATTCCTAGGCGATTTAACTATGAATATGCAATTACATAGCTGGCAAGTTTTAAGCTTTTTTCTTACCACTATTTTTGAACCGAGAAATTTGTCTTATTTAATCATCGAAAACATAGGATTAAATAAGGCAATTTTTTCTGATTAAAAATAGTGGTAAGAAAAAAGCGCAAATTTCGGTAGCTATGCAGTTAATTTTCTTGTATCAATACCGAAATCAATTTATTTGAATACTGGGTTATTTCACTGGATATAGCAAGAATAACGTGTTAACCTATTCCGTGAAATGCTTCACAGAAAAAATAAAGGAAGAACTGTAAATACAGACTGTAAACATAGATGTATTCGAGTGTTATAATTAAATTTAATCAACACGGGAAAATCCTATTTTTTTTCGCGGAAAAATAATTCAGATTGTAAAGCGGTTTTAGTGAGTTGCGTATATTTTTCTCCCCCATTTTATTATTCATTATAATTAAAAAACCTGGATTTTCAAGTAAAAATCACATAAATTACGCACTTATTCTAGCATTTTAAAAATGCAATTTTATTTAACGTTGGAAAAAAAATCGCTATTAAATGTTATCGCAAAGCGTAAATAAGCCTATTCCTACCCTATTTTATCATTAATTATGTTTTAAATATACATGGAAATTAAAAAGAAAAACTGACATAAATTACGCATTTTTTGTAACATTCAATTAAAGTGGATTTATAATTCAATATAATGTTAAAAACCGCAATATCTATAAGATGTTGATGTACATTTGATTATATGGAAATCAACCTAATCAAATATTTTACCTTGAAAAGAATTTTAACTTAAAAAACAGGAAATTTTTAACGTATTTTACCTTATATTTATCATGACAGCTGAAATCAATTTTCAATACGGGGTAATTCATAGAAATAAAGTGTTTAGTACTATAATTTATTTCCCAAGGGGAGATATTTTATCTATAGTATTTAAATTAAATGTCTTTATATGTGGACATCCTTGAAGAGTTCATGATTGATCACCCATTTTCTTCCATATTCCATATTCAGTTGTCTTTTGTCACGATGAAAGATCGATTTTTAGTGTTACGAAAGACATTAAGTACGTAAATTCTGCTACAAATACTAGATCTTTTATTGCTTGACCATCAGTAAAAGTTTTAAAATACAGTAGAACCCGGATAAAATAAGCTCAGTTAATTTCAAGTATTGATCATGGAAGACGGTAGTATTTCGAGTGACGCAGCCTTAAGCCTAAAATCGTATCGTATCGTATCGTTAAAATCGTATCGTATCGTATCATAGAATTCGTAGATGGCGGAACTCATATATACAGCTAACTCGACATCAAAGAAAACGCGAAAAGCCGCCTTTTAATAACTCAGCAGATATATGTCTTATTGTTCTGAATTTTCTAGAACAGTCTTATATCTGCAGTCTAATCGTATACTGAAATTTTTGCATTTCTACGTGCAGTATATTTTGAGATCTAAATAGCCATTTTTAAAGTGAAAACGTTGGTATAATATCGAGGAAGTTCCTAATTTGAAAATCTCGAAAACGGTTCTAACGATTATTTTTAAATTGATACATAATATAAATGTGATTAAGGCGAGGTGAATAACACTTTTCTTTTTTCTGGGAAAACTCTCGTTCGTTAAATAATTCGATTTTTTTTTCTCTCGAAAATGACACGGGCGATTTTTTAAAAATCAAATAAATATGTTTCAGATGAACCAAATAACAATTTACTTGTTTCCAGCAAGACTCTCGTTCGTTTTATAATGCGCATGAAAAATCGGACTATATTTCTTCGCCATTCTATGGAAATTTCACCGAAAATGCATGACACTGTATTCATACACACGCTTTCTTTTTAACCACTTTTGGGGAGAAAAATTTTGTCTTCCCACTGGCTGAGTGGCTAAGGGCCATCGTTTACTGACCTTAAGATAGGCAGTTCGATACTCAGTTGTACGTGTTTTCACATGTGAATGTTTTTTTTTTTTTGTTTTTTTTTAAGTCTGCTAGTTGACCATTATTCTCAGTTCCTTTGTAATTTTTTTAATTGCTATTAAGTTAAATAAAATTACAATTATAATGACGCCAATTTGATGATGATTATTTCTTGGCAATTTTTCAACAATAAAAATATTACCATAAATTTTATAAATATATTTAATTTCAATCACTTTACAAAAAATATACATTAATAATTATTATTTGAATATAAATCACACGATCAGAAACGTAAAAAAATAATTCATTTCAGCTCTTCTTTTTATAATATCATTTTTTATTATTATGACGGTCAATCAATATATAATCACTGACATCCATAATATTATTATTATTATAATTATTATTTTCCTTGCATAAAAGCTATTGTGATGTAATAATTCTTTTATAATAAATAATTTAGTTGAAATGTTTTATTTATAAATATCAATGAAGTTTGATAACCCCGAGACAATTCTTTGCAATATTTACAGTTTACATAATAAGCATATCAGAATTCTGGTGTCGCCATCTTTTGACGCAATTGCGTAGTATTATAGAGAAATGTTTGATAAAAATGTTGAAGTAGACAGTTTTTAAATCGAAGAATTATTTTAAGAGATATTTAATGTTAAATCTGGATAAAATTGTCTCATTAAAAAAGTCTCATAGGAAAAAAAATATACATGGGAATTTAATCATTTTCATTCAATTTAATCATTCAATAGAAACTCGAAGTTTGCAGAGTGCATTTATTATTCTTAACTTGCCTAATTTTTTGACGGTTTATTTCAATTTTAAATTAAAATTTTCAGAATTTCCAGAGATATTTTTTACATATTTTAGAAAAGGTTCTTTTAAATTGTTGCCAAATGTTAAAACAGCGCAAAGAATAATATATCCTTTAAATTAAAAATTTATTCACACGTGACTATTATAAACAGAAAAAAATCCTTTTAAATTAGAATTAAATGATAACGTGTTAAAAGCAGGAAAATATTAAACATTACGTCATAAAAATTGTTTTTACACATGCTTACTTAAAATGAAAGAAAATTATAAAATAATCAATTATTTTCAAATTAGAATTAAATGATTACGCATTAAAAGAAGGAAAACATTGAAAATTACGTCATAAAAATTATATTTACACGTGAATATTAAAAGAAAAAGAAAATTTTTAAATAATAAATTCATTGATATGTGTTAAAAGTCGTAAATGGAGGAAATTACGTCATATTGGCCAAAGTGGCCAAAACAGTTTACAAAACACATTGCAAAACATATTGCAAAACAGTGTAAATTAAAAAATATATTTATATGAGAGATTTATTTCAAATTTCGAGATGATATTTTTAACTATAGTTGCTAATTTTAAGGTAGCGCAAATAATAATATTATCTTTCTAATAATAAAAATATTTTCAGTTGAATGTTACAAAGAGAAAGGAAAGTTTGGTGAAAATTATGTCAGATTTAAAACGTTACATTTAAAATTTCTTATTTAAAATCATTTTCTTATAGCGTTGTTAAAAAATACCATAAAGCAAAGACTCTGTTGACTTAGTTCCTTTTATATTTGGTAATTTTCAAATGTTTAACTAATCTTATTTAATCAAGCAGGGAAACAGCAACTAACATCAGCTGATTCGGTTTTGAAATCCCTCAGTAAAAGGGAAACCCGTTTACAGTAAGATCGCCATTGATTTTTTAATTATACAGAGCAGCCTCGATTATCCGAGCTAATTGGGACTGTTAGTAAATCGGAATCGGAAATCTCGGTTAATAGAAACTGTGTGAAAAAACTCGCCGTGCTTGCGAATTTAACATCTCTTTTTAAAAAATATATAGAACGTTTTTTAAATAATAAAAGTAAATATGTGTAAAGTTCTGTTTCACAGCTTAACAAATTTAAAAAGAAAATCAACTACCAGTAGTAAATTTTAAAATGCAAATTGAAAAATTTACGAAAGTTCACACCGCCACTGGAAACAAAGCATTGTTCGCTATTGACTTCTCAGGCTCCAATGTTTCTTTGGAGTTGAGGGCTTTTGGGATCAGAAGGGCCTGTATAGCACGGACAGTGAGCTAAAGAGTGTGGTTATTTTTAAGGCTCATTCAAAAGGGAAAAAAAATCAGACTTTGTTATCGGCTCGGTTAACAGAAACCTCGATTAATCGAAGCTCGGTTAATCCAGGTTCTACTATAATTCAATCTTCCGTAATCTTTTTAAAGCAGATCAAATTAATGGACTTTAGCACAAAGTCACATAGCTGATAACTGCCATGCTTGTTGGCCACCTTTTTTTCAAAAAGTTTGCTTCACCTTATTCAATTAATGAGATATCTCCGATAAAATAAGTCACATTTTCCCGTTCTAAAATACTGGTATCCAAAAATCGTAGCATGTAACTGACACTACAAGTACTCATGGAACTAGACTATTTTAAGTGTGATTTTTATTATAGACTATATAAAATTATTAAAAATATATATTATGATAGGAACTAGCGGGCTTCGTCCGCTATTTACGTTACGGATATAAAAATCATGGTTTTTTTTTAGGGAAAAAGAAATAAAAACCTATTTGACGATAGGTTTATAAAGACACATTTTGTATTTGTTATATTTCCGGGGATGAGGAGGGGGGGGGGGCTATTTTGATTAAATATCGCAATTAGTCTACATGGCAGATATAATTATGATAGACACTAGCGGGCTTCGCCCCTCTATGGCGCCTTATGGGCCCAGCTTCCATAACTCAGAAACTACCTTTCGGACATCAATGCAACAGATTCCAAACGTTATAATTAACTTAATAATCATCCTATATAGCATTAAAGTTAATTTATGAGTACTGCATACTATTTTTTTATCGTAATTTCTGAAGAGAAAAAATTATTTCGGTTCCATTCTTAGGTACTGGTCTGAAAAATTTTGAAAAAGGGGGGAAGGAGGGGACATGAGACTGCTGTTTGTCAAACAACACAACGGGATCTGGCTTATTCAACTTGGTTTTTGATGACTTCAATTGGAAGGTGGTTTGTTTAAAAGAGTGCGTTCCCTGCCCCATGAAAATTGGAACTATTGGTGCTACATCTATGTAAGGATTTAATAATTATAAATTAACATTTTGGATTTATTAATTTAAGGATAAAGTGTTTTTAAAGGAATATCAAATGAAACCCTCTGTGCGATCTGCGATTATACTTACCCAGTTGTTTTTATATACAAACTGCTATAAGGAAAATTGTAATAAAATAGTAAAAATTAAATCTGCATTAAATTCCATAAGTATCTTTTTTTTTAATCATTTTATCACTAACCTCAAAAAAGTAATGATATCAATGCAAAAACCCTTGACGGGTTAAAAGTTTCTGACGCAGCACTTTATCTTATGCTCTAAGAATTTTAAATATGGAACTTAAAAATACTGATATCAAATTTTGAGTGACGTTATGCTATTTCTTAAAAAATATATTTGTATTTATTTCACCATTTTATTTTTGTTTTATTTATAATCGCATGTGCAAAAATTATGTTCAACATGAAAAGCTGCATAAAATTTTATTCGCTGTTGCTTTATCATTTACATCTCTCATAAATTCAAAATATGTGTTTTAAAAGATATGATATAAAATTTAAGTGACGCCTTGATGTGACTTTAAAAGGTTTGTTTTTTAAAATTCAATTTAAATTATTTTTGACTTGGTTAAAATATTTTTTTTACATCTACACAATACTTTTAATTTTCCAATTCACTGTTAAATATATCACTTTCATTGAATCTATACTATGCATTGAAATGTATTTATTTCAATAAATTGATTTATAAAAATAGCAAATAAAGCCTTTGTGCAACAATATTAAAAAGCAGAAAAACCAACGTTTAAAATGCACAAATAATATATGAAAAGCAGCAAACAGCTGTTTCGAATCTACTAGCGAGATTCTTCATCAGTGCAAAAGGAACAGCGTGCTAGAAAAAGCAAGGCTGAGCAAAATCATAGACAGAGACCCGCTGGCTTTTATACCCTATGCGGGTGGCGAAGGCGCCGAAACAACCAATGAGAGAGAAGCAGTGGAAACGACTGGGTGTACAAGTAGCGACATCTACCGGAGAAGAAGAGAAAAGAAACCAAAAAAGGGGGAATTAAATTAACGCTTTCCAAATATTTGGAAAATCTGGAGTACTAGATAAGTCATTGACTAAAGAGTGAGAATTTTTAATGATATGGTAAGCTTCCCAAAAATCAAGATCAAGGTTAGAAGAACATTTTTGGATAATGATGGCTGAGGAAAAATCGAACCTATGTTGAGAAGACCAAGAATGTTGAGCAATAGAAGAACGTTTGAGCTCCTGATTTTTAACATAACCTTCATGCTCTTTTAAACGAAATCTAAGAGCACGTTTAGTCTGACCAATATAAGAAAGACCACACTGACAAGAGATCTGGTAAATGCCCCAATTATCTAGGCGATCAACGGGGTGTTTGAGATTTGAAAAAGGGATTTTATTAACAGGAGAAAAAATAACTTTAAAATCAAACCTTCTTAGGATTTTAGCAACTTGCTGACTGATTTTAGGAAAAAATGGTAATACAACTGAAGTATTAGAGTTGGAATTAGAATGCTTTACAGAATGGTCGGATTTCGTCAATTTCTTATAAATAGAATCGATAATATTAGAGGAATAACCACGATCGACAGCAATAGCTTTGAGGTAATTAAGTTCAGCACTAAGTAACTGAGGAGTGGAACAAATATTAGTAGCCCGAAAAACAAAAGTATTGAAAGCAGCGAATTTCTGGTTAGGGGGATGAGAAGAATACCTGTGAGGTGGGAGACTGACAGCAAAAGGTTTACGAAAGACGGTAGTCTGAAAGCCATTTTCACAACGAATAACAAGGACATCCAGGAAAGAAAGACAGTTATTGGTCTCAATTTCAGAGGTAAATTGAATGCAGGGATCAATGGAATTCATAATAGAGAGAATATGATTAATATCCGAATTCATTTCAATCAGGACATAAACATCATCGACATAACGAACATAGAACGGAAATTTTAAGATTTCAAAAAGCTTGACCTCAAAATAGTGCATATAAATATCGCATAAAATTGGACTAAGAGGATTACCCATAGCCAAACCGTCAATCATACGGAAGAAATTACCATTGAAAACAAAAGTATTTTGCGACAAGCAAGCGCGAGTGAGGAGTATAAGTTCCTCGATTTCAAAATAAGAGAAATGGAATTCACAAAGCCTTTTCTTGAGGCAATCTAAAGCCCCCTCAACCGGAACGTTTGTAAATAATGATTTAACATCAAAAGAAACCATCATGTGACCCTGCGGCTTAAAATTATGAAGTTTTTTAACAAAATCAAAAGAATTCTTAACAGTGAAACAGTTACTGCTCAAAAGTGGGGAAAAAAACAGAAACTAAATATTTGGCAAGCTTATAAGAAGCAGTACCGATACTAGAGACAATAGGTCTAAAAGGAATGTCAGGTTTATGGACCTTAGGTAAAGCATAAAACCTGGCACAATGCGCAATAGACGGAAAAAGGGACTTCTTAAAGTTAGCTGGAATAATGGAAGAAGACTTAATGGCAGACTTAATAGAGTTAATTTCACTAGTGGAAGGGTCTTTGCGGATATCCACATACGGACCATCATTAATTAATTTATGGGTTTTTTCCAAATACGTAGATTTGTCGAGAAGAACAATCTGACCACCTTTGTCGGCCTTAGTAATAATTAAGTTTGGATCAGAACGCAAATTTTTCAGACATTGTTTAACAGGATGTTTAAGATTGGGTTTATAAACATTAGAATTGAAATCAACAGTATTGGCAATGAGATGCCTAATAGACTCTTTTTGAGAAGAAGATAGAGCGCTATGCTTAAAGGCTCTTTCAATAGGAGCAATAAGATTAGGTAAAGAAGGAATACCAGAGACAGAAAAATTGTTATTCAATTTGAGAGCATCGAGCTGATTGTTATTTAATGGAACACTAGAAAGATTGACAACAGCATTTTGGTTAACAAGAGGCAAATTACTGCAGTTATTAGCGACAGAACTTCCACAAAGCGCATTAAATTTCTTCTTTAAAACCGAACAATGAACAGAAGAAGCTGTGAGAACTCTGCTCCATGACCTTCTGTCAATGGACTGAAAATCAGGAGTAGAATTAGCGAGGCTGATATGTAAAGAATATAACTCGCGCTCTATATGAGCAATTTTGTGGCGAGTCTCTTGAATCAAAGCTCTTAAAAGAGCTAATTTAGAACGAAATAAGACCTTCTCAATCCTATTTGAAGAAAATAAATTACAACGAATGGAAATGAATTTAGGAATAACCTTCTTACGCCTACAATCAAGTAGGAAATGTAAGTGTTCCAAAAACCTGTACTTTTTTAATCGTAAATTACAAAACCTATTGATTTGAGACATTGCGGGAAAAAACAAATTACAGAAGAATAAAGGCCCGTTAACGCCAAATACATAAAAATAGCAAATAAAGCCTTTGTGCAACAATATTAAAAAGCAGAAAAACCAACGTTCCGTCTATTGCGCATTGTGCCAGGTTTTATGCTTTACCTAAGGTCCATAAACCTGACATTCCTTTTAGACCTATTGTCTCTAGTATCGGTACTGCTTCTTATAAGCTTGCCAAATATTTAGTTTCTGTTTTTTCCCCACTTTTGAGCAGTAACTGTTTCACTGTTAAGAATTCTTTTGATTTTGTTAAAAAACTTCATAATTTTAAGCCGCAGGGTCACATGATGGTTTCTTTTGATGTTAAATCATTATTTACAAACGTTCCGGTTGAGGGGGCTTTAGATTGCCTCAAGAAAAGGCTTTGTGAATTCCATTTCTCTTATTTTGAAATCGAGGAACTTATACTCCTCACTCGCGCTTGCTTGTCGCAAAATACTTTTGTTTTCAATGGTAATTTCTTCCGTATGATTGACGGTTTGGCTATGGGTAATCCTCTTAGTCCAATTTTATGCGATATTTATATGCACTATTTTGAGGTCAAGCTTTTTGAAATCTTAAAATTTCCGTTCTATGTTCGTTATGTCGATGATGTTTATGTCCTGATTGAAATGAATTCGGATATTAATCATATTCTCTCTATTATGAATTCCATTGATCCCTGCATTCAATTTACCTCTGAAATTGAGACCAATAACTGTCTTTCTTTCCTGGATGTCCTTGTTATTCGTTGTGAAAATGGCTTTCAGACTACCGTCTTTCGTAAACCTTTTGCTGTCAGTCTCCCACCTCACAGGTATTCTTCTCATCCCCCTAACCAGAAATTCGCTGCTTTCAATACTTTTGTTTTTCGGGCTACTAATATTTGTTCCACTCCTCAGTTACTTAGTGCTGAACTTAATTACCTCAAAGCTATTGCTGTCGATCGTGGTTATTCCTCTAATATTATCGATTCTATTTATAAGAAATTGACGAAATCCGACCATTCTGTAAAGCATTCTAATTCCAACTCTAATACTTCAGTTGTATTACCATTTTTTCCTAAAATCAGTCAGCAAGTTGCTAAAATCCTAAGAAGGTTTGATTTTAAAGTTATTTTTTCTCCTGTTAATAAAATCCCTTTTTCAAATCTCAAACACCCCGTTGATCGCCTAGATAATTGGGGCATTTACCAGATCTCTTGTCAGTGTGGTCTTTCTTATATTGGTCAGACTAAACGTGCTCTTAGATTTCGTTTAAAAGAGCATGAAGGTTATGTTAAAAATCAGGAGCTCAAACGTTCTTCTATTGCTCAACATTCTTGGTCTTCTCAACATAGGTTCGATTTTTCCTCAGCCATCATTATCCAAAAATGTTCTTCTAACCTTGATCTTGATTTTTGGGAAGCTTACCATATCATTAAAAATTCTCACTCTTTAGTCAATGACTTATCTAGTACTCCAGATTTTCCAAATATTTGGAAAGCGTTAATTTAATTCCCCCTTTTTTGGTTTCTTTTCTCTTCTTCTCCGGTAGATGTCGCTACTTGTACACCCAGTCGTTTCCACTGCTTCTCTCTCATTGGTTGTTTCGGCGCCTTCGCCACCCGCATAGGGTATAAAAGCCAGCGGGTCTCTGTCTATGATTTTGCTCAGCCTTGCTTTTTCTAGCACGCTGTTCCTTTTGCACTGATGAAGAATCTCGCTAGTAGATTCGAAACAGCTGTTTGCTGCTTTTCATATATTATTTGTGCATTTTAAACGTTGGTTTTTCTGCTTTTTAATATTGTTGCACAAAGGCTTTATTTGCTATTTTTATGTATTTGGCGTTAACGGGCCTTTATTCTTCTGTAATTTGTTTTTTCCCGCAATGTCTCAAATCAATAGGTTTTGTAATTTACGATTAAAAAAGTACAGGTTTTTGGAACACTTACATTTCCTACTTGATTGTAGGCGTAAGAAGGTTATTCCTAAATTCATTTCCATTCGTTGTAATTTATTTTCTTCAAATAGGATTGAGAAGGTCTTATTTCGTTCTAAATTAGCTCTTTTAAGAGCTTTGATTCAAGAGACTCGCCACAAAATTGCTCATATAGAGCGCGAGTTATATTCTTTACATATCAGCCTCGCTAATTCTACTCCTGATTTTCAGTCCATTGACAGAAGGTCATGGAGCAGAGTTCTCACAGCTTCTTCTGTTCATTGTTCGGTTTTAAAGAAGAAATTTAATGCGCTTTGTGGAAGTTCTGTCGCTAATAACTGCAGTAATTTGCCTCTTGTTAACCAAAATGCTGTTGTCAATCTTTCTAGTGTTCCATTAAATAACAATCAGCTCGATGCTCTCAAATTGAATAACAATTTTTCTGTCTCTGGTATTCCTTCTTTACCTAATCTTATTGCTCCTATTGAAAGAGCCTTTAAGCATAGCGCTCTATCTTCTTCTCAAAAAGAGTCTATTAGGCATCTCATTGCCAATACTGTTGATTTCAATTCTAATGTTTATAAACCCAATCTTAAACATCCTGTTAAACAATGTCTGAAAAATTTGCGTTCTGATCCAAACTTAATTATTACTAAGGCCGACAAAGGTGGTCAGATTGTTCTTCTCGACAAATCTACGTATTTGGAAAAAACCCATAAATTAATTAATGATGGTCCGTATGTGGATATCCGCAAAGACCCTTCCACTAGTGAAATTAACTCTATTAAGTCTGCCATTAAGTCTTCTTCCATTATTCCAGCTAACTTTAAGAAGTCCCTTTTTCCGTCTATTGCGCATTGTGCCAGGTTTTATGCTTTACCTAAGGTCCATAAACCTGACATTCCTTTTAGACCTATTGTCTCTAGTATCGGTACTGCTTCTTATAAGCTTGCCAAATATTTAGTTTCTGTTTTTTCCCCACTTTTGAGCAGTAACTGTTTCACTGTTAAGAATTCTTTTGATTTTGTTAAAAAACTTCATAATTTTAAGCCGCAGGGTCACATGATGGTTTCTTTTGATGTTAAATCATTATTTACAAACGTTCCGGTTGAGGGGGCTTTAGATTGCCTCAAGAAAAGGCTTTGTGAATTCCATTTCTCTTATTTTGAAATCGAGGAACTTATACTCCTCACTCGCGCTTGCTTGTCGCAAAATACTTTTGTTTTCAATGGTAATTTCTTCCGTATGATTGACGGTTTGGCTATGGGTAATCCTCTTAGTCCAATTTTATGCGATATTTATATGCACTATTTTGAGGTCAAGCTTTTTGAAATCTTAAAATTTCCGTTCTATGTTCGTTATGTCGATGATGTTTATGTCCTGATTGAAATGAATTCGGATATTAATCATATTCTCTCTATTATGAATTCCATTGATCCCTGCATTCAATTTACCTCTGAAATTGAGACCAATAACTGTCTTTCTTTCCTGGATGTCCTTGTTATTCGTTGTGAAAATGGCTTTCAGACTACCGTCTTTCGTAAACCTTTTGCTGTCAGTCTCCCACCTCACAGGTATTCTTCTCATCCCCCTAACCAGAAATTCGCTGCTTTCAATACTTTTGTTTTTCGGGCTACTAATATTTGTTCCACTCCTCAGTTACTTAGTGCTGAACTTAATTACCTCAAAGCTATTGCTGTCGATCGTGGTTATTCCTCTAATATTATCGATTCTATTTATAAGAAATTGACGAAATCCGACCATTCTGTAAAGCATTCTAATTCCAACTCTAATACTTCAGTTGTATTACCATTTTTTCCTAAAATCAGTCAGCAAGTTGCTAAAATCCTAAGAAGGTTTGATTTTAAAGTTATTTTTTCTCCTGTTAATAAAATCCCTTTTTCAAATCTCAAACACCCCGTTGATCGCCTAGATAATTGGGGCATTTACCAGATCTCTTGTCAGCGTGGTCTTTCTTATATTGGTCAGACTAAACGTGCTCTTAGATTTCGTTTAAAAGAGCATGAAGGTTATGTTAAAAATCAGGAGCTCAAACGTTCTTCTATTGCTCAACATTCTTGGTCTTCTCAACATAGGTTCGATTTTTCCTCAGCCATCATTATCCAAAAATGTTCTTCTAACCTTGATCTTGATTTTTGGGAAGCTTACCATATCATTAAAAATTCTCACTCTTTAGTCAATGACTTATCTAGTACTCCAGATTTTCCAAATATTTGGAAAGCGTTAATTTAATTCCCCCTTTTTTGGTTTCTTTTCTCTTCTTCTCCGGTAGATGTCGCTACTTGTACACCCAGTCGTTTCCACTGCTTCTCTCTCATTGGTTGTTTCGGCGCCTTCGCCACCCGCATAGGGTATAAAAGCCAGCGGGTCTCTGTCTATGATTTTGCTCAGCCTTGCTTTTTCTAGCACGCTGTTCCTTTTGCACTGATGAAGAATCTCGCTAGTAGATTCGAAACAGCTGTTTGCTGCTTTTCATATATTATTTGTGCATTTTAAACGTTGGTTTTTCTGCTTTTTAAAATTGATTTATCTTTTGTGTCACGCTATTCAAAGTTGTGAGTAAGATTTATGTAAATGGTTTCTTTGCGTCATTGTGTCCAAACTACATGAAATGTATGAAAAAGGATAGTTTGACGCAAATAAACCATTTACATAAATCTTACTCACAATTTTGAATAGCGTGACACAAAAGATAAATCAATTTATTGAAATAAATACATTTCAATGCATAGTATAGATTCAATGAAAGTGATATATTTAACAGTGAATTGGAAAATTAAAAGTATTGTGTAGATGTAAAAAAAATATTTTAACCAAGTCAAAAATAATTTAAATTGAATTTTAAAAAACAAACCTTTTAAAGTCACATCAAGGCGTCACTTAAATTTTATATCATATCTTTTAAAACAAATATTTTGAATTTATGAGAGATGTAAATGATAAAGCAACAGCGAATAAAATTTTATGCAGCTTTTCATGTTGAACATAACTTTTGCACATGCGATTATAAATAAAACAAAAATAAAATGGTGAAATAAATACAAATATATTTTTTAAGAAATAGCATAACGTCACTCAAAATTTGATATCAGTATTTTTAAGTTCCATATTTAAAATTCTTAGAGCATAAGATAAAGTGCTGCGTCAGAAACTTTTAACCCGTCAAGGGTTTTTGCATTGATATGGTATATAGAACTTTTTTAAATTCTCTGAGAATCGCAACATTTCCTCTTGTTTTTTAACTCTCTTATAAGTCAAATACTTCATAACCTGAATGATGGATCTGCATGGGCCGGGCTCGGGCCGATTTTAATCCACAACACACGGGCGGGCCTCACTTATTTTTTCTGTACAGAGCCGGGACTGGTTTCATTCCTAGTCTTCAAGGCCCAAAATTTTCAGTCCTAGTTTATACCCAGCCCGTATGAAAATCATTGTCTCAGCGAGGCCTGGTCCATTCAAAGGTCAGTTAAATTAGGCCTGACCCAAAAATTTTTGCAAAAAAGGCATACATTTTTAAATCGACATTATTCTACACCTAAACATTAAAATTTATTATTTTTAAAGAATTGTAGATTTCTACGCTTATTAAAATATAACTAAATTAAAATATAGTAAAACGTGTGAAAAGGAACCTGCCTATGACGGAACCCTGTTTTAAACTGAAAATGCGTTGATCCATGCAAAATTAATATAACTAATATGCAAAAAGAGAATATATAATACAGTTACACTTGATAAGAAGGGAAATTGTTTATAACGCATTTTTTTTTCTTTTCTATGCAATTCCGTCTTAGAAGATTTTACTGCATAGCATTTTTCAGATTTTTAACACTTCAATACATGGAATATCGATGAACAATATTAATGATAACTGAAATATTTACATGCAAGGAATAGAGATACATTTTAAAAAAATATCGCAGCCGGCGGCACTTCTATAAAAATGAGGATTATAAACATGAAAAAAAAAGTTAATATTTTTGGTCAGAACTCCTCGTACGAGGCAAATTTTTAATCAAATCGACGTAAAAATCAGTGTTTTGTAGAAATTCACTCGGGCAGGGCCGGGCTCGGGTAACACTTTTAATCTTTGTATCGGGCCGGGCTGATTTTTTTTTCTATGAGTCGAGCCGGTCCCGGGCCGGGAAATTTCGCCCCTTTCAGACCTCTAACCTGAATATCACGTATAGAGAAGTTTTCCACCATAAATCTGCCGTAAATTGGGATTTACATTTTGAACCTTGGGATGCTACTTGGACACACACACACACAAAATAAATAAATAAATAAATAAATAAATCAGGACAAATGCGAGTAAGGACTGATGGTTCCGTACCGTTATGTTATATTACCGTCACAAAAAATTCCGTTAAAATTCGTTGATTGGGCGTTAGTACTGATTATGGAAATTCATGAGTTTGTCACTTAATAAGTCGACACAGATTTATAAATTAATGATTTTCGGGTATTTTGCCTTTACATCTGCTATAAGACTTTTCTTCGGGGCAAATTTCAAGGTTCTAGATCAATCGGAAGCACCCTATAGGTTTTACTCTCAAAATCTATAGGATATTCTGCCTTTTTTTAAAGCATCAGTTTTCCAAAATTGGACAAGGAACAATAAATCCGCATCCTCTTATCGTTCTTTCTTCCGAATAATTCGAATGATATTTTTTCTTGTTGTATTAATTTAAGGTGCTACTGATATATGCAAGATCAGCGGTGTAAAATCTCTATTTGTTGCCTGGTGCATAGAATTTATAATTTTTTTTTTCGATCGCCAATGCATCGATAGTTGTAACTGAAGGTCCCGATGGTAATATTTAATTTTGTAGCCGATCAAGTGGTGAGATTATTATAAAATCGAGCATATGGTCAAATTGCTACAAGCGATGACAACGAAAAATATTGTCATTGATAATGCCATACAAAACCGTCATTAATCCATAGTACAAGAGGTGGAAAATGGTAAAGTCAAAATATTGGTCAGTCATTTCGTTCAGCTTAGTTGCTACAGAAATAAATTCATATATGAGGTTCATATACCTAAAAGAATTACATTAAAAATAACCACAGACATTCTCAATATTGAATTTCTTGCAAAAGTAGACAAAAAGGAATAGTAAGGTGTGAAAAGTAGAGCGCAAAATTAAATTCAAATATGAAAACCAATAGGCTGAACGGGAGAGTGAAAGCGATAAAAGGTTAAGGCGAATGACCTATTAAGTGAAGTAAACAAGGGTTAAAGCTCCTAGATTGGTAATTTGATATTTGGGCGTTACCAATGAATTGTAATTTATTCAACCGTTTAGGAAGTACATAAAATATAGACATTCAAAATTAAGAATCAATAAAAGGTTTATAATTTTCATGCGGCGAGTGCTTTAAGCATTTGCCGAACTATAAATAAATTGGCCAATTGGTGACATTTAAACGAAACAACATTATTACTATCCTTATCGCCATCTATATTGATAAAACAAAGAGTTTTTGTGCCTCTCGGTCTGTCTGTGTACGCTCTACCGTGGTATTGAATAAGGCTAGCAGCAATGGCATTGGGTACGGAGAACTTCTCAAACAGATTTTTTTAATTCAATTTAGTTTTTTAAAAATTAAGTTTTAAGGGATTTTTTTATTGGATTTTTGCACTAGGTATTTTCTTTCACCATTCTTATCTTTGTTTTAACCATTGGCGTAGCGTTAGGGGGAGGGGGGGGGGGGAGCTCGATCATTTTACTATCAGCATTATTTTATAGAAAATTTGGCTTGATTTAATGATTGAACGTTATGCAATTAAACAAAGCAAAATCTAGTGTAAAATAATACTGGTATAGTAAAATGATTGACTCCCCCCCCCCCCCCAAACGCTATGCCACTGTTTTTAACTATCTATGGAAAATATTTGCGGTGTATTTTAATGGTGTTATGATACTTCAAACATAATGAAATTTAAAAGGATCACTAAAGTGTACTACAAACATGTATTTCATAGATTATGAGTGCGTAGCATTTATCGCTCATTTACAGAGACGCGCAAAAGAATTCGGTCAGAGGTTTGAGTATGAATAATTATTACTGGATGTGGGGTTTCCGGTATGGTATGCATTTTTAAACTTGTCTAATTTTTAGGGCATTGCGTGGTGTGTATAATTTCTATATATGGAATACATCGCTGCATGAACTAAATCCACACATTACCGGATATGGGCAACAATTGCTGAAAAATTGGTTATTTAGATATCTCATTTCATTGCATGAATAAATGAATTTTCCTAATGATATTCTACTAGTGTTGGAAAGTGTTTCATAATCTATGCCTGTTGCATGCTTTTTTTTTTTTTTTCTGGTTCTTGTTTGTTTTTGATTTCAGTAAATGTCAACGTGCAAATGATTATCTGGTTTCTCAGTTTTGTTTATTTGCGCAACGCTCAGACATTAATTATGATATTTTTTTTTTTTTTTTCTAAATCTCGGGAAAATAAAAAAATGTCAAATCATATAAGCGCCATTTTGGTTCTTTTTGTTATAATTTAGGATGAATTTAACTGGTTACTAAAAATTAATATTTCAAATTACTTGACTTAAAGCAATGTTAAGCATTTATAAAATGTGACTCAAATCAAAAAATTAAAATTTATTAACCCCCCCCCCCCCCCCTGATATAAGGTTTTCATTGTATGCGGTGTAATTAACGCCTTTTAAACGTGACATTTATAAACAAAGCTTGATTAAAATAGTTGAGAAAGATACAATGATTCAGTTATGAGTACGAACATTCCGTACAATGTTCGTATGAAGTACAAAACTATTAGTCCGGGAGGCGGCGTCACATTTTTGCATCCAATTTCAGCGTCGAAGATTTTGAGAGATACAATACATTAGATGGTACAGAAAAAACTGCCATTCACCTGGAATATTAGCCTGTAGTGTTACCATAGCAATATCACATAGCCCGCTGCAATGAGAAATGAATGGCAACCGGATTACTGATGTTACCTTGACCCTGTAGCATCATCATTTATTGGAGATTTTTTTCCGGATTTGATAAGAAAATTTTTTGCTTTTAATTGACCTAAAATATTAGTTTTCTAACAGAAAACAGACATTCTAGTAACATTGTGAAAGAATTAGTCCAAAATTTTAAACAACTTATTCCTGTTACATTATCATATTAATTGTAATTTAAATTTTAACATTCTCTCAAATTTACCACAATGTCAGTAAATTTAGAATCCAAAATGAGTAAAAATTACGCTATTTTTTATATTTAGCTGTAATTGTTTGGTATGATGAATAGAAATGCACATTTTCTGCTTGCGAAGCGAGGTTGCTACAAAAAACAAACGTCAACAGAAATAAAACGTGAATTGAACTTAAAATACAGTGCTCGAACTGTTCGATGTGTTTTACCAAAAGAAAAAAAGGTTCGCTATAGTAAATATATGTTACGACCGCCTCTTACAAAAGCTCATAAGATATTGAGGGTGCACTTTGCTAAAAAATGCATTACTATGGGTAAAAAGTGGGATGTTGTTGTCTTTTCTGTTTAGAAAAAGTTTAACTTCGATGGACTAGATGATTTTTGCTACTTCTGGTATTATCTTTGTAGAGAAATAGAAATTTTCTCAAAACGTACATTTGGAGTCAAACTCATTAATGGTCTGGGGAGGTATTGCAACTGGTTGGACTACTCCAATAGTTTTTGTGTAGGGTAGAATGAATTCTGAGAGTTATGTAGATGTATTGGGCAATAATCTTTTACGAGAAGCACCGTTAATAACGAATGGAGACTATTTCTTCCATCATGACAAAGCCTCAGTACATGTTATCCAAACTTTAAAATCCTGGTTTGATGCTAATTTCGTAAAACTACTTGATTGGCCGGTCAGAAGCTCTGATCTGAATCCAATGGGAAATCTGTGGTGTATTCTGACACACGAAGTATACAAAAATGGTATACAATATGAAAACAAGCAAGAGCTCATGTCCTCCATTAAAAAAGCCAGGTCAAAAATTTCCAAGAACGTTCTGAAGGAACTGTTCAAGACAGATAAAAGTGATTGAAAAGAGGGGGGGGGGGAGATTATTAATTATTAGTGTGTTTCAGACAAAAACATCCATTGTCCTTATAATTTTGTCCAATTTTTACAATGACATATTTTGTTAATTATGGCAAAAAATTCATATTTTGCATTTCCAATGTTTTGCATTGTACAATGATTTCTAGCATTAAAAAGCATTTTATGTATAAATTTAACTTTATTTAATTCAGAAATAAATTTTTTCTGTGCAATTTTCAGTTGTTCTTATAATTCTGACCACCACTGTATCACCACTTTCACCTTTCGTCTTTTTCAGACTAAAATCCGAAGTTAATATTTGAAAACATTTTTATCCGACGATGAACATTTACAGGGATTTAAACTAAATACGTTTTAAGCATTGAAACCGGTTAAATTACGTGATGTTAATAAAATACATAGGAGAATTAGGAGTAATTAGGGTCACTTTTTGACAATTTTAATTTTGACAATTAACTGCGAGAGAATGAAGTGAACTACATACTAATGCTATGCATAATTTTACTCAGTAGGTAGTTGTCTCTTGAAATGTGTAAAGAATTATTTTTCAATGTGCCATGTTACCTGGTACAAGTGTCTTTTTCAAAAGTGGTATTTTCTCTCATGCCTTACAAGATAATAGTTATAGGTAAATGGGATTAAAAGATCTCGGTGTGGTCTTTACAGCAAGATAATTTTGGTTTTACAGATACAACTGTTCTTATAGATACAGTATTGGAAAGATAAGTACGATGGAAAAAACGTTTTTTAAGGGGTTTTCAATATACATATATTTTACACTCTGCCTACGAAAGAAAATCAAATGCAAATTTTTCTATTGGAAATTCATAACCTTGTTTTATTACTGAAAAACTAATCTTTGAAGTTTAAAAAAAAATCATTTTTAGGGTTCCGTGCTTAAAAAGTAAAAACGGAACCATTATAAGATCACTCCTGTGTCTGTCCGTCTGTCTGTCTGTCACAGCCATTTTATTCGTAAACTATGGAACGTGGAAAGTTCAAATTCGGGGAAGTAATAAAGACCATTGATCCACATATTTTCAGATTAATAAACATTCATAAATATATTTAGTAAAAGTGTAGAGGGGCTAATTATGCTACTTGAAAAAAAAATCTTTTCTTTGTACATCATGTGGGGTATCCTGTGAACGCTTTTGTAACGCTGAACTCAAAAATACATTCCTTTTAATTTTAGGTATTATATTTTCAAAGATATTGTCGAAAATGTAGCGCAAAAATATTATGATCCTGTTAACCCCCAAAATGCTATTTCTGGGGTAATTAGGATAATGCAGATTATTAACATTATACTTCGTCTCTTGCAAAATGTAACCATTTCCCCTTAAAAACAACTTTTGTCTAAATTTAAATCCATAGCTATATTTTCAATATTCCTATAATTTTTTACACTTTTTTTTTTTTTTTTTTTTTTTTACTGAAATATTCTCAGTTTTTCTGTATGTTCTGCGAAAACAGTGATTCCTTCTACAGGAACATACATTTTCACTCCGAAAAAATTGCACATGTACAATGTTAGTCAGACTTCATAATTAGCATGGTCAACCTTTTTATCTGTTAAAAGTAGTTTTATCTGTAATAATAGTGAAAAGTCCTTTATGCAATTATTGTAATATATTTCATCTTTAAGTGTGGTAATGCCGATATGCTTTTACATTTGTCATATTCATGGATGAAAAATGCTATGTGTAGGGTTGATGAGTATTTTATTTAATTCTCTCCGTACGAAGAACGGGTTTAATGCTAGTTTATTATAAATTCATTTTATAACATACACTGTTAAAAAATTGAAGCAAACTGCCAAATTATTCGACCGTTTGTATTGAAAACGGTTATATAACCGTAGTCTAACTTTATTTTGACCATAAAGAAGTAACCCAGAAGTAAGACCATAAATGTCAGAAATATGGTCAGATAGGCTTAACAATGTGGCAAGAAGACGTTATCTTTAAAAACGGTCGAATGACTGGGCAGTTTGTTGCAGATTTTTAACAGTTTATTTTGAAGCATCCAGCATATCTCCTTGAATTGATTTTAAGATATTTATTAATATTCAAAACTGTAAGTTATAGATAATTATAGAATGATTCGCTGAAAATAAAGAGCGTTGGCAATTTATAGAACATATATATTTTATAGCATACGTGTCAAATTTTCATTTTATATAACAAGTAAAATACTCAACACTGGTTAACACAAGCGATAACGCATTACGACTTTGAGACGTATACATTATGGCGTTAACCAGTCAGTTCTCTTTCTCTCTTTTCTTAATATATGGTTGTGATATTAAAGAAAAACATTTTTGCATAACGTTTTAAATAATGAACACAGCAAAAAATAAACAATTCAAAGCAAAGCAAATAAATGTCATTTTGCAATTTTATACGAGATTTTATTTATGATTCTGATAAAAAAAAAGCATAAATGAAGAATCGGTGCCCAATTTCATATAAAATACTTAAGTTTATAAACACCGGCAGTTTTATTTAGTGACTTTCTCCAACAAAAACTATACAAAATTCCTAAAGATAACTATACAAAATTCCTAAAGATAACTATACAAAATTCCTAAAGATAAATGTGGCCGAGAGGTTCTGCCCTCGAAGCTGGTAGACGGGAAGTGCTGGGTTCGATCCCAATCGCGCCCGTCGGCCTAATCGTTCGGAGTTTTCGCGGTTTTCTTCGAGCCGTGGATTTTCCATGTGTAAATACGGATTAGGTTCCCTTAGAAAGACCCCCACGGAGGCCACTCCCCCCGGGCCTATATCCCTCGTGTAGATAATCGGCCGTCAAAAAATCAACCAACCAACCTAAAGATAAATAGTCTGATTGGCATTAAAATGCTTTTTCAAGTGGGAAAACTTTGGAAAACTGTTTTCATAGCACCCTCAAGAACGGTCCTCTACTAAAAATGTAAATATTTCCATAGTTGAAAACTTTTCTTATCAAAAATGAATGATCCTTCCACATTACATTTCTGTTTATTTACATGTGTTACTTATCAACTTAAAACATAGAATATAAATCTATGGTAATATATCGTGCAAATGCATCTTTGTATAGTATTCCAGAATTTGGAAAACCTTATTTTTAGTCTCAAAGCAGTATCCAGAAAATAATTTCTGGCTCGGTTCGAATTTCAAGTACAAAACAAGCACTGTTTATGCATTTTAAAGAAGGCAATCTCTAACTAACATATAACCGAACATTAACTTCAACACATTGATACAAAATTGAAGCTTCTATATGATAATTTAATTTTAATAATGCCCTTTTTGGAATTAAGTACACTTAATAAATATATACTATTAACATCCATTTAAATAGGATTTTTAAAAAAGTAAAATTAAAGCTATATTTCTAATACAATTTTCCAATATATAATTTATTTACTAAAGTAGTTTTCGCACTTCTTCGGATTTGCGTCGATAGCATATGGAAAAAGCATTCACTGAATTTTTCAAAGTGAAATATTTAGAGTAACAAAAGAAATGTTTAAGTTATTATTTCAAAGAGCTACAAAGAGTTGATATTATAGCGATGTTATTTTTAAAAATAAATAATTAAAGTGTACTACTCTAATCTAATATTAGTAAAAATTTGCAGCAAACTGTCCAGTCATTCAACCGTTTTTATAGAAAACGTTATATAACCATAATTTAACTTTATTCTGACCATAACATAATCAATATGGTCGGATATACGCTTACTAATATGGTCAAGTAATCGTTATCTTAGAAACCGTCGAATGACGCACTGTTAAAAATTTGCAGCATTCTGGCAGGTCATTTGACCGTTTTTTCCGAAAACGGTTACACAACCGTTAATTTAACACTATTTTGACCATATTATTGGCCATTTTATGGTCAGAATATAGTTAAATTAAGGTTATGAAACCGGTTTTTCAAAAAACGGTCGAATGACCTGCCAGAATGCTGCAAAATTTTTAACAGTGTGGGACAGTTTGCTGCAGTTTTTAACAGTGTAGTACTACTCTAAGTAAGTGTATTAGAAATAAATAAATAAATAACTGGCCGAAAACAATGCAAGTTTTTTAGTTTCTTAGCGTAACCTACACTGTTAAAAATTTGCAGCATTCTGGCAGGTCATTTGACCGTTTTTTCCGAAAACGGTTACACAACCGTAATTTTAACACTATTCTGACCATATTATTGGCCATTTTATGGTCAGAATATAGTTAAATTATGTTTATGAAACCGTTTTCTCAAAAAACGGTCGAATGACCTGCCAGAATGCTGCAAAATTTTTAACAGTGTAGAATAAAAATAAATTCAAGTTAATAAAAAGAATAGCAGTAGAATTTAAGAAAGCTTCCATATAAAATTATCTAATATAACACATTCTATTATTAAAAATAAATAAATCTGTAACTGCTCTTCTAATTGGGGGCAATTCTCAAACTTAGGGCCAAGAATTTTGTTTTGCTTAATATATATTTTTAGCATTTTTTAAAATCAATTTCGAAAAAATGTCGCATTCACTTTGCATAATGTTCCAGCCAGCTCCTCTCAAATTATTTTTTTTTCCCCAAATTAGATTTCTCTCAACTAAAAGCCTGTCTTAAAAACTTTAGGCAGTACAATTTTAAATTTTAAAATATGAACAATACAAATAAGCGTTGACAAGTCTAATATAAATTGATTTATATTCAATAGAAAGCGAAAACAGTTGCCACGATTGATAATATAGCGTTTTCCGTTACAGCAGCACCACTCACATTCGTCACAGGTTTAAAAAAAAACTGCAAATGTTTTATTGGAATTCACAAAACCATTAATTATTAATATTTTTGTCATCAATAGACAAGACATTTGATTTAAGGGGTCAGGTACCTTAGAAAGTGTCAAATATATATTTTTTTATTTAATAGCTTGTATTAAAATTTAATTCTTTTGGAACTTTTAAAAGAAACCCCATGCAAAAATTCGCTTTAGAAGGGAAGTTATGTCCAAAACAGTTTGAGCTCTCTCTATATGATCAAGATTTAATTTGATCTTTAAAGTCAATTTTCTCAAAACGGTAATTTTGTTCCTTGCGGGCATGATTTCTAAGAAACGGCTAGATAGAACTACGTGAAGTTTTGATTGAAGGTATAAAACTTATAGATGCACAAAATGACCTACTGTTATGTTCATTAAGAAATTTAGAAATCATGACTATTTTTTATAAAAAAAATATTAAAAATTTTCAGATTCTATTTTTACAATTTTTTTTTCTTCTGAAGAACTACTCTTTATATTTTTTTCTGCGCAGACCATTTTAAACACATGTTGTATTTCTACTCAATAAAATATTTTTGGCTCACTGTGAGAATTCAATCAGAGAGAAATCCTGCGTGTTAGACATATAAGATGAATTAATTTATTAAAAAACACTAAATTTTCAAATTAAGTTAAAAATATATATAAGAAGCTAGACTTTTTTTCAGAACAATAACTGTTAACATGTATCACTTTTAATGTGAGTTTAAATTTCATATCCAAAACTTAATCAGATGTGGAGTTATTGCAATTTATATTTGGGTCACATTTGCATGTAATTTATCAGTTTCAAAAGGTACCTGACCCCTTAATATCGGAGACGATACGCATTCCTATGACCCCCCCCCCCCCCCACTCTGCATAAAGTTTTTATTAAAAAACATTATCAGACCTAGAAATGTAATGGAATTTATGTATTATATTCACAATGTAAAGGAAAACAATACTGTATACTTAAAAAAAAAAAAAAAAAAAAAAAAACCTCAGCTGAAATTTGAGAACATATAAAGAGTAAGTGAATATTTCATAAAAATATAGTGAAATTTTAATTTTTTAAAAATATAGTGACTATATATATTGTACATATTTAATCTTCCTTATCAAGAATTATTATTTTTAATAAATACCATGCATAATAATGTATATATACGAAGTTAAATTGAAGTATTAGAAGACTCTTTCATATATCCGACTCTTTCAATTGCACAACTTTTTTCTTTGGTCCCTTAAGAATAGAATAAATGAGCGATCACTGTATTTATATAAGGTAAATGCGCACACACACACACAATATGTATAAATAGATAGATAGATAGACTTGTCGGCATTAGGCCAGAAAAGGACAATATTAAGCTAACAACATTGAATAAGCATTGATTTTGAATAAGCTAGAATAAGAATAGAGCATTTCTTAAAGTGGTTATGATAGATGTACTTTCTTTCAAAAGCAACGTTTTCAGACCTTAAAATTGCTATAACTTGCTTCAAAGCATGCGTGCATATAAGAAGAGGCTATCCATATATTGCGGTACAGTTAATTAGTGCATAAAATTTAAATTAAAGATTTTCGATCTGAATGTCCCTTGTTCCTTCTAATTTATATTTCACTTTTATATCTGCGACCGCAGTTTTTCTAATATAAAGGGTAACATGATAAATTAAGAAGAAAAAATACTTTCAATTTATAGTGTGAATTGGGTGTAATTAGAATTTTCAAAAAAATTATTTCATACATAATTACACAAAAGTAAGATTAACGTATTGGATCAGTTCTAATCGCCACAAAAATTTCGTTAAAAATATCAAATAATCGAAAAATGAAAGTAAATACATTAAATTCTATCGATTCACTAAATGGGATAGTAAATTAATTTTTAAATAATTCCAATTGTGTGTGGAGCTGAATAAAAAATATTTAAATGCTAAAAATTTAATTACAAATTTAATTACAAATTCAAAACAATATAAAAATCGGAGATAAGTGCCTTTTGAAAACAATTATAAAAGCAACAAGGGAAAATCATAAACGATTTTTTCCATTAAATAAATTGAAAAATAACCTAAAAGTAATAAATAATAATAATAATATAAATATTCGAAAAACCAAAGTAAATATATTCGATTCTACCAGTACACTAAATGAGATCGTAAACTACTTTATAAATAATACCAAGTCTGTGTAAACCCGATTAAACAAAAGATAACTTAAACATAAAATTTAATTTAAAAATTTAATTATATATTCAAATAAAAATTAATTAGGGAATAAGTACCGTTTCCAAAATTTTATAAAGGCGAAGCGGAAACCCTCATGTGCGATTCTTTTCATTAATAACAGTAAATAATTTATAAAAAAATGAAATTAAAACCAATCCAGTCTATCTGCACACTAAATGAGACAGTAAACTAGCAAGTGTGTGGAGAGAGGATTAAACAAGAATAATTTTAAGCATAAAATTTAATTTGAAAATTTCATCTGGAATTCAAATCAAAATTATACCGGAAATAAGATCCGTTTTCAAAATTCTATAAATCATACAAAAGAAAATCATACGAGAATATATATATTTTTTTAATTACAGATAAAAGTAATAGAAAAAGAAAACTTACCATTTTAGAAGAATATGTGAGCTCTCTCGATGATATTCTGGATATTTTTCAAGACGAGAAAAACAGTGAACGTTTGGCAAATTTAAAAGTTAATTTACAACTGTGCACACTCTTGATACACATTAATAAACAAATACATCTTTCCTTGGTCATTAAAAATATCCTTTGAAGTTTAATATGTCTAATGATCCTCTTTCGTTATTTATCATATCATGATGATATCGTTGGTAATAGTACAAATTTTTTAAACTTTGTTAAAAATGTACGATATCCTTAAAATATTATATTAAAATCACGAACAATTAAAACAAGCCAAAACAACACAACAATATTTAAGCATTTAATAACATCCACATCTTCAAAACAAACGTGATATTAGCGCATGCTTTTCACCAAAAACCACGTCAACGAATGTTTATCTTTGAAAATAATCCAATCGACTTTTTTTTATATAATAAAAATAACTTCGAACGAAAATGTTGCGAAATATTCAATCCACTATAATTTAATAAAATCTGTAATATATATTTTTTGATACGTTAAAGCACCACAAAATATTTGAGTACGATTTAAAACTAATAGTATGTTGCTCTGCTCTCTGCTGACCAGATGTCAAACTGAACATCTGCGGAGAAAACTTCACCGGCATACACAGAGCGAATGGCAATGCGCCGGCGAACTTCCACAGGTGAACGTGCAGCCGTTTTCGTTCACGTTTCACTCAGTTATCGCCACTTGGCGATTTATTTCTCTTCGCACTACAAGAATGAAGATCGTCTGCTAGAAGGGAAGAGGGAAAAATAAAGAGACCGGACAAAAATAAAAGAATTTCTCTTTAGTGCACGACCGAAAGTACGGTTTCGTTTTCCTTTTCGGCGAGTTTTGGCACAAAATCTGAGTTTAGCCAAATATTAGGTGTTAGTGAAAGAACGACCAAAATTTCGGTGCATACAGAAACTGCTATGGGATCACCTAATGGCGTGCTTATAGAAGAAATCATGCACAGCCGTTACTGCAGTATAATATTTTTCATTCCTTCTATCATAGTTTGACGATTCGAATAGAATTGATAACAATAAGCAAAGGAACTTAATAATAACAACAATAATTGTTCATTATTTTCAGTAATAAAATGAGATAAATATGACTTAAAATATGTTGACGAAAGTGAAGATGCTCTGGATCAGAATGTCGAACTGAGTAAAATGTGTTTATTTATTTTTTACTTATAACCACTTTGGTTCTTGCATTTTTTTTCTGAAATAAAATATGTTTTTTTTTCCCGCAAAGAATGTTTATATAACTTTATAAAACTTTTTGTATCGTGATCACTCTTTAGATATTCATAATATAGTTTCGTTTTATTAAAAGGCCCATTTTTAAAATTATTGTTCAGTAATTTACTTGATTACAGAGTTTATAAGCTGAGTTAAGCTGTTATAATCACTGTTTAATCTGTTATATTTTCGTTAGACTAAAATTCTTTAAAAACATTTTCACTTTGTTTTAATAAGATCAGTAAGATATTTTTATATCAAATGTTGATTTTTATAAAAGTATAAATAAATATTATTTTCTTTGGAGTTTATCGTGAATTTTATACTGATGTGACTTCACAAATACCGTTATAGATTATCTGCGCCTACCAGTCATCTGAGCATTTATCATTATCCCGGCATCAGGAACGCGAAAATAGTGTTTTATATATCTGACATAAGCTCCATTTTTAGACCCCCCCCCCCCTTTGTTTTATGCACGTAAAAATGTTGACACTCGGCAAAATTTAAATTTTTGTCCTTAAGACACAAATAATTACTTTTCAGAAATTTGTGACTATAATAGATAAGCTACAAGAATGCTGATGTATTAAGAAATGCAATCATGCATGCTGATCAATTTGAAAATGTCGTTGTCTAAACATAACTTAAGAAAGGGAAATTAATAATGACAATACTTTTCAATTATGTAATAATTGACTTATGTAACTAGATGGTGTTGACGTTGCTTATTACGACCGGTTACCTACGCGAGGGGTACCTTCGAGGGAAAACTTCGAATAATTAGGCCAACGGGCACGATTGGATTCAAACCCAGCACCTCCCGACTACCAGAGTTGAGAGCAGAACCTCTCAGCCGCTAGTGGAGGCCTTGTCAAGATAGAAATGGGTAAAATAGTTGGGTAAAATATTTCATGTAATTTGATGTTAGATTTTATGTTATAAAAATGTAAAAAAAAAAAAATGTAAATAAATAACATTAATTATTTTTCTTGAAGATGCTATTACATTTTAATGACTAATTAGATTTATTGTGTGAAGTGAAATTTTATGTCATAATATTTTCCACTCATTTCTTTCTGTTATATAATTCTTATTTGTTTTCAAAAAATGAGATACGACTTTCTCCTACATGTGTCGCTTATAGTTATGCACCGTTTTAAATACATCCCTAATAAGTGAGAATTTACTGCATTAAAATTAATAAAAACATCGTTATTTTCAGCAGTTTTTGGTGTAACAAATACATCTAAGCATATACATATATTTTTTAATTTTTACTGAAGTAATAATAATTGTAAATTAAAATAACTATTTCTTTTTATCATTCAAAAGAATGAATGTGCTATTACCCTTTAAAAGAAGCAAATTTTAAGTATTCCTTTCTGGTCAAGTTAAAAGCTTAATATTACGATTTTTGAAACTGTTTGTGCAAGTATATTTTTTTTCTGAATAACCATAAAATTATAATGAACAAATTACTGAGATTTTCTAATATAAAACGTAAAAAAAATAAAAAAAAATAATAATGATTGAATAGGGTAAGATGAAGCACGTGCACCACTTTAATTTTTCTGAAATTTAGAGATAAATCTGTATGAAAAAATTCTTTAATATAACTTAGTTCCTTACCTTTATTTATAAATTTTCTCAAAGCAAAGTCTTAATAATTTTTAAAGAGAAAAAAATATTTTATACAGCTTAAAAATGTGCCTCCTGTCAGGGGAAAAAAGGGGTATTTCGATAATGTAACACATCATTTTGCCATTTTGATAGCACAAGCTATAAAGTAATTTTGATAAATTTTGCATTCGTGTGCATTTTTGCTAAAATTTCTATAGTAGTGACTGTCTCCTGTTTTGTTTTTAATTTTCCAAAAAAAAAATATTGTTATTTTTACATTTATTCACATCTCTCTTATCAATTTTGTTTCAATAGTAACAAATTGCTACCTGTACTGTGTATTGGTATCCCCACAAACAGTATACAGCAGGTATACTACCTAATGATGATTTGGCATCTACTGTCACCTATGGCAAGTTTAGTTAGATTTCGTATATCTCACTTTTTTATTGACACTATAACTTCCATAATTCTGCACAAATATTTTCCAAACTGATACATAAAATCAAGGGGCATAAAATCTCGATCAAGTTCATTAATGGGCAAAATCGGACCAAGGGGGTAGAAATAGGAAGAGGTTTTGTGAAAAACGAAAAAACCCCATAACTTCTTAATTATAATACATATCGACTCAGTTTAAAAGTATTATTACTTCTAAAAAATGGGCCAAAAAATTATGTATGACAGATTTTTGATTAAAACTAAAAATGGGCTCAAGGGAAGAAAAATAAGGTTTTGGGGTGAAAAAAATTCACAGCTTCGTCAATTCTCATGATATAAAATCCAATTAAATGTATTAAAAATTGTTCTAATATTGTCTACAACTTTTATACTGACAAATTTTTGATAGGACCAATTCTTACCGCAATAAAAATTAAAAATGAAAACAAAAGGGAGGGGGTGGACGAAGAAAAATATCCATAACTTCACCAACTCACAAGATATCAAATCCGAATGAATTTATTATATATCTTCTTAATATTATCTACAACTTTTATATTGACATGTTTTAGATAGGACCAATTCTTACACCAAAAACAAATTAAAAATACACAGAGGTTGAAGAAAAAAAATATCGTATTAAGTGTGTGCTCAAATCCAAACGGCTTATTTTCTGACTCATTTTTAAATTCATTTTGCTCCGAAACACATCCAATTGGCAGGTTTTTTTTATTCAGAAACTATATAATGTGTCGTAATGGTCAATTTTTAAATAGAGGCAGAATATATTTAAAAAAAGTATGTCAAAGTGGGCATTTTGAACAGAATTTCTCGAAGCGATTGTGTTGGAAACGAAAAATATGTTCCTACTGAGAAAATAGTTGTTTATAAATCAACTTCTAATTAATTGAACGAAAAATAAAATCATAGGTCGCTTATAATTCTCTTAAAAGTCACGTCAGCAAGTTTCATGTTTTTCCTTTTAACAATTACTCTGAAAATGTGTCAGAAAATATCGAGTTGTTGAGCATGGAAAAATATTTTTTGAGTACTGTCTTAACATGATTCTGATAAAACTAGCTCTTATATAAAAATGAAATTAAAAACTCGTCAAAAGCGGCCAGATAAAATTTTTTAAAGTGGGTTTATCTCTAATCATGATTTAATTTTTTTGGTGAAATTAGTACTTAACTTCGAAATCTATCTGCGCCTGTAGGCCGAGCCGGCAGGGATTATTTTTTAATTTATTTTCAGCGTCCACGGAGGTAGGTTATTTTGACTAGGGACAAAGTTTATAAATTAATTCCTTAGTAAAAATAAAATCAATTGAAAAAAAATATTACGTTAGAAATTAACTAAAGACTTTTTATTACTTATTATTGAAAAGAAAAAAATTAAATTGTTTAAACGTCAGTGAAATAAACGTTGCGTTTTAGGTGTGAGGACGTCCACGGAGTGGACTTTCGACATAATATATTTATGAAAAGATCGTAGTTAAATATTAACTTATTTTTGTAAAAGATGTATTGAATATCTTTCTTAAAACTTCAATATACATAAGAATGAAAACATTCGGAAATTTGCTACATTTCCTAATATTTATCCCTTCGGGACCTTACAATTTTCCTTTTCGTGGGAATGACCCGTATACTGGTTTAGATGCAGTTTCTTACACGGCTAGCTTCTAGCGATTAACACTCGTATTCATGAATAATTTCGATCTGAGCAAAAGATGTAATAGAAGTGGAATTGGTTGACTTTGTGTAAATATTCTTGTTTGGGTCAGTGGAGAAAATTAATAATACATTTCAATCTCTCTTTTGTAATTTCTTTAAGATATCACAGAATCAATCTTTCTCCCGCAATATCAATGCGTCTATTGTGGATAATGCTCTAACATAATTATTGCAGATAATTTTCTACATGTTAGGTGAATTGTTGAAAGTTGAGATTACGATTTTAAACTAAGATATTTCAAATAATGATTTTACTTTATAAGTTGTAAAATTTAATGTTCAACAATGTAGAACAAAAGCAGACAATTTGTGGGTGGCATAATTAACAAAATCGTAAAAAAGTGGCGGCAAGATGATTAATAAACAAGCAACAATTAATAATTTTTTGAAAGGTAATAAAAACGAAAACAGTTCAAATTCTATTAAATTAATACTCAAGCAATGAATGTGATAAGAAAGTTACACATGAAGAGAATGAAAAATATAAACAAAAAAATTTCTGCAATACCGAAATTTATACAGGTACACTTGAAAGTGAGGAAATTGCAAAAAGTATAAAAGCAGAAGTAATTCTGTCATTTTCCTATGTGATTTGATTATTTTACAGAAGAATTAATTTTTAATCACTCTAGTGATATCAGTTATGAAAAGTTTGATTTTTAAACATGGAAAAGTAAAACCTTATTGATATCAAATCTTCATATTTTAACCGTGATGAAAAATAACCCCCATTTTTTCTGCTAAGGGGCATTATTTCCTGACTTATGTCTTAATTTCTATGGAAGAAATTTGATTAGCAATAATATTTTACTCTATAGATATAACGTGATATAATTACTTATTCCCTCATAAATGTTAATCAATCTGCGTCTCTTTCTGTAGCTTATCATCATGCTAGTACTATACCAATTTATCTTATTTAAAAATACATTTTATGGATGCTCATATTACTATTCAACCTAATAAATCTTTGACATTCAATATTTTTTATAAAACATTTCATTTTTTGTTTAATATAATTAATTTTACTAAATTTAATTCCGGTCTACATATTTTAGTTTAGGAAAATATTCTTATTAATCAGTGTAAACTTATTAAACTTTAACTAGATTGTATCCACCATAATTTGACGGTAAACGACTTCAAGGCTTCACAGAAGAAAAAAGTTCATAACATCATTAAAATGTCAGAAATTTCTACAAAATGTTTATTAGCAATAGTTATAAAAATAAAAAATTTTCTTTTGTAACTCGTCTTGGGGACCGGCTGCTTGTTAACTCTCTATACATGGATACAAGCAAGAGAACATTTGCGAGAAAATTCAGTTTTCACATTGAGAAAAAGAACAACCGTACCTTTCCTTCTTAAAAATTTTAGAATTAAGGAAAACATTTTGAAGTTAAATTGAAGTTAAAATTTTATTAGTTTTCTAAAATATAAACATTTAACTGCATTACAATACCAATACATGGGTTTTTTTTTTTTTTTAATAAATATTTTCTTTCATTCTGTTCTTTATTTTTTACTAGCTGACCTTTTCGTCGTTGCAAAGGCCCGTCGATTTTTTCAAACGAATCGTGAATGATTGAAACCGCGATTCTTATTTTTTAAAAATTTAATTGAATCTGTCAAAACGAACCTTTGGGATGATTTTCCCATTGCCTTTGGCAGCGTGTAGACCGGTCTTGCTACGCACACATCACTGCAGTCTAAATCTAAGTTGAATTGAGCCAATTCCCGTTTGAATCCTGCCCATAGAACCCGAGAAAGGAATGCGTCATTAATGTTCGAAAATGGTGACAACTGAAGTCTATATGTAGGAAAACATTCTTTTAAATGTAAATAAATGGAGAGAAACCCTTGTACACTCTGAACTCATATCAAGGATCTCTTGCCTCAGAACGCACTAATAATAGACTTCTAGGTGCGCTATATTTCGCTAGACATTGCCGACACACATACACACACACAGAGAGCGAAACTTTCTTGTATTACTATAAGATTTTACTCTTTTATTCACTGAAAATAATCATCTATTTTCTTTAGTATATGCCTTATTGATCAACTGTAATAAAATATATTCCAAAATTGTAGATAATTTTTCAATTTATGCAAAATGCCAGAAATTTCTACAAAATATTTATTAGCAATAGTTAAAAAAAATAAAAACTCTCCTTTTGTAACTGGGGATTGGGGACCGGCAGCATGTTAACTCTCTTTCATGGATACAGGCAAGAGAACATTTGCGAGAAAATTCAGTTTTCACATCGAGAAAAAGAACACCTCTAAGTTTTCTTCTTAAAATTTTACAAATAAGGAAATTTTTGAAATTAAATTGAAAATAAAATTTTATTAGTTTTCTCAAATATAAACATTTAACTGCATTACAATACCAATACAAGGCGTTTTTTTATATAAATATTTTCTTTCATTCTGTTCTTTATTTACTAGCTGACCTGCCCGGCGTTGCAAAGGCCCAGTCGATTTTTTCAAACGAACCTCTCGGAATGATTTCGATTCTTATAAAAAATAAATAATCGAATCTCTCAAAACGAACCTTTGGGATGCGTCCACACTGCCTTAGACAGCGTAGACCGGTCTTGCTCGCACGCATCTCTCTCTAACCATTAAAAATCCTCGTTTCAAACTTATCTCTTTCAAAATGAACCTCTGGGATGGGTCCCTGCTGCCTATAGCACCAGATCGTAGGCCTGATGCTCACGCGCCGGAAAATCTAAAAGGATCCTAAACTGAGTTAAAAGAATCAAATTCCGCTGAAATCGGTCCCATAAAACCCGAGATAAGAATTCTCCTTCCTGGCAGTGGAAAGTGGGGAAAAAACTGAAAAACAATCGAAAAACCAAGTTAAATGAGCCAAATTTCGTTGAAATCGGGACCATAGAACCCGAGAAAATAATGCGTCCCCTGGAGGTGGAAGTAAAAACTGTAAGAGAATTGTAAGCTAAGTTCAGTGAATCAATTCCTGTTGAAATCGGAGCCATAGAACACGAGAAAAGAATGCGCTGTTAATGTTCGAGAATGGTGGCAACTGCAGTCTAAAGCTAAGTTCAATTGAGCCAATTCTTTTTTGAATCGTGCCCATAGAACCCGAGAAATGAATGCGCCATTAATGTTCGAAAATGGTGACAACTGAAGTCTATATGTAGCAAAATATGCTTTTAAATGTAAATAAACGGAGAGAAACCCTTTGTACACTCTGAACTCATATCAAGGATATCTTGGCCCAGAACGCACTAATAATAGACTTCTAGGTGCGCTATATTTCGCTAGACATCACCGACACACACACAGAGAGAGCAAAACCTTCTTTTATTACTATAAGGTCTTATTTTTTGGCTGAAAATAACCATCTACTTTCTTTAATATATGCCTTACGATCAACTGTAATAAAATATATACCAAAATTGAAGATAATTCCAATTTATGTAATCGCTAATTACATGCCAAATCTTTTAATTTAAAATATTAAATACAAAATCATTAATTTAAAAAATATTCAGGATTCTGAATTTTTTCTTAATAACAATAATGAAGACATATTAACTCTTTTTACACGGATACAAGCAACAGAATATTTCCGAGAAAATTAAGTTTTCAGAACCGAAAAATGTGCAACTCCAACTTTTTTTCTTCAATTTATTTAATCACCAATTACACGCCAAAGCTTTTAATTTAAGATATTAAATACGAAATCATTAATTTAAAAAATAGATTAAGGATGGTAAATTTTCTTTAATAATGATGAAGACATATTAACTCTCTTTACACGGATACAGATATCAGGACATTTCCAAGAAAATTCAGTTTTCAGATCCAAAAAACAGCAACTCAAAGTTTTTTTCCTTAAAAATTTAACCACAATGAAGATTACATTTGAATGTTAAGACAATAACAGACATTTAAGGAGGCATAAAATACACGAAAATAGCTAGAAAATACTTGTACACTTATTAACCCTTTATCTACTGAAGATACTCATAAATACCATTAAAATAACTTGTTATAAAATTCATTTAATACATCAGTTAGTTGCGATGTAGTTTAGAATTAGTTATAGATACATTACTTTATCTTGTTCCAAAAGCATTATTGGTTACACAAAACAAAAATATTTTTAAAAGGACGATTTCTTTTGCCTTTGTATCTTTTCAGCTTTCTTGGCGTTGGGGAGGGGGTGGGGGGATTTTTCAATTCGGAAATATTCCTATCTTTCTATTGTAAAAACATTATATTTGTACATTTCCTAATTCTACAAAATACTAATAAAAATATTTAAAATAAAAGATTTGAGTGGGGTTATAAATATTGCACAAAATCCCTATAAATTCAAATTAATCTAAATCCTTCATCCTTCTAAAATCCTTCTGAAATTTATTAAATGATTATGTAAATCTTCTCTTCTAATGTAGTTTAAACAATTCACGTAAAATGCTTTAGAAGATAAAATTTTCATGAAATCATAATTCAGTACATAAAGGGTTAACACAACTAACGATGTGGTCATTTTCCTACTTTACATGAAAAATATGATGGAAAAGACCTTGTGCTTTCTCTCCTTAAATAAAGATAATCAGCTACTTAAGCCTTAATTTAAAAATAAACAACATCTCCAGAAAAAATTCTAATAATCATCTTATTTATCATCGTGGACCGTGAATCCATGATGGCTCGAAAATCTTTAACCCCTTGAAGGCGGTGATGCCGTCACGGCCTCACATAATTTTAATCCCTAATTGGCACATTGGTACCGGAATTTTATAATGAAAATCTCACCTTTGTTAAGTATGCGAAAATATGTTTTTACTTGTTTACAAATAAATTCGCTTGTAAATACTGGTGTCATTAAATTATTTCAACATTTTATGAATACAAGTACCTTGCCCTTGAAAGGGTTAAACTCCATTGAGTTGAAATTTTAGATTCAGACGTTGCTCATTTTGTAACGTTATTCGGCCTTCTTGATAATACTGGGGACCTCGACAGTAGTTACTATGAAATCCTGCAGAATTTAGATACTTACAATAAATCTGAAAAAAAAACAAACAATTATCTTGAACATTGTGTAGAGTCTAACGTTCTTCATGTCTCTGAAGAATTTTTTACTTCCCATTCAAATCTATAACCACTTCAGTTAAGTACAGTAATTTCTTTTCTTCCATAATAATCGAAACTACTAACAAGGTTTAATAACTGCTCATGTTGATCACAGTCTCTCGACACCAGAAGTATAGATCTTTACGAGCACCATTGAAATTCCTTTCATTTCTTCTTCTATCTTCTATATCATATACTAATATACAATATTTTTTACGCAACTCATCATTTTCGCTTCCAAATTTTCCCTTTCTTGTTTCTCTCTGTTGTCAGCATGATAATCTTCCATAGTCATGATACGTATGTTGCTTACGATATCTGCGACATCTATCAACAAAATTGTTTCTCGGATATGACTTTACGTCATTTGAATAATTGTAGTCACGCTTATCAAAATTTTCTCGAAATCATTTTTCAATTTCCTTTCTTTTTTTCTATACTGATTTCTTCTCTCATGTTTCTTGGTTTATGACATTTGTCAAATTTTGTTTCTTTTTCATTTTCTGATTTAATCTCCTGAGATTAATGGATTTTGCAAACTTTGATAACGCGTGTCAAATTAATCGTGAAGTTATTTTCCCAGTTATTTTTTTAACAATTTTGTATTTAACTTACTTTGTGTGTCCGTTTGGCTCAAATTTTGTAATCAAATCTTAATACATTTCGTGTGCTGCAATTGACTTAATTTCTTTTAGTGCCATGTATTTCCGGTGGCAATACAATATTCTGTAAAAAAAATTGAAATTTGCCTCCGCCACACTTTAGGGGGCAAAAACATTTGTTCAATAAGGGTACGTAAATGTCACCAAGTATGTGATCCGCAATTGTCATTGATTGCTTCAGAAATCAGCTGATGTTCTTCGACTGAACCGTGGTATGATTCGTAAATGCGCCATCTTTCAATTCTGCGCTGTGTGTGAATGGGTGTAGGTTTGATCCTCCCAAGGACATTGATCGATTTTTTTCTTGTAAGGATGGTGGATTTAAAATTGTAAATCGTTTTATATCTTTAAAAACAAACTAATAAAAAATCACTCGCAATTAAATTTATTTCTTTTTAAAAAGTTAATTACTGCAATCAATTTTCCTTTTATTTTTAATTTTTCAATTTTTTTATTCCCTCAACATATTTTTCCTTTTTAGTAGGGGAGACCGGGGCTAGTTGACTACAGGGGTAAGTAGGAGCAGTCCTTATAAATCGGCTGTTTGTAGATAGATTGCGCACCCAGTCACAGAGTACCTTTCTTCTTGCTTTTTACAATCCTCATTGTAGTTTTGAAGCGTTACCTACGTGCAGAGGACATTTATTACGATTTTTCTGTTTTTTGCACTCATAAGTAATTTTTAGTTGCTTCATTCTTTTTCTATTTTCTAATACTTATCTTAATAATTGCGATTTAACTTGCGCAGTTTTTCTTAGTGTATGATTAACTGTACTTACCCCATATGTGATTTATTAGGATTATTTATGCTTACACGGAAAAAACTGTTTTGTTGAAATTACTAAATTTTGATTCATATAGCTCCATCCAAATATTTTGGTTGGAATGACCAAATTTTGGGTGGACTAACAAACGATTTGTTGAATTAACAAAATAATTTAGTTAATCTAACCGAAATTTAATCATTTCATCCAAAGTATTTGGATGGAGCTATATGAACCAAAATTTAGTAATTTCAACAAAACAGTTTTTTCCGCGTAGATGACTACGTGTCCCTTTTGTGAAGAAATTCATTATGGGGCTAGTAGGCACATTGAAGACGGGACAAGTTGGCTCGGTGTCTGGTGTGTGCTGGTAGCTTGAAAAACAGAAAACACCGAGAAACGTGGTTGCAATGCAAGATTTTGGGCACACGAGGCTTGCCCAAACGGATAAACTCGATTTTTTATTTGTGACAACTGTAACTCTGATGATGATATCGAGTTGGATAGAAGTTACTCATTGTTAATGTTTTATTCATTATTTTTATGTCTGTATAATTTAGAATTTACATTGAACGGCGATAACGCCTTTGTTTAAACTTACTGGTAATAATGAAATTGATTTCTCTTAACTGCGTGTTTTATTTAAATTTTTATAAAGCGTGTGCAAACTTACCCCATAGGTATAGGCAACTTGCCCCGTGACGGGTAGGTTGGCGCACAATTTTCCTTTTACTTTAGGCTTCCGCTAAACATAAACTACAAAAGCTACAAACTCAAAACACCAGGTATTTATAGCCCAATGCCTGTTCTTTAAAAGTACAGTTAAAGTTTCATAAAAAACTTAAACAAAAGATTAATAAAAATTAATAACTAAAAACTGCGCCTACTAGCCCTGGTCTCCCCTACATTATAATAAATGCTTGACTCTAAAATAGTTTTTTATTTGTAATTTATTTATGATTACAACATTTATTTTTTTTGCTATTGTGAATTATTTGTTTCCGATATCTTCGTTTCATTATAGGAATTGACAACGCAATTTTATTTTTTAACGGAATTTTTCACAATTTTCATGTAACCTATGTGTAAATTATTGTGTTTGCCAACTATTTGAATTCCATATTAATTTATCGCCAAATTTAGCTCGTTAATTACATCATTTCCTAAGACTTTATCATGTGCGAGAGATTCTAAAACATAAAATTTCGTAGAAATATAATCATCAACGCATAATTCATACGAAAACTATTCCATAGGGCTCACAATTTCTTTACCAATACCAGATAATGAGATACCACTAGAAGGTAATTTTAGAAAATAGACTGATAAAAAATCACTCGCAATTTAATCTATTTCTTTTTAAAAAGGTATTTATTTCAATCAATTTTCCATAAACATTTCTTTTTCTTTTTAGTACATTGGGATTAAAGCTTTTCTTTAAAATATTTTTTTTACTTCTAATTTATTTATGTTTGCAACATTTCTATTCACAATTTTAATGTAAACTCTGTGTAAATTATTGCGTTTGCCAATGATTTGAATTTCATATTCATTTATCGCCAAATTTAGCTTGTTAATTACATCATTTCCTAATACTATACCATGTGTCAGATCATCATCACATAATTCATACGAAATATATTCCATAAAGGCGCACACATTCCTTACTAATACCAGATAACGAAATACCATAAGAAGATAATTTTGGCGATCCAATATCGACATATAACTCTCGTAGTTCATTAGCGAAAGGTCGCTTCCCGTATCAAATAAGATATTTACTTCTTTACTGTTAATATCAGTTAATCTTTCCATCCTTTTAGATTTTTTTCACTTGCAGTTGTAGTGACGTTAACTTCTTTCCGTAAATGCGAATAGGGATGTTGTTGATTATAATTTCGAAAATTTTGAGCAGAGTTTTGACCGAAATCATTAGTTATAGCCATTTTTTCTGCTCTTATGGAATTGGGGATGGAATAAAGCTTTTGAATTTTCCCTTTACTTTTACTCATTTCGGACTTTTATTTTCAAAATTATATGAATTTCTATCCACTGTTTTAACATTGAGTCTTGCAGCTTCGCAGTGATCTAGCTTGTTTACTAATACACAAATGTTTCTAATTTTAGGATAAATATCAATAAAGAGTTCTCGCATTTCTAAAGGTAATTTTCGCTTAATTGGAGTTCTTTTAACTCTTCAAAATTAGGTACTTCAAGGCCACTTACTCATTCTGCAAAATAATTTTCTTAATTCAAAATCAAAACAGCGCCAAGAGGAGAGAAAATTCTTTTTTATGAGATGCGAACTTTTGTCTAAATTCTTTTGGCGTCATTTTAAATTGCTTAGGAGTTAGGTTTTTAAATAATCGTAATTATTAACTTCTGAATATGACTCTCTAGCTATAATATTTATAATATCTAGTAAGAGTAAACTCAACAAATACGTAACCCAATTTTCTTTTCCGAAATTAACCCTTATCGGACGCTAGCTTTTTATACGTGATTCGTCACTAGGTTGTAATTGTATTCCGTGAATCTACTTGTAACCATTTTTATATTCTATTCACACCTCAATTTTAAAAAGTCCTTCCGGCCAGTGCCGGGAGGAAGAGGTAGCTTTCAGATTCCTTATTTTTAAAAAGCTAGCTTATGTTATTCAAACACACAAAGCTCAATTTGGTGGAAACCGATTATAGAAGATTCAATATTATAATTTTTATCAATACTAAATCCTTATGAATGAGAATTTCGCGAAATAAGTCAGCTTTACCCAGCTGATTTTATTTAAAGTTATATTTGGTTTCCAAATTCGGCGATATCTTGAAGTGCCTGCCCTTTTAAGATAACATGGTGGATGAGGCTAATCAGTGAACTTGGTCGAGATCTTAGTAAGTCCTGTGCACACGCTCACTCACATTGGAATCGGTTGATATATATGAGTGCTGTCGCATGCAAAATATCAGATTTTTAAAAATGTCACCCAAATAATGAAATTCAAACTGCTGTATCTGAGCCATTTTTTAAGATAAGGACAAAACAAAAAATGCTCCGGAATCCTTATATCAAAGTCAAATACTTAAGAAAGAAATCTTTTTCAATTTCTAAATTTTTTGAACCTCACTTTAAATATAATTTTTTTTAATTTAATGGCCGCCATTTTGATTCAAGATGGCGGATAAACCTGGCCAGTGAACTTGGTCCAGAAATTGCTATATATTATCCAAATGCCTTCATACATCCAAATAGGTTAATAAATACGTGTGTTATCGCGTGACAAATATCAGATCATTTCAAAATGTCAGCCATGCTAGAAATTTCAAAGTGCTACAACTCAACCATTTTGTAAGATGTAGACGAAAAAAAACTGCCCTGAAATCTTTGTATCAAGGTCAAACACATAAAAAAAACCCTTTTCATTTTCCAATTTTTTCATACCTCATTTTAAATTTTAAATATTTTTTTTAATGTTCCCTTTTCAAACAAGATGGCGAATGAAGGTTGCCTACGAACTCGGTCGAGACATTGGTATGCACTATGTACACACCAAGTTACATCCAAATTCGTTCATAAGTACGCCTGTTATCGCGTGACAAAAATCAGGTCGTTTCAAAATGTCAGCCACAATAGAAATTCAAAATGCTATAACTCAGCCATTTTTCTAGATATAGACGAAACAAAAACTGTTCCGGAATCTTTATAATAAGGTCAAACATATAACGAAAAAATCTTTTTCAATTTTTTGATACCTCATTTTGAATTTTTAACTTTAAAATTTTTTTTTAACGGCCGCCATTTTGAAACAAGATGGCGGATGAAGCTGGCCACCGAACTCGGTCGAGACATTGGTATGTACTTTGTACACACCAAGGTACATCCATATCGGTTCATGGATAGGCCGGTTATCGGGTGACAAAAATCAGGACGTTTCAAAATGCTAGAAATTCAAAGTGCTATATTTCAGACATTTTTTAAGATATAGACGAAACAAAAACTGCTCTGGAATCTTTGTATCAAGGTCAAACACATAAGAAAAAAATATTTTTCAATTTTCAATTTTTTGGTATCACATTTCAAATTTTAAATTTAAAAAAAAATGTGAATGGCCGCCATTTTGAAACAAGATGGCGGATGAAGCTGGCCAACGATCTCGGTCGAGACATTGGTATGTACTATGTACACACCGAGTTTCATATAAATCGGTTCATAAATATGCCTGTTATCGCGTGACAAATATCGGGTCGTTTCAAAACGTCAGCCACAATAGAAATTCAAAATGCTATTACTCAGCCCTTTTAGGTAGCTTTCATTACAAAAAGCTACCGATTGCAGCCGTTCGGAGGAAAACGATTCCGAAAATTTTTGGTATATTTTCATCGATCATGAACCCTAGACCCCGAAACCACCCTCCGTTCAAAATTGATATATATATATATTTAAAAGATTGCTAAAACATTTAGCTACCTAGGTATATATATAAATATATATAAGATATCAATATTATGGAAAAAATAATTCAAAATGAATTGTTGCATTCAAAATGAAAAGATATCATAATAAAAAACATCATAAAAAACTTACATTCATAATTACATGCGCAAATGCAGCATAATACTTTGAATGCTAATATATAACCATTAATTAAATATTACCGACCATCATCAAAAGCCGCAATATTGTGAATGAAATGACAATAAAAATGGATACCACAATCCTATAATATACAACCTTATGTATAAAATAAAGTTCCTTATGCTTAATTACAAGAATTAATATGGAAGAAAAAAAGAAGAATATGGATACCAAAAAAATAATTGAAAAACTTATATATTGAATTACGTTTTCAAGAGTACAGAATTCAATGATATAAGCAAATCAGTTGTTTTCAGTGAGAAAAAAAAAGTCAGGTTTTAGCTTTTTTTCTCACAGAAAACATCTAAAAACATCTTTGGTATCCATATTCTTCTTTTAGGTAGCTTTCATTACAAAAAGCTACCTATTGCAGCCGTTCGGAGGAAAGCGATTTCAAAAATTTTGGTATATTTTCATCGATCATGACCCCCAGACCCCGAAACCACCCTCCGTTCAAAATTGATATATATATATATATGTATATATATATATATAGTTTAATTAATGGTAATATATTAGCATTCAAATTACTATGATGCATTTGCGCAAGTAATTATGAATGTATGCATTTTACGATATTTTTAAATATCTTTTCATTTTGAATGTCAACAATTCATTTTGATGTATTTTTTCCTTAAGGTATCTTATATATATTTTTATATATTCCCAGGTCGCTAAATTATTTAGCAATCTTTTAAATATTATACGCTTAGATCATTGCTGCAATTAGCGCACAATCTATGTGTATTATCAATAAGATTTCTACCATGTAGTTATCTGATACCTATTTTAGGATTCCATTAATTTTTTCATTCCTATCATTGCAACGATTTATTTAATGTTTTTTAATTTTCTAGTTATGATTTTATCTGAATTTTCTTGTAGTTAGTGTATGATATTGTCCTATATATTTTCTATTTTTGCTATAGCTTTACATAATTCTGTAGAGATAATCATTTTATATATACATTAATATGGTAGCAATAATTATTTCTATTCATAGATTTAATGTTAATTTCTTTAGTTTAAATTCATATTACTTTGATCTGAGTAGTTAGTTGGGTAAGCGTTTTGGTTGTCTTTGCATGGTTATAGTTGTTCTAGGATTTGGATGTTATGCGGATCTTTTTTGACTTATTTCTTATAAAATAGTCTAGTGGTTTCTTGCTATTATTAATCTACGTTATTTGGGTTATCATAATTTGGTTTTGGATAATTTGAAGATTGTTTCTGCGTTCTGCTTCTATTATTGTAAATATTGTATATACTTTTTCATACTCAAGTTTTATTATTTAATCAAGGCTAATTTAATTAAATTATTAATTTTTATTATTATAATTTCTTATTTTTATGGCAATTATTGCATTTTCCATACATAATTTTTATATGGCAGTTCTTAGTAAACATCTCGATACTGGCATGATACACTTAGCATCTATGCAGTGTAGTGCCCGGTACAGGAATAATAATTGGGTTGTTCCTGGATCGTCATCCAGCGACCATTTATACTCTCCCTCTCGTCCTTTATTTTTTCGTAAGTGCTATGATTCTCGGTGCAAGACATGTCCATACGCTGCTCAGACACAAATTGTCTCAGATCCTAATTATTCAAGTTTTTTTAAAGCATTTAATGTTATTTATAGTATAAAGTGCAACTTATGTAATATGAAATATATTGGTGAAACATCAGGTCCAATTCATAAACGAATCAATCATCATCGATCAGACTCTAATAATAACAAAGCAAAAAATATACAATCTACAGCTGAAATTCAACATTTTCATAAACATCTATTTAAAAATACGACAATTGAAATCCCTCAAATTCTAAAAAATAAATCAGAACGTCTTTATATGGAATCATCATATATGAAATATTATAACACAATTTATCCTTATGGACTTAACAGTGAAGTATTTAACAGACCTGTCAAAGTCTTCACATCTATAAATAACAATATTGATTATTCTCCAATTTATCCTACTCTTAATCATTATTTAAATGCTAAAACAACACGTAATAAACGCGGAAAGTGTTCATCATCAGTTGTAGTTTCCAAAAAATCTATCACAAAACAAATTGATGATCTTCAACGAAATTACTTAGAGAATTATAACTGGTTGTTAATTCGTAAAAACATCTTTGCTATTAAAAAGAAACAGCTTGTACAACATTTAAATGTCTTTCTAAGTAAATCTTTCTCTAAACATTTCTCTGATATTTACTTTAACCTTATTATGAGTAGGGTTAATCTTTTAAATATTAATTTACAAAAAAAAAACACAAAATTCAGAACATGAATACTCAAATGATAATTACTTTTTCAAATCACATTTTTAATAAAATTAATATCAATTCTATAATTAATGATAAAAATTGTTTTTTTCCTATCAATAATCTTCATATATCAAAAACCTTTAAATATCCGAATACAATTGGGAGAAAAATTTTTAACTACAATACATTTTCAAAAAATACATCTGCTGCAAGTACTTTTCCGTGTAACTGCAAAGACCCCGCTCTAAAAAAATACATAAACAATGATCATGGACATATAATCACTGGAAATCTTGATATTGTTCATGATTTTAAATTGAAACAACTAATGGGTTATGGTACTAAATATAGACTTCCATCTAAATTTAATGTTAAATCTATTATCAAACAGTTTACATATGATATTGATATTTTTATTTATAAAATTTCTATCTCTTATAATAAGCCTATTGAATATATTAATCAATGGAAGATATTAGTAATTGAAAAATTAACTATGGCTTTAAAAAATAATATTGCTGATTTGGTTTCTATTAATACAAAGCATTATTTCCAACAAATTACTAAATTACAAAAAAACTTCGTTATTACATATGTAGACAAATCTCCTAACAATTATGCTATTATATGTAAATCATATTATCACCAACTTCTTACAAATTCTATTTCTTCTAATAAGTCTTTTCAAAAAACTAATGAAAATGTAATTGTAAATAATCGTAAAATTCGAAGTTATTATAAACTATTAAATATTTTATCTACTAATTTTAATTATCCATATTTAGTTCTTATTCCCAAATTTCATAAAACTCCTATTAAATTTAGGACTGTTACTATTGGTTGCAATACATATAATAATAAAGCCAATACACTTCTCTTAAAAATTCTTAATAAATTATATGAACTTACTACAAACAATGATAATACACATTGTATAAAAAATAGCTATCAACTTGTTAATATTTTAAAAAATCTTCATTCTGTTTGTAATATAACGACATATGACTTCAAAGATCTTTTTAATAATATAGACCTATTAGATTTACATAAAATTATAAATGCATTATTTAAAAAGTATTATAAAAAACTGGAATTACCATCTGATATAGATATTGCATATTTTAAATCTTTAACTAACTTCATTATCGATAATAATTATATATTGCAAGATAATACTTTATATTTACAGTATGTCGGTATACCACAAGGCGGTTGTACTTCCAGTTTACTCTCAGACTTATACTTATCTCATTATGAACGTAATTTTACTAATAATAATCTACATTTATATCGTTATATTGATGACATCATTTTAATTGATACTGATCAATCCGCAATTACTCGATTTCCAGTTGATTATCCCACTAATTTGGAATTAACGGAAAACCTTTTATCTAACAATACAATTAAATTCTTAGATCTTAAAATTACAATAAATGACAATAAAACAATCACAGATTTATATGACAAACGTAAATAATTTAAATTCACAGTTAATACATTTACAAATTTTAAATCTTGTCTACATCATTCTGTATTTCGTAATATAATACTTAATCATTTATATAGAATAAAATGTTTATGTTCTTCTCCTCTAATTAACAATAATATTAAAAAACTAGTTTATGATGCATTAAATCATGGTTTTCCAAAAAAATTCATATATTCATTAATATACAATTAGTACTTTTCTTACATGATCTATAAACACAAATTAACACATGCGTAAACAAAATTACCAAAAAATTATGAAAAAAAAAATATCTATAAAAAATTAAAAATTGTAAAATAATATTAAAAAAAATATTATAGGTTGGTTGGGTGGGTAGATGTTAGAGTACGGAGGAGGGTGGTGTTGTCTGGATAATACGCAATGGTTAATTATTAAAAAAAAAAGGGGGGGGGCTCTTGTATTATTACTATATTTTTGTTATGTATTTTATATGGATGTTGATTTGATATTTTATATGTAAATTGGAGAATTTCATTAATAATTAGCTTAATTATTCATTAATCTAATTTACAATTATTTGTTATTAAATTTTAATTTACTAAGGACAATATCATATTAATTACTAATAGTATGCCATTCTTATAGTGAATAATATACATATAAGTATGTTTAATATAAATATAGTTATACTGTATGCATTAAAATTGGGTAATTATTTTTATTATTATTCCTCTATTCTTTTTAATATTTATTATCGGTTTAATGTTTTTGAATGTCCCACATTCATACTTTATGGATTTTTATGGATGTCTGAAAATAATCCACATTCTATATTTGTGCTTTTTAAGTAATGGGAATTTAAGTATCATTTAACCTTCTATATACTTCCACATGTTTTTTATTTCCTGTTCATTTTATAAATATCTTATATATAATTCATTAAAAAATAATTTTTATATTATTTTTAATAATTATTTATATTAATTATTACTGAATTTATTTTGTTTTATAGCATATAGCTATATGCTATATATTATCAATGTTCTAGAATTATTTAAACTCTTAGTTTAGTTTAAATAAGTTAGCTAATAGAATATATTGTATGCTTTTAAATTTTATTAACAATAGTTTTTAAATACATTGTGTGATTTATATTAGGTTTATAATTCTCTATATATAAGGATTTGCTTGGTTTTGCTGTTTAAACAGTTATTTACATTCAAATGCTTACAAATATTTATCTTGCGATAGATGTTTAATATAAGTAATAATAGATGGCAGCACCAAATTTGTCTCTTTCAGATTTCTCTAATTTTTAATTTTTCTAGCTCCATTTCAGTTATAATTTATACACCAGGGGGTATTTTTAGCTAAATTTTGACGATATTGTTAAACTGTTATCTATTAATTTAATAGTGCATTTTAAATAATGTAATTAATATCTATTTATTTTATATTAGATTAAATGTGTTTTACAAGGTATTTCAAATTTTATTTCAAAATGTATTAACTGCATCCTTTGGTATCATTTACTGTGATTTCTTAACTGTTTTATTCACCTTAATCTTTTTGATATACTGGTAGACATGTGCACATGGATTTTTGTAAAATACTGAAATATTAATCGGTAAGGTGTTTATTATTTATATTTTATATCCTATAAATATTTAAATACGTTTTATTGATTCTTCCATTTCATATTATTTGTTTCTATTCAGCTCTCATTTTTAATCAATTCACTTGATTTTAGTGGTTGTTCGGGCACAGGGGAAAATAATTTTTAGCTTTAGCTTATTTTTCCCACAGAAAACAACCATTTTGCTTATATCATTGAATTCTGTGCCCTTGATAACGTAATTCAATGTATAAGCTTTTCAATTTTTGTCGGTGTCCACTTTTTTCTTTTTTCTTTCATAATAATTCTTATAATATTTTTTTTTTTTAATAATTACAGCTTTAATTCATAATAATTGACGGTGGTAGGTTATGTTTAATTAATGGTAATATATATATATACATATATATATATATATATATATATATATATATCTGACCTATGTCACACTGTAACTCTCGTAATTATGAGCCGATTTCGATGTAATTCGGTGTGTATATAGTACATATCAATGTCTCGACCGAGTTCGTTGGCCAGCTTCATCCGCCGTTTTGTTTCAAAATGGCGGCCATTTAAAATTTAAAAAAAAATTAAAATTTGAAATGTGGTACCAAAAAATTAAAAATGGAAAATATTTTTTCTTATCTATTTGTCCTTTATACAAAGATTCCGGAGCAGTTTTTGTTTCGTCTATATCTTACAAAATGGCTGAGTTATAGCATTTTGAATTTCTAGCGTGGCTGACATTTTGAAACGTCCTGAATTTTGTCACGCGATAAAAGGCGTATTTATGAACCGATTTCGATATAATTCGGTGTGTACATAGTACATACCAATGTCTCGACCGAGTTCGTTGGCCAGCTTCATCCGCCGTTTTGTTTCAAAATGGCGGCCATTTAAAATTTTTTAAAAAATTTAAAATTTGAAATGTGGTACCAAAAAATTGAAAATGGAGAAATAATTTTTCTGATGTATTTGACCTTTATACAAAGATTTTGGAGCAGTTTTTGTTTTGTCTATATCTTAAAAAATGGCTGAGTTGCAGCATTTTGAATTTCTAGCGTGGCTGACATTTTGAAACGTCCTGAAATTTGTCACGCGATAAAAGGCGTATTTATAAACCGATTTGGATGTAAATTCTTTTATACATAGTACATATCAATATCTCGACCGGGTTCGTAGGCCAGCTTCATCCGCCATCTTGTTTAAAAATGGCGGCCATTTAAATTTTTAAGAAAAATTTAAATTTGAAATGCGGTACCAAAAAATTGAAAATTGAAAAAATATTTTCTTCTTATGTGTTTGACCTTGATAAAAAGATTCGGGAGCAGTTTTTATTTCGTCTATATCTTAAGAAATGGCTGAGTTATAGCATTTTGAATTTCTATTGTGGCTGACATTTTAAAACGACCTGATTTTTGTCACGCGATAACAGGCGTATTTATGAACCGATTTGGATGTAACTTGGTCTGTACATAGTACATACCAATGTCTCGACCGAGTTTGTTGGCCAGCTTCATTCACCATCTTGTTTCAAAAGGGTTGCCATTTAAAAAAAATTAAATTTAAAATTTAAAATGAGGTATTAAAAAATTGGAAAATGAAAAAGATTTTTTTTATGTGTTTGGCCTTGATACAAAGATTCCGGAGCAGTTTTTGTTTCTGAAAATTTGTTCTTTTGTTTATATCTTAAAAAATGGTTGAATTATAGCACTTTGAATTTCTAGCATGGCTAACATTTTGAAACGATCTTGTATTTGTCACGCGATAACACACGTATTCGCCTATTTCGATGTAAGAATGCATGTGAATAGTATACATCAATATCTCAACCAAGTTCGCTGGCCAGATTCATCAGCCATCTTGTTTCAAAATGGCGGCCATTAAATTAAAAAAATATATGTATTTAAAGTGAGGTGCAAAAAAATTAGAAATTGAAAAATGTTTCTTTCTTAAGTATTTGACCTTGATATAAGGATTCAGGAGCATTTTTTGTTTGTCTTTACCTTAAAAAATGGCTCAGATATAGCAGTTTTAATTTCTATTGTGGGTGACATTTTGAAAAATCTGATTTTTTGCATGCGACAGCACTCGTATATATCAATCGATTCCGATGTGAGGGATCATGTGCACAGCAATTACTAAGGTCTCGACCAAGTTCACTGGTTAGCCTCATCCACCATGTTGCCTTAAAATGGCAGGCACTTTAAGAAATCGCCGAATTTGGTAGCCAAATATAAGTTACTTTAAAGAAAAGCAGCTTGGATAAAGCTGACTAATTTCGCGAAATTCTCATTCATTATATTGATAAAAATTAGTATTGAATCTCCTATATTCGGTTTCCACTAAATTGAGCTTCGTGTGTTTGAATGATATAAGTTGGCTTTTTTTAAATAAGGAATATGAAAGCTACCTCTTCCTCACGGCACTGGCCGGAAGGACTTTTTTCTTCCATATTAATTCTTGTAATTAAGCATAAGGAACTTTATTTTATACATAAGGTTGTATATTATAGGATTGTGGTATCCATTTTTATTGTCATTTCATTCACAATATTGCGGTTTTTGATGATGGTCGGTAATGTTTAATTAATGGTTATATATATATATATATATATCTGATCTTTGTCATACTGTAACTCTCGTATTTATAAACCGATTTGGATAAAATTTCGTGTGTACATAGTACATACCAATGTCTCGACCGAGTTCGTTGGCCAGCTTCATCTTCCATCTTGTTTCAAAATGGCGGCCAATTAAAGAAAATTAAAAAAAAATTAAACTTTAAAATGAGGCACAAAAAAATTAGACATTGAAAAAGATTTTTTTTTTATATCTTTGGGCTTGATACAAAGATTCCGGAGCATTTTTCGTTTCGATTTTATCTTAAAAAATGGCTTAGTTATAGCACTTTGAATTTCTAGCATGGATGACATATTGAAACGATCTGATTTTTGTCACGTGATAATATGCTTTTTTACGAACCGATTTGGATATGACAAGACACGTGCACATTACATACCAATGTCTCGACCGAGTTCGTTGGCCAGCTTCATACGCCATCTTGTTTCAAAATGTCGGCCATTTAAAATTTTAAAAAAAATTTAATTTAAAATGAAGTACAAAAAAATTATAAATCGAAAAAGATTTTTTTCTTATGTGTTAGAGCTTGATACGAAGATTTCGGAGCATTTTTTGTTTCGTCTATATCTTAAAAAACGGTTGAGTTCTTTGAAATGCTAGTGTGGCTCACATTTTGAAACGATCTGAATTTTGTCAAGCAATAACACGCGTATTTATGAACGGATTTGGATATAACTTGGTGTGTATATAGTACATACCAATGTCTCGACCGAGTACGTTGGCCAACATCATCCGCCATCTTGTTTCAAAATGGCGGCCATTAATTATTTTTCTATTTTAATTTTAAATGGTGTAAAAAAAAATAGAAATTGAAAAAGATTTTTTTCTTATGTATTTGACCTTGATACAAAGATTCTGGAGCAGTTTACGTTTCGTATATATCTTTAAAAATGGCTGAGTTATAGCACTTTGAATTTCTAGCATGGCTGACATTTTGAAACGATCTGATTTTTGTCACGCGATAACACGCGTATTTATGAACCGGTTAGGATGTGACAAGGCATGTGCATAGTACATAGCAATCTCCCGGCCAAGTTCCTTTGCTAACTTCATCCGCCATCTTGTTTCAAAATTGCGGTCTTTTAAAAATAAAAAAAAAATTAAATTAAAATGAAGTACAAAAAAATTAGAAATTGAAAAAGATTTTTTTTCTTATGTGTTTCAGCTTGCTACAAAGATTCCGGATCATTTTTTGTTTTGCCTTTATCTAAAAGAAAGGCCGAGATATATCAGTTTGAATTTCGAATTTGTGTGACATTTTGAAAAATCTGATTTTTGCCTGCAACAGCACTCGTATGTATCAACCGATTTAGATATGCGTAAGCATGTGCACAGGAATTACTAAGGTCTCAACTAAGTCCATTGGTGAGCTTTGTTGCACCCATTATGTTGTTTTAAAATGGCGGGCTATCACAGATAATTCGGGTTAATATAATTATTAATATAATTCGGGATATCACCGAATGTGGCGACAAAATATAAATCACTTTAATAAAACCAGCTTTGATAACGCTGACTAATTTGGCGAAATTCTCATTCATATTCAATATTGACAAAAATTAGTATTTAATCTTCTATAATCGGGTCTCACTAATTTGAGCTCCGTGTGTTTGAATAATATAAGCTGGCTTTTAAAAAATAAGGAATAGGAAAGCTACCTCTTCCTCCCGGCACTGGCCGGAAGGACTTTTTTAAGATATAGACAAAACAAAAACAATCCGGAATCTTTATATCAAGGTCAAACACATAAGAAAATAATATTTTTCAATTTTCAACTTTTTGGTATCACATTTCAAATTTTAATTTTTTTAAAACTTAAATGGCCGCCATTTTGAAACAAAATGGCGGATAAAGCTGGCCAACGAACTCGGTCGAGACTTTGGTATGTACTATGTACACACCGAGTTTCATCTAAATCGGTTCATAAATACGCCTGTTATCGCGTGACAAATATCAGGTCGTTTCAAAATGTCAGCAACGCTAGAAATTGAAAGTACTAGAACTCAGCCATTTTTTAAGATATAGACAAAACAAAAACTGCTCCGCAATCTTTGTATTAAGGTCAAATACATAAGAAAAAAAATATTTTTCAATTTTTAATTTTTTGGTACCACATTTCAAATTTTAAATTTTTAAAAAATTTTTAAATGACCGCCATTTTGAAACAAGATGGCGGATGAAGCTGGCCAACGAACTCGGTCGAGACATTGGTATGTACTATGTGCACACCGAGTTTCATCCAGATCGGTTCATAAATACGAGAGTTACAGTATGACAAAGATCAGATATATATATATATGGATATATATATATATGGATATATATATATATATATATATATATATATATATATATATATAAACTTTTGGACGGAGGGTGGATTCGGGGTCTGGGGGGTCATGATCGATGAAAATATACCAAAATTTTTTGAAATCGCTTTCTTCCGAACGGCTGCAATAGGTAGCTTTTTGTAATGAAAGCTACCTGAAAATAAACTCTGTAGTATATTTCTCTTGCACATGTAGTCAATGTAAAACTGGTGCTTGAAAAGAGTGGTGCCAACGGAATGAAATTCGTGAAAGAGATCCTGTTCCCAAACGGATTTTTCTTTTACCTCACACGTGCCTTACGACCGAAAAGAGACAAAGTACCGACGTCACGTGGGAGGTACCATAGGACCAATAAGGGGTAATTCTAGAGATTTGCCTCTTAAATAAAGCCAAACTGAGGCTAACATCGCCAGTTCTATCAAATTGTGTCATTAGCTTTAACAGAACCTTGTTGATTCCCTGAACCAGATGCCTTAGAGAACCGTCATTTGAGTTTTACAGTTAACTTTGAAACTTCAGCTTTTTTACTTCATATTCTTTTTCTTTATCTGTTTCTTCTTGTCGAAAATTTCTGTTTGCTTCTTCTTGTTGGAGTTTTCTTTCTGTTTTTCTTTTTGAAATTTGATTCCTGCTTTTTCTTGTTGAATTTTCTTGTTGTCCTGCTCTTTCTGCTTCTTCTTTTCTAATCTTAGTTCTGCATCTTCTTCTTGAAGCTTTCATTTCCACCAGTGATAATTATTTCAAGCCGATCTGTAACAAAATCATCATCATAACCTTCGGGCTCAGTTACGACATTTATTAAATCAACAATATTTTAATTTATAGGAATGTCCACTGTCCAGTCCCAAATCATCCCATAAAATTAATAAATCTACTCTTCTAATTCTATTCAAAAATGGCAACATGCGTATGCTACGATGAAATAAAAATATCAAAAGTTGGTCACATTTGAAGGAATTGTAGATCCAGCGCATCTTTTCTTGAAAAAATAATATTGATAATTGTACAATCGTGGGAAAAAAAAGTAAACACCCCCTACTAACTCCTCAACAAATCATCATAGAAGAAAGTTACTGGTACCGAACGATTGGAAATAAAGTCTACTTTTAAATGATGTATATGAAATTTTCTTAGGGGGTCATCTACATATTAAAACGAATCCTAACTTCATTTTTTTCAATGGCAATACCCAATTTTAACAAGATATTTCAAATCTTTGGTTCAAACTATACCTAGACACCAAATTTCAAGTCATTTGAATGATAAGTTTTTGAATTACAAAAATTCAAAATTTGGTGCTTCTAATGTTAAATTATATTTTCATATTTTCATTTATATCTCCCGAAATTATGCTCCTAATATGCTAATTTTTTTTGTGGTAATAATACTAATATACCCAAATATAAATAAGCTGAATTTGTAATTTTTATATTTTTATGATATGAATTATGAATTATGAAATTAATATTCGAAAAAATTATGAATTGCAACCTACAATTTTTTCGATGGATTTAGATTTATTAAGTCCTGCTTTATGGAAATTCAAAAATTTCACATTTTTCTTCCAAGTAGTTTTCAAATTATGCTTAAAAAACGGCAAAATGATGGTTTAAGGGGCCGTCTATGATGGAAGTGAGTACACATTTTGAAATTTATTCTGCCGTACTGTAATCTAACACGCTTCATTGGCTCCTTGAGTGGCGCTTAAGGTGCCTTGATCAAGGAAGCGGCTCTCTCGGTTAACAATCCAGTACGGAACTTCAATTTGGATACAGCCCTTAAAATACGCTCGTTTTAAAATAATTAATTTCTCGGAAACTTATGGTACGAATTGCATAAAAATTCGTTTTTAAGCTAATTGAAGGGTGTAGAGTTCATTTATGCTGTCAGAATTGGGTACTGCTATTGAAAAAAACAATGTTATGGTTCGTTTTAATATGTAGGTGGCCCACTAAGCAAATTTTATATACATCATTTAAAAGTAGACTTTATTTCCAATCGTTCGGTACCAGTAACTTTCTTCTACGATAATTTGTTGAGGAGTTAGTAGGGGGTGTTTACTTTTTTTCCCACGACTGTACATTTACTTAATGAAATCTTTAGAAATTTAATTTAATTTAATTAATTAAAAAGAGATATTTTTAAAATCTGGTTTTTTTTTTTTTTTTTTTTTTTTTTTGTAGAGCTTTAAAATTATTATTTTCTTTAATAATCTTTCTCTTTAATTCTAAAGTACACTCATTTTTTGTATGTATTATAACGGTCTGAGGACTGGCAATAAAGCTTTCGTAGGGGTACAGTCTGAAATTTTAGCTTTTATAACGGACTGGGCCAGGGCCGGTCTTAGAAATTTTTGCACGCGCAGATCTCTTCCCCTGTCATCCAGAAACATTTAGTGTTTACTCTGGGGGAAAAATTTTAAAAAGCAGCACAGCGTACTTGAAAAATTGAAAGCACCACACAAAAAATGGCACAATGTGTGTGTCATTAAATGGGCAGTCATAGAATCGCAGATATTTTTATTTAAATTTTTCCCATTTAATAAAAGACGGAAGACTGTAAAAGATGGTAGAAAAACACATTACTATTAGTTTTTTGGAGGTCGTGAGTGCTTAATAAAAGGCCTTTCTTTTATATAATTGTTCTCAAAGAATTATTTTAATTTAAAGTTAATTTCAATTGAAATATATTGTAAGAGAAAATGAAATTCTTCTTACCTGTATGGGCGTAAATGCTGGAGCGTCGAGACACACTGGTTGCACTTTATTTTGTGGAAGCTCTGAAAGGTATATTTTATTAGAAAGTGTATTGTGTGCTGATTTCCTTGTAGTGATGCAGACTTTCACTTTTAAAGAAGACTAACTAAATTTAATAGAAACATAAATGATTAATACACGATACAAATTGTTGATTATTACTGTAATACACACTTAAATGATCTAGATTTGGAATTAACTGCATTCTTCAGGAGCTAAACATCGCTTCCTGATTAAAAGAATGCAAAAAATGAGAAGACAAAATTACGTCTTCGTCACTCAGATGCTACGCCCAGATCTAACAGGGAAAAAAAAGGGTTACAAGAGTATAGGCACGACGCCTTGGTTCAACAGTTTTTAATTTACAAAGAAAAACGCTGATCTTAGCAGAAGCTATATTTCTGGCAGTTCAAATTAGGATATTCTGTTCTTAGTGTCTTTCAAAGTTTTTAGTGCTGCCCTCTATGAGGAACAAAACGAAGATATGATTATTAAGGGTGATATTCCAGTCTATTAGAGTTGTTTGACGTTAGCCCGGAAAGTGGCGACACCTGCTGCATATTTCACAAACAACGAAGAAACACATTTCACAAACGAAAGACGAAACACATTCCTTATTGTTTCCAACAATTACAACAAACCATTTCGGCATAGGGAACGAGGGTCGCAATCCAAAGCTATAGAGTATCTACTTCAAGCTGATACCCGATAGTTATGCAGGCATGTAAAAATAACAAAGTTATTTTAAGAAAATTTTAAATAGACCTATTTTGCTTTATGTGAAATACGATATCAAGAAAAACCATTAATTCATTTTCAATTTCAATCCACAAAACATTCAATCCACATTCCGAAATATGAACCGCTTAATTCAGCGATGTTTGGATGAGGATAATAATAACTTCCACCAATTCTTGTGATAATATTATTTTTTTACATGATAAATCAAAATAAATCTATTGTAAAATTCTTTAACGTAGCCTTATTTTTTTTTCAAATTTGTAAACAAAATGTATGTTCGGCTTGAAGTGAAAAACACCGTGTTTTTATTGAAATAAAAGATTGCGACCCTGGATAAAAATTATTTTCTGTAGCGTATTCCCTTAAAGTTTGTCTCATCTTTTCTGAATCAATTTCCATAAATGTAGCATTATTCATAAATGTAGCATTAGTTTTACGTTATTGGTGAATATTACTTTTTGTAACTCTAAGATAGTAAACGCTGTTTAAACGAATCTTGTCGAAGATATTTTCTGATTGTAATAAGCGAAAAAAAAGTAGTATTACAATTTAATTTATTGTAAAGACTGATTCGATTAACCAATTAACCAGTGATTCTAATAAGCGGCTAAAACTGGGCTAAGTATCGATAACTCAACGCCCTACACCCCAAAGTCGAATTCTGGCTGAAGCACTGTGTATTCCATATATTTCGGTGACATGGTCATTTTAATACGGAATCCCCAAGATTTAGATCTCCAAGCACGCTTGGTACTCATTTTTTCACCCCGACGGAATAAACGGTTGATTGAACCTTGCTAAAATCCAGAGGTAAACCTTGGACCTGTAGTGTGACAACGCAATGCGCTAACCACTGAGCAACCAGACATTGAGCACTTGTAATACAAAGTGTATTATTTTTGCAAGGAAAAAAAATATAACCAGTTTAACAGCTAGTAAGCAGATTAAAATAACAAAGCTTTCAAAGGGAATTGATATCATATACGAAACTTGAGTTTTTGTTTATTCTTTTAAGTGATGTCGCTCCGGCTTGATAGGCATATTAAACATAAGAATCTATAACAACTGCGAAATCGTTTGAAACATAACTAAATGGAGGAATGATCAAGAGTCAGTAAATGCTTTGAATGTCACTTTCATTGAGAACAAAATGCATTTATATAGTTGACTATGAAGTCTTAAGTTGAACATTTTTTGGTTTAACTAATGATGTTTAAATAGAGTCTTAGTACAAAACGTCTCCGCCTTCTTGCGGTTTCTTTGTATATAAATCTGAAAGTAATCGCATATTTGCACGTACAGCATAAAGATTGAGAGATAGTGATATCTAAGACGAGTTGAATGCAACACAGTTGAGCTTTTACGTAAAAAGGATTACGGCAAGGTCAGGGTTACCTGGAAGTGTCTTTTGAAAATTCTGTTTTGCTTCTTCACGCTACAAATCGCCAAGATGTCAAAAAGGAGAAAGAGAGTCCATTCATAATTTGGAGAAAGAAAAAAAAAGTTGCAGGTTGCGTATCTTGTATCTATGCTTTTTTTTATGGTATCTCTTGGCGGTCCATTAAAAGGATTTTCTCATGTATGAAACAAATAAATCTTACACTAAAAACGGTCATGTGAGCTGTAAGTTTCAAAACAAATAACCAGATTTGAGTATTTTTTTAGGTTTTGCCTTTAGGATGGGAATTTAAAGTTCATTTCTAATGTAACATGCAGAAATTTTCGAATATGCGGTGATATAATTTGATTAAAATTAATATTGTAGCTCATAATATGGAAATTTTTTGTTCTTTAGGAATTTTCAAACACACTGTGACAAAATTTGATTGAAATTAATATTACCATTCATGATTTGGTGAATGAAAAAATATTGCTAGATACGTATTACACTTTAGATGTTACATGCAAGAATTTTCTAGCAGACTACGACATAATGTGATTAAAATTAATATTATTATTCATAATTCGGAGAATTAAATCAAAATTTTTTATTCTCCAAGAATTTTTTGATCCATTGTCACAGAATTTGATTAATTTAATATTATTTATCGTATTTTTGTGTTGTGGGCAATTAAATTGATTCTCTCATGTATGACACAAATAAATCTTACATAAAAAAAAAAACTGTCACACTATAATTTTCAAAACAAATAATCAGTTTTGATTTTTTTAGATTATTTTTTTAATTTTATTTTAGCTTTTGAGACGAAAAACAAAATCCACTTTTAATGTAATATACAGGCGTTTATGAACATGTAGTAATATAATTTGATTAAAATATAAAAGGTTTAATTTTTCTGAGTGTAAAAAACAGGTGCGGCTCTTGTTGCAAAACTGCAGCACTTAAATTCTTTCTTTATGCTTCTACATCTTATAATTCTTAAGGTTAATGTCAGTAGTCATCCACCAATTTATGAAAAGATTCTAAACAAAAATTCCCGTATCTCTTCCACAACAGCAAACATCCTGTCGATGAAAATGAGAAACGGGAGTGACAAGTTTAGATTTTAATCTTAAAAGTTATATGAAGAGTGTTTTTTCAGAAAATTGTAATTATACCGTTATTTAACCAAAAAAGAGCTTTATTTTAAAAATCACAAAAATTCATACAGTACCCTAGAAAAACGTAATAACTATCATTAGAAAGGACTCACTTCCTTTACTTATTACCATTCATTGCACCCAGCGTCAAACGCAAGAACAACCAATACTAATATCCACTTAATTAAGCGAATATCTAATAGACCGGGCGCCGGCAGCACAGACAACCCCCTCATCGAGTTGGAGGCTTAAATTCCAGAATTAGCTAAAACTCGATTCCCATATTAAAACGCAATCGGTCTGCCAAGCCATATCTTGGTGGAAAACACCTAAAAACCTGATTTTAGCGGTCGACTCGTAGGTTTACCATTGTGTTTTCCTGCACCCAAAGGTATGAAAACATGGCGGACTGGGAGCTGGAAAACACAATGGTATACACTGCAAAAAAAAAAAAAAAAAAAAAAAAAAAAAACGGAAATACTACTGGCAATCTAGACGCCAGTACTATTTCCGTTTTTTTACGGGAATTTTTACCCATAAATTACAGAAAAATTTCCGTTTTTAATCAGGAAAACGGAAAATTTTCTGTAATTTATGGATAAAAATTCCCGTAAAAAAACGGAAATAATACTGGCGTCTAGATTGCCAGTAGTATTTCCGTTTTTTAGCCCGTTTTTTAGTGCGTTTTTTTTTTTTTTTTTTTTACAGTGAAACCTACGAGTCAACCGGCAAAATCGGATTTTTAGGTATTTTCACCAAGATATGACTTGGCAGACCGAATGCGTTTTAATATGGGAATCGAGTTTTAGCTAATTCTGGAATTTCAGCCTCCAACTCGATGAGGTGGTTGTCTCATGGTTCGTACGCCTCCTTGAATTTTGAAGACCAGAAAGTTTTTCGGCACCAGTATTATCGTATAGAAAATCTCTTCTTAAAAGAAGGCGAAATTTTGCGTGTTTAACCTAGATTTCTTTTTCTATAAAAAGATACTGGTAGGTTTCCTGGAAAAATAACCGTACGAACCATGTGTCTGTGCTACCGGCTCCCGATCTATAATGTCAGTTGTAGGAAAGTTTAACAATGTAGAAAAATTTTAGCACAAACGAAAATTTCTAGCTATGAGCTTTTCTGAAAACGCGAGGTAATTTACTTAAAATTTTGTTTTCATTGCCATTAGTTAAGAACTTGCTTACGAAAATTCAAATTTCAATAAAGATCATTTCTGGAGAGGTTCAAGTGATAAAAAATATGGTGTAAATACTATATGCTAAAGAAATGTAAGTATGTTTTTTCGTATTTCTAATGCCAAATAATAGTAATAACGCATAGTGGAACGCAATAAAAATACATATGGGATACAATAAAAAAAAAATCTGTTAAAGTATTTTTTTATGTTATTTTTCCCAAGATCTAGATCATAAATGAAAATACATATATTGTTTACGCATGAAAATAAAAAATAGTGCGTTGTAGGGTTAAGATGGTATAAAAGTTAGAATTTTATAAGCTTTGTTTAAATCCGAATAAACTTAATTACTCAAAAATTTCAAGGAAATTTGCTTAAATATAAAATAAATAAAAGAAAGTTGTGTGTTTTGAAAACAGTTTTAACATTAACCATAAAAAAATATATTAAAACGCCTCCCACAAATTTGTTTATGCGCAGCAACTGCATAAATTTTAGGTACGAGCCGGCACTAGCATAAACGATTTCCGGTGGCGATATTTTCTGTAATACAGGCCTTTAGTTTCTCAATTTTGTTTCCCTATTCTCAGTCTTACAAATTTTATTATATTCTTCATAAACTATTTTAAACAAACACAGTAACTTACAAAAATTACGAAAGCTTAGAAAATTCAGTATTATCTGAAAATAAAAAAGGAATAAAAACATTGGTTTTGATTTCCGGTATTTTAATAAATTGCATACATCTTGAGATTTAATCATTAAAATTTATAATTTGCCCAAAAAGTCATCGGATTCTATCAGTTCTTTAAAAAACACAACCTTCTTTTAAATATGAAAATGGAATGTAATATATTAGGTATAAGACCCCACCTTTTTTCGAGTAAAAGAAGAACACTTGTTTTTTGTCAAAATGAAAAGAAAATTTATTCACAACATTTTTACTGAATCTTCAACATTCGCACCTTTGTCAGGCAACAAACGACGGTCGTAATGCAAGAAGTCTGTTTGGTTTAAAGTTAGGGCATCTTCAACCTTTCACGTACTAGGGCCACATTTATAAGTTCTCAAATTTCCGCGGATCACCCATAATTGAGTTAAGGCACCTGTCCCTGCCGGCGAAGACACTCACGAGCTAATGCTAATCCTATGGGGAGGGATTTATCTAATATATCGTTTGCATTTCGATATTTTTAAATCGGACAGTTACATGGTGTCTGATCCCGGGCTTTATTTTTTCAGCAGACTCGTGCCGGGCCAAGATCAGGCTTGCATTTTTTCTTTTACATAGTCGAACTGGGCCGGAACTGGACTTAATCGTTCTCGGGATGTGTAGGGCAGGCGATGTTTTGTAAAAATATTAATAGCGATACTGAACTTCTGTTAACGGTTAACCCATAATGGTGTTTCTTATTATCACAACAGTAACTTTACGTAGACTTTTTTTTAGTTAAAAATGGAAGTCGCTCAATTCAATAATTTTTTTTAATTAAAAAACAAATGAGCAAAAAAATAATGTTGTATGAGCCAACTACAATCAAACTTCTGAAGCATATAAAAGAGCCAAACGCATTTTTGTAGAAATAATGGAGTATTTAAGTAAAAAACTCATTTTTTTCACATTTACACTAGCCGCAAACAAACATACAAGTTTACTGCCTTCATTCTCCTCGACGGGGTTAGAAAGGATGGTATTCGCTTGGATTTTTGATACTTAAAATTTGCCATTCTCAGCAATAACAAATTTTGATTTACCAGAATTAAGAGTCTGGATCCTAGTACCAGTTAAATCATTTCCGCAAATATCTTCGAACCCATAAACGCAAGCTTAATAGGTCTTCTACCTTAGATTTCCATTAATAGAAGCCAATACAAATATATTAGTTTTCAAGCCATCAAATATGTGAGTTCCTGATAGATGATTTCTTCAGTACCCTGAGCTGCAATCTCTTCGATGTTGGTTTCAAAATCCGCATCGTTAAATCTTTTATCGAACTCCATTTCGTCTAATAATAAAGTTTTTTTTATCTTTTTTTTCACTGTTATACTGTTTATTTCTATCTTAACCTTTCTTGGCGGGTATCCTCCTCTCCTTCCTGTTGTCCGATGTTTCTCCTCTCGTATTTTTTTCAACAGCCTCTGTGCCATAGGTCTTACGACTTCTGCATTCAAGAATATTTTTTTTCGCTGTCCCTCTCTAACCAGTGCATGTTCATACTCTTTCATTCGGCCTTCCCTCGCAGTTGTAACTTTTCTCTGGAAGAATTCCGTGGAATTGCTCTGCTCACTAGATTGACTACTTTTCATTCAGCTTCTTTATTAACTCTTCCCTTCTCAATTATTTTTAATCTCTTCAATACCTCTTCAAACGTAGGAGCTTCTCTGAATGTCATGTTTTGATTCTTAACATCAGTAAAAGCACTGTTCATATTTCATATGAGTAGCTATTGCTACTTCGTTTTTTCAGGTAGGTTCAGAGCATATTTTCATCCCTTCAACGCAAAAAGAGAAGTAGCACAACTATGAATCACTGTAACAGTTTAAAACTATAAAAATACCCACAATTGTATCTTCAGAAATGCCAAAACCTAATTATAAGAACTTGTTTCCAGTTACCCCTCTTATAGGAAACTTCTGGTGGAATTGTTAACAAAGAACTGTGGATAAACTAAACATCACACATCGCACTGAAAGACAGTACTATAATAATGATGGCCTACAAGTGAAAATGTTGCCATTTACCTTTACTGTGTGAGCGCAGAAGAGAAAATTAAGACAGGGAATAATTCCGTTTGGCGAAATTTGTGTTAAACTTTTATCAAATGTCAACGAAGCTAATTAGATAACGCTAGAGAAGGCAGGAAGAAGGTAAGCCTCTTCTTCTACTTTCTCTATATTTACTGTGATCCTACTTCGATAGGTTTCTGTTACGCTATTCTGTGACACTTTATCTAAGTTACCCCTTGTTTTCAATTACCCCGACTGACTCTACTTGTTTTGAATACATATAGAAAGAAAGCTATAAATAAAACAGGCTGAATTTTTTAATAAAAAATGCATAACAGTTATTGAATAGTTAACGCTATCCAATGCATTATACAGGGTGTTCGTAAAGAGTTTTACAAAGTAAAAGACGCAATAGTACCCATCACGATTTAAAAATTTTGCATAGAAAATCATTTTGTATAGATTGCAGTTTGCTTATTCTATCAACAATACAGCGTGTCTCGCTCCAAGCCGCTCCACGTATTTTAATATAAATTTAATAAAAATGAAGATTATTTCAGCGAATTCTTCAAAAGTCTAACTATATTATTTATACCTTCTAGTACCATTGGATTAAGCCTTTATCTACTGCATTATGATTTTTTTACTGCAATTTTTACTGCCTACTGCAATTTTTTTCATGTAATTTTTTTTTCAGTTACTACAATGAAAATTAAAAGATAAACATAAAAAAATACTCACCCGTGAGAAATTTAATTAATTAGAGGTAATTAATTAAAGTGGTACTTTAAAGTACCGTCAGTACACAATGACTATAATACAGTAACAGAAAACCCACAAGGTATTTCAAATGGCACCAGTATTGTGGTAAAATATTTTCGATTTGATAAGTATGTGAAATATAGCCTTTTTCATATTTAGAAATGATTTTTTTGGCAAATTCCGGAGCTAATCATTCATTTCAACACTTTAGCATTAAAAATGCTTTGACCCAGAAAGGGTTAAAAAAAACTATTTTTTTAGGTTTCGATCTTGTTGGCAGTCCTTTAGTTATGCGACGTCTATATTTTAGTGACAACATGTTCTCTCGCATCTCCACATATTCAACATATGAATTTACATATTCCATTTCTAGCATAGCAAAAAAGAGCCGGTGCCACAACTTTTTCGATTTCCCATGAAAAATAATAATGAAACAGAAAAGAAATACTAGGAAAATTATTACTACACTACATTTTAGTAATTACATTTTAAAGCAGATGAAAACGATGGATAACTACACAGACGAAAAGTAAACAAGAAGTTTTTCTCCAACACCCAGTGTACTGACGGTACTTATAAGTACCACCGAGTAATGTCAAATACATACACCGTTCACCTAAAATAGCTAGTCAAATTGTATTCTAAGAGCATAATGAACACATAAAAATAATCCAACAGTTATCTTATATCCTTTACTGTGTTTGCAGAAATAAAAAGACGAGCGTTACAATCTGTACAAAATGTCAGCACAAAACACATCGACCTTTTCAAAGATACCCTTCTTCCTCGCTAAAATAACAAACCTAGAACTACTGCTGCCATGCATCCGGATAAAGTGGAGTTAAAAGAGTGTTTTTACAAAGTACCATTAGAATACTAGTAATATTAACTATGATATGAAAGTTTAAAGGGAGTGGTACTTATAAGTACCTTCATTAGATAAAGGGTAATTTTTTAATCCCCTCCCCTCCCCATTCCCACTTTTCTCGTATTTTTTTCAATTTTCGGACCAGAAAAAAAATAATAATTTAAACTTGACAAATGCAATCAAATAAGCCTCTCGTAGAAAAAAGGTATATTTAATAGGTATAAATTTCTGGTTCAAATCATGCAAATCTATCAACGCGCGTCAAAAATAAAAGCTTGGTACTTAGAAGGGTTAAAGAAGGTTTTTCTCATTTGGGAATTCAGTTTAACAATTCAGTAGCAAACTGTTTGTTATTCAGTTTAGTGTGATGAAGGACTATTTTCAAAGAAAATTTATACATAGAAAAACATATGTTACACAATATGTTTCCTCCTACTCCAAAAAAGCAATCCTTATTTGTACAGGGTGTTCCAAAAGGTTGTGTACATATTTTAAGAGGTTGGTTGTGTGTGAACTGCTATGCAGGATTCGAAAATTTACATCTATTAAAATGACAAAATGAGTAAGATATCTGATTGTTTCCTTATTTTAAGCGGATGAGATATCCAATAATCGTCTTGTATACAGATAATAAAACTCTTCTTTCTGTTCGCAGAATTTTATTAGCTTGCTTGAAATAACAAAAAACCAGGACATAAATAGGTGTTGATGTCAAGAAATATATACATATTTACAAACACTAGAGGTACTTTAAGTTTTACAGTTACCACCGTACTGTTACAAAAAGGTGATATGAAATTATTTAAACTTTTCTCGGATATTCTCGCCATACTATTTCTGTAAATTTGGCGGAATAAAATTCACCATCTAATCTCATAACGAAGAATTTAACTTAAACAAAAAGATGTTAACTTTCTATTTTTTCTCAGTCAAGCACTCACTCTCGTTAAATAATAAAAAGAAAAGAAAGAAACCTTAGCCAAAAGCCGCGTGTAACAAATAATGACTTCGGAATCAACCAAAAGCCGCGTGCACAAATAACAGAAATTATTTAATCGGTATTAGTCCAAGGTTTTAAGGTCGCGTGCACAAATAAAAAATATTACACCATCTCTAACAGCGACAGACTACGCTGAAACAAACAATTTTTGTATAGCATAGGAAACCAGGGTCCTAGTCATAAATATAGGGTGTCTCATTCAAAGACAAGCACGGATTTCCATTCGTAACTTTAATACAATGAAGATAATTTACTTAAATATTCAACGGAATAACTTTATTTTGTGTGAAATGCGTTGATACCATTGGCAGTTCGCGACTTTAAATTTCGCAATCTTTCAGTGCATCCTGTATATCTTCTAAAGGAAACCTTCTGAGGATTTCACTAAACCAGAAGTATGAAAGGATTGAAATTTTTCTACCAAAAAGGTGTTTTGTAAATCAACTTTTCACGTTTGAGGAATTAAACGTAATAGAGAAATCTTCCGCCTAAAAGTTTGTTTTTATTACCTAAAAGTTTTCATTGTCAATGTTGTTAGAAAATTTTAAAAGACGTAATGCGGAAGGAATGGTTTTGATAAGAAGAGAGTTTCAACTGCAAAAATATTTACATTTTGAGTAAGATGGCCGTTTCGGAAGTGCTATGAAAACAGTTTGCAAAAGTTTTCCCACCTGGAAAAGCATCTTAATTCCAATCAGATTATTTATATTTAGAGGTTTCATGTAGTTATTGGAAGAAAAAGTCCGAAATTAAATTATCGATATTTTTAAATTTGCTAAATGTCTTATAAGAAAAATAAGCATTGATCCTTTTTTCCGCTCTTTTCTGAGTAGCATAAATAAAATCTCGTATCAAAAGTTTAAAATGGTGTTTATTTGCTTTGCTTTAAAGTGCTCATTAGTTGTGTTCGTTTTTTTTAAATTGTTATGCGGAAATGCTTTCTTTTTATTTTTACAAGAGAAGAGGTTTTCATGAAAATGTTTATTAATTTTATAAAATGATAGTTCTCAAGCTACACATAACATGAAGAAATTAAGCCTCTAAAGCAGGGCTAGACGTCAACCTTTTAACTAACATGAGAACATCTGAATTTTTTTGCCATTTTCCCGGCCGCACTATCCTGTGTATGTGGATTTCTTTATACCCTCGAAACATCCCAACGGCTGGATGGATTTTAATGAATGAGGTCTCTATCGATTCGTCTTAACTGATATGAAGGTGAGACCTCTTTGAATATTACATATTCTGATATATCATTTTCTCAAAATTAGAAAAAAGAGATAAGGAATTTCCCTTACCTCAGAATGTCGCAGGGTCTGCCCCGATCCTTGGTTGAACTTCTTCAGTGAAGTCATTTTCATATTTCACAAGAAAAATACCTATAGTGTTATAAATAGAAAGTTGGACTATGTGTTACTTATTTTTCTTTTGAATCACTAGTGTGCCTGGTTGAACCACAAAAGCAGATTTCTTTTCCTTTAAATGATTTAATAAATTTCTAGGTTAAACGTAATTAATAACAGAAACGGAGGGAGAGGGAAAAAACACCTCTTCCCTTCCGAAAGAAACATTATAGAAGGACGCGCGAAAAGCCGATTCAGATACATTGGGCAAAGTCCACATACATGCCCAGTGTAGGAACATCAACAGCAGAAATTCTGGGTTGGGCACAAACACGTACATCAAAGAATACTGAAATGAAAGTAACAGAAAATGAATTAAAAGAAAAGTCATTAAAAGTCTGGGATATTATAAGGGATTTTTTGTTTCAAAGATTCTGACACGTAACACCCCCGCTGAATCGGCGGAACAAAAAAAGTTTATAAGTTTAATATAGTTTTTCTGCGAAGCACGAATCGAAGCTGGGGCAGGGGTTTCGTCAGCAGATCGGCAGTCATTTCTGCAGTTTCAAGGTAAGTCATAGTTATTGCCCCTTCCTCGACAAGGTTTCTCAATAAATGATAACGAAGATATATATGCTTGGTTCTTTGATGATGCTTGTCGCTTTCGGCAAGTTTAATGGAGGACTGGTTGTCCTCAAACAGTTGTATAGGTAGTTCTTGCTCGAGGTCCAGTTCCTTCAGGAGTTGTAGAATCCAAATTGTCTCTTGTGCTGCACAAGCGGCAGCCACGTACTCTGATTCAGCTGATGACATGGCAATGCAAGCCTGCTTTTTTTATGTCCACAGAAGTGGGTTATTTCCAATCATAAGTAGGATTCCTGACACTGACTTTCTGTCAGTAGGATCATTTGCCCAGTCTGAATCAGAATATGCCCTCAAGACAGGTTTCTCTAAATTAGTGTATGTTAATTTTAAGTCAATTGTAGTTTTAAGATATCTGATTGTTCGCTTATCAGCTTTCCAATCCTTAGCCATTGGACGCTCGTTTCTGCGACTTAAATTATGTACACCGGCACTAATATCTGGCCTAGATACAGTCGCGATGTATAGTAGAGCTCCTACGGCTTGTCTGTAATTCGTATTATTCGGAAGGAGATTTTCATTATCCGCTAATTTAACGTATCCTGGTTCCATTGGTATATTAGTTGGTTTCGAGTTTTCTAAGCCGAATTTGATTATCGAATCATTAATTTTATTAATTTGATCAAGCGTCATGGTATTTTTGTCAGGCCGATTTATATTTATCCCTAGATAATATTTTGCTTCACCTAAGTCAGTTATAGGGCATTCTTTGTTTATTCGTTTACAAGTTTATTAATGTTCTCATCTTCCCCAGCTATGAGGAGATCATCTACATAAACGATTGCGTAAGTCGCTGTGTTATTGGTTGTTTGTTTATATAAACATTTATCGATCCTACTTTGGTGAAAACCTAATTTAGATAATGATTTATGTAATGTCAGGTCCCACGCTCTGGCGGCCTGCTTAAAACCATAAATGGCCTTTTTGAGTCTGCATACCTTATGCTCCTCTCCCGGAACTGTTAGCCTTCAGGCTGATGCATATACACATTTTCTTGCAATTCCCCGTGAAGGAAAGCGGTCTTAATATCTACATGTCTTAAGTTGAGATCCTTATACAATGCCATTGCTAAAAAACTTCTAATTGTCGTATGAGACGCGACTGGTGCAAAGGTCTCATCATAATCTACCCCATATTTTTGGGAAAAACCCTTTGCGACCAGCCTAGCCTTAAACTTTTCTAGCAAACCCTGGCTATTGTATTTAGATTTGAATGCCCACTTGCAACCGATCATTTTCGTTCCTGTTGGGACTTCGACTAATTCCCATGTATCATTTTCGCGAAGAGAATTCATTTCTTCTGAAGTCGCTTCTATCCACTTCTCCTTTTCAATCGGGTTTTGCATATTTTTTATATCGTCCCAACTTTTCGGAATTTCTACTTTAACGTTATTTGTTAAGAACGCAAACCTATCAGGAGGAACTCCCCTACTCGGTCTGTTTGATATACGCGGGACGTTCTGCGTTGTATCCGAATTTGCATTTTGATTTTGCGTTGTATCTTCGGCGCTGTCAATATTATCCTCGATTAATTGTAATTTTGGAACCGGATTTTCAGAATTCGGTATTTCATTGGTTTTATTTGATATGCTATCCTCAGTTATGTTTTTACTTTTAGTCTCCAGAAATTTTACGGTTCTACTTATTACGACTTTCTTACCGTCCGTACAAATTCTGTAGCCCTTACTCCTACTGTCGTAACCTACGAATATCCCCTCTATGGCTGTATTATCCAATTTTCTTCTATGAGTCTTTTCTACATAAGCAAAGTCGCGACAACCGAAGGTTTTAATATTTGAAAGATCTGGTTTGCGAACAGTCCATTTTTCGTAGGGAGTGCATTCGTTGGATGAAGTCGGGAGGCGATTTTGTATGTAAGTTGCGGTGCAGACGGCTTCGCCGCAGAATGAGTTAGGTAAACCACTGTCTTTAAGTAGGCAGCGAGCCATCTCCATCAAGGTACGGTTCTTACGCTCCGCAACCCCATTGTGAGGTGCGAATACGGAACAGTAAGTTGATGGTTAATCCCCTCATTTTTTAGATAATTTTCAATTTCCTTCCCTGTGTATTCCCCTCCGTTGTCAGTACGGATAGCACGCACCTTCCTGCCAAATTTATTCGCGGTCATTGCAACATATTCTTTAAATTTAGGGAAAACTTCATCTTTGGTTCTCAGTAAGTACATTATGGTAAACCGGCTAAAATCATCTACAAAAGTCAAAAAATAATATTTTCCGCCAACCGTCGCTGTTTGCATAGGCCCACATAAATCGGAGTGCAATAATTCTGTGGGCTTTGTAGCTTGAAAACTAGCGGCTTTGGGGTATAGATCACTAGTGAGTTTAGAAATTATGCCTGTTTCGCATGCATCACCGTGTTTACATTTGTCAATTTTAATTCCTAACGCCATATCATTATTTACTAATTCCTTAATATGATTAACGTTTCTGTGGCCTAATCTCCTATGCCACTTGTGTAGACAATTTTTATTTTCGCATTCATTTATAATATTTACATTGTGAGACATATTTTGTTCTATTTTGCATTCATATAAATTATTGTTTACATAGCCCTCGAGGTACGTAACACCTTCGTGAATTATCTTGCAAGATTGTTTTTCAAATATGGCTTTTCAACCATTTTCAGTAGCCCTTTTTATAGAAATTAAATTTGTTTCAATTTCGGGTATATACAATACATTCTTTAGTGTTATCGTTCTGTGTGCATTATCCGACATTAATGTATTTAATTTTATAGTCTCGTAACCCTCAGAGCAAAGTTCTTGACCGTTTGCTATTGTTACGCTAGAAGCACTGTTAGGAAAATCATTAAACTTGTTTTTGTTATTACAAATATGAGTTGAAGACCCTGAATCAATCACCCAGAGATCTTTTACATTATCCCCAAAAAATGTAACATTTCTATCATTAGGTGTTTCTTCTTCAAAATTCCTATTTTTGTTAGTATTCGCATATGCGCTGCCTTGAGAGCATATAGCAGATTTTTGTGACTGGTTGGGAACACGATTAGGGTATTGGTACTGCTTAGGATTATTTTTATTTTTATTTTTCAAGGTCCAACAATCATCAATGTTGTGAGAGTTCTTTTTGCAGTACCGGCAGAATTTATTTCGTTTGTTTTTATGGAATGTCACCACTTTTAATGCGCAGTGACAGTTCTCACTTTCGCGGTTATTTTAAACTCTTTTCAAATGTTCGTCAGCAATTTAGTGCGAATAAAACTAGCACTAAGGTCACGCTCACCCCTCGCCTCCAAAGCGGTAATGAGACCGTCATAACTGGAAGGGAGAGAGCAGGGCATTAAAGCAGCAAGGTGTTGATCACTTACATTTTTGCCGATAGCGGCTAGCTTATCGCGAGTTTCATAAATTTGGTAAGGTGATCAACCATATTACCACCTTCGTTTAATTTTATGGAATAAAGTTTTCTTAGAAGAAATAGTTTACTACTTAGATTAGAACGTTCATGAACTTCCTTTAAAGCAAGCCAACACTCTCGCGCGCTTTTTAAATTCTTCACATTTATGATCTGATCATCATCGATCAACAAATTTATAATGGCACGCGCTTTCCTATTTTTGTTTCTAAAATCCTCTGTCATTGGATCGGGCGGGTCCTGACTGATAGCACTATAGAGGTCCTCCTTCTGTAAATACATCTCTAATCTGAACTTCCAAACATTATAATTGCTTGAGTTCAGTTTTTCTATCACAGTATCCTTTAAGATACTCATTTTTCATATATAGACTACGATCTTATATATGTATAAATATTATGTCAATATTCGAATTATATGAATAAAAAGGCTTTAAATAATGTTGTTTCAATAGTATCGTTAAGTTGCTTACGCTTTTTCAGGCATAGCAAAAATACTTATTATAAAACATTTTTCTAAAGTTTCATATGATATCAAATTCTATATTTCAAATATTTTAAGATACTATTCTTAAAGAATAAAGTAGCAATAATTTTCCAGTTTTCCTCTGTAGCAATGCGACAAATCACGTTACATAATCTGATATGAAGGAGAGACCTCTTTGAATATCATATATTCTAATATATCATTTTCTCAAAATTAGAAAAAAGAGATAAGGAATTTCTCTTACCTCAGAATGTCGCAGGGTTCGCCCCGATCCTTGGTTGAACTTCTTCAGTGAAGACATCTGCATATTTCACAAGAAAAATACCTATAATGTTATAAATAGAAAGTTAGGCTATGTGTTGCTTATTATTTTTATTTTGAATCACTAGTGTGCATGGTTGAACCACAAAAGCAGATTTCTTTTCCTTTAAATGATTTAATAAATTTCTAGGTTTAATAACAGAAACGGAGGGAGAGGAAAAAAAACCTCTTGCCTTCCAAAAGAAACATTATAGAAGGACGCGCGAAAAGCCTATTCAGATACATTGGGCAAAGTCCACATACATGCCCAATGTAGGAATATCAACCGCAGAAATTCTGGGTTGGGCACAAACACGTACATCAAAGAACCCTGAAATGAAAGTAACAGAAAATGAATTAAAAGAAAAGTCATTAAAAGTCTGGGATATTATAAGAGTTTTTTTGTTTCAAAGATTCTTTCTTTCTAAGACGTAACATTAACGGCCCGATGGTTATAGGCTAGGTTTTGTTTTTATAAATTCAAAATGGCGGCCGCAAAATACAAAATGGCGGTAGAGACGAAAAAAATTTACGCACCCTACTGAGTGGCATATCATTGGATATGTCTTTCAAAATGAAGACGATGTTTCATTGACTATTTTACAGTCAGAAGCTCCGTTAAAATATTATACAACCTGGAAGTTGTGTAGGTAGGATCTCTAGCTTTACTGCAACTCTAACCATCATAGATATCTATAGACCTCATCAAAACAGTGTTTATAGATAGGAACTAACAATTATACACAACTTAAAAGTCATCAATACAAGTAAATAAAAAAAATAAGTAAGTAATATAAACAAGTAATATGAAAAAAATATTTTAAGTCAATTCCAACTTAGGTCAATACGAGAATTTTTTTTCTCCCATTCTTCTTTCATCTTGAGTGGCGCTTAAAATGCAGCCTTGATCAAGAAGAGGGCTCTCTCGGTCTTAAAATACCTTGATCAAGAAGAGGACTCTCTTGATTATTTAAAATTAATTAATTTAATTAATGAATTAATATTTGAAAAAACTGAATTAACATCAAGTGTCATCCGCTACAAGTAAAAAAAAATTATTTGAGGTTGATTGGATGAATAATAAGTATTTTATTAACGATTGAAAATTTGAACAAGATATATATAGCGAGAATGTGAACTAATAGTAGGAATTGAAAAAAAAAAATAGTTTCACATTGATGAGAAATAATTAATTAGTTCGCTTTTCACGCAGTCGGGTTTTTGATTTTTTAAATTTAATTGTTTATTGACTCTGTTAACGATCTCGTCGCTTGAATATCCGGTGCACGTATACGTGAAACACGTGGCGTCTTTGAATCTATACGCCAATCTCTCCATTGACGCTGCGAGGCATGTATTACTGTTGGTTGATGCAATTTTGAACATTTGTTGTAAACATGCACTTGTCAATGACGCTGTCAATAAGCATTCCTTTCATCTCTCTTTCCTGTGTTTGTGCTTCAACACCTCACCTGAGCCCATACATTCTTATACAATAAACTGTTATGACAGTGTCCTCTATCAACTCTTACATTTTGGCCCATGAGTTCACGGAAACTCTGTATATGTGTATATATGTGCAGAGGGGGGTTTATGTACTTGCACAACTCTACATATTTGATGAATGCATATGTACAGTCGGACAAATAAAAAGTTCCTCCCCCCCCCTCTTTTATTTCATCGAAAAATAGATGCAATGAAAAAAAAATAACCATTTAATTAAGAATTATGTTTCCTTTTAATGCATCTTTAAAAAATAAGCTTAGGAGCCCTCTTCATAACGAAATTTTATCAAAATTTGAAATTTTCAATACGAACACTTAATTTTGACTAAGAATATACAAATCATGAAATTAATATTCGAAAACTTATGTATTGTAATCTGTAGAAGTTTTAACAGAAATAAATTTCTAGAAGCCTCAAATATTCGAATCCAAAATTTAATTTCATCCCGCCTAGTAGTTTATTATCCGAGTAGTAGAAAATTATCCGCATTGCAGCTTGTCTTGCAACTAAAAATTTTGAATTACTTTAGGAGTTCCAAAGTGTACGTCTGCAGATTTCCCAAACTACTTCACCGAATGACTTGCCGCTTGGTATCCAAAGGTAATATTTGCCAAAGAATCCAAATATAATGTCAAAATTAGGTATTATTAGTATTGAAATTTTCAAAGTTTGAAACAATTTCTTTATGAAGACAGTCTCCTAAGTTTTTCTTTTTCAACATACATTAAAGGAAGACATAACTCCTAATTAAATAACTGATTTTCGCTTTTATTATCGTCTATATGCCGATAAAATAGATGGGGTTGGAGGGTGGTGATTTTTTTTCATGACCGACTGTAGATTTAGACAAATATTCAAGGGCAAGGTGTGAAAAAGCTTCTATGCAAATACCAAGGATTTAACCCTTTAGCGGACGGTGACCACAAAAAAGGGACACCTTATTTTAAAAGTACTGGCACCCAGAATATTTAATTGAAATTTTCCTTTTATAAAATACGGGAAAATAAGAAAGTTTTTATTTTCTTTATTTATGTTTTTATTTAAATGAATTTATTAATTCATTTCTAAATTCTGATGTCAGTCCATCATTTCATCATTTTACAAAAAGAATTACTCCGCGCCGGAAAGGGTTCATACCCGAAAATGCTGTCTTTTTAAATTTGAGTGAGTCTTTCAAAATTCGATTCATTGCAAAAACAATTTAACCGCTCCGGGACCAACGTACCATATCCGAATTTTTTTCGGATGGCACCACTTTTTTAAAATATTTACATGTAGTAATTTAATCACGGAAACGTCCTAACTAAATAAGGCAAATATTGCTTTTCTTTATGAACGGTACCAAAGACAAGTGCCGCGTGCAGCTTTTGAAAATACATACACTGGCGTGCAAAAATTAAGGACGAGAGGGTTTTTCGAATGTAACATCGTGCAGAAGTTTTCCACATCGACCAGAATCGTACCATAAGATCTCCAAGATGTGAAAATTTGGGACAAGTGATAAAAACCATCTAAAAGGGGAATTAAAAGATACAAAAGCACTTTATTGAAAAGGTCACTTGGAGCACAACTGCAGAGAAGGCAGAAACGTCCTTCTTACAGGCACCTGGCAGGAACAATTCAGTCTCTAATAAGTGATATGGTTACCCGTTACTGCGATGCAGGATTTACAACGTATGTCCATGCTGAGGACTAGGTTGTCAAGGAGCTGTTGAGGCATCAAGTCACATTCCTCTTGTAACGCCAATTGCAGCTACGGAATCGTTGCTGGCGCCTGGTCACGTGGTGCCAAGCGTCTCCAGAGAAGGTCCCACACATTTTCTATGGGATTTAGGTCCGGGGACTTTGCAGGCCAATCCATGCGTTGAATATCTTCACTTTCCAAGAGTTCTTCGACAGACGCTGTACGATGAGGGGGAGCGTTGTCGTCTATGAAGGGGAAGTCCAGACCCACAGCACCTCTAAACAGACGCACGTGAGGCAAGAGAATCTCGGCGCAATACCGGGTACCAGAGACTTAACCTCCTTGGAAGACGTGGAGTTTCGTACAACTACCGAGCATGATACCGGCCCAAACAAGAACTCCGGCGCCTCCAAAACGGTCAGTTTCGATTATGTTGGAGGGGTGATTACGTGTTCCTTGCTCTCTCGAGATGTGTATACGTTCAGAATCTCTCGTCAGACTAAATCGGCTTCCATCCGTAAAGAGTACTCGACCCCAATTCTGTTGTGCCCAGTTTTTGTGCTCCTGTCACCACAGAAAACGGCGTCTCCGATGAGCAGACGTTAATGGTACACACCGTACTGGTCGTCGTGCATATAGACAACCTTTGTGCAGCCTCCTAGCCACGGTAAAACGTGATATCCGACGTCCAGTAGTCTGCTCCATCTGCCTTGCAATTTCTACAGCTGTCTTCCACCTGTAGGACAATTTAACGGTTTTCCGATGTTGTTGTTGCTCATGGGCGACCACAGCTGAATGCTCGGACAGCTGTTCCCATCGTTTGAAATGCACTCCAGGCTTGTGAAGCGATGCTGTGAACGATCCCGAATTCCTCTGCCACACTTGTCACACTTCGACATTCTTCGAACCTCCCAATGATGCGACCTTGTGTAAGGTCATCCAGATGACATCTCCTGGATTTCCTCTTGGCCATATCACACAATAGTTGCAAAAAGCCGTCGTTGAAATCACTGTACACCGTGGAATAGATTTAAACGAATTGCTGAACGTCCACTGCCTCTGTGCTTTATCCCCTAAGGACCTCCTCCTTTTTCGTCATATGCAATATATGCGAATGACCTACTGCATTTGTTCCAGGTCTATTTCCTGATTGGTCTGTCATTTCGTTCTGTTGCCTTTTTCGGCTTTTATGATAACTATACCAGGGATGACCGAGCTAAGCTCGGTCAAAATTAGCTTTGTGTTTAATTCGATATGTTATTTCCACTGTATCATTCTTGCTGTTTAGATACAATTGGCATGATCCTGAGTCATAGTGACCTAAAATGACCCACGAATCGAATTTTTTCGAACATGCGACATAACCAATACTCTTCTAGAACCCGAAAACGACAGAATACAAAATTTAGTCAAAATCGTTAAAGTCGTTTTATTGATAGAATTAACTTGACCCACGGTAACCCAAAAATGACCCACTAATCTAAATTTATCGAACATGTGACCTATTCCAATGGACTTCTCGTGCTGGGAAACAATGTAATAAAAATTTTTGTCGAAACTGTTTGAGCCGTTTTTTCGATGCAATTAGCTTGACCCACAGTGACCCAAAAATAACCCACTAATCGAATTTTCTCGTACATGTGACCTAGCCCAATTATCTTCTCATGCTCAGAAACGGTATAATACGAAATTTTGTCAAAATGTTTTGAACCGTTTTTTAGATACAATTAGCTTAACTCACAGTGATCCAGAAATGACCCACTAATCGAATTTTCTCGAACTACTTAACCCAATAGTCTTCTCATGCACAGAAACGGTATAATACAAAATTTTGTCAAAAACGTTTGAGTCGTTTTTTAGATACAATTATCTTGACCCACAGCGACCCAAAAATGACCCACTAATCGAATTTCCTCGAACATTTGAGTTAGCCCAACGGTCTTCTCATGCTCTGAAACGATATAATACAGAATTTTGTCAAAATGTTTTGAGCCGTTTCTTAGAAACAATTAGCTTGACACATAGTGACCCAAAAATGACCCAGTAATCGAATTTTCTCGAACATGTGACTTACCCCAATGGTCATCTCACGCCCAGAATCGGTATATTACAAAATTTTATCAAAATCGTTTGAATCGTTTTTTAGATACAATTATCTTGACCCACAGTGACCCAAAAATGACCCACTAATCGAATTTTCTCGCACATGTGACTTAGCCCAATAGTCTTCTCATGCCCACAAACGGTATAATACAAAATTTTGTCAAAATCGTTTGATTCATTTTTTAGATACAAATAGCTTGACGCACAGCGACCCAAAATAACCCACTAATCAATTTTTCTCGAACATGTGACTTAGCCCAATGGTCAACTCATGCCCAGAATAGGTATATTACAAAATTTTGTCAAAGTGTTTTGAGCCTTTTTAGATACAGTTAGCTTGACACCTGACACATTGTGACCCAAAATGGCCCACTAATCGAATTTTCTTGAACATGGGACATAACCCAATGGTATTCTCGTGCCCGAAAACGATAAAAATCAAAATTTCGTCAAAATTGTTAGAGCTGTTTTCTAGATAAGCTTAGCTTGATCCAGAGTGACCCAAAAATCACCCACTAATCGAATTTTCTTGTACATGTGACTTAGCCCAATTGTCTTCTCATGCTCAGAAACGGTATAATACAAAATTTTGTCAAAATGTTTTGAGCCGTTTCTTTAGATACAATTAGCTTGACTCACAGTGATCTAGAAATGACTTACTAATCGAATTTTCTCGAACATGTGGCTTAACCCAATAGTCTTCTCATGCCCAGAAACGGTGTAATACAAAATTTTGTCAAAATCGTTTGAGTCGTTTTTTAGATACAATTATTTTGACCCTTAGTGACCTAAAATAACCCATGAATCAATTTTTCTCGAACATGTGAATTAGCCCAATGGTCAACTCATGCCCAGAAGCAGTATAATACAAAATTTTGTCAAAGTGTTTTGAGCCTTTTTTAGATTCAGTTAGCTTGACACCTGACCCATTGTGACCCAAAATGATCCACTAATCGAGTTTTCTTGAACATGGGATCTAGCCCAATGTTATTCTCGTGCCCGAAAACGATAGAAAGCGAACTTTCGTCAAAATCGTTAGAGCTGTTTTCTAGATAAGCTTAGCTTTGTTCACAGTGACCCAAAAATGACCGACTAATCAAAATTTCTCGAATATGTGACAATAGTTTTCTCGTGCCCAAAAACGGTTGGATATAAAATTTAGTCAAAATCGATTGGACCGTTTTTAAGATATAATTAGCTTCGCCCTGACCCCCTTATGACCCCTTATGACCCACTAATCTAATTTTCTCGAACATGTGACCTAGCCCAATGGTCTTCTCGTGCCCAAAAATTATAGAAAGGAAAATTTCGTCAAAATCGTTAGAGCTGTTTTCTAGATAGGCTTAGCTTGACCCACAGTGACCCAAAAATGACCCACTAATCGAATTTTCTCTAACATGTGACTTAGCCCATTGGTCTTCTCGTAATCCAAATCAGTAAATTACGAAATTTAGTCAAAATCGTTTGAGCCTTTTTTTAGATAAAATTAGCTTGACCCGTAGTGACCCAAAATTAAAATTTCTCAAACATGTGACCTAGCCCAATAGTTTTCTCGTGCCTAAAAACGGTTGGATATAAAATTTAGTCAAAATCGATTGAACTGTTTTTTAGATATAATTAGCTTCACCCTGACGCATTATGACCCAAAATGACCCACTAATCGAATTTTCTCGAACATGTAACCTAGCCCAATGTTCTTCTCGGGCCCGAAAATGGTAAAATGCAAAATTTTGTCAAAATCGTTAGAGCCGTTTTTAAGATAAAATTTACATACACACACACATACATACACACAATTTTTGCTCGTATTATAGTATAACATTTATCTGCTCCGTCCTTAATTTTTGCACACCGGTGTATGTACACCCACTGTCCCGAAGGAATTATGAAAAATTTACAAATTGAGAACTTTTTCTTTCTTTTAAACAGAATTAACATTTGTTAGATTTTTCCGGCTGCAATATGTTAGGTAATGGGGGCACTTTGGAATATCTTACATTTCAGAAGTTGTAGTGTAGATAAACATTAATAGTACTCACAGGCAGTGACAGATGATAAAGCAGTCAACCCTTAAGCGTAATATTAAATTCAAGCATTGACGGGGATTTATATTAATTTGTTTGGCTTGACAAAATTACAGCAACTTAATCTGCTTATTTATAAGTCTTTTTTTTTTCAGTATAAAGGTATAAAGTAAAATATATCGTTAAAAGAAATGTGAAACTTTTTAAATTCACATATTTTACAAAGTATTAAGGGTTAAAAATCTCATTGTAGCCCCAAGCTTATCAAGAAGAAATTATAAAATCTGAAGGTAGGAAGTAAGACAGGTCTAGAGACATATTCTAACGTGGCAAATTATGTATAGCGTATGGTGTTCAAGGCAAGAAAGAATGTATTTTTACCACCTTAAAAGCTAAAGATATGCAACTGCGAATAACTAATCACAGCTGCCAACTTTTACGCTTTCTTCTTAACACTAAATTTTTATACTAAATATTGTCTTGTTTAATCTTTGAAATCTCGTGATTAAACAAGCCGTAAATCTCTATTAAATTTTAGTGGTAGCCAAAAAGCGTAAAAGTTGGCAGCTATGAATAATATTAAATCAAGTGACAATTTATTAGAAAAAAATGACCCAATTCTTATTAACTTACCAATACCTTCGTAAATATTTTAAGTAACTAATTTATTCTTTAATGGTTCTAATTTATTATTTAATGACTAGTGAGTTTTATCATCATATGTCTCAATATCAAGTTTTTCTTTACTGAATAATGTATCTCAATAGTGTAAATATATAATAACAGTTGCACTAGAATGGCCGGAAATTTTACATAATTTACACCAGACTTTTTATTTAAAACTATTTAAATTATTTAACTTATTTCTGTGTGGTATTAACTGATTTTATGAGGAAATTTCTCGTTTGAATCAACATTTAATCTTTTGGTCGGAGTCAACTTGACTCCTACTGGACGTCCTAGTGTTAAACAACATTTGCTAATAAAGTAACAGATTCAGTAAAATCTTTGCAAAGCATTAGTTGCATTTCTGAATCCTTTTGAGAGCAATAAAAGTGGTATGAATACATTTTCAAGATGTCAGAAGAATGAATCATTTATATCTGTTAATATAGAATTTTATAACATAGATTATTTGATCATGGCACTGACTCTTTGTTGAGCTTTGAAACTTGAAACGAGCCACTAAGCCAAAGATCTGTTTTATTATAATTTACGGCAGAACAAATTAATCATGTGTAATATCATACTGAAGTACACCTTAAAAAGGTAAAAATGATCCTTGATCTTCCAAGAAAGCTTACGAAACTGTAAAATAACGATTTCTGAGTTACCCACGATTCCTAAAAAGCGTACATTTATCTTTAGAAACCCTAGAAAACAATAGATTTCTAAGATTTAAAGAAGGATTTATTAAACAAATGTTTCTTTTGCCGCCTGTGATTTTCGAAAACGATTCCAAGTAATTTTTATAGTATATTAATCAGCTCTCTCAACCCGGTACCAATTACGAAATATCGATTTTTCAGTTGCTGTGAATTTTCAAGTAAACATTTTCAGCTGCGTAATAGACTTTACGCATGCAAGAGTTACAAAATATATATTTTTTTATTTTACGCTGTCGATTTAGCATGGTCATCTGTTTAACATGAAAATGTTTACTTGAGAATTGGTAGTATCCGTAAAATCGATATTTCGTGTTGATACCGGGTTAAGAGAACTGATAAATACACTGTCAAAACTACCCGGAAACGTTTCGGAAAATTATAGGCAGCAAAAGAAAGATTTGTAACCAAAACGCTTCTTTAAATCTCGGAAGTCTATTGGCTTCTGAAGGTCATGGAAAACTTTTCGGAATCATGGATAACCCTTAAGAGGTTACATTATATTTTCGTAAACCTTCTTATTAGATGAAGAAAGCTTTCTCTTTTCTATAATGTTCACGTAATTATGTGTTCAATGCTTGATTGACATTTTCTAAGGCTGCGGGAAGTATACTTTCCTCTTAATTTTAATCCCCAAATGCCAAGTTTGTACCAGAATTTCTCAATAAATTTTGCTTTTGTAATGTACTCGACGAAAAGCATTTAATTATTTTCAAATCAATTTGTTCTTAAATTCTGGTGACATTCCATATCTCAAAATTTTATCAAAAGAACTAATTTGTCTTCTAAAGGGGTAAATGATCTTTCTTTTTGTTATCTGAGAGTTTTACACTTGTTTAAAATATATTATTTGTTTGTGCTCTATTCCAATCTACCCCACATGTTGGGGGCAAGTTCCGGCAGTTGAAAGGGTGTATATTTATTTTATTTTAACTTTTTCTAAAGCAGATACTTAAGTCACCTATTTATCTATGTATTTATTTATTTATTTTATCTAATTCAAGCTATCAACATTCATTTTATAAAAAGTGAGCAAAAATTAAAATATACATAAATCATTACTCGATGGTGTTGGTGTTATTTATGACGGCCGATTATCTGCAGGAGGGATATGGGGCGGTCCTAGGGGAGTGACCTCCGCGGGGATCTTTCTAAAGGAACCTAACCCATATTTACGCAAGGTTTCCCAAAGTTCGAAAAAAAACACGAAAACTCCGAAGGGTTAGGCCGACGGGCGCGATTGGGTTCGAACCCCACACCTCTTGTCTACCAGCTTGGTGGGGCAAATCATTACTTGAAAAATGGCCTAAGGTTTTACCTATATTGATGCATATGTAGAAATTTATGAAAGTTTCGCGGGCACAAAAAAAAAAAAAAAAAAAAAAAAAAAATCCCTGCCGGCCCGGCCTACAGGCAGAGGTAGATTTCGAAGTTAAGTATACTAATTTCACCAACAAAAACTAAATCATTATTAGATATAAATCCACTTTAACAGTTTTATCTGTCTGCTTTTGACGAGTTTTTATTTCATTTTTATGAAATAGCTGGTTTTATCAGAATCATGTTAAGGCGATATTAAAAAAAATATTTTTCCATGCTCAACAAACAACAACTCGAAATTTTCTGGCACATTTTCAGATTCATTTTTAATAAAAAAAATAAATATATGAAACATGCTGACGTGATTTTTGAAAAGATTTATAAGCGATCTGTGTTTTTATTTTTCTTTCAATTAATTAAAACTTGATTAATAAAAAATTATTTTCTCAGTAGGACAATATTTTTCGTTTCCAACACAACCGCTTCGAGAAATTCTGTTCAAAATGCCCACTTTGACATCATTTTTTGAAATATATTCTGCCTCTATCAAAAAATCGATAATTACTGTACATTATATGGTTTCTGAATAAGAGAATCTAGCAATTGGATTCGTTTGAGAGCAAAAATGAATTTAAAAATGAGTAAGAAAATAAGCAGTTTGGATTTGAATGCACCCTTAATAAGATGAATTTTTTCTTCAACCGCTATGTATTTTTAATTTATTTTTGCTCTAAGAATTGGCCCTATCAAAAACTTGTCTGTATAAATGTTGAAGACAATATTAAGAAGATATATGATAAATTCATGGGGATTTTATATCTTTTGAATTGACGGAGTTATGGATTTTTTACTTCTTCAAACCTCCTTTTTGTTTTCGTTTTTTTTTTTTTTTTTTTTTTTTTTTTTTTTTTTTTTTTTTTGGTACGAATTGGTCCTATCAAAAACTTGTGAATATAAAAGTTGTAGCTAATATTAAGGAAATTTATAATAAAATTAATTGGAATTGATATCTTGAGAATTGACGAAGTTATGAATTTTTTTCTCCCAAAAACCCTATTTTTTGCGCCCCTAGAGCCCATTTTTAACTTTATCAAAACTCTGTGATACATAAAATTTTGGCCCTATTTTTAGAAGTAATAAAAACTTTAAACTGATTTGATATGTACAAAATTTAAGAAGTTATAGGGGGTTTTCGGTTTTCTCAAAACCCCTCCCTATTTCCATCCCCTTGGTCCGATTTTGACCATTAACGAACTTGACCGAGATTTTATGCCCATTGATTTTATGTATCAGTTTGGAAGAGATTGGTGCAGAATTACGAAATTTATCGTGTCCAGAAGAAAGTGAGATAGATAGATAGATAGATAGATATAAAGTTTTTTACTGAGGGTGGTTTTGGGTTCTAGGGGTCATGATCGGTGTAGATCTCCAAAACTTTTTCAGAAATTCCAACATAGGAACGATTCCAATAGGTAGTATTTCATACGAAATCTACCTAAAAGGTCGATCACCGAATTGTGCCCGCGGACACATGGTTGACGACTGCTGCACAAGGCATTTTTCTTTTTTTTTTCCACACTCGATACTAAAATTACTTTTATATTTTTCGTTCATTTGACAAAAGAGAAGAAAAAGTAATCAAAATTTGAGAAAAAGAATTAAAAAATTTCACTGAATTTTGGAAAAATTACACTGAAAATTTGAAATATTTTTTTTTAAATCAAAAATCTCAGAACATTACAGTTCATTGTTTTATTTACGAAAGACGAAGAAACCATATCTAAAGTTCGTCATGTATTTTTAAATTTATAAGTAAAATAATTATTCTACAAATTCTAACATAATGTTAAGTTATAATAATTTTCAAAATGTACACATTTTGCTTTTATAAAAGCTATGTAAAGGACGATTAAAAAATTAAAAAAAAAAAAAAGAAAAGAAACATTTGTTGCTGATGTATGTATAAAACGGGAATGCATCAATTTTTGTAAATTGATTAAAAATGAATTAAAATTCAATTTTTTATTTGGTATTTGGGATTTCTTCCAACCTGCTGCAATGAAAAAAAATATCAGAAAAGAAAATGCAAAAATATTAATAAAGGTGCTTGTAAATCTGAAAGAGAATATGCTATGCTAAATGAAATATTCTAAACCCTTGAAACATTATTTAAAATTAAAAAAATATTCTTAAGATGCCTAAAGAACTTATAGCTTGCATGCTACAATGGTAGGAAAAGTTAGCTAAAATATTTGTGATTTTTTTTTTTTTAATATGAGCTCTCAGAAATAAATTTTTATTTTATATTTTATAAATCTTTATACCCTTGGTACATTGCATATATGAAAATCAAAATGGTACCTCCCTTCTCTCTGTGTGAAATAAACAGATAATACGTGAAAAAAATGCCAAAAATGTAAAAAATAGCCTAGTTTCGGTAGAAAAAAACTGCTTAACAATTACTGTTAACCTAAATATTATATAATGTGGAACTTAAAAAAGAATAAAAAATGTTATAAAAAAAGTTTTTAGAGGAAACTTTTATATTCAATACTGAAGAAGGTCACTTGCATAATCTTATGAAGTCTAGTGCTGTGCAATGTTGTGGTCTTATATTTTCTGAACACACTGTATTATACATATTTTATGTAGTCATAATAAAGATCATTTTACAAATTAAAGCAGTTGTTCTGCTTGCATCTTCTTAGCCTCGTGCTATTATAATGACGTATCTATAAGACAATAAAAGCAAATTATAGTTCCTTTGTGCATTGTTGATGGCAGACTTAATTTTGACATTTGAACATTTTTAGCACGATAACCTCAAGAACTTTTCAGAACACCTATTGCACGAATGTTTAGCTAAGAACGAATGCAGCGAAAATCTTAAAATAACAAGTTCTTAAAAAGTCCCAACATCATGCCAAAGTATATTTAACAAATCTATAACTATTCGAACGTGAACTTTCTTAGTTCATAAGCTATATATCTGAATGCATCCTAAAAACACAGTAATAAATCTCTCAAAAGTTACACATTAATCAGTTCCACAAGAAGAGTTAAGTAGTTGAAAATCAGTTCATATTTAACCCGTAAAAAATGAATTAGAAACTTTTCAGTTCTTTAAGATTATCTGTGACAAAAAAGCAGTATAAAATGGCCTAAACTTCATGTAAATACGATGACTATATCAAAATATATAACCCTTTTTTTCTTTTTTCAAAATATATAACCCTTTTTTTTTTCCTCCTTTTTTTATCTGAGGACGACTTAACATTTAGAATCCATTTATCTCATAATACATTTTTTCAAGATTTTTCGTATTTAAACTCATATACAGGGTGTATCTGAAATGCTCCAACAAACTTAGGGGGATGATAGTACTCATCCAGACGAACAAAAAATGTAATGAAACATGGGGTCACAAACAACTTATTGAGTCACAAATACGGGGTGTTTAACCCTAACTGAAGTCGGCTTCTCGGTAATAATTTTGCGAAAACTTAAAATATTGCAATAAAAATGCAACAATATGTACCATATTTTGTATGAAATGTGATAACATCACAAAAAAGTGGCAGAAGTTTCATTATACGCGCCAGCAGTATGCATTGGACTCTTCCCATTTTAGACTGTGATTATCGGTTCATACGGTATCATCGATAGTGTGAGTAGCCTGTTTTTCCAGAACTTTTTGTGATGTTATCACATTTCATACAAAATAATGTACATACCGTTACATTTTTATTGCAATATTTTAATTTTTCGTAAAATTATTACCGAGAAGCCGACTTCCGTTAAGTTGAAACACGCTGTATTTGTGACTCAATAAGTGGTTAGCGACCCGATGTTCCATTGCATTTTTTGTTCGCCTTGATGAATACGATCATCCCCCTAAGTTTGTTGAAGCATTTCAGATACACCCTGTATATAAAAATTTCTATAAAAAATAAGTTTATGGGAATTCATATAATTACTTTTAGTTATATTAATGTATCACATCCCGGCTTCCCGGGTTCAGTGTTGCCAGTGGGCTACTTTTTTTCAATTCAGACTTCTTAATTGGCGCCACTTTTTTGAAATGGTAAAATTCGCCTTATTTAATGACATATTAATTAAAGAGAAAACAAGGGGAATTTTACCATTTCAAAAAAGAGGTGCCAATCCAGAAATCTGAATTTTAAAAAAGTAGCCCACTGGTAACACTGCCCGGGTTACAGAATGTAGGTGAAAACTGTTTTTTTTTATTGAAACTTCTAATAGTTTTTTTTTTACATTTAATATATATTTTTGAAATAGCCTACTAACAATACCAAAAAGTATTTTTTTATGAAAAATATCAATTATGTATTCAAATAAAGTTTTTTAAATTCATCAAAAGCGATACTTTCCTATTACCTCCAAGCCGGGAGTTAATAGCCGAATAAATCGCCAAAATTTCGCTACTTACAGTACACTTTTGATTCTGATAATTAGAGTAACACGTAATAAATCGCCAAAATTTCGCTACTTACAGTACACTTTTGATTCTGATAATTAGAGCAGCGCGTAGATCGATTATATGTTTGTTAAATTTGTGTTTTATTTATATTATTTTATTTATTTGTAGATGAAGTATAATGTGAAAAAAGGATGCAGATGAATTTCGTTATAAAATATCAGCCGGAAATAATTCTGAACTATTTATATTGTTTTGAGTGCAAATGCCTTAATCTTTTCTAATCGGACTACACACGCGATAGGTATAGATTTTTAAAAAAAAACATGCCTCAAAATTATTTTTAAAACACCAAAAAATCAGTAAATTGAGATACAGTTTTCAAACAAATTTCATTTCAAAGAACATTTTTTCCCTATTTGACGGTGTAAAAAATTTAAATTATGCGATGCTTAGAGGTTAAAATAAATTGCAGTAAAAGCGAAATTTATTGGCCAGATGTTGCCACCATCAAAATGACGTCAGCGTTACTCACGGACATGATTTGCTTTAAAATATACATATTGATTAGTCATCATTGTGTTTTTTTGTTTTGAGGGAAAATTTTGAAAATATGATTCTAATAGGAGGTCCCCTAAATTGTCCGCTTTTTGAATACCAGATTTTCTTAGAAGCTTTTTTTAAAGATTTTTCTTGCAAATTTTTCAGAAATCGCCTTCGGTAATTAATTCTATCGCAAATATTGTAGAAAACTACCATGAAATTTTCTGTTAAAAAATACTGGTATTCAGTTGGAAGACCATTTGGTAGCTCTACAGTAACAACAATCACTCATAGCAAAAACATCATTTTTTTTAATGCAAATTTCTTTGAAATTGCTGAAAAAAAAAACGCTTTGTTGTTCACAACCACTGAATTTTGATGGAAATCATAAGGTTTTTTAAATGTATAATTTTGTTTTACTGAAATAAATAAAGTGTAATAGAAATAAGAATAAGAATTTTGTTTTCCGCCTCATAACCATATTACTAAAAAAAATTTAGAAAATTTCGAATGTTTTTAAAGTAATATTAAGGAGAACGCAAGTTTTCAAAATATTGTTTGGTCAAAAAAGTTGTCATTTTTTGTGAAATATAAAATTATGTAGAGATGACCAAAAAAGAAGAAAGAGAGTAAAAAAAATAATAGGTCAAGTGCGAGTTTTACTTGCACGCAAAGTGTTCCGTACAACAAAGATCTTGTACAAAGTTTAAACCTAGCATTGTGCCAAGCGTGCTTCGAAAGGAAGTCCCAAAGTTGGCATGTCGCCTTGGTACATGCCGTTGTTATCTAGATAGGTTTTTAATTAATATCTCAGCTAGTTCCTGACAATTTTTTCGAAAATCAATACAAACTATCCTTGGATGATACCGCGTCGATAGTTATAGATCGGGAGCCGGCAACACAGACAACCACCTCATCGAGTTGGAGGCTGAAATTCCAGAATTAGCTAAAACTCTATTCCCATATTAAAACGCAATCAGTCTTCCAAGTCATATCTTGGTGGAAAACACCTAAAAACTCAATTTTAGCGGCCGACCCGTAGGTTTACCATTGCGTTTTCATGCACAAAAAGGTACACTGTTAAAAATCTGGGGCATTTGCTGCATCGTCACTCCATTGCTTTTATAGGAAACTGTAACTTGACTATACACTGTTAAAAATATCGTAAAAAATTACCTCTGTTTTTAAAGGCTATCTATTTTCTGACGAATGAGAACGCTTCATAAACGATTATGGCGTGTTCTCATTGGTCAGAAAATAGATAGCCTTTAAAAACAGAGGTAATTTTTCAGGATATTTTTAACAGTGTATTATGGGGCACTCTCATCGGTCAGAACAGAAATATTCTATAAAAGTGATGGAGTGAGTATGCAGCACTTGCTGCATATTTTTAACAGTGTATGAAAACATGGCGGACTGGGAGCAGGAAAACACAATGGTAAACCTACGAGTCAACCGATAAAATCGTTTTTTTAGGTGTTTTCCACCAAGATATGACTTGGCAGACCGATTGCGTTTTAATATGGGAATCGAGTTTTAGCTAATTCTGGAATTTCCGCCTCCAACTCGATGAGGTGGTTGCTGGGCAACATATAACAATGATATGTTCCCGCACCATGTTGGTTAAATCAAAGTAAAATTGCGTAATTTGTTATTTCTGTTTGTATAAATATTTTTTTATAAAATATAATTATGAGTGTAAAATTATAATGTTTATATATTTAAGTAAAATAGGAGTGTAAGTTCATACAAAAATTATTAAGTTGATTTTAAATATTAAATATATATTTAAAAAAAATTGTTGTATTGTAAAATGAATGTATAATGTTGAATGAAGTTCGGATCTCAGATAACAACAATAGCCAGACGCCATGGTGTCGTTTTATGACAAGCCAGTGGAAAGTGGTGTATAATTAGAAATCGTAAAATAATAAAAATGTTGGAATAAATTTATGGCCTTAATAAAAGTGTTGGGATAAATTTATGGCTTTTCAGACCACCCAAACTTTAAGGCACACTGCAAATAGAAGCGTCTTAAATTTAGACACATATGTGACTGAAAAAGAATTTTAGACACTTAAGTGTCTTAATCTGAAAATTAAGACACTATAGATGTCTTAATTTAAGATACATAAGCGTCTTACTATGACCATGGTGTAAACGAACTGAGAATAATGTCTAAAATATCCGCAAACGTCTTATTTTAAGACACTTCATTGCTTTAAACGTGTCTTAATTTAAGATGTTTTGATTCTTCCGACGCAATCACCACCAGGGGGCACTAGCACTCCCAGTTGCGCATGCGTTTTAGATGTCTTCGTTCGAAGTGGTATACGTTGTAATTCAAACAAAGTTTGTTTTTATGTACGCGTGCATTTTAATTCGTTTTTTGCGAAATGTGAAGTACTGTGATTTTAATTCGTATTAACTTGGAGTATTTATTTATTGAATACATACATCTGACGTGTGTGCTCGACATCAAATGTCTCTTAGAAGCTGTCGTCGATACAAGGGCGGGATAGACACAGAACAGAAGTAGACGACGGTTGAAGATTACACCCGGAAATTCTACAAAGCGTGTGCAATGGGCTTAGTGTTAACTCGTATCAATTTATATCAATAATATTGTGTTATTCATCTTCGTCCTGTCGAAGCTGGCAAAAAAAAAGAAACTTTTGTCTGGCGGGTCCTGTTTTTAGGATGAAACATCTCATTCTTTAAATATGGCTAGTCGGATGTATTATGGGATTACCTTTTAAACTGATGAAAGCCTTTCTCCCTCACTGTGGTTGTGGTAGTTTTTAAAATTTCAAATCGAGGAATATTTCTTACCTCTTGCAGCAACTCAAGTAAGTTTCTTTATAGTAGTAAAATTAGTGTATTTTATGATTTTATTTATTGTAATAAACAAAATCCTGCATGAAATTTAATTAGTTTTGAATCTGTTCGCAAAAAACCCCACTAATTCTAGAAGTATATATTTTTAAACTTGTGACGTTCTTTTTTATTACGAATTATATATTCAATGTCAGTTCTTAGTTTCAATGGATAATTTTTATCTCGCAGTAAATGAGGGCCACAAGGAAGTAAAGAAAAAAAAAAACTTTGAAAGATAACCTAATGCTTTCTTACTTCCTGGCATAAAACCGCAGATTAAAAAAAGATAAATAAAGTAAATGAGACTGGTCTATTATATGAAGCTGCCTGTAAAAATATACATATGTATTTGATTTGCAATCGACTCTAATACTGATTTTTTTATTATTTTTAATAAAAAAGTAATTTGAAATTTATAATGGGAAAAAGTAAAAACCTCTAACTAGATTTCGTATTTAAAATTGTGGTAACTTTATTTATATGCACTTATACGAAAAATACAAAAATGACAGTTGTTACTGTATATATTTAAGACGAAAGAAGTTTGGAAATCATAAGTTATTTTTTCCTCATGTTTTTAATATAGAATATGTACTTATTTGTTTTTATTGATAGTTGAATAGCTTTTGTGAGTACCCTCTGATCTACATAAAAACTTGCCCATGTGGAAATATAAATTTTTTAAAAACATAATTTTTAAATAAGTATTTTCATTTTTTTTTTTTGGGGGGGGGGGGGGATTTTGCATGAATTTTTGTAAAGCTGATATCTTAAATCTTGCACTGATTATACCTAATGAAAATTTTGAACTTTTAGAGTAGGACAAGTTTAAAAACGCAAATATATTTAACAAAATACCAAAGTCATTTTTTCCCCAATGTTATTAAAGTAGAATATTTATTTATTTATTTTCATTATTCATAGTTAAATGGCTGTTGTGATTATCAAGTGATGTATATGTAAAATTGCCTATGTGGCAATATATTTTTTTATATTTTCATTTTTTTTTTGGGGGGGGGGGGGTTTGCAATTTTCGTACATCTGATATTTTAAATCTTTTTCCACATTCAACCGAGTATAATAAATATTTTGAACTTTTAGAGTAGGACAAGATTATAAAATATATATATATATTTATCTATGTACCTTAAAAGTCCTTAATAGCGAACACTTCGGGACCGCGGAATTTGTCCGATAATTGGAGATGTCTACTTTTTTGAGGTAAAAATATACAAATATGTATGTCTGCTGATTAAAAAAGTATTCGTTAAATAGAGGTGTTCGCTATTCGAGAATGTCCATTAACCTCCACAACGGATACTCCCGAATACCGGACATCTCAATTTAGACAACTATAATGCAGGGTTGCGTTTTTTGCAAAAGTACTTCTTGATTAAAGGAAGGGCAAACTGGGAAGTGCCCCGTCCCCCTACGACTGTAGTGCCCCCAAATTTGATGTGCAATATTTGTAAAGCTTATATTTTAAATCTGTTTCGAAATTGTACTGATTATAATCAATATTTTGAACTTTTAAAGTAAAATAAGGTTAAAAACAAAATAAATTTTAAAAAATCTAATATTTAGATAAATATTTTTTGTTTTTTAATCTTGTTCTACTCCTGAAGTTCAAGATATTGATTATAATCAGTACAATGTCGTAAAAGATTTAAATTATCAACGTAACGAAAATTGTATACCAAAACTGAGAGCACCAAAAAAATCAGGCTGTATTGGGGGGGGGGGGGGGGGAGGGGCAGGACCACAGCCAAATATTTTTCCAGGATTCAACGTGGTCAAACATGGCTACGTATGATGCTTACAAAAAATGGATGCGATTCAGACGTTTGAAGTGTCTGAAATTCAGACGCAAAAAGTGTCTGAAAAAATTCAGACATTTTAAAATGTCTGAAAATTGAACACTCCATTTCAGACACTTAAGTGTCTGAATTTCAGACATTTTAATTTAGAGTGCATATAATAATATTAAAGTATATGTAAGGGGCCATTTGCAGACTGTTAGCTAATAGGCCTATCGAAGGATAATGCAAAATCTTCTCACATCCAATAAGGGTGGACTAGACAAATAGTTCCACCACTGCAAGAGTTGGTGTGCCAGAAGAAAAAGTTTTGAAAAAGGGAGTCTAAAAAAAGATGTCGAAGACGCAGGAGCTCTCCTGAAAGCCCGTGCAATGAATCCAGAAAGCCCTAGTAGTGCCCAGGCGAGATGGATATATCGGAGTGAGCCTAAGCAAGCCTAATTGAGGACGTCTTCCTGATGTTGAAATAAAGTGGATTGTTCTACTGAGGTCCGTAGCTATGCATCCTGCCATCCCGATATCGCCGCTCTGATAAGAAGCGGATTCCAGATGACATATGGATATGATCCTTAGCAACGCGACAACTCTGAATTTGATGAATAAAGGCCACCATCCCGTTTATGATATAAGGTATTACCTTTATCTTTTTCTTTTACCACTTTAAATCATATGAGAAATTATAAATATCCTTTTCTGATATTTTATGGTAGAGAGCAATCTGAGATCCAACAAAACCAATAATTAAATATAATTAAGGTAATTTAAAAATGAAAGAAAATTATTCTTTTTAGCAAAAAGAAAAATATATAATAATAAGAGTAAATGAAAACATTGTCTTTTTTTTAAAGATTAAATATACATAAAATAATGAGAAGCAAACAAAAGTGTTGCTTTCTTTTTTTTTTGAATTAATATTATGTGTTTCTGTATATAGTTGTGTTCAATGTAAATAAAATATTTAATCCAGTTTTAAAAAGTTTCTGAAATTATTTAATTGATAAGGTTTAAGGTGTGTCAACTTATTTTTACAGCTTAAATTTTAGTCTAATTCATAAGTGCAAGAGTTCGTCTAAATAATTCACAACGCTAACTTTTAATTTTATTCGTAATTAATTAAATTTAATAATTACAGTTTTACGCGGATTATAATTTAATTTTATTAATTATTCGCGTTGCTCTTCTACTAGAATTACGTAATTACGATCACTTATGTTATTTGAATTTATCTAAGGTATATAAAATTATATACCAATTTACTATGAGGTTGCTTGGATGATTTGGACCAATTAACAATTTTGGATGTAAATTAAATAGGAAATAAACAAGTGTATTTATCTGTCCAGTAGTGGTTTTCTCATGGTTCGTACGCCTCCTTGAATTTTGCAGACCAGAAAATTTTTCGGCACCAGTATTATCTTACAGAAAATAACTTCTTAAAAGAAGGCGAAATTTTGCGCGTTTAACCTAGATTTCTTTTTCTGTAAAAAGATACTAATAGTTTCCCCGGAGAAATAACGGTATCCGTACGAACCACGTGTCTGTGCTGCCGGCTCCCGACCCAGTATTGCCAGTGGGCTACTTTTTTAAAATTCAGATTTCTTGACTGGCACCACTTTTTTGTAATGGTACAATTCCTCTTGTTTTCGCTTTAATTAATATTTCATTAAGTAAGGCGAATTTTACCATTTCAAAAAAGTGGTGCCAATTACGAAGTCTGAATTGAAAAAAAGTAGCCCACTGGCAACACTGTCCCGCTCTATTACAATACCCCGAACGCCAACTCTCCTGTTGAGTTCCGCAAAGTAAAGTTTGTGTGTAAAGGATACCTAAAATTAAAAGAAAAATTTGGGGTTTGGTCTTTCGAGATCTTTCGAAAGATACCTCACATGATATATATATATTTTTTTTTTTCAAAGTAACTTAATTACCCGCTAAATTTTTTCTAAAAATATTTTTGAATGGCTATAATGATCTATAAATATGTGGGTCAAGAGCCTTTATAACTTTGGCAAGTTTGAACTTTCCATGTTCCATAGTTTTCGAGAAAAACGGCTGTGACAGACGGTCAGACATACACACGAGTGATTTTATAGTGGTTCCGGTTTTACTTTTTAAGTATAAGGAACCCTAAAAAACCCATACAGTCTGATGTCTGAATTATCATACAGAGTTATGGAAAATACTATACGATTGGCAATATATATCAACATAAAGAAAATAAGTTTAAAAATATCATAGCTTTATTTAAATAGGGAAAAAACTCTAACAATTTGCATTTACTTTAAGTATTAATTTTTATTAAGTTTCTATGCATAGTCCTGAAGATATTCGCTATTTAAAAGTGAGTTAATTCTAGTGGCGGCCTTAAAAAGTATGTGTTTTAGTGTAGTGTGCCACATTTAATATAATTTTTTTTTAATAACTTATAAGCTGTTAGATAGAAAATATGATTAGAGGAATTAAAAAAAAGCTAAATAAGCCATTGGGGTAGCTCAAAAAATGACTTAGATCGCCGCTACATTTTTTAATACTTGTTATGAAATTAACCATTTTTTTTCAATCCTTATATGGTCTCTGTAATTATAGTACTTGCTGTTAATGTAACAGACATAGCTAATATTCTACTTAACGCAGTGAACTGAATTTTTTTATACAGGTATAAGAAGCCTCTAGAAGTCGATTCAAGGTAAAATATAGAATAGTTAAATTGCATAATTTTCTTGAATGTTAATTTCTTAATTCATATTTCATACATAAAAATTATAAATAGCATGAAAATAAAATACTCATACTTTAGTGCTTAGTACTACTTTAATAGAAAACAACATCGTAAAAAAGTGTGTAACTTCAAAACTAGTTTGTTTTGAAGAAATTGAATTACGAGTATTACATCTGTAATCTAGGCAAAAAGATGCCATTGTCACATTTAGGTCATTTTTGTCACATTTACAGTGGTTAGAACGTAAATAATATGTTCAAAGTACTTAAAAGTGTCAATGCATTTTACGCATGTCAGTTCATCTAAACGTTAACTTTTTATTTGGGTTTTTTTAAATATTTAATTCCGTTATAAATAAATAATGAATTATTTAAATTTTCTACTTTAAACTCTTTTAAATTTGACAATTAATAAACAATAAGAAACAAATGAATTATGGATACAATATATTTTTACCAAAACAATGTTTATTACTATAAATTCTCTACAACTATTTCATAAACTAAATTTTTTGTACTTAGGTATTCCTGTGACGCTGTAGTTGTTCCTAGAATTTAACAATTGTGGTGATGTTAATAGCTACCAATCTTCTAGAGTTTTAACCCAAGTTTTTTAAATAAACAAAATTTTAACAAGAAATATTACTTAATGAAATGTTCATTGTTTCTAAGTGTTTATTTATGAAGTTTTTTTTATTTTAGAAAATATTTTGTTTTAGTTGATTTGAAAAATACCAAAAGTTTAGCAAAGGCGTCTTTAATTTTATTCAGATCGCTAAATGTTTTATCGTAATATTCTGGCTAATTCCAATATTTGTGGCAATTTATTAACATTGTGTTTATTTTGTCTTCTTTATCTATCTTAAGAGCCAATGGTAGTCACGCGAAGGCATACATGCAAGCTAATTTTACACCAATGGGAGCTTTCTTTTCAAATTTCCCTTTTACATTCCAACATTTTTTTTTTTTTTGCATAGGATATCTCAGATCTATGTCTTTCTGGGTACTTTTACTTTTCCAATTTTCGTTGCGTTTTTTTTTTTTTTTTTTTTTTTTCCCTGGAGAGTTTTCACCTTCGGAAAATAGGTATTTAAAAATATTGAGGGTTTTATTTGTCATTCATAGATAAAAATACGAAAGGGTAATCTCGATTTCGAGATTGTTCCCTGCATTTAGGAAATGTTGTCGGAGTTAATTATTAATGATACATATTAGAAGTCTGCACGGACCGGAATTTCCAGGCAAGGGCCCGGCCCAAACGAAAGCTATCTTGGCCCGGCCCGACTCAATTTCTACAAAAAATTCCGTTTTTTATCTACATACAATGAAGATTCTTTTAGTGAATACTACATGCGTATTTATGGGAACATTTTACAGTATATTTTCGATATGTGTTCGCAAAACAGAAAACACACAATAGTAACATTAATGATTACTTACAGTCTTAGACGTCTCAAAATTCAAACAAGAATTCATTAAAAATTTAGAATATAAGGTGACATTATAACTTTTGAAGGTGTATAATGAAAAGTAGATTTGTGAAAATATTTCTCTGTCCTTAGCTTTTCTCAAATCCAAAGGAGCTACATTGCGACACATTTCTGAATTCATTTCTTTTCGGGAAAGCGTCAAATTGGCAGGTATTCTTATTCAGAAATTATGTAAATGGCTAATTTTTATTCATTTTTTAATATAAAAGCAATATATCTTTGAGAAAATACTGCCAAAATTAGCGTTTTGAATCGAATTTCCGGAAGCGATAGAACGGGAAAGGATAAAAACATATAGTCACGTGACAAGAATCTCTTATATCTCTGTAAGTAATTTATCAAAAATGGAAAAAGCTATTCGACTCCAAATCCCTTCTATGGTCAGGCCTTTCAATTTATGCCTTTACAGTTAAAAATGTGTCGGAAAGTTTCGCATTGTTGAACATTGAATTTGAGGACCACCTTAAAGTACCATGTAACTGATCCAAAAGTACTGTTAACAGAAACTCATTATCATTTTTAATACTTTTACAAAACATAATGCCTGCACTATACATCCGGAGAACGATTAAGACTAGTTTCGTCCCGCCACGACTCTGTAAGAAAAAGAATGCAAGCCTGATCTCGGCCCGGCATGAGTGTGCTAAAAATATTAAACCCAGTATCCGACATCATGTAACTGTGCGATGCCGATCTCTAGGATGGACATGTTACATTTCTGTATTGATGTTGTCAAACGCGCATCAGCTCATGATGCATATTTATACATCTTCTCGCGAAAGTCATATTCATTGAAAATGTCTCATATCAGCTTAATTTAAATTTTTATATCGGGCCGTTAGGCCAGCTAAATTTTTTTTATCGGTCCGGCCTGTTAAAATAATTGTCATAGTTCTGCCGGCCCAGCCCGACTCGTTTGAAAGTTCGTCCTTTTTCGCCTTTTTCGAACATTTCGCCGGCCCGGTCCGACCCGTTTGAAAGTTCGTCCTCATTTCGCCGGGCCGTGCAGACCTCTAATACATACTGCAATGAGTATTTTCTCTAGAAGAAATTCTTTAAATGCAATAACATGTTTTCCGTTTTCTTCCTGAAATGCGGATGTTTGATTATGCCACATTTATATACGACGCTTGCGTTAGGGTACAAGAACTTTTCCGCATGTTTCTAATTTTTTCCCACTTTCGATCTATTTGTTCTACACTGAGCGAACGAAAGTATCATTTTGATTTTGATATACGATTATGTTAGGGTATAAGGATTTATAAAACATTAAAATAATATTAGTGCTTCAATTCGTTCATACGTGAAAAGATAGTTTTTGCTTGCAATATAAATGTAGTTCATTATATTAACTTTTGATACATTTATTTTATATATTATTTTATATTATATCTGTGTAATACTAATAAATTATATTTCTGTAGTGTCAATATGTAGAATAGTTTGCAATAGTTTCTATTTAAATGAAACTATGTATGTACCTATTTATATGAAATTTATAATGCGCATTGTATGTTTTATAATTAGCTTTTTTTAAGTAATTTTAATTGCATATTGTTAGTTAAGAATTTTTCTATGATATACTCTAAAATGTACATGAATATGTCAAGGGCTACTTTTATATGCTTTTCGATCCGAGCTCCTTATAGCATATTTGCTTATGCCGGGTGATCCAGAAGTTCCGGGAGTTTTGAAATGTTAATAATTAGTAAACTATGTACAATAGAAAAATGCGGTTGACCCAGAAAGGCTCAGAAACATATGAGATTTGTTTTTTAATGAAAAAAATATGTTATATTAGTTACACTTTTTGCCAACAGGTGGTGCTGAAATTGATAAAAATATTTTTTTGTGGTATAATCAAGCGGATTGAGTATTGGCATCATGTTCTATCTTATTTACGACTACAACAGATGTTTGTGGGTTTCGCCTCTTTCACGATCTTCCAATAAGTCCGTTTCCTCAAACCTTTTTATCACAGCCTTCAGATTTGTAACGGTCATCGGAACTTTTCCAGTTTTAACTCGACGCATTGTATGATAAGAAAGCAAAGCTAAACTTGCCGATTCATCCTTTTTGTAAAACAGCGTAACTAACAAAGCTTCGTCACGCAAAGAAATAATGTCTAAAGATAGCAGTATCGCGTCAAATTTTGTTTTTTAAATGAATTTCTTTAACCTTCAAAAATGCGTTTGAACATAAGCGACCCTTAAAGCGAATCTGAGCAATATCTTAGTAGGAAAGATGGTGACGCAATGGACTCATCTGCTTATACAGATGGTGCAGGTACTTTCTTGGTACACATGGTGCAGGTACTTTCGATGTTGTACAACAGCGCCATCTGTTATTAAAAAACTTAACTATTTATTTTTAAAAAAATTCATTAGGAACAAAAATCCCACACGTATCTAAGCTTATATGCGAAAACCGCACCTTTCTATTGTACATAGTTTTCTAATTATTAACATTTCAAAACTCCCGGAACTTCTGGATCACCCGGTACTTATGAGTAGACCCAGCAAAATTTCAATCAATGCAATAGAAATTATAAATTTTAAAAATTATCTGCGGCCTTATATTATTTTATATTAAACTTTAACATTTTTTGAAAGATATTTTATATACTTTTTCACTTCTATTTTTTGTTATGTAATACGAATCATACAGGATTATAGAAAACATAATGCAGCTGAACATGATATCTGTTTTATTCTCTTTAAAAAACAAGTGTCAATATTTGTATACTTTATAAAGCTTCTTAACAACAAAAAATATATACATGATGTCCCTTACTTTAAAAATCGATTCATCAAGTATTTAATCTTAATGAACTAATCACATCACTTTTCACTAATGAGATTTCCTATTTAATCAGTGTCATCTTTATCTAGGATGATGTAGTAATCCTTTATTTTAATTCCGTGAAATATATTTTTAATCAAAAGATAAGCAGTTTCTTCTTAATATTACCTTTATGGTTTAAAAGGAATTTGTTAAAAAATAATGATTTCTTTATCCAAATGTTAGTTTTCAATAATGCTTTCCATATTATTGAATATGCTAAACATATTATTGTGACAACTGAGAAATAAAGGGATGATGTACTGAAAAATCGTTTTTCATCATTTATGCTATTCCAACAAGAAATTTTTTCAAAGGAGTGTTCTGCATAATGAATTCAACAAATATTTGAAAAACAATTATTTAATAAAAGTATAAAATATATAAAGATTGTCGGGTTTCCTCTAAGTCCATACAACTTTGAAGAATCTTCCTTTACTTTTTATATGCTGCCACCACCTATATGATTACGCGATATCGGTCACGCTATGAGGAGTTTGTTGAAAAGAATACTAACTCTTTCAATTAAACTTAACTAACAATTTATTTACACACTATTTACAAATAACAAAACAATATTTACATAAAAAGAACTTTCTTAAAACAATATTTACACTTAAGAACTCGGATATAGCTGATCCCGTCCGACATTAAGTTACATATAGAAACTGCTTTCTATGTACTGGTCAACATATTGAAATATTCTATATCCCTCTCACACTACGTTAGTTAAAAAAAGATTTATCGGAGATCCCATTTGATCTCCCTTTATCACCGGCTCTATCCTCCAAGAGCCTCACACAGTTTTACACACGTTCTGTTCGAGAATTCTCCTCGGCGCAAAAGTGACCACACGCTTTCAGGTCCATGCATTAACTGACTCTCTCAGCTATCTCACCCATCTCCCAAAAACCTAAACTGGGTTTTCTTGCTGTCATCAGGGTCCATTTCCCTTCATCGAACCTCACCTGTCACATTCTCGTGACGTCCATTATTTCGCTATATGGTGAAACCCTTTTGTCTGCCTTATCTCCGGTATGCATTTGAATAGGCAGGGGAACTCCTATTCATTGACAGTAAAGACTTCAAGAGAAGGAATAAATGCAAACTTACGACTCCCAGTATATAGAAAGTGACATGAATACAATATATATGTAAAAATATAATATCATATACAGTAATTCGAAATAGTATCTGCTCATCAGAACCTGACAAAGATTTGGTTAGTTATTTTTGAACTACAATGCCTCATGCGTTCCAAATTTCAAAATATTTACTCATTTTATCTTTTTATTACATAAACAATCTCAATTTAACCCTCACCTAACGAATGCCACAATATTTGCGACAACTAATTTTTGTTGTCCAAATGCGTTTTTTCCAATTATTATTGTTTTGGCATCATTTTTTGACAAATTTTCTTTTTTCTTTTTATTACTTAAAAAGACTCAATTAAACCTTAGCTAACGAATGTGCAATATTCGCGACAGCTAATTTTTATTGTACAAATGTGTTTTTTTCCAATTATTATTGTTTTGGCATCATTTATTCGACAACTTTTATTTATTTTTTTCTTATTACTTAAAAAAACTCAACGCTTAGCTAATGAATGCCACAATATTCGCGACAACCAATTTTTATTGCCCAAATGTGTTTCTTCCAATTATTATTATTTTGGCATCATTCTTTTGACAACTTTTATTTTTTCCTTTTTATTACTTAAAAAGGTTCAGTTAACCCTAAGCCAACGAGTGCCGCAATATTCGCGACAGCCAATTTCTATTGTCAAATGTGTTTTTACCCAATTATTATTGTTTTTGCATACTTTTTGGAGAATGTAAGCCAAACATTATTTCTTGTTGGTGATGGAGGTGGGGGGGGGGGGGAGGAAAGGGGCGCTCAGGTAGATACTCGCACGGGCGGCAAAATACTTTTGGAGCGACACTGGTTATTGCTAAGTACTTTTAAGAGCATTTTAATTCAGTATGAAGGAATCTTCACTTCCGATTTTGGAATTTTACAATTATTTTTATTATTTTCATTTGAAGGTCTCTTTAGTTTCATTTCCAAGCATTTCCAATAATTGTCTTACAGGAAGATGATTGTTTTTTCTTCAGTCTAAGATAACATTTTGTTTAGAACAGCTATTTTACATTACTGTATAATAAGTTCTGATCACCATTCAAACGCCAAAAGTGCAATAGACCATAAAATTAAATACTGGAGTCTAAGCAAAGATACTGTCGAAACAAAATGAAAATGATCTTTTAACATATTATAAACCTTTCATTCTAGCTGATCACATGACACGGGTTTCCCCACGTTTTGTCATGTAAACTTCAAGATCTTCGTTAAGAATTATAGCATGGGAAGAACATTCATCTCTAGCATAATTTTCATTCCAAACTATATTTCTCAATTGGCAGCTAGACGGCATTCCAGAAAATAGTTTCAACTCTTCAAAGTGGTATGAGGATTTATTGGACATGACTGGAACTGAAAACGATAGCAAAAATAGTAAGAATAGAGAAATCGTAGTCTAAACAATTCTTTTACGGTTTTTATGACGCTGTAAATAAAATTTTCCGTTATTTCCTAGCACAAATTCCGTATTTTTACGGATTTGCTTTTCAATGGAAGTGATTTCGTGACTGCATCAGAAATTAGAAAGTAGAGAATGTGGTTTTGATAACATTCTTCACAGATAAACTGTGCAAAAAGATCTAATTAAACGGAAAATTTCCCTAAGTATACATACAATTTATTTTATTCTTATACAGTAAAAGATAATTCCTTATAAATTTTAGTGACAAAACACAGTTTTTTTTATAGCATAATAATAATAAATCTGCAGCCTTAGTGGAAATGACAATATAGTAAGACTTTTCCCACAGTTATCTCCAGGGGCGAAGCTACTGGGGGGGGGGGCGTAGGGGGGCGTCTCGCCCCCCCCCCCAATGTCGGCAACCTTCATCACAGTCGGCAAATTCTAGGTAGTCAGTATCAATCGATACAATTCTAAAACAATCGATTTTTTTTTTTCAATTTTCTACGTTAGCATTTGTCTTAATTTCTTTCAAAAATCCGAATTTTGCTCCTTCTTTCTTCGACTTTGCGTGACCGCTGAAAACAAATGGAGAAAGAACCAGGAGAGACTAGTTTCTCAATGTACACTGGTGTGCAAAAATTAAGGAAAAGTCACAAAAGGCTAATTTTCAAATGCAATTTTCAGTGTACAAAGGGGTCTTTCTGAGAGTCCGCAGCGATTTAGTAGGGTTCTGAACTTCTCGATGATTGACTAGCACTGAAGATGATGACGACTTCGGTAAAGACATTCATATTAATCGAAGTGTATTGAAATATGCTGGACAATTGAATCATTTAGTCGATTGCTTAAGCGATTGCAAGCATTTTTGAAAAATTGACCTGATCTGATGAATTAAGTGTTTCCTTGTTCCTTAAGGCTGTTCTTAACTGCTCGGCTCAACAAGCGCAAAACGTTTTGACACATTTACAAATTCATTTTTTAACGGAAAGATATAAAATTGGAAGGCCTGGCCATGGAAGCGATTTGAAATTGAATTGTTTTTTCCATTTTTTGATCAATCCATTACCTATTGAGTTATAAGGACTTTTGATCACGTGACACGGCATTTTTCTCCCCTTACTCACTGGATTTTCTTCTTTTGTTCGGAAGTTCAGTTCAAAAAGTCAACTTTGGCAGTATTTTCTGAAAGATCTATTGCATTTTCAAGAAAACGGAAAAAACAGTTCGATGACATAGTTTCTGAATAACAACACCTTCCAGTTTCATGCCTTTCCGAACAAAAATGAATTAAAACTTATGTCAGAAAGTTGACCCTTTGGATTTGAGAACCGCCTCAAGGATTAGATATAAATTAGAGGAAAAAGAAAATTGTTCGTCTGTGTCAAATATTTATAGTAAGATCGTGAAAGAAATCGAGCAGAACCGTGGAGAGGTTAGCATTAAGGAAAGTGGGAACGATTCCATCATTGACCATGACCCAGGAAAAAGGTCTAAAATGAAGTCAGACAATCAGAGACATATTTGATCAGTTAGGTCCGTATCAGCCAAAACTCAGCGTATATCCTATAAGTGGTTCCATCCCGCAAGATAGACAGCGAAATTTCAACATCGCTTGGTACAAAAGAGCATCCGTTTTTGCAATATAGCACAGAACTCAGTGCAATTTCTTTTGCCTATTTCATGAAGGACCTAGGAGAGAAAAAAATGCAGAATGCTTCAGTTGAGATTGGAGTAAACAAAGGACACAAAATGAAGAACTTAAGGAAAAGAAAAGAACAGAAAGTTCGCACAACATTTCGCTTCCGACTCCCACCAAATTTGCTGTTTCCTATTTTGTCAGTTCATAATGACGCATAATCACTTACTAGACGAGAGCAAGCGCAAACAGATTATTCTGGAAGAGTAACAGCAACATCTTGCATTCAGCACTGAAATTGTAACAATCTTGATGGACATTACGCGAATGCGGAGTAGAGAAGCTCTGGTTTGTGGAAGTGACAAAGACGAAAATGAAAAATTTTGGCAAATTGTGAAACTAATTTCCAGATATAATCCACAACTGAGGAAATGTTTGAGGACACGCGTTTAAGGCCACACCACATAACTTACCTTTCCGCTTCATCCCAAAACGAGATGATTGAATTTCTTGCTTCAGCAGTGCGCAAAACGGTAGTCAGAGATATTCAAGAAGCATAATTTTATGGAATTTTGACAGATACGACACCAGATGCTTCGCACCATGATCGATCAGCTGTTGTGTTGAAATATGTCGACAAAAAGGGAAAAACTCCGATCGGCTTTTGGAAGTTGTAAAAGAAGTCGATAAAACCAATGTCGACCTTGCAATCGCACATCCTTACAAAGAATGAGCTCGAAATAGAACAGGTAGTTTTCCAGCTATATGGTTTTACAAACAGCATGTCTGGGGAATTCAACGGCACTTAGGACTAGGAGACGTTTTCAGAAATCGTAGGTCGAATTGTGCAATATATTCCTTGTCAATGTCACAGACTCAATACTTTCGTTTCGCATATCTGCAATGCCAGCAATATTATAGATGATGTTTTCGACGTGTTGGAAGATGTTTGTGTTTCTCACAGCAAGTACTAAACGAAAGAAACCATTAGTAGACCAGCTCAAAGAAATAAAAAATGCTCTTCTACTGCGGAGTCTTTCTAAAGTGAGATGGACTGCTGGAGCGGAATCATTGAAAGCGGTTTGTATCTCATATGAATCTATCCTACACATTTTGAAATAGTTGATTCCTCTACTTCTGTTAACAAAGCAAAGATCAAGCCACGAGGTTTAAGAAAGAAAATGTTATCGCTCGACTTCATTGCTTTAATGATTTTTCGAAGAATGTTCAGTACAAGTGCAAGTCAGTTACTGAAAAAATGAAGTCGAAGACTCTTAAAGTAGACGGTACGAAAATACTGAAGACTTGTATCAAACCATTAAGAACAATCAACAATGATAATGAAAATATGAATAGGGAAATATAGAGTGCAGTTCTCTTTTAAACCAAGTAAGGTGTTGATCCATTAAATGAATTTGCTATACAGAATCGACAAAGATTGGCACCAAAGATGTTAGACGGTAATTGAAACAATCTCTTCGCTCCCGAACTTCTAATATTCTAACGCAGGGGTTCTCAAACTATGGTACACGTGCCAGTACTGGTACGTGAAAGTCGGAAACTGATACGTGAAATGAAATAAAACATACTGCATGTAAAATTAAAAAACAGCTCAATCCCCCCCCCCCCTCCTCTTTCTTGATTTGACAGTTCGGCGGTAATGTGGTTTCTGCTCTACTTTCTGTTATACTGCTTTCACAACGTTTTGCTTTCTCTTATTTTTATAATGTAATTCGATTAGAATTTTTAGATAAGTGGAACTAATGCTTTGGTAGATATTGAGTTGACCTTTAATCCCCCTGAAAGAAAGAAAGTTTTCTTCTTTTACTATATTATATGTGTGTATATTACTTATTTCAACAACCTTCATTATCACATTAAAAAGTAGTTTATTTACAGAAGATATGTGAATTGTTCATGTAAGTTATTCACTTATTAAATTTTCTTAAGTGTAGTTTACTATTGATATATAGATAGTATTCATATAACAAAAAAAATCTCGAAGAAGGCGACTTCAAATGTGTATTTTTTCCCATGTTTAACAAAGCTATGTAGTATTTATGTTCTCTATTATACATCTATATTTGTTACCCAAAAATCATACACTTTATATACATAAATGCACTATAAAATATTATAAGAAATAAATTATTCCTTCGCATGCTTTCCGAAATATTTCCTTTTATCAGATTGTTCTGTTTTTTAAATAGTAACCTGATTCATTGGTTTTTCTGTATTAGCTTTGAGTTTGTCACCTGGTGGTACGCGTAAGTATGAACTTTTATTTAGTGGTACGTTGGTCTGAAAGTTTGGAATCTCTGTTCTAGCGCATGGCTTTTCAGAACGTTACAGGATACCCTTACAGTGGTGATAGCTGAAAGACTTAATTCTTTCATCAGCATAATCACACCACTGGATAAAATAACACTGGGGAACGCACATTTTGTTGACTTAGATCTGGCACTTGTTTTTGGCTAATTATTGGCATCTAAATCCAAAAATGACCCCAGTTTTCTTCTATCACGTCAACTTTTTAAGCTACAGGATACCCCCAAAATCATACTTAATGTGGATACAAAGGAAAATAAAGAAACAATTACCAAATATATTATTCATACAACGGCTGTATATACTTACTATACACTACATTGTGTTCATACAAGTAATAAAATCTTTTTACAAAACGTAAAAAGTACATATTAAGGTGAAAATTTTCGCTTGTAGCTTTTCAAGGAGTGTTCAATTTGTGGACAATCTCGCTTGACGCTTCAACAATAGTCAGGCATCATATGTTCATCCCATCTGCCTTGGTACCGTTCTTCCAATGAGTGATTCTTCCGTGAGCTTCAAATTTTAGTGGAATCGCTCATCCTGCTCATCACTGGCTGCACCAAGATTTTCCGAGAAGTCATCAATATGGCTATGCAGAAAATGAAGTCTGATGCTCATTTTGCAACCAAGCCTTTTGAAGCTCTATAAAAGTTGCTGGACAATTTCGGTGTAATTTTCTACTCGCGTATTTCCAAGAAAGACTTTGACAAGGTTTTTGAATGCCAACTAAGCATTCATTTGGAGTTCTGTCATTGCTTCGATGAAATGTTCAACTCTAATGAGCTGACGAATCTGTGGGCCGTTAAATACACTTGCCTTTATTTTTTCAAAAGACAGGTTTGGAAATTTCGAAATAAGATACGTGAAACAATCTCCTTCAATTGACAAAGCTTTCACGAACTGCTTCATTAGATCCAGTTTAATATGCAGATGTGGAAATATGATGTTCTTTCTGTCGGCAAGTGGTTGATTCAAATTATTTGTGTCTCCAGGTCTGAGGTGAGATCTTGGAGGCCAATTCGACTGGAACCAATGCTTTTCACGAGCTCTGCTGTTCCACATACACAAAAACATGGATACTTGGTATATCCACGTTGCTGGCTAAGAAGGAAGCACACCATTTTGTGGTCAACACAGATGATACACTCGTGAATGTGATAGCGCAATAAATCAATGGCTCTCTTTATGTCCTCATATTGTTCGCGTAAATAAACTGAATGGCTTATTGGGACGGCTCTAAATAAATTTCTGTTAAGAAGGAGTACGCATTCCAAGCTCCTCTTTGAGCTATCGATGAACAGTCGCCATTCAGTTGCGGTATAGGATGAAATTCTCAACTCCTCCATTAAACCATGTACGCTATAGCAAAAAACAATTCCACCGTTATTACGAAAGTATTGCAGAAATTTATTTTCTTTTGATCGAAAGTAGGATACATTAACTCTCTTTTCAAGCAAAAATTTCTTGTGCCGTCTTGATGATAAGAGTTCTGAAGCTTTTTTCTTTCTATGACTCACGCCCGATTCAGTGTAGAGTGGTCACATTAATGTAAGCTGTACAGAAAAAACTTGACGTGATAGAAGAAAACTAATTACAGTTTTGAAATCAGCACGCTTTTTTGACTTAAAAACAGCTGAAAAATCGAAGTCAACAGAAATTGTGTTAAAAATTGTTTCCCAGTGTAATGTATCCCCATTACAAGAGTGAAATAAAAACTAAATCTGATTAAGAAAGCGGTAAATATCTTTCGTGAAACATTGCCAATTCCTGATATGGGAGCATTACACGCAGAGATGAAAGTTTTGTCAGACTTCTGCGCAGAGGCTGAAATAATGTATGATATTTACATGAAAATAGAACCTTTGAGATACATTCTGCCACTTGGGAACCATGTGAATCGCCTGGCTCTAACTTCTCCAGTCATAATTGCCTCGAAGGAAAAGAACAATGTATATTAAAAATTGTGAAACACATATCTAAGAACAACAATGACCGATCCATGTTTGAATACATTCATGATGCTTACGTTTGAGAAAGATATTTTGAAATACCTAGATTTGGGCACTGTCGTGCATAGATGGGCTTGTCTAAAATAATGGTGGGTTAAAATGCATGTTATGCAATGGATGAACGAAGATGTAATTAAAATAAGTTTTGAATTAATCCTTTTTAATGTAATGTAATGTAAGCAATCGCCGTAGTGAGCGGCCTCTTTCCGTCCGCTGGCCTTTAAGCTTTTTTTTCTCTTATTCCGACACTTTTGCGGAAGCCAGGTTCATACGTCCCCAGCCAAGTCCCGAATATAAGAGACTCTAGCGGAAGCCAGGTTGAAAAAAAAAATCAAAAATCAAAACCGGACAAATTTAAAAGGGAAATTACACAAATTAAAGACACCGAAAAGCGGGAAGGTAGGGACCGGGGCTCTGAAGTTATCGAACAACCGCTCCGACGTCGACCTTACTATTAGTCTTGATCAGCGGTTGGGGGCGGGTGGGTCAACCGCCGTGGGCAGCTGATAAATAAGCTGATTCTGTATAAGTTCCAAGTAGCATCTTACTAAAAATTTCAACTTGTTTAATTAATCCGAATTGTAGATTTCCATCTGCACATTCAGCAAAACTTACCGAGAGTACTAACATGGATTGACTGATTTTAAAATTCAATAACTTGCAAATAGTGGCAGCTATTGTAAAAAATTCTTGCAGAAGGATTAACTAAGATGTCAGGATTCTTCTTACAGCGATTCTCGATTTTAGTTTAAAACAGCAGCGATACATGGCACTGCTGGCAATAGGTGCTAAATCGGGGCCTGATTTTTTGTTTCTCTTCTCCCTCAGTATTGATGCGAAAAAAGGAGATTAAATATATGGAGTGGTTCTCAGCCGCCAATGAAATTGTGTTCTTAGGGGCCCAGTGCATATATTTAATCTCCTTCTTTCACATCAATATTGAGAAAAGAGAGAGACCAAAAATCAGGCCCCGATTTAGAGCTTATTGCTCGCAGCGCCATCTATCGCCGCTATTTTAAACAAAAATCGATAATCGCAGTAAAAAAAAAATCCTGACATCTTACACACCCCTCCTGCAAGAATTTAATTTTATTTTTTTCCATTTGCACGTTATTGAATTTTAAAATCAGTCAGTCCATTTTAGGACACCGGGTAAATGCATATATACAGACACAGAAACAGACTTTTAAAGATATATATATATATATATATATATATTTAAGTCAGTCGGCAAAATCGCCATATACGCCCCCCTAATGAATTCTGCTTAAATACGCCCCTGGTTATCTCTCAATAATGTTCTCAAATCTATATTCGCTTTTTCTGGTAAATCCCAAAATCACTTTAATCGGAAAATACTTTTTTTAAAAAAATACGGAAATTGTGCTGATGAAATACGGAGTTTTTCTACAGTTCACCTTCATTCAAATTTAATTTATAAACAGTAAGATCAGTGTGTCTAATTTTGATGCCATGGATACATGCGACAAAGTTCTTGTACCTAAAATATTGACGTAAGGATCTCATATAAATGTGACATTAAAAAAAATCCAAATTTCATTAACAAAACCTGAAGCATGTTGTTGCATTTAAATCGTTTATTCTAGGAAAATTTCCCATTGCATCGTCTATTATCGAACTCTCATACCATTTTCTAAATGCAGAGAAAATTCTAGAAATCGAGGCATTTCGTATTTTTATCTTTGAATGCCTCTAACTACTGTCTTTAACTAACTGTCTTTAACTAGTGGTTTTAACTACTGTATATGTGACAAAAATGACGTAAATGTTACATTTTTATGTATTAGGTTGGCAACTAAGTTCCCGCAGTTTTTTTAAATAGAAGTTTTCTACCGGAATCTGTATTTTGTTTTTTGGATAGAGTTAATTTTTGTTTAAATTCAGATCAATAAAATGGAGTGTCAAGTTGAGAAAAAGGAGCATTTTAGACACCTCCTCCTCTTTGCATTTAATCAAGGGTGTAAGACCGCAAAAGTTGCTCGCGATTTTGTGCTGTGTATGGCGAGACTGCCATAGCTGAAAGGACCATCCGTGATTGGTATGCCAAGTTCAAAAATGGAAATTTTGACATCAAAGACGCACCTCGTTCTGGCCGTCCAGTTGAATTCGATGAGGAGCGCTTAAACCAACTTTTGCACGAAAATTCGCGTCAAACGACAAAAGAACTCGCACAGAAAATGAAATTTTCCCACACTGCTATAGAGAAGCATCTTCACTCGATGAGAAAGATTCAGAAGTTTGGAGCATGGGTTCCGCATGCTTTAAGTGACAACAACAAAAAAAAAATCAACGAGCCACAGTCTCCGCTGGTTTGCTTGCACCGCACAACTCATGGAAACAAGCAACGATTTCTTTACCGAATCGTTACTGGCGACGAAAAATGGTGCATGTACATTAATATTAAGCAACGCAAGGAATGGCTTAGCCCAGGTAAATTACCAACACCGCGTGTGAAACAAGATCTTCATTCACGTAAAACGATGTTGTGTGTATGGTGGGACTGGGAAGGGATTATCCATTACGAATTGCTTGAACGGAACCAAACAGTCCACGCGGAACTCTATGTTCGACAAATGTAACGACTCAACATGGCTATTCAAGAGAAAAGACCTAATCGGCAGCATGGAGTCCTTTTGCTGCACGACAACGCCCGTTCTCATATCGCCAATATGACCAAGGAAGCCATTCAAACACAGGGCTGGGAAGTGCTGCTGCATCCGTCATACTCTCCCGATTTGGCACCAACGGATTTCCACCTCTTTTGATCTCTATCGAATGCTATGCGCGGAGTTCCGTTCAATACTAATGCAGAATTGAGAGCTTGGCTGGATGAATTTTTCGAGTCGAAACTGGGGGATTTCTACCAGCGAGGTATTGAAAATCTTGTTGAATGTTTGGAAGAAGTTGTAAACAACAAAGGAGAATACATTGTTGATTAATTATTTGTTATTTTTTATTGAAAAATAAACTTTTAAATAATTAAAAAAAACGGCGGAAACTTAGTTGCCAACCCAGTTGGCATTCCATGGTTGACATTCCATTTAAACCCCTTCGACTCGGCCGTCTCTTACACAAATTTTATTCGGTTTACACCACTTTTAAAAAGAAGTTTCCTTCAAATACACAATTTCAAAAAATGCTGTAATTAAATAAGGCAAATTTTGTTTTCCTTTATTACGGGTGCCAAAAACAAATTTTGCAAAGAAAGATGATGTCCAGTCAGACTGGACATACGAATGCAAAGAATTAATGATATGAAATTTAACTCGATCAAAAAAAATTTAAAAATACGGCGGGAACTTAGTTGCTAACCCACTTCGTATTTTATAGCTGACATTACATTTTAAGGATATGGAATTTAACATAAATTAACTCGAACAAAAAACAGAATATAAATTCCGGTACAAAAAGCGTCTTAAAACAAACTGCGGGAACTTAGTTGCCAACCCAATAAATTGCAGATAATAGTTCAATTTCTTTAAAACAAAATTAGTTTTGACTTAAAAGCATAATAATAAATCCTTTTTCTTATATTTAGCTTTTACATTTAATAAAATGCGAAATATGCCTTAAATTTAACTAACTAGCATCGTATTTAAGCCCAATGACTTTAATTTTTAATTCCAAAACTCTAATTTTAAAAAATCAAAATACATTATAAACATAATTATGTCTTTAAAAATTACATTTTTCATCTTTGGACTTTGGAACCTTGGAGGCCTTTCCACCCTCTTTTAATAGAAAATCAGATTGGATATATCTAATGCATTAAGAAAATTTTCCCCTTAATAGTACATAAAGCTTACTTTCTTATACTTTAAACATATATAAGCTAAAATGTACCCATTCAGAAAGAAAGGGAAATGTAAGGATTCAGAAATCCCTTAACAATAGCAAATTTCAAATGTATGTTATGTTCTTCTAAAAACTATATTCCAACAATTCTTGAGGTATTTCTCTTGATTTATTAGTTGTGACTGAACATAATTAAATTAATCTTATTATATTCTTAAATATCATATTAAATTTTTAAAATTAACATGAGAAAAACTTAATTTTAGCTAATAATGCCTGAAAAAACTTACTTAGACCGTTGAGCGCTAAATATAAAATGTAGTTTTCATATTATTTTATGTGCATTTCCCTAATTCCTTTCTCGAACGAACTATAAATGAACAAAATTATTGGTTTGGGAAGAGAAGAAACAAACTAAATCAAAGTATAGTCGAAAATATACACTTCAAAGTCCACGACAGTGGAAGGGTAGAGAAGAGTTTTGTTCGGCCCATCGGCCATGCCACATGCCATTATTTTCCCATGAAGTCTACACAAACTCATTGATAAATAATAAAAATATAGTTCTTTCGAAAGAGGTTTATACCCCCCCCCCCCCCAAATAGCTATCTTTTTAATGGATCTCTCTAACCTCATCCGCTCATAAGCTACGGATTTGACTCCTGGAATCAAGCAACATCTTCACTGCCTAGTTTCGCGTAGGAGGTATGTCTCCAGCAGTGAACTCTAACCTGATATGAATAGTTTACAACAGGGGTATACAGCTTTTTTAGCAGAAAACCGTTTGTCACCACTATTTCGAAGTAAAAATCTTAATCTTCTCAAAGGAAAAATGCCTGTTAAAGTAAATCGCAAAGTTTCTGTCATTAAATAAGGCGAAATATTCTACAGGCTTCAGGTTAGACAGCCCTGGTTTACAGTATCGATTTACCATAATCAAAACTGTATCACTATTTTTGTTTTGAAACATATTTTGTCTATAATTTTCCTACTCTAGTTAAATACTCCAAAATATTCACGCAGAAACATGTATATTATCACCGCCTTTTGAATGTTATGATTATAACAATATTAACGATTAACCCTTTGACACGTTGGAAATATACGTTTCCCAGTGGACTGGTTTTCTTATGTTATTCGTACCACCAGGGGCCTCGCTAAGTGGGGAGGAGGACGGAGGGGAGAGTCCCCTCCCAAAACATTTGCGAATGCTGTTAAACTTGGCATATTTACAAACTTAGTTGGCAAATTTGTTTAAATCTTTAATAAAAACTATAATACACTTTCTATTTCTGATAGACTTGGCAAAAGTTGCAAATCTAATTGGGAATATTATTAAGCTTTTAACAAATAAGAACTATGTTACATTTTTTAATTGTGGTAACTTGGCAAAATTATAAAACTAGATTGCAAATCCTTCAATTTGACCTGGCAATTTAAGGTTCTCCCCTCCCCGAAGAAAAAGTCTTACGATGGCCCTGCGTACCACTTTTTGTAAATTAATCTCTCCCATACCTTTATACTACGATATTTTCAAGAGAAATCTGCCAGAAAGAAGAATTTCTGCAAATTGTGGTTCGATTGAATAAAAAATATTCACCAGTCTTGATCCGTAATCAAAGGGTTAAGAAATAGTCTATTTTTAGAAACATCCAATCTAGTTTTTAAAACACTGTTGGAAGCACGATCAACTGAGACTTTGAAAGAATTTGCAGATAATTTCATTAGTATTACGTGCAAGAAAAATCGTGTCCCGAAAGTAGTGCACTTTCTCGTCCTTCATTCTACCAATTTTGTATTTTCTTTGTCTTCTGTGTTTCGTGATTTAGAAAGAGGCTATTAGAAAAGAGATGATTATTCAAACATGGAGTTCAGGCCTATATTTTGGAATTTTCAGTATTAAGCATATGCTTTAGATAAATAGAAAACTGCATTTATTCAATTACAATTTGTTTCTAGAAGGTGAATACACTGAAAATGTTGTAGATAATGTGAATCTTCAACCCTTCAACTCCGGGCAGTTGTTGTTGTATTCAATCATGCATAAATTTTATTTACAATTTAGATTTGAAACATGAGTTGCATTAAAAATGCAGTAAATTTATTGATAAAACATAATCACAAAAGACTGTAAAAATTCCGTTTTAGATAGGTTTTCAACGTATAACAATACATCGTCTGTTATAACAGGGTTCGTACGGGTGCTTGAATTTCATGACTAAGAAATTCTTCGGTACCAGCATTTTCGTATGGAAAATCTCGCCTGAAATAAAGCGAAATTTCGTCCATTTAAACTAGATTTTTTTTTTTTATAAAAAAATTCTGATATTGGGCCTTGAAAATAAGGGTATCCGTACGAAACCTGTTATAATGGTTTTGTATTCTTTTCGCTGAGACCATTTTCCGTTTCAGTCAGAATTTTACTATAGACAAGTTACGTTTCTATTAGTTTTACTGTAAATAGTCTCTCATTAACATGGGCCTGTAAATAAACGGTAATAGAGATATGATGTTTTTCTACTTCGTAGTACAATAAGTGAGTTTCTCCCATTCTAAAAAAGTTTTAAGCAATACGTAGTAATATGCTATACAATTTCATATGATTCTTTTGCATATGATGCAATTACATGTAGCAACTTACATTCGATGCAAATTCAACATATTCCAAAAAAGCATCAGAATAAAGGGGACGCGATTTCTACATCTCCCATGGTTAGAATGTTAATATTGGATATTTCCTGCAAAATGTATTCTGTAACATGTCCAAAAGATTAGTTCCATTTTCAAATAGAGTATATTTTCTTTTTATTCATTCTACATACCATTACCACGTCATAAATTACTACTAAAATTATTGATACTTCCATTGCCCGATAATTACAATATCACGATAGAAAATTCGTGATAACAAGACTCTCTACTCAACAATTCACAATCTTTACACTGGTGCTTTTAACCGACAGCGGATAACAATCAAGAGAACAAACGTGTAATTAAATTTCACAACCACCCAGTAACATTGAATGCCAAGGGCAAGGACTGTTTAAAGCAGATGGCAGAAAATTAGCTTATTATATCACTGAACATCTTATGCTAGCATTAGTTACAGCCTGTAGCAAAGCAACTTTGTATGAAAGCTCGACATAGAATAAGTTCTGAGGAGACACACCTCTCATCTTAGTTAGAATGCTGATATTCTTAAATTATACTGAGAAAGATAATAATTATTGGATTATTCTTCTCACATAAAAGCAAGCTTTGTTCTTCTAATTTTTTTCAACTTTTAAAGTTGGCGACAAAGAAAGATTAGTTTTTTTAGACAATAAAATGTGCAGTTTGATACTCAAGTTCAAATTTAACCTTTTGAGCGTTTGGTTACATTTTTTCTCATACAGGGTATCCTATAAAGAACAGAACGTCTTTAGAAATCAAAATAAGTAATCACTGACTGACAGCTATTAACCTTTTCAATACTGCGGGATCACCTAAATTTATTTCCAAACTTACAAACGGCAACAAGAATATTATAATAAAATTTTGCTTTTACAATGAAAGTTTAGAAAAATAAGATTTTACTTTCTAAGAAGTTCCCTTGTTAATTCTGGTGGCAGTCAATATTTTCGTCATTTTACGAACTAAATGTCTGTGTGTCGGAAAGGGTTAAAGTTATTCTTGCCTGACAGTAATGTGTGAAATAAGCAATTTTTTAATGCTTCTTTGTTTTACTCGCAAATGTGACTGATAGATGGCGCTGCACAATGTCAAGATGTAGTACTAGTCAAAATAACTTTGAAATTTCAAAACACATTTTTTTGGCATTTCGACAGTTAAACAGAATGGGGGTTAAAATCTGGGTGAAGTTTGATCAGTTTTTATATATTACATTGAGCATGTTAATTGTTTGAGATAGTTCAGTGCCATCAATCGGTAATATTTGGAACTAAAACGATAAAGCAAAGTAAATAATGCTGCGAGAATAACTCATTTTATGACATCATGTATCTGTTTCACACTTCATAAAATGATAGCTATGAAAAGTATGACTACGTAGATAGCTATCTGAGTACTTTGCATTTTTATTTATTTTACGCAATAGAATAAATAAACATGAATTTCATAATTTTGCTGCACCATCTTTTTAATTCGTTAACTTCATTATAGAAAAACACAGGTGGCACGCGCACGCTTATAGGATTAAGAGGGGGGGGGGGGGAACATTACATAATTTAATACGCACGATTGAAAAAAATATTATCCATGATTTATGAATTCATATAGGATACTTAAAGTACATATCACCTTTTCATTGTCATCCGTCCGTTTTACTCAGTATATAAAAAAAGAAAACTTATATGCATATTCTACATAAAAGAAATGAAAATGTTAAGAAACCAGTTTAATGTGTCTACTTCGATCATTAGATTAAGTATTTTTTGAATACGTCTTCAAAATCCAAAATTTATTAAAAGTTCAAGTCAGCATGGTCTATTTCGAAAAAAGAATTTCAGATATTTCTGATATACATTTATGATGTAACTAGTCTATTTCATTTTAGTAGATAAGAAACAAAATAACAAATAACAATATTTATTTTTAAATAAAGCTTAAAAAATTTATCCCATCTTACCTTAAAAGAAATCTCTCTTAAATTATACCACACAAAGCTCTATAATTTTATTTTAATTATTAAATTAAATAAAGTGCTCTACCCCGATCGAGGAATTAAAAATATCATTATTCTTTTTTATATAGTATTTTTTTTTCTTCTTTTGCCAACAATGAAATTGTTTTGTCATATCAAATTACCTATTGCCCTTTTTTTTTTTTTTTTTTTTTTTTTTTTTTTTTTTTTTTACGATCGAAGACTTTTTATTTTGTAAATGATCTTGTCAATATATTTTCCTAACCAAGAAACTGGTAAATTTGAAATAATATTATAAACAAATTAGAAATTTTCCACACCTTATTTGAATCACATTATATGCAAGATCTAAATGAAAATTACATCTTTCATTAAATTTGAAATCAAAATTTCTTAGTTTGAATTTACAAAAACTTTGATAGCCGAGTAAGATTTAATCTCGAAAATATTTTCTTCCTGTGAATGTAATTTTTATAGTATCGAATATCACGAACTATAACTGGGTGGATAATTGGATAACAAGCCTGGGGAAATAATTTTTACAGCTTTATAGCTTTGGTGCAAACCCGGGGGGAGGGGGCATCACGAACTATAATAGGTAATTCAAAACCCATGGGACAAATTTTAAATGATAGTAAAGCACACTATAATGACATTTTTTGTATTGGGAACCACGGTGACACTCAAATTATTCAGTTTCATTTTAAGCCGAACGCAAATCCAGATTTACTTGGCTTTCTGTGAAACGTAATAACGCAATGAGAAAAATTTTAAATTGCAACCATTTATATTAAAACAACACTGAGCTACACGTCGCATGATTCTGAATGTAGCTGACAATACATACGGTGTCACTGTTTGACTTACACATTCAGCATTTCCCATGATGTCATCACATTTAGAACAAAATAAAGTTATTGCTTTGAAAATTTCGGATAAAATATCTTTATTAATGTTTAAGTTATAAGCAAAAATCCTGGTTCAGCGTGGCGTTAGGTAGCATGCATTTTTGACTGAATAAATGGATTGCAACACTAATTTCCTTTGCAAAAAATATTTGTTCTATAGGTCTCTGCTATCATTTAAATTTTATCCCATGGTTTCTGAATTACCCTGTTTAGTACTATATACTTTATTAATTACATCCTTAAATTCGCCAAGAATATAAAGGATCACAAAACAAATTACATAACATAGTTTTTAGTTTTTAGCACTACATTTATGGATATTGATTGTAGTATTTCTATTTTTAAAGGAATTTGTCATGTTGACGAGTAAATTAAAATGCATATTTTCATAATAAATTTAGTTTATTCTACCTTATAGCAGGGATGTTAACATTCTTTCCGAATAAAAATCTTCGCCTTATTAAATTGTTAAATTTCTGTCATTAAATAAGGCCAATTACTGTATACGAAAATAGTGGTCGCTGAACGGACCGCGGGCGGCAAGTGGCAGGGCTATAGTGGAAGATATACTGTGGGTATACGCCGTATATTTTCTGGATTTATTTAATAAACTCCGCATACTCTCTGTTTCTGAAGTAAAACTATAGCATATACCATCTGCCTGTAGCGTACACCCTCTGGTTCTGTTATGACTACAGCACTGGGTTGGACACCTCTGTCTTATCTTAACCCATTAAAGACTGACGTTGCGTTTTCGCACATTATATCTGTGATTTTTTATTTTTTTTTATATCAGTAAAAGAGAAAAGTAAAATTTGCCTTGTTTAATTAACACAGTTCAGTGAATCACAAAGCAAAAGTAAGTGTTTAACAAAAAGTGGTGTGAACTGAATAAAATTCTTGTAAAACATGCTGGTCCTTAATGGATTAAACGAATATATTTATACTAACAGAAATTTATTAAGCACATTTTTTGCATAAATTCTATTTTAAATATAAAATAGTGTTTTTCTTGATATCTACTTATTCCAGTTTTAATTTTCTGTAAAATCTAGGCATGGATAGAAGTTAACACATTACCCGCTGGTGTTGCGTTCACGCAGCGGTCAAAATAATTGCTGATGCTTAAATTAATTACTTTGCCACCACTATTTTGTAATTAAAAAATTTAATTATTTATTAGCAGAAATTTTGATATTTTAATAAAGCGAGAATAACCTTTTTTCAATTTGTGGTGGCAAATGACTTTCAAAAAGAAATTTGAAAATTCCTACTTTATAGTTTTGGCGGTTAATGTGTTAAATCCAAGATGTTGTAAACTTGGTTTTCTGCAGAATCCTGTAACTAGAACACTGGGTTTTCTAGCAATTTGGAAAACCGCATCCATTCCAAATTTTGCTCTGTAAAACGAGATTTTCTCGGGGGCACGTCAACATTACTTTCTAATTTTAAAATTATGTTATAAATTGTATAACAGTACCGGTTTTATTTGCTTTGTTACGTTGTTTGTATATACGTTATTTGCATAGCCGTCAATTTTTACGCTTTTTTTCAGTCAAAATGATGTGTTTTGAATTAGAAATTTTACTTAATCAAACAATACGAGTTTACGAAATCAAATAAGTATTCATATAGAAACAAAACACATTTCAATAAACAAATTTTCTGGTTGCAAACATACCTTTGACTTCGAAAAAAGGTGTAAAATTTGGCAGGTATGTATTTGTACAAACATTACTGACAGGGTTACAGGCGCGTATTACGCTTACTGTATAAATAATGTTATACTTCTATCGTTTTTAACACTTTTCAACAAAGTTGAAAAGTGTTTATGACTTCGGTTTGTCTGGCCATCTCTTCGTCTGTCCACGCTCTAACTCTCGTAAATATACTCGGATTGCCCTGAAATTTTTGGATTTTATTGGCGTATACCATAGCACGTTCTCTATACCAAATGAAGTTTGTAGAATGTTAATTTACATGGACAGTGAAAAATATTCCGTTACATTACGGCCAATGGAAAAAAAATCGTTTCAAATGATTTTTATCCAAACATAAAAAAATTGATATGCATTTATGAAGTGCACTGAAACACGCATTCTGTAGAATATGCGGTGCAAAGAATAGTAAATATTCTTTTACAGGGCCACACAAAAGAATTCCTTTACATAATGATATCGGGGGGGGGGGGGGATTAATTGCGGCGTATTTTAATTATGTTTCATAGATAATGAAATTTATATACGTCACTGAGGTTTACTATAAGTTATTTCATGTATAATGCGAAGTGCATAGAATTTACAGAGACACACAAAATATTTCAGATAGTATATTGTATCAGAAGCACTGTACATTAGCGGTGATTGCTGGAAATGCATTTTCAATTATGATATGCGCTTTTATGTTTCACTATATTTATGCATACTATATGGTGTGTTTAAACGCTATAATTCATATACAGCACTATACAAAAGAATTCGTAAGGGTTACTGGGTAGGATACTGACGCGATGGCAGGGACACTGGGATATCTCAGTCAAGAGCAGGCACACGTATAAGCTAATTCCTAAAGTTTCTCTCACACTATATGACCTAACACCCTACACCACCAGCTTCTTAACAGGACATGGCCCTTTCATGGCATATCTGGACCGCTTCAAGATAAGATCCACTGTCACTTGCGAATGCGGTGAACGTGGAACTGCAAGTCACCCGTACTATAGTTGTAGTCTCACGCAACGCTGGGCACTTGAGGCGTCCAGACATACTTCCGGTCAATTGGCTCCAAAATGCCCTTTCACGCACCCTCCTATTCAACAAATTAAAACACATTCACAACTTCCTTATTTACCTAACAAACTTAACGTAAGTCCTGGTTCTGCTTATCCAGTCTCACTGCCACCACATCAAGCTTCAAACAGCACCAGAATCCAGCCCTCTTTCGAGGCTCGTGTAAAATCTCTAGCATTCTCCTATCCATCAAGTGTGTAGTCTCCTACGGACGTAAGAACTTCTGACGTGCTTCCCACCATTCCATCTTGTTGTTACATCTCCAATGGACGCTTGAGTGTCTGCTCGTGCCATCTTACTTACCTAACCCAGAACCTACTCTCTCATGGACGCTTGAGTATTTGCTCATGCCACGCAAATCATTCTTTTCCCTTCCTGCCGCCCCTTGTCGCGAGAGGAGTCTGTCCCCTGGCGGCCAGGAGCAGTGATGTAATTTTTTTTTAAATCTTCAAAGTTCTGAAACTCCCCCTCCCCCTCTCGCTACTAGGAGTTTTTCTGGCGGGCAGGCATTTGCCTTTTTTGTAAACTTCACTATGTTGCTTTAGCAAATAAATTCTGGTTTCTGTGGTCGGTGGTGCGTGGCCGCCCTTGGCGGGAGGCCGTCGCCCTATGCGCCTCTTGTGTCTTGTGTATGTGCGTCTGCATTCGGCCGGACAGGGCTAGACTCACCTAACGAGCCCAACGTGTCGGGGCACATACCGGGAGAGACGTTAAGATCAAAGAGGCAGGCTTAGCCGGCCCTGAGCAGTCTCTCATAGGCTGCCTAAGGGTTACTGGGTATGAGCTCAAATTGTTTAAAGGTGGTTTTTAAATGAGTTATGGATTTTTACGCGGAACTGCGTTTAGTTTATTAAGAAGTATTTGAGAATATACACCGAACAGCCAAAACATTATGCCCATCCACACATTTTGCAATAAAGTCGCCTGGATGGCGTGGAGGGCACATAATCAGGTGGGGATGGTATTTGACTATGCTACACTCTCAGATTTCACGAAATTTTCTTTGTTTTTGACGAAATCGTTTCCTGGGAAATGCTCCGAGCTAATGTTTCGTCAAATTGATGAAATTACTTTTTTCACTTGCTTGACGATATAAATTTCGTCAAAAGTTTCGTCAAAAGAGGGCTGACGCTGCCATCTATTGAACAGTTTGGAAGCTCCGGTATTTATTGACAGGAGGAAGAAAAAATTCACCTCGTTTTCCTCGGGGTGATTCGAACCCGCGGCCTTTTACGTGGGAGACCGTTACTCTTTCGACCTGGCTATTTAGAACTTGTACAGATGTGCTTTTAAATTGATGTAATGAATTCTGCTACGCGTTTATATTTTTATAAGTTAGATTGTAATTTTATCGGCGCTGCTATACTTTCTGAAAATTTTAGCTAAGGTTAATTTATTATTATGGTTTTCTCATGATCAATGAATAATTATAATATGGCTTGATTAAATAATTTATTACTGAAATTTTCTTTGCTCAATGAATGGTTAGAATATGGTCTGGTTAATTTATTGCTCACAAATAACGAATTGTGATGTTCATATTGCGTGAGATTTTATCACTTTGAGTAGGTGGATAAGATTTTAACAGTTTACTGTTTATAAAGGATAGAGGGATCAATTATGTTTATTTTTAATTTGATTGAAAACAGAATATACTTCTTAAATAAATTTATATATATATATATATATATATATATCCTGGAAGTATGAAATTTCATTATATTCCAGGAATTATATATGAAATTTCATTATATTCATATATATATATTCCAGGATATATATATATATATATCCTGGAAGTATGAAATTTTATTGACCAAATATTCTTTTTGAATGGTTTTGAAGAACACGGGAAATTTATTCTTTTCGAATTAAAACATAACGAACAACAACATATAAATAAATAAATAAAAATAATAATAAGCATTCCTAAAAATTTTAACAGCTAAAAAAATAACTAATGAAGAAACAATAACTACCTATATTTCAGTATTTTCTGAAAAGCAGTAAAAAGTGTTCTTTTAAAATAAATTATTAAAGCACTAACATAAACAAGCAAATATCTGCTTGCTAAAATCTCAGGATTTGAGGAGGTACAGCAACTGTTTCCTTAAAATGCATTGAGTCTGACCGTGATTGAGGCAAAACTTTCGTCAAATATTTGAGAGTTTATGTTTCGTTAAAAGTCACGTGGTATTCATATGAAATGATCGTCAAAAACGACGAAATACAGCTCGACGATTTCTCAATCGTTAAAAGTGAGATTTTTATTTCTGAGAGTGTAGGGAGTATGAGGAATCATTTTTGCGCTTACTTCTGCATGTGATGGGAAAAGCAGCTGATCTAAGCGACATTGATAGAGGGCAGAATTCAATGGCCCGATGGCTCAGAACGAGTATCTCCAGAACTGCACGACTCATGGGTTGTTCGCGACATACCTTTGTTAGTACGTATGAAAAGTGGATGAATAGCGCTGAAATCATCAGCAGACGCCATACCGTTGGATGTTCACATGTTATCAAGAAAAAAAGACGTCGGAGACTCTCCCGCTTGGTAAAGAAAAATCGGCTACAGGCAATGGCTCGGCTGGCATCCCAATACAATACAGGTCCAAGGAGAATAGTTTCTGAGTACACAGTTCAGTTGACACTGTCGGATATGAGGCTACTCAGCAAATGTCCCACTCATGTGCCTCTGTTGACAAAGTATCATCTCCAACTACTCCTACACTAGACCCAGGAACATCGTGACTGGACGATGGATCATTGGCAGAGAGTTGCCCGATCGGATGAATCACAATTCACTCTTCAACACGTCGAAGGCAGTGTAAAGGTACGCTTTCTTTCAGGGATCTGTTGCTCCCCTTATGAAGCAGGTGATACACAGCCCGGTGGAGCCGTTATACTACTTTGGGAAACGTTCTCGTGGGTGTCCCCGGGACCTCTGATTGTTGCAGAACAGACTATGAAGGCCGTGGACTATCTGAACATCATTGCAGAACAGTTGTACCCTTACTTGTTATCTGTCTTTCCAACTGGAAATGAAGTCTTCGAGTGCGACAATGCTCCATGTCACGGTGTTTGAATTGTGATGGAGTGGTTCCACGAGTATAATACCGAATTCCAGTTAACGTCCTGGCAGTCTAATTCAACGAATTTTAATACCATAGAGCAGATTTGAGATGTCGTGGAATGGTAGCTCAGCGCTCAAAAACAACCATGTTGTAATATTTCAGATTTGCGCGACCGCTGCTTGAATATCTGCTACAATCTGTTTTCGGCCATCTATCAAGGACTTGTGTCATCCATGCCAAGGCGGGTGCAGCTTTTTTGCGGACCAAAGTTGAAACATTCGTTATTAGGTAGGTAGTGATAATGTTTTGACTCGTCAGTGTAATAAAATGATATACACGGTCACGCAAAGAATTGGATACATATCGTCTATGGATGATAAATTCTGGAAACGTGATTTCAGTAGTTTTAAGAGTATTTTAGTTTGAGTTAAATTTTAGCTAAATAGTGACGTGTAATTAAGGTACTAGGTGCACTACAGGGCTGTACAAAAGTATTCCAGTATTTTTTCATCCATTAGTATAAATTGCTGAAAGAGAAATTTCAAGCTGTTATACGTTTTCTTGCTAAACTAAATTTTCCCATTATACAGTATATATATCAACATGCAGATCAAATACACGGCTGTTCAAAAGAATTGGAATACATATTTGACTATGGACGGTAACTGCTTAAATCAATTTTTTAAATGTTTACTTAGTTATCTTATTTACCTTATTTTCCTAAATAACGAATTTTTCTTAAAGCTTTCAAGGAGTTTGGAACGTGTTTGATAATCTATGCCGTACGCATGATTTTTCTTTCTTGTTATTATTTTCCAGCGGTAAATTGTAAATTAAATAACTCGTTAATACAATGAAGCTCCGGATAAGTATTTAACACTAAATATACTGGGAATTTTACTCACGTTTTATAAAAATATTACACACCAGAATTTTTATTTAAAACTATTTAATATTTTTATTAAATTTATTTCTGTGTGATTTATGTTTTATTTATTTTATGAAGAAATTTCTGGTTCGAATCCACACATTTTCATTTGGTATCGGTCAAATGACCGGTTGTTGTTATGTTTAGTGTTAATCTATGGATATATGTGAAACTAAAATGTAGGTGGAGAAAATGGAAAACATTCGATAGGGAATTATGTCATCTTTCAACTTGTGTTAAAAAAAAAATAAGTTCAGGGGGCCCTCTCCGTATTCAAATTACAAAAACTTTTGACATTTTCAATGCGAACATCCAATTTTGTCATAACATTAGGATTCGTCGGTTAATTTTATCTTGGGCTGCCAAACGAGAAGTCATTCCGTGGAGAAGTTTTGGAATTATACAGATATAATATTTTCAACTCCTAGTGTTATACTTTCATTTTTAATAGTTGCAAAACGAACTGCAATTTATATAATTTTTTAAGCATAAACTATATGGCAGAAGAAGCTACAATTTTGGATTAGCACATTTAAAACTTCTAGAAATCGATTTCCGTTAAACTTTTTACAGGTTAATACATATTTTTTTCAAATATTAATTTCATAATCAACGTTGGAGCAGCGCTGTTGAGGTTTATTCCAACAAAGCTAAAAATGCCCAGACCAGGACACCTTGACTTGCCGTGCCAATGCTCTACCTATTGAGTTATCAAAACGGTATCTGGCTGACATAATTCACTCTTATTTGTCGGACATGGCTGCGAACTGCAGCGCAAGTTTCATTCATCCGAGCTATAATTATAGCATTTACATGACGAAAGTGTGTGGATACCTTAACTTGCCGTGCCAATGCTCTACCTATTGAACTATCAAAACGTACCTGGCTGACATAATTCACTCTTATTATTCGGACATGGCTGCGAACTGCAGCGCTAGTTTCATTCATCCGAGCTATAATTATAGCAGTTACATGACGAAAGTGTGCTGGAAAAAATCCTTCTCTTCGTTATATTAATTTCATATTATGTAAATCTTATATTATGTCTACCGGAAAGTTCTGTCCGATAATGTTATTTTACACCTACTTTTTTTTTAATTCAGATTTCTTCATTGGCACCACTTTTTTGAAATGGAAAAATTCCCATTGTTTTCACCGTGAAACAGCGTTATCGGACCGAACTTCCCGGTAGACCTACTGCAACAAAAATAATGTAGAAATATAAATTTAGATTTTTCTTTCAGAACTGAAATATTCAATGTTTTTCAAAATCTGAACAGTTATAATTGGAAAAGAAAATATCCATTTAAAAATGTTTTGTTTTTTACAACAAATAATGCTTTTGGAACATTGTAAAGTATCTAGAACGCATCCTAAAGTGTCTTACAGTCGATCGATGTTTTAAAGGAATTTGTAACAAGATTTTTTAATGGTACTAAGTACCGTTGGGAATAAAGGGTTAATGTGACATTAAATACCTGTGAGTTCGTTAGATTTCTGTGGGAGGAAATATTTAATATTCAATATAAAAAAGTCACTAGAAAGAGTGGTAGTAAATCATGTTGTCTTGTTGAACTCAAAAGACTTGCGTTCTAGGTCAAAGTTCAAGACAAAATAAATTATTCCAAAATGGGTCACTTTACCTAGCAGTCTTTTGGGAGAGCTGTATGAATATTAAAACTGGTTTAAACTGCCCTGTATTTATTGGCATAAATTAGGTTTACGGGGAAAAACTGATGACGGATGGTCAAAGTAGTAAAATTAAATATCAAACCTTTAATCATAGGATGGCTAAAATAATTTTGGCCTTGAAAGGTTAAGCGTCTACGCTGCTTATTTTCCAGACTTGTTTTGAAAGTGAGTTCACGGCGAAGGTTTGAACAAATTCTGGCATACTTAATCAGGTTTTGTTGAAGAATGCTAATAACTTATTAGGGTCAACATACATTCACTTATTTTTGTATATTTAAGTGGATCTAGTTAGTCTGTAAATAATCCTTCAAATTTAAATTTATGACTTTTCGCCTTTTTTTTTTTTTTGGAGAGGGATTGGGTACGCATGTATTTCAAATAACATAATGATTTTTACAAATCTTATTTATTTTTATCTGTTTATTATAGTTAAGTTCAAGGCATATTTTTATTTATTTTCTACATATGAAGGGCAGATCATGAGCAGATATTGATAATAAAAGTTTCTTTTAAAACTAAACTGAAGTAGTGTGCTGTATGTAAATTACATAATCATCAGTAATTTACTTTATATATAGCTAATTTCATGAAAACTTGTCATGTCTGTCTCATACTGCGATTTTTGGCCACCAGTATTTTAGAACGGAAAAATATGGACGGAAATGACTTATTTTATCGGAGATATCTTATCAATTGAATAAGGCAAAGCAAACTTTTCGAAAATAACGGTGGCCAACAAACATAGTGTTTTTCCGCTATGTGACAGATATGACAAGTTTTCATGAAATTAGCCATATGTGAAACCTAGCAGAAATCACATGATCATTCATATGCGAAAGACATCGGGTGCAACATTTCCTAGGTTTAACAGTCCAACGAATCTTAACTCACAATTCAGCGTGTCCTGTTACATTTAAGTCTCTGCGACCTCAAAAATAAATTCTGTCTTTATATTTACCGTAGTTTATCACCGAAAACGCCAAGAACGGGCATATTACAGGGTTCGTGCGCGTTAGGAGATTCGGGAGATTTTAGATGTTTTAGTAACAGAAATTTCAGCCAGAAAACCAGAAGTACTGGTCGCTATAGCTGAAGACAGATTTTTTTTCTTTAACCCTTTCAGGGGCAAGATACTTGTAGTCGTAAAATGTTCAAATAATTTAATGACACCAGTATTAACAAGGGATTTTATTTGTAAACAAGTAACAGTAAATTTTCACGTACTTAATAAAGATGACATTTTCATCATAAAATTCCGGTGCCAATGTGGCAATTTGGCATTAAAATTACGTGATGCCGTGACGGCATCACCGCCCTTCAAGGGGTTATATAAACCAATTACTACTTTACAAAAAATCTGGTAAATATCCTTGAAGCGTACGAACTCTGATAGATTTAACCCTAGATCTACCGGGAATTTTATTCAAGTTTTAATAAAACGTTCTACACCAGAATTTTTATTTTAAAAAATTTAACTTATTTATTTACCTTATTTTTGTCTGGTTTATATACTTAGTTTATTTTAAAGAAATTTCTGGTTTGAATGAATATTTTGTATGTACCTGTCGGGTCCAATGGACCCGTCTGGTAGACGGAGGGTTAAACATCGTTTTTGTACTTACAATTGTTTAAATTTTATTGTTTTATAGTCAAAACAATTTAACGACTGTAAAAACGCGCGCTTAAAAAGAATAGTCTGGCATACGAAATACGCACATACTTACCTGAACTGATACAGAAATATTTCTTGCAGTACGTTTAAATGAAAAATTTCCATTTAACCTATTAATCTTGCTTACGCAAATAAAAATTTTTGTTGATTCCAATATTCAGCATATTAAAATACAGAGTGCTTATAAATGATTGTTTATTATTTAATATTGAACTGTAAGTATAGTAAGAAGTTTCGCCACTTCTAATGTAGAGAATCTTAATGAAAGCTACAATGGAATTTTACTCTCATTGTAAAATATTTCCAGTAGTTCAGTATTTGGGCGGGAAGAGAAAGAATTTTGAAAACGGCAGGAATATGGCATTTTGGGTACTGAAGAAAGTACTCGAAAGTGAAAGTATTGTGTGTTGTGAATAACAAGAAAGTGTACGACTTTTTTTCTTTGCAGAAAACACTGTAAGACGTAAGTCACATCGATAGCTGCGATAAAAGTCAGAAATTTTCCCATTGGTTCTGTGGTCAGTTGTAACCTTTTATTTTGCAATTCTTCAAAAGATTTAAAGCAGATGCAACATCTTGTAGGTTGAACAGTCCAACGAAACTTAACTCACAATTCACCGTGCCATGTAACGACTTTCATGTTCAAATGTTGTTCAGCACTAGTTTAGATTTTTCATGAATTAGTACATATCACACCTCTATTATTATTGAAGATTATCATCGCATTTCTCACTGGAGTCAGGGATCAAATCGTCCTATCTACAGAAGCAGAAATCATATGATCATTCATATGTGAAAGACGTCAGGTGCAACATCTTATAGGTTTAACAGTCCAATGAATCTTAACTCACCATTCGCCATGCCCTGTTATATTTAAGTCTCTACGAACTCAAAAATAAACTGTGTCTTCATATTCACCGTAGTACATCACCGAAAACGCCAGGAACGGGCATATATCTCAACATCGTTTTGTACTTACAGTTGTTTGAAGTTTATTGTTTTACAGTCAAAACAATTTAATGACAGCAAAAACGTACTTTTAAAAAGAATTATCTGGAAATCGAAATACGCATATACTTGCTGGACTGATACAGAAATAATTCTTGCAGTACACAAAAAAACTTCCATTTAACATATTAATCTTACTTACGCAAATAAAAACTTTTTGTTGATTCCAATATTCAGCAGATTAAAATACAGAGGGCATACAGTCGATGATTTAATACTGAACTGTAAGTACAGTAATAAGTTTCACCACTTGTAAGCTAGAGAATCTTAATGAAACCTACAATGGAATTTTACTCTCATTGTAGAATATTTCCAGTAGTCCAGGGCTCCCACTGGTCCGTTTTTTGAAAACCGGTAATTTTTTAGAAAGAAATTCGTAGTAGGTTTTTGCAACAATTGGAAAAAAAAAAAAAAAAAAAAAAAAAAAAAAAAAAAAAAAAAACGCTCTTCTAGGTATGTTTCTACGAAATTTATAAAGAAGATTTTTCTTTTAATAAAAGTTTTGTTCAAAAAACGGACCGAGTGGGAGCCCTTTTTGTCCCGGATTTGGACGGGAGGAGAAAAATTTTGAAAACGGCAAGGATAAGGCATTTTGGTTGCTGAAAAAAGTACTCGAAAGTGAAAGTGCTGTGTGCTGGGAATTACAAGAAAATGTACTAAGCTTTTTTCTTTGCAAAAAATCACTGTAAGGCGCAAGTCATACCGAATGCGGCGATAAAAGTCAGAAGTTATTTCATTAGGCTTTTTTTTTCTAATGATTCTGTGGTCAGTTGTAACTTTTTTTTTGTAATTCTGCAAAAGATTCAAAGCAAAATCTATACAATTATATAAAAAAGTTCTCCTCGAAGAATATGACAAACATCTCCTGCACCTTTCTCCCGCACCTATCTCGACTGAAATCAGATTAACATATCAAAGAATCCAATAAAGCATTCTATCGTGTCACTTTAGGTCTGTTTGCTGCTTAATGGGCATTCTGTAGTTGGATATGATCATGGAATGTCTGCTTCCTTAACTGAACAGGAACTTTAGATAATCCCGTAATGATTACAATCTGATACAGGACAGAATCCCCATGCTTCACAGGGAAGTTAAAGTACGTTTGAATCAGAATCTACCTCGTGGGAGTGATAATGAACAAAAATTACTCTCTTGACCCATTGTTCTACGGATCTAACTCCGTGCGATTTTTTACGTCAAGAATCCCTATTTTGCTCCAACTCTTCCTTAAAATATCTGAGAATCCTCAATGCCAATCAGAACTGTCATTGACAGCATTAAAACTTGCATGCGTAACAAAGATGGGGTAATTATTGTATGAATACTTTTAGAGTGAATAAAGACTAATATATCGAGCATTTATAGATAGTTGTACACAATCTGGAAAGTTATAAAATACATAAGAACAATTTTTTTGTTTCACTGCATGCGACAAGTATTGTAAACTGTAATAATCAATCATTTTTATTCTCTAATTGCATTTTAAAAAATGTGCAGTGAGATTTTTTTCTAAAATATCTGGAAAACTCAAAAATTTTCGAAATAGAATAAGAAAGCAAAGTAACGCAAAAGATATGTGTTTTACTTTAGTAGTCATAAGACGATTAAAATGCTATTTTCTTAAATGAAGGCTAAAACCCAGCACATACTTTAACTTAAATTTTAGCTTTAGAAAGGATTATTATGGTGGTTCCTATTATGTCAATGCTTTCATTTATCCATCTGTTTCAGCACAGGCACAGATGATATGATAGAACTTGCTTCATTCAGATGCACGGTTATGTGTTGTTTTTTTTTTTCAAGGTCATGCATATTCTTGGAAAAGAGATAGTTCGTTTTTAACTTGCACTACTTTAGTCTAATATTGTGAACTCCAAAAATTCTTTATAGTCACCTTTTCACCTACAAACTTTTTTCCTGAAACCCGTTTGTCACCACAAATTACAGAAGGCAATCTTCGCCTTATTACGTAATAATAGTAACAATTCTGTCTTTAAATAAAGCAAATTGATCTATAAGAACAATTTGCCAGAAGAAAACGTAAATACCCATTCGACTGCTCATTATAGCTTCTTTCAACTTGTGTATTAAAAATAAGCTATGGGGGAATCTTCATGCTGAATTTGAACCAAACTCTGACATTTTCGGTACAAACACGTTATTTTTGCACCAGATTTGGCTTTATCAGTAAATTTTACCATTGGATATCAAAAGGTAAGTCATTTGGTCAAATAGTTTAGAAATTATGAAAGTTTAAAGCTTGGAAATCCTAATGTTAAATTCATTTGTAATCGTTGCAAAACAGAATGCCATGCGGGTAGTTTTTTTAGCATAGCTAGAGCACTACTTGGTTGAATAGGCTATAATTTTGGATTCGCACATTTGAAGCTTCTAGAAATCGCCTTCTTTAAAAAAATAATGATTCTGACTACTAAAATAAATGGGGATTCCTATTATGTTATCTTTTTCATTTATCCCATTTATCATATCTTTCATTTATCCCAACACAGGCACAGATGATGTGTAGAAACTTTCTTCATTCAAATCCACGCTTACGTTTTTAAACTGCATAAATTTTTCGAAAATTTATTTCGATAACTTTTTTAATTAATTTTCCAAAAATATACGAATTGCAACTTATAAAGTTTTCAACAGAAATCGATTTCTGTGAAAAGTCTGTTAAAAATTATCTGTCATATATTTCCAAAAGCGTCAAATATGCGAAGCAAAATTACAGCTCCTTCCACCAAGACATTTTTGCGTTATGCTTATAAAACTACCCGTATTACAATATGTTTGTTGTTGTTTCACTATTACAAATGAATTTAACATTAGGCGCTACAAACTTCAAACTTTCATAATTACTAAGTAACCTGAACGAATGTCTTTCAGTTTGGTATCCTACGCTATATTTTACTCAAAATTCCGTATATGATGTCAAAATTAGGCGATCTTTTTAAAAATTTCAGAATTTGGTACAATTTGAGCATGAAGAATACCCCTAAGCTTATATATATATAGTAAAGCGAGGACAGTTCGCGCGGTGGGAGAGATTGCGCACAAAGAGATTCGACGGGAAGGAGTAGAGTGCGCGCCCAGCGACTCCAGGTAGTTGAACAGCAGCATTAGTGCAACGTCTACATGAATGTGCATATTGATTGTTCCGAGCGTCTTGGATAAAACAGTGCTATTTTGTTTTGTTTTTCCAAAGTAAGTGCTTGAATTTTCATAACTGTTCGTCTGATTTTTTATAGAACTTCAGTAATACAAAATATTTTGAATTTAAACGATTTCTTATAAACTACTAACCTGGACTAAGTATGCAAACACCAAAAATTCATTTTAGAAACGGCCATATTTAAATAAAAGGCCGCGCAATCTCTCCTACCAAAATAGGAGAGTTTGCGCATCTGCTACTTAGGAGAGATGGCGCATTTCCCCATAAGTTTAAGTGCTAGGAGAGATTACACAGCTTATTGATAAATTTGTATGAATTGCAAATTACGTGTAAAACATATGAATGAATCAATTTTGAAATAATTTCGGAAAAGCACATAATTATCAAAACTAAATTTGTAACAAATTAATTTGCAAAAAAATACTTTTGGAGATAAAAATTTTATTATTAAATTAATAATACAGTTGTTATTAAATAAATTTTATGTAATTATTTTTGTTAATAAATTAATAATATATTTGTTATTAATTTAATTAAATATTTATATGTATTTTTTAATTTATGAGCAATTAATTTGCTAATGAATTCATTTTGTTAACTAAAATAAACTTTCTAATACAATGTTTTGGAAAAGCTTTCACCCATCCCAAGTAATGTAATGCCATCGAAATCAAAAGGAAACAGAGTGCAACTAATGTTACTAATCCACAAAATATACATGAAAAAAGACTTAAGAAGGATATGCCGCTACAAAAAACAAAACAAACAGCAAAAAATAACAGCTGAAGATAAGGTGCTTCCACAAAAAGTGGGATAAAAAAACTCAAGGAAAAAAAACCGAAGGTCAATGAGGATGAGTGCACTGAATGTCTGGAACTGTACCAGGTGACAACTTCGACAACTGACTGGATTCAATGTATTGCTTGTTGCAGGTGATTGCACGAAAGATGCACGATTTACAACAATAAGTGCATCGATTGTGGACGACGACAACTTCGGTTAGCAAACAAAATACAATGAAACTGTGGAAATGGAAATGAAGTAATTTTCAAGTTAAAGATGTTATCAACTAAATTAATGTTATTTTGTAATCTTAGTAGGGCTTTCTTTTTCTGATATTTTAATCTTCTTAAATTAAAATTTTACTGTCGTTAAAATTCTTTCTTTTATTTATTATTTAAACATTTGGTTGAAATATTCACTCCTAATACAATAATATTTACTCACAAAAATCTTTCAATAATGTCGATTAAGTGTAATTATTATTGTTAACAATTTAATTGTAGTTATTATTAATTACAACCTCTTCTACCTATGTGCGCAATCTCTCCTACCCATGTGCGCGTTCTCTCCTATCCTGTAAGGACAGATTGCGCAAAATAGTTTTCTTGGTTTTATTACTGCTGTTCTATTAAATTACAGTATAACAACAAAATAACAATGGAAATGCATAAAAAACAAATGAAGTCAAAATTATTCATGCATAGTTTAGCAAAATATTAATATTTAGATTTTTTATTATTATTCTTTTGAAATGTGCGCAGACTCTCCTCGCTTTACCTTATACATTATATATATATATATATATGGCTAATTCCATGAAAACTTGTCATGTCTGCCACACAGCTGAAAATCGCTATGGTTCTTGGCCACCGTTATTTTCGAAAAGTTTGCTTCGCGTTATTAAATTGATGAGATATCTCCGATAAAATAATTCACATTTTTCCGTTCCAAAATACTGATAGTCAACAAGTATAGCGATTTTCAGCTGTGTGACAGACATGACAAGTTTTAATGGAATTGACCATATATATATATATAACCATTAATTAAACATTACTGACCACCATCAATAATTGTGATAGTATGAATGAATTTACAACAATACAGTGTCCCCAAACACACTGAATGGATACCAAAAACATAATAAACAAGCTGAAAAATTTTCGCCCTTTTATCTTTATTAAACTATTCCAAATTATTATAATATCTACCTTTTTTAGCTCACAGGCTATCAAAGCCTGAGAGCTAATGTGCCCGCCCGTTCTGTATGTATGTATGTATGTATGTATGTATGTACGTACGTACGTATGTACGTAACGCGATAACTCTTGATAGAAACATCCGATTTGCTTCAAAATTTTTTCCTAGGTTCACTGTGATAAGGCGCTTCCCTGATTAGTTTTTGGAGTTCATTGGTTAAGGATAAAGGGGGAAAAACGGGGTTAGTCCACCCCCCCCCTTAATTCAGATAAATGGGTTTTTCATGCAGAATGATTCGATTTGCTCCTAATTTGATATACCGGTTTATTATGTTAAGGAACTTCCCTGATTAGTTTTGGGAGTTCATTGGTTAAGGATAAAGGGGGAAAAACGGGGTTAGTCCACCCCCCTTAATTCAGATAAATGTGTTTTTCATGCAGAATGATTCGATTTGCTCCGAATTTGGTATAGCGGTTTATTATGTTAAGGAACTTCCCTGATTAGTTTTAGGGGTTCATTGGTTAAGGGTAAAGGGGGAAAAACGGGGTTAGTCCACCCCCCTTAATTCAGATAATTGGGTTTTTCATGCAGAATCATTCAATTTGCTCCGAATTTGGTATACCGGTTTATTATGTTAAGGAACTTCCCTGATTAGTTTTGGGGGTTCATTGGTTAAGGATAAAGGGGGAAAAACGGGGTTAGTCCACCCCCCTTAATTCAGATAAATGGGTTTTTCATGCAGAATGATTCGATTTGCTCCGAATTTGGTATACCGGTTTATTATGTTAAGGAACTTCCCTGATTAGTTTTGGGAGTTCATTGGTTAAGGATAAAGGGGAAAAACGGGGTTAGTCCACCCCCTTAATTCAGATAAATGTGTTTTTCATGCAGAATGATTCGATTTGCTCCGAATTTGATATACCGGTTTATTATGTTAAGGAACTACCCTGATTAGTTTTGGGAGTTCATTGGTTAAGGATAAAGGGGAAAAACGGGGTTAGTCCACCCCCCTTAATTCAGATAAATGTGTTTTTCATGCAGAATGATTCGATTTGCTCCGAATTTGATATACCGGTTTATTATGTTAAGGAACTTCCCTGATTAGTTTTGGGAGTTCATTGGTTAAGGATAAAGGGGAAAAACGGGGTTAGTCCACCCCCCTTAATTCAGATAAATGGTTTTTTCATGCAGAATGATTCGATTTGCTCCAAATTTGGTATACCGGTTTATTATGTTAAGGAACTTCCCTGATTAGTTTTGGGAGTTCATTGGTTAAGGATAAAGGGGAAAAACGGGGTTAGTCCACCCCCCTTAATTCAGATAAATGTGTTTTTCATGCAGAATGATTCGATTTGCTCCGAATTTGCTATACCGGTTTATTAGGTTAAGGAACTTCCCTGATTAGTTTTGGGGGTTCATTGGTTAAGGATAAAGGAGGAAAAACGGGGTTAGTCCACCCCCCTTAATTCAGATAAATGTGTTTTTCATGCAGAATGATTCGATTTGCTCCGAATTTGGTATACCGGTTTATTATGTTAAGGAACTTCCCTGATTAGTTTTGGGAGTTCATTGGTTAAGGATAAAGGGGGGAAAATCAGGGTTAGTCCACCCCCCTTAATTCAGATAAATGTGTTTTTCATGCAGAATGATTCGATTTGCTCCGAATTTGGTATACCGGTTTATTATGTTAAGGAACTTCCCTGATTAGTTTTGGGGTTCATTGGTTAAGGGTAAAGGGGGAAAAGGGAGGTTAGCCCGCCCCTCTTAATTTAGATAAATGGGTTTTTCATGCAGAATGATTCGATTTGCTCCGAAGTTGGTATACCGGTTTATTATGTTAAGGAGCTTCCCTGATTCGTTTTGGCGATTAATTGGTTAAGGATAAAGGGGGGTTAGTCCACCCCCTTAATTTAGATAAATGTTTTTTTTTTTGCAAGATTATTTGATTTGCTCCAAATTTGGTATACCGGTTTATTATGATAAGGAGCTTCCCTGATTAGATTGGGAGGTTCACTGGTTAAGTATAAAGGGGGAAACGGGGGCTAATTCCCCTTCACTTATTTTTTTGAGTGGCATTATTCTTTAAAATAAGAGTATAGTATACAATTAGTGTGAATAGTCTGTGAGCTCAATGCCATCAGTTTAGCTGGGCACTTTTCTTTTTTATTACTTAGCTTTAATTATATCTTAAATATCTTTTATCTTTTTTCCATGCTTTAATGCGTAGTTTTTATTATTCTAAAAACCTTAAATCCATTCGTCTAATCTTATAAAACCCATTAAATAACTTTTTCCTTTTATTCTGAAAATAAATTCTTTTTGTTTCGAATATTTTTAATAGCATTGTTCTCTGGTGTTCGATTTCCCATAATTCCGTGCCAGCCTCCCGCCAACATTGTTTGCGTAATAATTCTGACGCCGATGCTAAATAGTTCACATCGACGTCATGCGTGCTTCCCCCCTTCCCCCCGGAGCTAGGTCCTATCGTATTCTGCATTTCATCGCGTCCTTCAGGCTACTTTTACGGGATTTGCTCTTTCACTTGTATTGTATTCATACGCATGCAGTTTTTGCAAGTATATAACCTGTTGCATGGGCTAGAAGAGATGGATTTTTACGATTATTGAGTTGCTTAAATAACCCAGGTCACCTGGAGAGCTTTTTACCTGAATCTTCGTCATGCTGTTCTAATACGCAACATGTAGTGGTTTACATTTTACGACGTAGCAACTGCCCGAACATGGATAGCATATGCCTAGTGCACTGTAAAAAATTTTCGTAAAATTTCGGTAGATGTACCGTAAATTTTACGGTACTTGTACCGTTTTCACTCTTTATGGTATGAGTACCGTAATTCTAAGGTATATTAAGCGTAAAAAAATGGTATATATGCCATTTCGATTATAAACGGTATTTATACCGTAAAATGATTGTTTTTCAGCACAAACTCGGTATTTATACCGTAAAATGATTATTTTCCAGCAAGAAAAAACCTGGTAGCCCGGCCTCGGTGTATCGTAAAACCCCTGAATTGATGCTCTTGCTCTTGTTTCGTAATGCGTGTATCACTGAGGAGAGGGGAGGTGCAGCCGGTACATTGTTTCAAGGCCCAAAGAGCTCAAAGGGGCACAGCTCTTAAAATACACACTGTATATAATATTTTTTAGCTTACGGGCTATCAAAGCCTGAGAGCTAATGTGCCCGCAAGTTCTGTATGTATGTAAGTATGTATGTACGTAGCGCGATAACTCTTGATAGAAATATCCGATTTGCTTAAAAAAATTTCCAATTTCATTCCGATAAGGTGCTTCCCTCATTGGTTTTGGGGGTTCATTGATAAAGTATAAATGGGGGAGGGGGTGGAACGGGAGCTAATCCCCCTTAGTTTTCATGCAGAATTATCCGACTTTATTCAAATTTGGTATACCGGTTTATTCTGATATAACGCTTCCTTAATTAGATTTGGAAGTACATTGATTAAGTATAAAAGGGTAGGAACGGGGGTTATCCCCCCCCCCCTTAATTTAGATAAATGTGTTTTTCATGCAAAATTATCCGATTTTCTTTCAAATTTGGTATACCAGTTTATTCTGATAAGGCGCTTCCCTGATTAGATTTGGAGGTTCATTGGTTAAGTATGAAAGGGAGGAAGGGGAGCTAATCCCTGCCTTAATTTAGATAAATGGGTTTTTCATGCAGAATTATCAGATTTTATTTAAATTTGGTATACCGGTTTATTCTGATAAGGCGATTCCCTGATAAGATTTGGAGGTTCATTGATTAAGTATAAAAGGGGAGGAATGGGTGCTAATCCTCCTCCCTTTAATTTAGATAAATGGCTTTTTCTTGCAGAATTATCCGATTTTATTCAAATTTGGTATACCGGTTTATTCTGATAAGGCGCTTCGCTGATTAGATTTGGAGATTCATTGGTTAGGTATAAAAGGGGAGCAACGGGTGGCTAATCCCCCCTTAATTTAGATAAATGTGTTTTTCATGCAGAATTATCCGATTCTCTTCAAATTTGGTATACCGGTTTATTCTGATAAGGCACTTCCCTGATTAGATTTGGAGGTTCATTGGTTAGGTATAAAAGGGGAGCAACGGGTGGCTAATCCCCCCTTAATTTAGATAAATGTGTTTTTCATGCAGAATTATCCGATTCGCTTCAAATTTGGTATACCGGTTTATTCTGATAAGGCACTTCCCTAATAAAATTTGGAGGTTCATTGATTAAGTATAAAAGGGGAGAACGGGGTGCTAATTCCCCCCCCCCCTTTAATTTAGATAAATAGGTTTTTCTTGCAGGATTATCCGATTTTATTCAAATTTGGTATACCGGTTTATTCTGATAAGGCGCTTCCCTGATTAGATTTGGAGGTTCATTGGTTAAATATAAAAGGGGAGCAATGAGTGGCTAATTCCCCCCTTAATTTAGATAAATGTGTTTTTCATGCTGAATTATCTGATTTTCTTCAAATTTCCATACCGGTTTATTCTGATAAGGCGCTTCCCTGATTAGATTTAGAGGTTCATTGGTTAAGTATAAAAGGGGAGCAACGGGGGGGGGATCCCTCTTAATTTAGATAAATGGTTTTTTCATGCAGAATTATCTGATTTTCTTCAAATTTGCATACCGGTTTATTTTGATAAGGCGCTTCCCTGATTAGATTAGGAGGTTCATTGGTTAAGTATATAGGGGAGGAAGGGGGCTCATTCCCCCCCCTTTATTTCGATAAATGTTTATTCTGATATGGCGCTTCCCTGATTATTTACCGTTTTTCTCAAAAAGAGTGAGTTCTATTTTATGAATATAGACATAAATAAGAGTATAATATACATATATTGTGAATAGCCTGTGAGCTCAATGCTGTCAGTATTTAAATGAAGACTTTTCTTTTTTCTTTTTTCTATATTTATTTTCTATGTATACCATAATTTAAAACAAAGAAAAAAATGTCTAATTTATTTTACTTTTGTAAAGCAGTATAAATGTCTAATTATTACCCTTAAATGCTGGAAAATAAATAATATAATTTATGAGAGATGAAACAAGTGGTCGCCGAAGTCGGCTAGGTATTATTAAAGATTCACATGCTTTTTATGTTTCTCGAGAGTGTGTTTGTGTGTGTGGGGGAGGGGGAGGGTTGTGTGGCTCATCCTGGACCCGTCACGACTCTCGGCGGCCTTTAATACTAGTTGGAACTTCCAGTCTAACATGTTGAATTATGTCAAACCGATCTTTAATCTTCATTCAAGAATTATGGCATTCGAACACTGTAAAAATATGTCCTGAAATTAACTGGCGCTATTCTGTGAATTTTTCTTTATTTGCCTAAAAATTTTCATTTTGTGAGAAGACTGACTTTTCCTAGAATTACCGGAAATATTGAGTCTAGCGCTAAGCGCTAGCGAGAAACTGAAACGCAGTGTTGAATTCAGGGGGTGGCCCGGGGGGGAACATCCCCCCCGGCAGATTTGAGATTTTGTGTTTTCAATAGTCAAAAATTGCAATTTCTCCCGAGGGGTCTACACTGTCCCCCTTCGGAGCCACAGAAATCCCTCCCGGAGAAAAGTGTCTGAATTCAACACTTCTGAAATGGAAAAGCTCCTCTACGGCGAGACCGAGGAGTGGCGAGACGCCCTGAGCCCGAGGTCGAGGATAATATCTCTCTGTTTTCCAGAGTATAAACGACCTTGAAGTCTCAAGCAGCGTTTACAGAGTACAGAGGAATCAAACTGGTTCTTAGAAGTCTGCACGGGCCGAAATTTCCAGGCCCGGGCTCGGCCCGACTCATAAAAAAAATTTCGGCCCGGCCCGTAGAAAAGTTAAAAGTTTGGCCCGGCCCGGTATAACAACTAAAAGTTTGGCTTCAGCCCTGCCCGGTCCGAGTGAATTGCTACGAAACATTGATTTTTACGTCGATTTGGTTAAAAATTTGACTCTTACGAGGAATCCTGACAAAAAATATTTTTCTTAACTTTTTTTTCATGTTTTTAAACTTCTATGTAAATATTTCAGTTATCATTAATATTGTTAATCCATATTCGGGGCTATGCATATATAACGTTATCAACATTTTGCTAATTTTAGACCCCCTGCCCCCCTTACGATATCATAAGTTATCATTCGTCCAACCCATCCCCCCCCACCTTAAGATGTTATCGTTATCAATGTCTAACATTTTTCCCTTTCTTTTTATACGCTGCGACACATGATACACGTATATAATTATACATTTATTAGTCGCATACTTTACGGATTCAAGAAGACAATAAAATATCAATACATGATATAAATTTATATCAAATAATATTTAAAAAAGTTACTTACTATTTAAAGGTACTTAATAACAGCTTATTGTTACATAATGCATTCAAAAGTGATGTTGTCTTCTAGCACTTGCCCCCTGCCCTGGCAGAACTTATCAACAAAACAGTGGACAACACTCTTTGTCTTTCTTTACTGCTAAACGCAAGTATCACTTCCTACATAATTATGCTCCTGATTTCTCTAACAGCGAATTATATGTGCATAAAGCAGAAGAACAGCAATGCAAACGTTGAAGTATTCCAAATTTTGGAATGAAATGATTTTATAAAAATGTAACGGCTTTAACAACAGCTTTGTATTTTCATAAAAACATATTAAAATAGTAATAATAAAAAAGGTAACAGACTATTTGGATGTAAAAAAAAAAAAAAAAAAAAAAAAAAAAAAAAAAAAAAAAGGTTTACTGAAAAAAGAAAAGTTTGGTTGGATCAAAAATGATATCGATATCAAAAAGCAACCCCCCCTCCTTTTCCCCAGCGATATCTTACGATATCAAGTGCCAGACCCCCCCTCCCCCCCTAAAGTGATAACGTTATATATGCACAGCCCTTTGCATGCATTGAATTGTTAAAAATCTGAAAAATGCTATAAAGTAAAATCTTCTAAGACTCAATTACATAGAAAAAAAAATGCGTTAAAGATAAGTTTCCTTTTTAGCAAATGTAAATTCATTATATATTCTTTTCTTACGTATTAGTATATCCACTTTGCACGTATCAACACGTTTATCAGTTTAAAACAGGATTCCGTAATAGGCAGGTTTCTTTTCACACGTTTTACTATATTTTAATTTAGCAATATTTTAACTAGTGTAGAAATTTACTACTCTCCAAAAAGAATAAATGTTAATGTTTAATTGTAGAATAATGGCGATTCAAAAATGTATGCATATTTTGCAAAAATCTTTGGGCCAGGCTCAGGGATGTAGTGGAGGGTATACGGGGGTATACGCCGTATACCCTCTGGATTTTTTTAAGGGACACCGTATACCTTCTGTTTCTCAAGAAAGCTATAGTATATATATACTAGGGTATACCCTCTGCCTTGAGCGTATACCCTCTGCTTAGAACGTATACCCTCTGTTTTTTTTTACGATTACACCACTGGCCAGGCTTAATTTTACTAACCTTTGAACGGACAGGTCACGCCGAGACAATGATTTTCATGCGGGCTGGCTCAAAATTAGGACTGAAAATTGGGCTGTGAAGAATAGAAAAGAAACCAGTCCCGGCCCGATTCTTCCGGAAAAAGGTAAGACCCGAACCGATCCGGTCCGTAAAGAGTAGTTACTAGGCCCGGCCCAAGCCTTCAGAAAAAAACATGGCCCGGGCCCGGCCCGAGTGCCGCAAATGAACATAGGCCCGAGCAGTGTTGATTTCAGGGCGTGACATCCCCCCCCCCCCAAGAGCCACAGAAATCCCTCCCGGAGAAAAGTATCTGAATTCAACACTGGGCCCGAGCCCGGCCCGTGAAGATCTCTACTGGTTCTATTACTATCGAGCCTGCTTTCATTTTGTACCCATTTACAAACGCAAGCATAAAACCAGAGATAAAACCTATCAGCTCCAAAAATCCGGAAGCTGCGTAATTTTCCCTTCTGAATTATGATTGGCTGATTAGTGAACTGCCGTCGTACAGACTTCCGGTGTAATCATAAACAGAATACGCCTTCGCCTGCAATCGTTTTGGCGCGTAAATCGTTGTGCTTTACATTTCCTTTTGAGAATTAAAATTGCTGACCATGCAAACTTTTTTTAATGTCTTTTTCACACCCGATTCTTGCAAAATCTTCAAGGAATACTAATGCCTGGATTCCGCGATCGCCGATTGTGGGCCAAAGTGCGACCATCAGACTGGTGGGACAGTCTTGTTGTGAAAGATTTCAAGGACCCTGATTTTAAAAATGATTTTCGCGTTTCAAGGTAAGACAATTTTCTTTTTATAGATATGTGTTTTTTATCTACTCAAATCAGGGTTGCAAAAAACCAACCTACCCCCCAAAAAACCTGGGTGGGTTTTATTGGGTATTTTACAATCCATGAAATTATTATTTAATTATCAGTAACTTTTATATTACTCGTGTTAACCTTTGTGTTTAAAGAGTTACACTATCCTATTAAAGCATATTCTGAGCCTACTGCCAAATGTGACAAAGTCAAAAAGAAATAATTTGCTTAAGTCTTTTAAAAGCATGCTAATATTATGAGGGGGGGGGGGGGCAATATCAGTGTAGTCAGCGTCTTTGATTAACTAGCTTTTTTATGGCGAAAAAAAATTGTCTAAAAAATGTGTTCTTAGTGGGGAATACAGATAAAAAGTAATCTATTGAAGTAACTTTTAAATATGTTGCTATATAATATTATATGATGACAGCCTTTTACACTGATTTATAGGTATTTAAACTGATATTACTTGTATATTAAGTTAATTAACAAAAATATAATAAGATTTATTAATTTAATACATACTTTCTAAAAATAAATAAGCTATGTTTTTTGCAACTCTGATTAAAAATTGTGTGTCGTTTATTTCATATGAGTTTAATCGCAGGCCTAACGATAATAACATATCTTATATGTAATAAAGTATTTTATTATAAGGAGATTAAATTATTAAGTTGGCTTGCACCCAGTATATGTGTGAAGAGAGGGCGGGAGAAACAACGCTACATGCGCGTTCATTTTTAATTACTATTAAGACACAATTTTATTTACAGAAAAGAGGTTCCTAATTGCAGACATTATGCATTAGGCCTATTGCATAAACATGTATTTTGTTTCTTCGCATGTCATTTTCCGAGTAATTTTGTGTATATCGGTGTTGAATTCAAGGTGGGGGGGGGGATACTCTCCAGCAGGAGCAATGAGTACCCCCCCCCCCCCCCCACCACGCGAAGATTTGATATTTTGTTTTTAATGGTCGAAAAGTGTCTGAATTCAACACTGGTGTATTTAATGTATTACTAACTGTAAATTCACTTTAAAACTGTGAGAACCTTTTCTATGTGTAAGTAAATTTTCATATAGCACCAAATATTTATAGTAAAGCCAAATTTTTTTTAAATATTCAAGATTGGTGTTGGAGAAAAATTTTAATTTTAAGATAAATAAATTTTAATGTTTCTAATTAATACAGAATTTTGCTAAAAGTTATTGTTTTTATAAATAAACACTTTTATAGATAAAGGATCATCATTTATTAGTATTTTTAGCCATCAGTCATATAAATATAGTGTATCATACTAAAAAGACCCCAAAAATTTAGATTGCATAAAGTAATATTTACATACTATATAATAATAACAAAACATGTTAAAACAAATTTTGGTACTTTTCAGTATATATACATACAGGGGCCTGTTTTTGTGAAATTGTGAACAGCTTTTTAACATTTTGTGAAAAATCTAGTCCTAATTTTGTGAATTTAAAATGATTGTTATATTAAGGTTCTTTTTTATATATTTTTTAGAAGATATATGTATGTAAAATACATATATTTTCTTTATACTATATGTAAAAGTGACAGGTCAGATTTTACTTTTAAATGATTAAATTTGTGAAAAGTTTAGTCTAAAGATGGAAAATTTTTGTAAAAGGATTATTTTTAAGCCGAAAAGTTTTGTGAAGGGTCCTTTAAAGGACCCAATTTCTTCCTAAACAGATCCCTGATGTACATATATTGCATATATACACATATATACAAATATCCACATATATATACTACATAGACATACATATATGTATGTAACACTGGCGTCCGGCTAACCGAAAAGTACCTACCCAAATTTTATTCTGTCATTTGTTCATATCTTTCAAACCAAAATTTCATTTAATTTCTTTGAATTAAAATTTGTCAAATTGTATTTTCTAAAATGTTTATATATATAGATCTTTCAAATCAAAATTAAATGTTATTTTTTTAAAGTAAAATTTGTCACTGAATTAGTATTGTATTATCATTATTTTAAATGAATTGGGCCTGAAAATTAAATTTTCTATTTAGTAGCCAAGAAAGCATTTGGATTTTTTTTAGCTTAGTGGTCTTCATTCATTCTTAGTCTTAATTATTGTTAAATTAATTTACAATTAAATGTTTTAAAGTAGTATCTAATATATAATATAGGGTAGATGTGCTAGTAATGGACACCCTTAAGAAATTTCTTTAAAAATTATTTTTTTATTAATAAGCTTTTTCAATATTAATCTATCAACAATATTTAACCATTCTAGCCTCATTTCCCAATATGAATAGAAATTTAATTTTAAAGAAATAATCAATAAATTTTTACAGAAATAATCAAACGCCCAGTAGTGGACACTTTCTGTTCCAGTAATGGACACCCCATAAAAAGCAATAAATATAATTATTTTTATGGCTGTATTTAGATAGAACCAGAATTTAATGAATACATACTAATGAAAAAGAAATAGTTATTTTCAAATACATTTAACAATTAGGATACCAGTAATTAATAAAATATTTGCGATAATCATTTACTGTTTGCATCAATTATTGTAATTATCAGAAGATCGGTGTTTTAATTATTTTAGATGGATAGTTTGAAATACTAAATATCAAGCAATTACAGCTATCAAATTATTGAAACAGTGGTGGTGGTGGTGGTGGGGGGGGTGTGTGTTTAAAGGGTAATTAACCCGGGAGAACTCGCTGCATGAGATTTTCTCTCACCGTCATACTTTTTTAAAACTCTTATTTAAACCATTTTTCATTTTAATTAAAATTTCAAAATGTTATTTCAATTATTTTACCTATTTTGTGAATAAAAGTACTAAGCCAACCAAAAAAAGTTGATATATGAATGTAAAGTAAAAGAAAAGCAATTGGGCATTCTCACTAGCAAGTTCTCCCAGGTAATTTTTTTGGAATATTAATGTTAAGTTTTGTCTCACTATTTTTAACAATCTTTCAAAGACTACTTGATATATCATTTATAATAATTAATATTACAAATATGAAATAAATGATATTGTGAGTTGAATATTTTGAATACTAAATAAAATAACTTCAAAATAAAACTGTAGAACTGATGTTTGAAGCCACTGATCTGCAGATTTACTAGTTTCATGAATATTACCTAACTTTCATTAATAGTGTACATTTTTTTTTTTTTAAATAAGGAAACATTTAAGGCAGAAAATAGATTTTTAATAGCTTCTGTAACTTAATTATTTTTATTTAAACGGAGAGGAATTAAGCCCTATGAGCCCCTCTTTGACAATATTTTCTGCTTCCTGGCTGGTTTGATTGCCAGATTATAAAATATGCAAGGTACTACATTATGTATGTACTACATTAAAAATAATAATAATAATAAATAAAATATTGAAATTTTATTAATCACATAAAATAACTTAAAAGCAGCTTTTTATAAAAGTTTTGGTGTTATTACATTTTGGTAAGTATAATTTAAAAATTAAATTTGATTATTTAGGTTTGCAGTTAAGCCAAAGTATTTTATGCACTATAAACATTACTGAAATTGAAATTGTTAGCAATGTCTACATGGGGTGTCCAGTCCATTACTGGAAAATGACTAATTAATCATCCCAGTAATGGACACCCCCTATTAAAACCTTAAAAATAAATGAAATTTTGTAAATGGCCATTTGTATATAAAATTCAAAGTTTTCTATTGCTACTCAAACGAAAACATTCAAATTTTGCAAGATAAATAATACATAAATTAATTAAACGAAGCCAACTCTTAGCCTCGTCATTAAGATTTTCACAGAAAAACAGCGAAACTTTGAAACATTATTTTCTGCTTCCTGATTGGTTTGATTAAAAGTGTCAACAATAACCCAGTTTTATAAAACATGCAAAGGGGAGTTATAAAAAAAAAAAAAAAATTAAAGCTAAATATTTATTAGTTATATTTTTATGAACCAAAAACATCAAGGGGTGTCCATTACTGGCACATCTACCCTATAATATGTATATAAACTGGTTATATTTTATTTAGCAGACAAATATTTTTTCGCTTAGTTGCCATTGCCATGTTGCAAGTAATGCATGAGTTCCCAGATCTATAACAAATGTTTATTGTAGGGGTATTCAAAGCATGCAACATCCCAATCGCGCCCGTCGGCCTAATCGTTCGGAGTTTTCATCGTTTTCTTCGAGCCGTGGATCTTCCATGCGTTAATACGGATTAGGTTCCCTTAGAAAGACCCCCACGGAGGGCACTCCCCCCCGGGCCTATATCCCTCGTGTAGATAATTGGCCGTCAAAAATCAACCCAACTCAAAGGATGCAACTCTCTAAAATCATTGTTTTTTTTTATATGTTAAAGGTAAAATTTAAATTAAGTATTTCTATGCCATAACCCACTGTTCATCATAATTTTTTTCATCATGATTAATAAATTTTATGTACAAATATTTTTTTTTCTAAAATATACATTTAAAAAAAAATGATTGTACAGGCAATGCGAATATGTTAATGCTTTCAAGTTTTGAAAGTGATCGCCACATAGGAAAATGCAATTTCTTTGTTGATTGAGAATTCAAAAATTCATTTTTAAGCACATTATCTTACAAAAACAATTGGAAATTAACTAAAAAATATTTATAAACAAAGGTTTGATTTTTTAAAATTTGTTGCATTGTTGGGGGGAGTGTCTGCCCCATGAACTCCTGTTATTTCTATTAAATTTAGCTTTTAAATATAAAAAATCAGATTGTAAAATTCATTTGATAAAAAAATATTTATGTTTTGAAGAGGATTTCTTGGAATTTGTTATGTTACAAAAAAAGAGTAAAAACTGAAAATTTGATTCTAAGGGGTGGGGTTAGGATTTAATTTCTATATTTGTGTACCTGTACATATGTCACATTCATATATATATATAGAGTGTAGAAGGAAGATATTAGAAAAATTAAATTACACTGTAAGGGAGGGGGGGGGGGGGGCAGGGGAGTTAATCCAAATGCAAAGACTCAGAATATAAGCCAAAATTATTTTGTTGATCGTATAACAACAAAAAGCGTTTGAAGTGGTGCTATGTTGTTTCAATCGTATTAGTGGTTGTTTGTGCCACAATTTTCTATTTTTTGTTTAGAATTTAAATAGTGAAATTTTTATGGGAGTATAGTTGACATATTATCATTTTTTTCTATAATGGAAGATACCCAACATTTGAAATAATCTCTCAAATTAATTTTTTAAATAATTTAGAAAGTGTAATCTGCTGGAATATAACCTTCAAATGATGTCAGCAATGTTTTGCTTTCAATATATACCTATGCATTACAGGGGTGGGGAATTACATCATTCTACTTCCACTATTCACTGCCAAGTAATAATTTTTTGACAGGGTGACTGAATTTTCAATTTTGTCTTTCAAAAACTACCGGCTGTAGAAAAGAAATATATTTAATTATTTATTAGTCACATTTTGAAACTTTCCAGTTGCCTCAATTTAAACATGGCACCGAGTTCTATTCTATACAAAACTTTCTTTTTTCTTTTTTTTTTGTATATATTTCTTATTTTTATTTAAAATTATAGATAGAGACAGAGATATCTGGTCTCCCAGCTAGGACCAACTCATCATTGCCCAAGTATGTGGTAGCACATAAGAGAAATCTGAAACTAAGAGTATGAGACTCCAACCGAACAATTACTCTACCAAATTAGCACTAGCATTATTCAAAGGTATTTATTTTTCTTCTAAATATTTGTGTGGTAAGAAGTAACATTAGTGTTATTTTTACAATTTTAGTACAATTATGTAACAAGTATGGGAACAATTGAGAAAAAATCTGGAAATTTTAGGAAGCAAACCAGTTTTCCTCCGAAGGCCTATTTTTCCAAATTGGAAAAATTAAAATTTCATTTATAAAATGTAGTATTTTATAATAGCTACATTCTGATACTTTTATTTATATATTTTCATGTTTAATGTCCTACATGAAAACATTAACATGTAAATTCTTATCTGTAAGCAGGGATCTGTTTAGAAAGAACTCAAGTCCCTTAAAGGATTATTTACAATTTTTCCACCTTAAAACATGTAACCCTTAAGGCTGTTCTCAACAGCTCTGCTCAACAAGCGCAAAACGTTTTGCACATTTACAGATTTATTTTTTAAAACAAAGATATAAAATTGGAAGGCCTGACTATGGAAGTGATTTAGAATCGAACTGTGTTTTCCATTTTTTTATCCATAAATTACCTATTGGGTTATAAGTGATTTTGATCATGTGACAAAGATGTTTTCTCCCTTCGCTGACCGGTTTTTCTGCTTTTTTCGGGAACTTAGGTTCAAAACGTCAACTTTGATACTATTTTCTGAAAGATCTATTACGTTTGCAAAAAATGGAAAAAGCAGCTCAATTACATAGTTTGTGAACAACAATTCCAGCTAGTTTCATGCATTTCCGACTAAAAATAAATTAAAACTTATGTCAGAAAGTTGCCCTTTTGGATTTGAGCAGCCTTAACAAAATTCTTTCTCTTAAAAATAGACATTTCAGAAAATTTTTCATCTAGAAATTGAGTCCTTCCCAAATGTAATGATTTTAGAATTTAAAAAACCTGTTGCATAATAGTTGAAATCACCAATGAATCTGTTATTTAGCTGTATATATATGTTAAAGACCTTCTCAATAATGTCTAAATAAGAACTGAGATATCATTTCTAATTCACAAAATTCTGATTGCATTTTTTACAAGTACCTACAAATGTTCACAATTTTGCAAAATCAGGATCGTGTGAGAAAAAAAAATCCAAGCAAATCATTGGTAAAATAATTAAATGCAAATTCTCTTCTTAAAAATGAAAATTCATTCCAAAATTATTTCAATAGATATACCAATTAATAAAAATGGTCAGGTGGAAATTTAATATAAAATTTGAAACATATATTTATTTTTATTCACATAGCTGTAATTTATCACTATTATTAGGAAAAATTCTTTTCATAATAATATGCAGTTGAAATTATTTATTCTTTTCTTTCTTTTCCTAAAATATAGATTCTTAGAGTTATCTAACTGTATTTTTAAAAATATAAATTTATACAAACAAACTTTGCAAAAAATGTAAGTAAATTTTCTGTGAAAAACTTAGTTGAAAACAATTTTTAAACACATGAAAAAATTCACCTGTTTTAAAGCTTTCATAAAAAAAAATTACCACTTTCAATATTAATAATCTTAAACTAAAACATAGCTGGGTTTACACTGGAAAGCTGTACTAAAACTAAATACACAGTAAATGAAGATTATAATTTTAAGGGAGGTGGGGGGATGTAATATTGTAAAATGCCAGTTTTTAAGTAATATAAGATTTCTTTTACACTGGCATTATTTATGTAGTATTTGAAAAACAGTAGGGGAGAGGGAGGCACATGTGAACAATTTTTATATTTTTGACTATTTCTCAAAATTGTTATGAGCTATTGAACAAAAAATTGATTTATATGAATATTTAGAATTTGTTTGCTCTTTTGCTCAAGCTTTTGGATGCATTTATCAAGAATTTCTAACTTATATCATCATTCTAAAAATTGTCTAAATTTGTTCACATGTGTCCCGGTGGAGGGGTAGTTGTGAACATACCTGGGGCACATGTGAACACATGCATAAATAAGACAAATATTTTTTTGTGAATAAAAACTGTGATAAAAACTAATTAGATGCCCTCTCTCTAGTTGTGTGAATAAATCAATAAATGTTTCAACATAGATACAAGAAATTATTCGTAAAATTGAACACATGCTTACTCCTTTTGAGTCACTTTTAATTGTTATCTAACTTCCAGTAAATTAAAACTGTGAAGCAATCCTAAAAACATTGAATATATAGCTCAATATTTGACAAGGGTAATTAAATTTTAAACTTAAAAAAAAAAATGCATTCACAGACTTAAAAAATACACTTGTGAACTGTTCACATATGCCCCCATATGTTCTGTTCACAAATGCCCCATCTACCAACTTCAGCCTAACTTATGAAAAAAAAAATATTTTAAATTGAAATAAGGAAACAAAACTTTTTGTAGACTTACCTAATTAATGCTACTAAGAAAGAATCAACCTTTCATTGGTCTTTATTTAATAAATAAAAATTAGTATTAAGTATACTTGGATATAAAAATATAGCGTTCAAAAAATTAATTTAAAAAGTATTGAAGAGATATTACTAAATCATTATTTATAATTATACAAAATGCATTTAATAACATTGATCAGATTACCCATTATTTTGTAAAAAACGATTTTTGCTTTATTTGTCTGTAACGTACTTTCTCAAAACTAGTGCAAAGCCGCCAAATCTGGTTGAACAACATACTGGATACTGAGCAACCAATAAGATTGCGAGCTTCGGTTCGGAACGACAAACTCACTTGGAAAAAAAAATTATGCTGCCAGGACAACACATAAGCAGGGTTAACAAAAAAAAAAAAAAAAAAATTATTAAAAAAAAAAAACAACTGTTTATTTGGTTTAAACCAGGTTTTTTTTTTTTTTTAAATATCATTTCCTAATACATGTAGATGCATATTTGTTGATAAAAATAAACATTGTTATATATTATTTAATATAACTTCATTTGAAAATATCCTGATTAAATAATTAGTCTGTTATGTAGAAAATTTAATTCATTTCCATTTTAAACATTAGTAACCTATGTCTTATGTTGAAAGAATAAACTGCTCTACACAGTGTAGCTTTGATATCTTGAAAATCTTAAGACGAATTTTTTGATTAATTATAGATATACTATTTTATGAACATTTTTTTTACCTTGATACAGTCAAACCTCGTTAACACAAACACGCTTAACGCGAATTACTTTTAGCACGAACTGTTTCCTGTTGCCTCGTCCAGCTGTATGTAATGTAGTTAAGTTCTGATAACACGAACATAAAAAGTTTCCCCTTGAGTGTTCGCGTTAACGAGGTTCGACTGTATTAAAAATCTTATTGAAGTCTAAACTAGTTCACTGAACATTTTAATATTTTCTTCTTCACCTAATCATTAATTTAACTATAAAAAAATATTTTGAAGGTAGTATCTTCAAATGGTTAACTTTTTTATATAAATATCAGTATCTGTGGTTGCTAAAGAAATTTTTTTATATATATTCGAATACTGCTGGTTATTTTCTTTTAACATTTTTGGCCATTAAATTCTGTAACAAAAAAGATTGATATTATTGAATGCTATAACTGACATATAATTTTTGCATGTCGCCTCATTCAACTTCATATCTTGAAATTCTTTTTTAAATTCTTAAAGGATAATCTACCCAACTGAGAAAATTTTCTTTTACTACTTGGCCAAAATCTTAAAGGTCATTGTGTTATGTTATTAACTGCCATAAATAATCTGTATTTTTTAATTGATAATATTTTATGCTGAATACTGAATATGTTTTATCTCTGTTAATATTGACGTGGTTTAAGATAACTCTCTTAGTACATCAACTCATTCTAATTTTTATCCTACATTCACACAAACATGACCTAAATTCATTATGTCTCATGTAGACTGCTTAGATAAAGTATTAAAAGTAGAAATTATTTCTATCAATAATTTAAAACACTTAAATTACAAAAAAAAGAAAATATTACATTAGATTTGTTCTAAAAAACCCATTTGGTTTAAACCATGCCAACCCTGCATGGTACTGACAAACATGATGAATTTTTATGCTGCTTATATGAATTATTTATTTAGTTCTGTTTTTTATGTGAATTTATTTAAAAAAAAAAAGGAACAAAAGTAAGCTTCAATTAAATTTACCATCTAAGTATAGGAAATCAGATCATAAAATTAGGTTATTTAAAAAATAATACACAGAATTATTTACATTGTGCAGACAATTTTTTAAAGTAAGTTATGAGTCAGTATACCAGATTATTTTCAAAAAAAAGAAAAAATTAAGTGGAGGTTTTACTGTATAATTTTATTGACCCCAAACTGAAGATATGTTAGATAGTTTCTGTTTAGAGATTATGGGGGTATCACAAAATGGTGTATACTAAAATAACTATTAATCATTATTTACAGTCTTATCACAGCAATATGGAGATGTTTTTATTCCAAAAATTAAATGTTTACTGCAATATTAAGAGAAATTTATAGTTTAATTCTTGATTTTTAAATGTGCTTTATTTTTAATTTTTGTATAATGTTTATTTGTTCTTTTGTTTTAAAAGTGTATAATTTTGATTAATATAATAAAACAGATTGTGAAAGTGTATAATTTTCAAATGTTATGTTTAAGTGATCACTTTTTACCTTAACAATGTTACTTTTTTTTTTTTTTTTTTTTTTCAAATTTTTCCCGATTGGTACCAACTATATTACTTGGCGATAATGGCATTGGTTTAATGGAAAATATCCAATAAATAAAAATATCCAGAATGTAGTCAAGGGTGCAGGGTTTTCTGTCTGAAATCAGTTTTTTGAAAATGTCCAAGTAATGGAGAAAGGGGGGGGGGGGATCTTCCAATCTTAGATTTACTATCAGGATTAATAACTTCTCGTTTAATATTTTAATATCTGAAAATACTTTCTATATTTTTCTAAGCACAAATCTTACATGTCAGGATTGAAATAATAAAATTTCCATTTTTTTTCTCTTTCTTTTCCCTCTTGAGTTTTTGAAGGATCTAAGAGCGTGTTTGGAGCATTAAGAGTGTCTTCAATCTTGTGTAACTCTCATAAACTTTAACCACACTTTTGCATGAAACGCTCAAATTTGATGCTAACTTTTGGCTTTGGACCCAGTTACAGAATATATATTATTCCTATGCTTTTTGCAATGAATAATATAGCTGTATCTTATTTTCTAGTGTGTTAAAATGCTTTGCTGTATAAAAGCCAATTATGGCCAAAAAAAAAGCCAGTTAAAACCAATAAAAGCCACTGGGGTGACCAAAGAGGTTTTCCTTTCAATCCATAATTTCATATTTTCTCAATATTGGAAGTTTTATGGGAAGAGTAAGTTGTAATTGTCATCTGTTCGAGATCTTTGAAATCACAATGACTGCGTAATTTTGTGCTCTAAAATCTTAATAACTGTGTTTTCAAACTTATTATTTAGAGAATGAAGCAAATGATGATGATGTTTTGTATTTTCCTTTTTGCATGTTTTCCTTTTCGTTAATGAGTAATTTTGAAATATGCTGGAAAAGGGAGGGGTCTTCTGGTTAAAAAATTGTCATTATCGTCCAAACTCTTTAAAATCTTTAGGAGTTAAAAACATAATATTTTCATAGCTTTTGAGAAGCAATCCAGAAAAAATATTAATATTTAGGGATAAAATGGCTTGTATAAAGCCTTTTTTTTTTCATTTGGTATATTTCAGTCCTTAATAATATGTATTTAATTTCCAATAACAGAAAATTTGGAATGGAGGAGGAATATGGCTACCCAATTTTATCTTTGAAGTATGGTGGAGGAATAGACCTGAACTATCATATGCATTCGCTATCCCAGTAGCAGAAAATTCTCAAAGTGTCTGCAGGAGTAACTACAGAGACAGAAAATAATCTGCAGGTAAATTTTTTGCAATTGCAGTGTTAATTAAACACCTACCTGTAACGTTTTTATGTCTTTTATTCACATTTATTAAAGAGAAACTTAAGTTTTTGCATTAAGTTAAATATAATACAAAGCAAAATAATGGTTTGATGGAAAAATAATCTGCAAAAGAGAAAAGAAAATTTGTGACGCTAGTCTCCATTCTTGAACTTTTTGCTACCGAACTCGCTACATGGTTATATAAATAGTGGATTTGACTGAATATGAATTTTTTTTTTTTTTTTAATTACACATACACTGATCATAATTTCTTTTTTTAAATTTTCATAAATAAATAAAATTTAACACAAATTAAAATTGATATTTTATCACTTTTTTTTTAATTAACAGCTTGATTTATTCAGTGTAATATTTCAAACACCATAATGCTAATAATAAAATAATGGCTTTTGCTTATTACTAATAGTATAATTTTATCTGTAGATGCATTTAATTCACATATAATTTAGATAAAATAAGGGGTTCATTATTATCATTGTTAAATGTACTTTTTATTTCTTTCCAGTTAGAAATTTTTAAAAAAATTTTTAACCCCTCCCCCCTGAATAATCCTTTTATATATATATATAATATATATAAAGAAAAAAATCATGATTCCCTGCTCCTCATAAGTGCAGATTCACAGTCACCAGATGTCACAAGGCGACTAAACTGTTTGCTGTGACCCCTAACTTTCACCGTCTAAGTCGCTAAACGGTAGAACTGAGAAATTGAAATTTCATTAGTAGCCAGTAATAAGAGTTTTATAAGTCGCCACTTTTTTATATAAAAGTACTAAGCAGTAAACTTTTGTTAAAATTTATTAAGCTAAAATTAAATAGCCCATATAAATATGTTAATATAAACATAATGCAAACAAGAAAAGTACAATCCATAATAAAATGCAAAAAAATTTTAGTCTGTCCTTGTAGGAAAGTGACCATAAGGTGGCCGGTGGCTAGTGTTAATTTGGCCTGTATAAGTCGCCATATATATTTATATTTTTTTTGTAAGATAATCTCTCCTTATAGCAGAACAAATGACTGAAAATTTTGATTTTTATAGTGTTAAATAATCGGACACATTCTCAATTTTTTGTATGACAAAATCAAAATAAGAAATATTGTTTTCCTGATATTTCCTACTATCATTTTTGCTTATTTTCTACATATCTTGCTCAACTTTATCTTCTGACAGTACGTAGTTTAAGATTTATATTATACTTAATATACAAATTTCCAGAATTTTCTGCTTAATTAAATATACACATTTGAAGTAATTAGTCTGTGTGTTATTGTACGTGTGTTGTTCAATTATTTTTCATTTTTTTTAATTCCTGAGTTTTTTTTGTTTAGTTTTCTGTATATAAATACTGTTGTATGTATGTGTTTGTTTCACAATGTGGCGACTGGATTTTTTTTTTTTTTTTTTTTTTTTTTGGGGGGGGGGGGGGGTTAGCAGCCACTAGCACCTTACTGATTTTGGGAATCTGCACCTATACTCCTCATAGGACTTTAACTGTTTGAGTTGTTTGAATAATTTTTAATAGTAATTTATAAATTCCCAGTACAACTGAGTAAGGTATTAGAGAATGAATTATATAATTGCTTTCTTCATAGGCCTTTGGTGGTGTTCCCTTCCTTAGAGAAATCCACCTTTCTCTGCAGGAGGAGGAGGGGGATATCAGAATGCAAATAATTTCACAAGATGACATATAGCTTTTTTATTTTTTTCTAATCAATAGTGTTGTCAATTTGTAACATATTTTCCACTTTATTAGCGTTTGAAATTTTGCTAAAAATGTGTTTAGCTTTGTTTTTTTAGCAACATGATTTAAATAACTTAATTTTATTTTTACAAAGTTCTTGCTGATTTTTTTTTTTTATAAAAAATATTTAAAATTTAAGTCAAAATATGTTGTAATAAGTATAATAGTGTATCAAAAATATATATTGCATATTTTAGTACTGTGTATTGTATGGGAGGGGGAAGTTTTTTATTTCAATGTTTCATCTTAAAATTATATGCTCAGTTAAAGATGGTAAATTTAAGCTAAAAATTATTAAAAGATTAATGTTAAATTAAATTTCTCTATTAAAAAATATCTAAATCTGTTAGGATGCACATTTTTGAGTTATTAGTAAAAAGGGAGAGTTTCTGCTACTATAAGGATAACTGCCTAGGTTAAATATAACCCTTTCTAATGTATTTTAATCTGAGTCTGAAAATATAAACCAACAGGCAGATCAGTTTAAAAAATCAGAATTTACAGGATATTTTGAACTAAATAAAATACCCCCACCCCTTTTTTTCTTCCAATATGTCAAATTTTTAAAATATTACTAGGTAATCATAAAACCAATAACTTTTATGCTAATCAATTCAATAGTCGGTTTCCTTTAAAAGCTATTAAGGATTTTTCTAATTCTTAATCATTTAACAAGCTAATAGGCGATTTCTTCTATCAAAGAATTTTTTGCCTAATTCTCACTCCTACTAATTTTTAATGTTGAAGATTTTTTTAAAGTTGTATATGTATAAATATATAACTGGAAATTTTTGTAATATTTTTTAATTACTTTTTCAAAATTAATTCATTAACTCAATTGAAAAATTAATGGTATAACTGTTCTTCAATCAATTTATAAAATACTTATGTTAGTTTTGAAGTAATTAATGCCTGCAACAGTACTTCAAGGGAAGAAAATAATTTGCAGGTAAAATATTTTACAACTGAAGTGTTAATTAATCAATCTGTTACCTGTAATGTCTTTATGTGCTTATTCATTTTTATTAGTAATAATTTTAAGTTTTTGTGTATTAAGTAATAAAGCAAAATGTTCAGTGGAAAAAAATCTACAAAAAAGGAAAGAAAAAGTCTGTGATGACTGTCTCCTCCTGTCTTGAACTTTCTGCTACCGGGGCACCAATTAATCAAATATAAAAAGTTTTCAAGGTGTTTGTAATTCAACACAAAATTACATCTGAAATTGTACTGGGGGGGGGGGGGATCTATTTAATTTGTCAGAGGGCTTCTAGAATATATATATATATATATATACTTTAAATAGTAAATATATTTAGCTCTAGATATCGCTGGAAATGGAAAAACACTTCAGGAATAAGAGGATAATTTTTTGTAATTTTCAATTGGAGATTGTGGATGCAGACTTCTGAGAAGGACTCACAAAATCAGCATTCACAATATATTTCTTTAAAATAATAAATATTAATACTTTTAAAACAAATAGCCCAACTAGGACCAGGAAAGTACCCAAAATAAATGGGTATTTTTGTCCTTATATGTATATTTTAAAATCTGATATGGCTGCTTCAAAATACAGAATGTTTTCCCGAACTTCTTTTCTTGTTGCTTTTGGCGCCTGCTCAACAACACAAAACTTTCCGGCACATTTTGTAGTTCATTTTTAAGCGTAAAGGTATAAAATTGGCAGGCTGGACTATTGAGGTGATTTGGAATTGAAATGAGTTTTCCATTTTTTTTATAAACAAATTACTTATCCAGTTATAAATGACAACTGCTTTTTCTTTTTTCTCTCGTGCAGTACCAAGCCTGGAAATTCTCCTCTAAAGGCAACTTTGACAGTATTTCTGAATTATTTTCTGCCTTTACCAAAAAAGGGAAAACATCTTTTGATCGCATAGCTTTTGAATAAAAACACCTGCCTGTTTCATGCCTTTTTGGAAAAAAAAAAAGAATTACAAGAATACATTAGAAATAAGCTCTGTTAGATTTGAAAAGAGCCTTAAAGAAACTCTGAGATGATGTTTTGGACCAGACAGTTATGGCAGCATACCATCTTGTAATAATCATTATGGTTTATAAATTATAAGATGGAGTGAGTGAAAAAGAAATCATTAACTATTGCAATGATTTGAAATTACTCTATAAAAGTTGTATAAATAGTAAAAAGAAGTGTGCTTTGTTGAGAGAATGTATAAAATTAATGATTTCAGCTCTGACATTTCCATTTTTGTTTAAACACATAGCCTTAAGAGTTTAAACTAGGCACAGAAAGAAATGTTCAAGCTAATGTTAATGCTATGGCACTATTCTTTACAGATTTCTTGTTTCCATTTTAATATTTTTAAATGATTCTTTCTTTTTTTGTGTGTGTTGCGGGGGGGGGGGGGGGTTGAAACACAGGGTATCTGAAGTTAACATTTATTGTGCATTTCTACTTTTTCGATGTTTCTTAGTTTTTTTAATATGTGGATACTTCTACTTTTGGAAGTGGTTCTGCAAGTGAAATTATTCTCGTATACAGAAATTGCTATGAAAATTGAAAAAGTACATACACACAGCAACAGGTTTTGACTTCAGGTATCGCATGCAAAATAATTAAGCCTTACAAGCCTAAACTAGGCACAAAAAGAAATGTTCAAGCTAATGTTAATCCTATGGCAGCCTTCTTTACAGATTTCTTGTTCCTATTTTAATATTTTTAAATGATTCTCTCTCTCTCTCTCTCTTTTTTTTTTTTGGGGGGGGGGGGGCGACAGGGTACCTGAGGTTAACATTTATTGTGCATTTCTACTTTTTCAATGTTTTTTACAGTTTTTTGATATGCGGATATTTCTACTTTCGGAAGTGGTTTTGAAAGTGAAACTATTCTCGTATACAGAAATTGCTACAAAAGTTGAAAAAGTACATACACAACAATAACAGGTATTGCATGCAAAAAACTAATATAAAAGTATTGAAATACAAGTAAGAAATCTGTAAAGATTTTTCCCATAGGTTTAACATTAATGTTTGCATTTATCCGCGTGACTGGCGTAGGCTCTTAAGAGTCCACACTAGTCATGTGGAAAAGCAAAAACGCTAATGTTAAGTCTATGGGAGCATTATTTTCAAATATCTCGTTTGAATTTTAATATTTTTAAATGATTTTTTGCATAGGATAGCTGAAGACGATCTACAACTGGGATAATTTTTACTTTTTCAATTTTTTTTTTCATTTTTTTTTTTTTTTTTTTTTTTAATTTTCAAAACCGCTTCTGAATTTGAAACTATCCTAATATTTAAAAACTATGACCAAAATCAGAAAAATAAAAGCCAGCTCGGTTGTAGATCACCCTCATCTATACTAAATACTAAATAAATAAATAAAAAATCATTTTGAAATATTAAAATCAAAGCGAGAAATTTGAAAATAACACCCCCGTAAGATTAACATTAACCTTTTTTTTCTTGGTGTGACTGAAATATCCTTTTAAGATGATTTTATGTAACCTTTTCTACAAGTCACTTTTGTATTTTCTTCGAAAATTTATTTTAGTGCTTACATCCATGTTGAATGAACCACTCTTTTTCTTTAAGGTACTTAAGTTGATCAATCCTGTGTGTGGAATAAACTACAGAGCAAATCAAATGACAGAGATAACATAATGCTGTAAGATGGCCAAAACTACTGGAATTTGTAATTAGTAAATGGAAAAGAAAACATTGTATACATAAATATTAGAACTGTGTACATTAATGTAATTTAATCATTGTAATAAATTTCTTTCTATATTTTAATTGCTTGTTTTAAATATTTGTAAATCATAAGGAAATTAATTTATTTTCTAAATGTTCTAAAATATTTATGCTTGAACTTTAATATGGTTCTCAAATACCCTGCTTAATAACATAAAACTTTGACACAATTTTAAACTCATTTTTAAACATGAAGGTATAAAGTTGGCAACCCTGACTATTTAGTGATTTGGAATGAAAATAAATTTTCCATTTTTTGATAAATTATCTTTTGAGTTGAAAGCAATTTTGCTCATGACAACCAATTTTCTTTACTTTTCTTGACCTGCGTGGAGAATTCGGCTGAAAGGTGTATTTTAATAGTATTTTCTGAAAGATGTTATGCATTTACCAAAAAAAAAAAAAATGTCTTTCAATTATAGTTTCTGAATTAAAAAAATTGTACATTGGAAATTTCATGCACTTCTGAACGAAAATTGATTAAAAAAATGTGTCAGAAATTAGCTCTTTTGAATTTAACGACAGCTTTAAATGATTTTTTTTTTTTTTTCTAAATAAATATGCAGTGATAATTTTACTGCCTTTTAAAAACTATTTTAATAAAAGAAATATTCTTTGGTGATTTTAAGAAATATAAGTTTTTATTTATTTATTTTTGCTATAGAAAATTGTATTTTATTTAACAGTTTTTGACCTTTAAACCTCCATTTTCAAAATCATTCATGATAGAAATATTTTCACAAAATTTTAAAACAATAACTTGGTTAACAATGTCACGAGACATCATGCATAATGAAAATCAGTGCAAACATAAAAAAATCGTATTTAATTTTATGTTTGCATATGCATGATGTCTCATGACATTGTTTACCAAGTTATTGTTTTTAAATTTTTTGTGAAAATATTTTTTATCATGAATGATTTTGAAAATGTTGCCATTTGTGCGATGAAATGTTCGTCAATCTAAATAAAGATATTTTATCACTTTTTATCGCATCATTTAGCTTAAGAAAGATCATGTCGAGTCAGACTCGACATAGAAGTACGAAGGGTTAAAACAAAAAAAATTCTGATCGATAATAAATTTATATTGCAGAAGTTATGGACATCTGCATTAAAGAACATCAATGTTTCATTCTCAATAAAAATGCAGAAACAAAAATTAAATACATTTCTTAAATTTCTAAAACTGTTAATTTTTTTAAATAAATATTTAAAGTTGGAGTATACTTAAAGAAATCCAAAATATTTATGATATACTCATTACATCTTTCATTTTCCTATGGATATCCGATACACTTTTGACATTTTTTTCTTACAAACTACTTTTCTAAATTTAAAGTAACATTACCTTTAGGATTTTCAGTAGATTGATTTCAAAATTTCGGGAGGGAAAAGCTATTAAAAACAGCAGAATTTGAACAGTTTTTAAATAATAAATGGTTGTACTACAACTAATTGTGTCATTTATAGAATAAAATGTGAATATTTAGAAATTGTTTAATTTTTATACAGGTGTATTGTTTGTTAAAAGAAACAAATGACACGAAGTGAGTTTTTGAACTTTTAGGTATTTAGAAATTTTTTATCGGGTAGAGCTTTGTTTAAAAAATCTTGATATGATTTGTGTATTTTTCTATATCAACCAGAAATCTAAATATTAATAACTCATTCAGCTAAAAAATTATTCTAAAACCTAATTAATGTCTATTATTAATATTCTAAGTTTTAAACTGTATATTAAGTTTTGAAAGAATAATGAAACACCCATTTTGCCATAAAAAAAATAAAAAAATTACATAAGTGGCGATTTGCTTGACAGTGGCAGTTTTAAACATTTAACTGAAAGTAAGAAAATTTAGATTTGTATGTTGAGAAAAAAAAAAAAAAAAAAAAAAAAAAATCTAATTTCCAAGTACGTAACAAAAATCTCAGAAGAAATTATAAAATTTTGGCCAATTACTAATTTTTCTTTATTCGTTGAAACTGTAATTTTTATCCTCTTCAAGCCCTTGGCGACATATGTGGATGTTTAGTTTTTGTAAATATAATTAGTCAAATAATAAAAGGGACAAAAATTTGGTAACTGATTCACTACAGAATCCCTCAAAAAGAGAAGTAAAAATTTTATGGTTTGGCTGCATCAATGTACAGTTTAATAATAATAATAAAAAAAAAAATGTGAAGTAATTTTTTGGCAGTCAGTGTTGTTAAATTATTTGAACAAATCGTTAATATTTGATAAAAATATCAAATCTATTAAGTATATTAAGTTTAAAGAACTTATAGAAATGTAAGAAAAAATTTAATGTTAGTTTTTTTATTTTATAAGAAATCATTTCACTCATAAATTACCATTAATTGTCATAATGTCGTCCACAAATGTGGGCACTATTTTTTTGTGAATTTCTATTGTTTTTTTTTTTTTTAATCCTCTAAGTGCATAGCTGCCACCTACTGTACCTTTTATATTATTTTTATATTGCTATTTTGAAATAGTAATTTTCGTCATATATTTAAACCTAGAGTATGACAACAACAACTGTTTTAAAATAGTGTTATAAAATAAGTATAAAAAGGTGTAGTAGTTGGCAGCTATGTAAGTGTAATTGTGCACTTCATTGTTCTTAGTTACATTTTAAACCATAAAACATTGTTTTTAAACATTTTCTTTTATTTCAACAATTGATGACAGATAAAATTCCTTTTGAAACAAGTACAGAAAATTTAATATGTTTGAAAATAAAAATAAAATGGATTTTGTATACTTTTCATATGCTACATTGTTTGCTCTTCATTATATAAACAATGGCCATTTATTAATCCAGATTAAATTTAATTTTACTAAAAGGTATTTTTCATTACATCGTTATACAAATTGATAACCTACAAATGGTCTTATTAAAAACTTTATAAAAGTATTTAAATGTATCCATACATATCTAATAATAATTTTCTCCATGATAAATTTTTATAATAAGGATAAGACTTTGTGCTTTCCCTGTATATCCGTCGATTTTGATTACAGAATAACCCATAAGAATCTCCCACATTTGACAGGATAATATAAAACAAAAAGGATTGGAGAGCGAAACTATGTTTGTTTTAAAATATACAATGGGCATGACAAGAGATTAAAATGACTATGTTTTTTAACTGATGTTTGGTAAGTGTTGTCCATTGCGAGCAATACACAATTCAAGACGATGCCTGAAATCTATCATCATCTGACATATCATGTCTTGTGGAAGCTGCTACCTCTGCTTGAATTACTCTTGAGGCATAAGACCTACATTTTCTCTGACCCCAAGAGACTAATATTCAGGTGGAAGTAGCAGGTATTCCACAAGACGAGGCGTCTGTGGTGATAGATTCCAGAGATCACCTTGAATTGTGTATTACTCGCAATGGACAACACTTACCAGACATCATTTCTGAAAGATAGTCATTTTATACTCTCGTCGTACCTATTCTATATTTTTGAACAAACAAATTTCTCTCTGCAGTCCATTTTTTTATCCTGTCAAATGTGGGAGCTTTTTTGGGTCATCCTGTACTTTTACGGTATATATACCATATATTTCATTTACGGTACATATACTGATTATAAATGCTTTTACGGTACATATACCACACATTTAATTTACAGTATATATACTGTATATATGCTGTATAAATATTTTTACGGTACATATACTGTATATTTAACCTATGGTATATATGCTGTATAAATGTTTTTTACGGTACATATACTGTGTATTTAACATACGGTATATATGCTGTATGAATATTTTTTTACAGTACATATACTTTAAATATTTTACGGTACATATACCGTCCAGTTAAATTACGGTATATGTGCTGGTCACAAAGTTGCCAGTATATGTACCGTAATTTTTGACCAAAATTTTTTACAGTGTGGAGTTTGGTGCACTTTACGATCATCTAATAAATGTTTGATGAATCTAACGACTTCGATTATTATTTTTCGGAAAACCTTCCAGTTGACGGAGGCCTGACCTTCCACTCTTAATCTTGATTTTACGACTGCAAAAACTTTGATTTCTTCATTAAGTTACATAAGGAGTGTATGCTGTTGCTTAAGACCGACATGTTTATCTCTTACTGGTGAAAACGTATCATAAGTCGACAGTATCTTACCTTCTTGTGGAAATATAATAACAGTTGGAGCCGATGGCGTTCTCAAGGTCAGAATAAAACCAAAGAAATTCTGACTGAATAGAATTACGCAGTGTAATTTTCGACGATAATGGGCATCTATAATTTCATATACGGATGTGTCGTCTACTATATTGAGCCTAATAACCAATATCGCCTCCCGGTGGCATATTAGAACACTTGACAGAGACAACTATCATGATTTACACCTATTATAAGTGAGAAATGTGCAAGTGAGTGCTCGAAAAAAACAATCTTTCTTTTTTATTTTGAATTAATAAAGTTATAGGTCAACATTGCTGGGATAAATATATCTGTAAGTTAATGTTTGTTCCATTATTTTTGTTACAATGCCTAAATCAAATTTATATACCATTTTACTACTGTTGCAACGCTAAGTTCATTTCTTACAATATTGTTATTATTATAAATTGATAGCAATGAATTATTTTATAGTTTATTTTATGTCATTTATATCATAGAAAGTATATTTACATTTGTTTAAGAGTTATTTTATCTGTGTTTATTATGTTAATGACATGACAAGTTTTCATGGAATTGACCATATGTATATATATATATATATATATTGCCGACAAAATTGGATGAAATAACGCATCTTCTATGATTGAACTCACACGCTCCTCTGAAGATTCTGTGGGTTATTCATATTTAGTTTCTTATTTTACATACTGGTTTCCTATGTTCATTTCTAATTCATCTTTAGAACTTTACCAATTTATTCATATATTTGTGATTTCAAATTTATTATATATATATACATATATATATATATACATGTTATAAAACTCGGGTTGGAGTCGTGGCTGGTGGCATACGTACTTAAAGAACACGCAGTTTTTTTATACATTTCTTTATTGGGAGTAGAAATATCTTAGCCGGAATTGCAGTCATCCAAAGGCGGCGTCCGCTGGGATCAATTCGAGCACCCCCAATCCCGTCTGTTCAGAAGGGCGGCTCGTAGCAATCTGCCTGAATTTACAATTCTATGAGAAGATCACCACTTGAAGACTACTTTATTACAGTTTATAGCCTTAGACTGTTTTATATTAGATGCTCCTGAGTAATTTTGGATAATTGGCTTTCAATTTAGTGTAAGTTGCATGTTCATGCTCTCCCGAGATTTAAAAGTTATAAATACTTGATAATTGGGCTATGTGTTGCGAGTTACTTCTGAATTTAATTGGGATTTGAAGTCGCACGGTAATTATGATGTTTGCAAAGTGTCAAGACAACGAACATATGTCTGCACTGATGATTATCGAAACTAGGCGGAATTTGATAACATCCCTTATTGGGTTCTAACGATTTGAAGTGCTACTTGGGACATATATAGAAAATGAGTTAACAACTAAGGGGAAGGTATACTAATTGAAAACGTTTATAGAGCATCTTACCAATTTTATAACATATATATAAATTGAAAGCAGACATAATTTCCTGTCGAATGGCTGTTTCCGTCTTTTCTGCAACAATAAGCTGATTAAAAATGCTCTTTTTTTAGCAGACTGTACATTTTTAAAAAACTCAACAATGCAATTTCATCCAAATTACTTGAAAAACTAAAAAGATTTTCAAAGAGAATAAAATAAAATTTAAAAAAAAATTCAAAAAGTATGGGCCTTTTATTTTATTATTCATAAGAAGATTAAAATGCTATTTTCTTAAGTGAAGAATAAATTGCAGCACATTCTTTAACTTAAACATTATTTTTAGAAAGGATCATCGTGGGGATTCCTGTTATGCTAACGCCTTCATTTATCCATCAGTTCCAACACAGATGATATGATAGAAACTTGCTTCATTCAACCGCACTCTTGAGTGCATTTTGCAGTATCAGAACACAGAAAGATCATTCATATTCATAGAAAAGCGGTTAGATATTACTTTAAAGACTCGACCAATGTTATAAGAACTTTTTGTTCAAGATACTACACCGTATAAAAGTTGATGTTTTGTTTCCCTCGCTTGACAGGTAAATTTGATTGTTTTGAACTTGAAATGATATCCTCAATGCTTTATGGAAGATTTGTATCAAAATATACTTATATTTTTGTCATTTTCTTTACGAACGTTTAAGCTGCAAACGAATTTGTTAGGATCTGCGCGCATGACATTTTTTTTTTTTTTTTTTTTTTTTTTTTTTTTTTGTCATTATGCATTGAAAAAATGCAAATAATCCGTAAGAATATAAATAAAACGAAACCAAAAATGCTTTAAATTGTTTGAATTACTATTTTTTCATTTCTTCTAAACAGTTTTTACTTGAAATAAAACATAAATCTATTTTTTAATATGAAGTCAAATAATTTAATTAATATTAATTCAAATATTTTAAGAATGTCTATGAATATAAATTTAAATTTTGATAGAGAAAAAACACTTATCTCCAAAACAAATCACAGGGCGCATATTATTTCAAGTAAATGTACAAAGTAACCAAAAATGTTGAATACATAGCCACATAGCTGCCAACTTTTAGGCTTTTTTGTTACCACTAAAATCCAAAAGAACATTTTCCCTTATTTAATTGGCGAAATCTCCAATTAAATAAGTCAAAATTTTGTTTTAAATTTTAGTGGAATGAAAAAAGCGTAAAAGTTGACAGCTATGTATCCAATAACCTATTCAAAATAATAAAGAATCAACAGCTCACACATAATGTCAAAAGATATAATGTATATTACATTTGTTTTTTAAACGTCATTTGAATACATATAATGTATATTAGGTTTGCTTTTAAACATCGCGTGAAAAATATAATGTATATTAAATTTATTTATCAAATTGCAGTAGCTCTCTACATGCTTTACCTTGACTACTCGCATAATACTGAGGAAATATTTTAATTGAATATTTGATAGAACCAAGGCAAATGTTTGAATAATGAGAATTCTTTTTTCTTATGGGTGTTCATTACGGAAAATATGTGTTCAAAAAATTGCAACATTTGCCACTTAGATCATAGGATGCTTATTTAAATCACAAAGCAAGTCAATGTATGAGCTTCATTATCCTATACGGTTGTTTGGACCGAACTGTCTCATCGGCTATAACGTTATTACAATGCATGATTTCTTTCATGAAATCACTAATTTGGTCTCTCAATTCACATTATAATTTTTGATCCTCTTTGTTTTCTTATAAACAGATTTCTCAACACATGCTTTAAACTTCTAAGCTTTTATTTAAAAGAAATAAGCTGAACGAAAAGAAAAACTTTGAATTTTCGAAAATTGTTACCATCGATCTCCTCACAGACTTGCTATTTATGTATTGAAATATTAATAACAATAAAAGAAATTATAAATGGTTTCCAATGCTTATTACTTCATTAGTAGATAAAGGAAGTCGTTAAATTTTTAGTCCTTCAAAAATGAAGCTAATGATGAACGATATAAAAATTTTTACTTTAGAAATGTTCTGTTATCAATCTTCAAGGCACCTATTACGATCTTTTTTAGTATAACTTTCGAAGCAAGCCACAATTGGCTCTTTCATTTTTATTGAATCCTTGAAAACAACATGCAATTTGAAAACTCCTTCAAAGACAAAGGTTCTTTGCAGTATGTTATTTTAGAATTGCGCGTCGTGATTTTGAAATTAAAGAAAAACCACTGAATTACGAGGTCTGTTCCGAACTATTCATTAACTGAGAATGTTATTCAATGACTGGGACATTAAGGCATGGATACAAGCTTACTTTTTAGAAACAGAGAGCTTATAACATTTTATACCGTTTCCATTGATTCCTTAGATTCTCTTTACAATGTTATTTTAGAATTCAGCTTCGCGATTTTGAAATTAAAGAAAAATCGCTGAATTAAGAGGCTTGTTCCGAAAAATTCATTTATTGAGGCTGTTATTCAGTGTTTGGGACATTAATGCATGTGGTACTGGTTAACTTTTTAGAAAAAACGTGCTTCACACTACAAACCATTTCAATTGATCTCTTACAGTCTGTTTGCAGTATGTTATTTTAGAAATGCGCGTCGTGATTTTGAAATTAAAGACAAATCACTGAATTATAAGGCTTGTTCCGAAAAATGTAGTAACTGAGAGTATTATTCAATATTTTAAACATTGATTTATTTTTTTAAACATAAAGTTTGTAGTGGACTAGCGACTCGCTTATAAAGGGTCTCTAGTATTTTGAATGTGATCGTCACGTCAAACATTTAACCAGTGTGGCGCATTAGAGACCTATACTATTTTACTCTAAATTTCTAAGGTATGTTTGAATCTCTTGGAGTCTACAGTTACTTGTTTTCGCTGTTATTTTATTCAAATTAGACTCGTCGCTCAGTCTGCAGTGTATTTAACACTAGAACGCCCGGAAATTTTACTCAAGTTTCATAAAAATATTTCACCTCAGAATTTTTATTTAAAATTATTTAACTGATTTATTTAACATAATTTTGCGTCGCTTAAATTTAACTTATTTTATGAAAAAAATTCTGGCTCCAATGGACGTTTAATCATTTGGTCGGAGTCTAATCGACTCCTTCCGGGCGTTCTAGTGTTAAGGTGAAGCGAACGTGTATCTTCGGATTTGGAGGCTGCCATCGAAATACTGAGGCCCAGAGGACACGAGTGTGATGTTATCACTAATCGACCGACTTCTCACAAGTGTTGGAATTCACACCGGAAATTTTTAAATAGCAATTTTATTTTATTTTATTTGTGGAATATCTATCATCTTATAGAACATTAATAACTATTTAAACTTACTGGTGAGAATTTGGAATCCCCCAATAAAAAATCAGCCAGATGCGGCAACACTGTGACATTTCGCATCTGGCTGAATTTTTATTTAGGGATTCCGAATTCTCACCTATAAGTTTAAATAGTTATTATTGCTTTATGAGATCATAGATATTCCACAATAAAATAAAATAAAATTGCTATTCAAAAATTTTCTGTGTAAATTTCAACACTAGTCAGAAGTCGGTCGATTGGTGATGACGTCACACTCGTGTCCTCTGACCTTGAGCATTTCGATGGCTGCGATTTGGGTCGTGTCCTGCTCTTAGAGTGATCAAGACCTTGCGTCGGAGGATTTATAGTGGATGTGTTCGACACATGCCGTAGAATTGAAGTCTGGGTTAGCATCTTTGGCCTTTCGTAAGAAGTGTTTCGCACTATCGTTCAGTGAATAAAGGTTTTCTCGACAGCCACGGGTTGTCCACGTTATTGAATTGAAAATTGTGTTAACGTTTAGCTTCGCAGCTGAATAAGAATTATTAGTTTAAGTAAGTGGATGTCGACGTGAAGTAATAAAGACGTTTTATGTAAGTTGAAGTTTGAACATTTCTTGCTTATTGGAATAGTAATTATTTTTCTTGTCCGCCGCATAGTTTAGGCAAAATCTGGAAGGCTCTCTATCATTCCCTTGCCAAATTTAGTTTTAAATAAAGGTGTCTTAAAACTTATATACTGGAAAATGACTGAGTTACTGCGTAGGCATGTCAAGGCATGTGCGGTACTGGTTTACTTTACAGTGATTTTTATAATTATAGTAATATTTTTTATAAAATATCATTAACAATTGTAATTAATAATAGAACATTATTAAATTGCCATATTAAAACCTAAAAGTAAAAACCTTAACTATCCATTTCTTATTTTTATACAAAATTTCATAAAAATCTGATAAAATTTCACAGGAGAGGGAAAATACAAAAAAAAAAAAAAAAAATCTATAATGTGTAATGGATTCTTCAGAGGAACTTCATAAGTGCAATTCATGATAAACATATGTTATTTCGTCGTTGAATATTGTCGGCATATGGCCTAAAATGTACAATAATAAGGCTCCTTAAAACATAGAAAATTAGTTGAAACTGGTGTGAATATATAAGAACTAAAAGATCTTCTTAAAACACCATCAAAAACTTTTAAATGCGCTAGGCCTTTCGAAAAATCTGAGTCTTTCTTCGTCAGGCGCAAAGAAGACGTGCTTCTACTATGAAATCAGCAGCAAGTCTGAAATGAGAGATAAGGGAAGGGAAAACAGGCTGAAGAAACAGCCAATAGGAAATTAGAAATCAACAACCAATAGGAAAGTAGAAGACAACAGCCAATCACAGAAAAGTATAAACAAAACAAAAGAACACAGAGTAGAAGGAGAATAAGGAACCAAATTGGAAAAAAAATGAAAAATGAAAAAACACACGCATATATTAAAATATGGGAACACTTGAAAATTAAAAAATAAATAAATGAATAAAATATAAAAAACAGACTAATATTAATTAATACAAAAAATAAATTATATGATAGTACTGAAAAGGTTTTCCAATAAATTCAAATTGTCTTCCACTAAATCTCCTGTTCCTGATCTTCGTAAATGGGGAATTTATAATGTTCCTTGCAATGGCTGTGATTTATCTTATGTTGGTCAAACTAAAAGAAATCTTGAAATCCGTTTAAAAGAACACTCTCGTTACGTAATTAATCAAAAAATTTCTAAATCTTCTATTGCCAAGCACTCTTGGGATTCCGGCCATAGTTTTAATTTTCAAAATGCTAAAATTATCTTTAATGCATTAGCATTAAAGATAATTATCTGATAATTAAAGATAATTCTCTGATCTTAAAGATATTATCTCTGAATTGGGCTTTCTTGAAAATTTAGCTATTTATCTTAATCGTGATGTTATTGTTAATGATAAGTCTGATTCCACGATGCTCTCTGCAGCTTGGAAAACCCTTTTCAGTACTACCATATAATTTATTTTTGTATTAATTAATATTAGTCTGTTTTTTATATTTTATTCATTTATTTATTTTTTAATTTTGAAGTGTTCCCATATTTTAATATATGCGTGTGTTTTTTCATTTTTCATTTTTTTCCAATTTGGTTCCTTATTCCCCTTCTACTCTGCGTTCTTTTGTTTTGAGTATACTCTTCTGTTATTGGCTGTTGTCTTCTACTTTCCTATTGGCTGTTGATTTCTAATTTCCTGGCTGTTTCTTCAGCCTGTTTTCCCTTCCCTTATCTCTCATTTCAGTCTTGCTGCTGCTTTCATAATAGAAGCACGTCTTCTTTGCGCCTGACGAAGAAAGATTCAGATCTTTCGAAAGGCCTATCGCATTTAAAAGTTTTTGATGGTGGTTTAAGAAGATCGTTTAGTCCATATAACATGTCAAAGGAACCCAGGATGATTCAATTATAAGTTAATCAAGAAATGAATTAAGATTCACCGTGATGGAACAGTGTAGCACCAGAGAATCAATTGACACCGGAAAATTTTATTAGTATTTTTCGTTTAATTTCAGGACGGAATTTCTGAGATTTTTTAAGGCAAATAATACTATTAAAATTTAGTGGCGACAATCGCCCAACCGCTGCGCCACTGTTCCATTACTAGATTCAACAAAAGTTAAAAAATAGTAAAAACATCTCACCAGGAAATAAAATCGACAAAGCTGTGCAACAGGAGGCAAAATGTAGTGCCATGTGCCATAAAAGAGATAAGTGAAGTCAGCCAAGAGGGAGATAATAAAAAAGGAGTAAAAAGAGTTAATGCTTAGCATCTAGAAGGAAATTACCTTAAAAAAAATCTACGGTAATTTCCCGCGTATACGCCGCGGCCAAGTTAAGTCCTTTTCATACCGGAAATTTTATTTAAAAAATGAAGTCAAATAAATGCTAAGCAAAAGCAAGTCACAATTTTTTTAAAACAAATTCTGGTAGGAAATCGAATTATCTGAGCTACGGCGTATACGCGGGAAATTACGGTAGATAGAAATAAAATATTAAAATTAAAGAAGGATAATAAGACAAAAGTTAATAAAGGAAAGTAAGTAATTATTTTTATTTAAAATATATGGAATGATGAATGCATATATTAGTTTAATATTAACCCTTTGCACTCGAGAGCTCCGCTGCGGAGACATAATCTTTCTTTGCAAATTTGTTTTTAGCACCAGTAATAAAGGAAAATAAAATGCACCTTATTTAATCGGAGCATTTTTGAAATTGTGTACTTGAACGAAACTTCTTTTAAAAAAGTGGTGCCGATCGAATAAAATTTGTGTAGGAGACGCCGAGTGCAAAGGGTTAAATAATATAAAAGACGAATAAGTAAATAAAATAATAATAGAGATGCGTATGTAGATATTAATATAATATTAAATAAATATTGGTATATTAATTTAAGGGAAGAAAAAAACTAGTATAGTCTAGAATAATGCGTTAGTATGTAGAATAATGTATGATATATGATTGTGTAAGTTCATAAATAAAAACCTTTTTAAAAATATTTTTAACTTTTTTAGCAGTCCCGACATTAACCCTCCGTGGTAGCATTTCAATTTTATATTTAAAAAAAAAAAAGAGGAATTTTATTATTATATATATATTTTTTTACTTTTTTGGTTTTATTTATATATGTATTTTTTTAAATATATATTTTTTTCTAGTTTTCTATATGTTTTAATATTTTTTTCAGCAACCCGCACCCACCCTCCTTAGGAATATTTTTAGGTAGTATATATGGAAGCATACGCTATAAGTAATATCTCTTACAGGTTACTGCAGGGGCGTCATATTAGATTTTGCTTGGGTGGGGGGGGGGGGGGATTTCTCGCTGGCCACACTAATTTCAGATTTTCTGTTCATTGAAAATGAACCTTTTTCGTGGATTTAGTTTTCATGCGTATTGTCAAATCAAAACTTTTACTGAAAGAAACATGAAATTATTAATATGTTGATAAAAAAGAAATGAAATCATTTACCCTAATGATACGAAAATAAAGAAACTTTATTTTAAATTAACAGACAAAACATATTCCACTATTTACAAATTACTCTATTAACGCAGCAAAAGGGCTTCTCTGCTTCAATTTAGCAAAATCATGACGAGATCGTCTTGAGAGATTATTTTAATCTCCGCTCACTCAACTGGTAACAGCAGCGAGTCGAGTGTCGGTTGTTTTGTGCGAGGATAATTTTTAACTCTTTAACCCAAAAGCTTAAGTTTTGTTCTATTGAGAATTTTGTCAAAAGAGAATTTTTGACCGTATTCACAAAAATACTTTTTCTCTTGTACCATGGAACTGCTGGTTGGAATTTAGTTCAGTGATGGTGATGAATTCAAGGGGCGGCTTTCCAACTACAATATTTACTACGTTTAAAATTTAAAATAAACGGTCAAGTGCGAGTATTACTCGCGTTCAGAGGGTTCCGTACAATAAATATATGAATTGTTAACTGTATTATTTAAAAGAAACGTTGCTAAAAGAATAATAAGATTTTGTAAAAAAAACTATACAGCGTGGGTTTGGGTATAGCTGAATATACTAGAAAAGTATGAATGAGTATACCATAAAAGTTAAAAGAGATATGAAACCTAAATAACATCAAATTTTGCTATTCTGTATAACTCTTTTTTTAATCTTATCCTAATGTGTTTATGTTGAACTTAATTCGGTACTGACAATAAAAGTAGTGCAGGTTTAAACTTCATTTGGCATTTCATATAACTAAATTCAGCGTAATAACAATCTTATCTTTTTACAGTATATCTAAAACAAGACTCTTGTTCAAAGTTTAAACTTGGCATTGTGCTAAGCTCGCTTCGAAAGGAGGTCACAAATTTGCAATGTCGCCTTGGTCCGTGTGCGTTTTTCCAGATAGAATTTTAATTAACTTTTAAAGACACGGGAGGCGTATTGAGAGATCCACTCAATGCAAACTAGTCGCGAATTCCATAGTATTTATGTGATTAATTCTGATTAAATAAGTCTGTGTTTAACATTTTGACGTTTATTGCATTTATACTGATACTGGGCATTGCATTACACAAACATATCATTAAAAGTTGTTATCTAGGCTTTAAAAGCCGTTGATACATAGGGTACGCCGCCCTAGTCATTATGTATGTCTAAACGGTCCGTGTCTTTAAGGGTTAATATTTCGGCTAATTATCGACGATTTTTTTTTTAAATCATTATCAACAATGCTTTTATACTTCTGCTACGATAGGTACCTCCAGCGCTCCTCAACAACTTTGCTGAATTCCGCAAATCGGAATTTGTTTGTAACGGAAAAATGCGATTTTCTCAAAAACTATGTGACCTCTATAATTTTTTTGCAAGTTTTAAATTAAACTCTACTTCCCCTAACTTTTTTATAATTTTAGTTTCAGTAGATTCGAAAATAGAGGGGGGGGGGGGGGAGACATATTTTTGCACTACATTTTCGAAGATATCTCTGAACATACACTGTAAAAAAAAATTCAGAACCGTTACAGTCTATAGCGCAAACGTTTCCAAAAATGTACTGTAAACTATTAATTTTCTTGAGTTACTGAATAAATCGGAATCGTTACTATCATTTCTGTGTAAAGTATTTGAAGCGAATACATTGTAAAAAAAAAAAAAAAAAAAAAAAAAAAAAAAAAAAAATCATAAACGTTACAGCCCATAGCGGAAATGTTTCCGAAAATGTAGTGTAAACTATGAATTCTGTTGAGTAACTTATTAAATCGGAAATATTACTCTCATTTTCGTGAATTTGAATGCGAATATTTGAATTTTCTGCACATGTCTAATGTGTTCTACAAACGTCATGTTCACGTGACTTTTATTGTTCTGTGGTTGAAAGTAAGGAAAAGACGTAACGATATTTTGAAGAAAGTAAGCATTTATGTTTTATATTTTTTTTATTTAAGAAAGTAATATGCTTTTTAAAAGAATTAATATTATTCGATTGAATTTTATTGAATAATAATATTAGAGTTACTGTTTATAGTTTGTAGTAGATACAAAGTTAAATAACTCGTTCGAAATATATACTCTTGTCCATGAATCTATGATAGATATAAGATAGTAGATATTTGATTAAAGAATAATAACAGGATTCGTACGCATCAAGGGATTCTAGGTGTTTTCGTACCAGAAATTTCGTAAAATGCTGTTTGGTACATGTGAAGATAGATTTTTTTTTCATTAAATATGGCGAATATTATTTTACGAAAATTCTCGTAAAAGGTCCTTGAAACGTACGAACCGAACCCTGAATACTAGTATTAGTGAAGTACAGACAGCACTGTTTATATGGTTTTATCATCTTTTCGCTTTGAACTTATGTTCCATTTCACGATGAAATATGTAGTTTATATGACTGAAGAAATGCATGACTTCACTTATACTATACGTTTTTTCCTATTTGTTTATCAATCATATATTTGTAAAAAAGATCTTATTGAAATTTGATTTATAGATCCATCAAAAATTCTTTTTAAAAATTCTATATCGTGAGTTCCATCCTGCAAATACTTTGAAAATTCTAATTTCCCTACGAAAATAGATGGATTTTATTAATACTTTTTAATATATTTTTTTTTAATATCATAATTATAGAAAACTATTTCACAATATTTCATATCTGTTGAGTAATTAATTTATTTTCGTGATTTTAATACTTATAAATAGATATATTTTTGAAAAAGCTTTGTCTATTTGTGAGTACATTTTTAATATATTGTTTTAGAATTACCATAGTTTTAAATATATTCCTTTAAAAGTATTTATTTTACTTGTATAACTTGAGAAGTCTTGATATAAACTACTGAGAAAAAGCATCTGTTTATCAGTATACAATGCATGAAAATAAAGTAATTAATCGCAGATATTAATTATTTTTAAATAGCGTATCTCTTTATACGAAAAAAATAATTATTTAAAGGTATAAAAGAATTCATCTATTTATATGTAGTGAAATTAAACGTTTTCATAAAGTACTTATTTACAGGATAGAACTCAAGAGTCCGCATTTAAAAAAAAGAATTTTTTATAGGTATACAAATCAAATTTTCAATATTATCTTTTTACAAATATGTAATTCATAAACGAGGATAAAACACATTAGTAGAAGTGAAATTATCAATTTCTTCGGTCATATAAACGATGCATTTCATCATTTCAAAAGTTGTGAATTAGAACATAAGTTCAAAACGAAAAGATGAAAAAACGTATAAACAGTGATATTTGTACTTGCTGGGCAACATATAACTATGATATGTTCCCGCACCATGTTGGTTAAATCAAAGTAAAATTGCGTAATTTGTTATTTCTGTTTGTATAAATATTTTTTATAAAATATAATTATGAGTGTAAAATTATAATGTTTATATATTTAAGTAAAATAAGAGTGTAAGTTCATACAAAAATTATTAAGTTGATTTTAAATAGTAAATATATATTTTTAAAAAATTGTTGTATTGTAAAATGAATGTATAATGTTGAGTAGATTTCGGATCTCAGACAACAACAATAGCCAGACGCCATGGTGTCGTTTTATGACAAGCCAATGGAAAGTGGTGTATAATTAGAAATCGTAAAATCATAAAAACGTTGGAATCAATTTATGGCCTCAATAAAAGTGTTGGGATAAATTTATGACTTTTCAGACCACCCAAACTTTAAGGCAGATAATAATATTAAAGTATATGTAAGGGGCCATTTGCAGACTGCTAGCTAATAGGCCTATCGAAGTATAATAAAAAATCTTCTCACATCCAATAACAGTGGACTAGACAAAAATAGTTCCACCCACTGCAGGAGCTGGTGTGCAAGAAGAATAAGGTTTAAAAAAGACAGTCTGGAAAAAGATGTAGAGGACGCAGGAGCTCTCATGAAAGCCCGTGCGATGAATCCTAAAAAAAAACCTAGTAAAGCCCAGGCAAGATGGACATGCCTAATCGAGCCTAATCAAGCCTAATTGAGGATGTCTTCCTGAGGTACCTATCGGAGTGAGCCTAATCAAGCCAAATTGAGGATGCGTTCCTGATGACACATGGCCATGATCCTAAGCAACGCAACAACTCGGAATTTGATGAATAAAGGCCACCATCCCGTATATATATAAAAAAAAGGTACGACGTTAAACTTTTTCCTTTACCACTTAAGATCATATGAAAAATTATAAAAATACTTTTCTGATATTTTACGGTAGAGAGTAATCTGAGATCCGACTAAACCAATGATTAAATAAGATTAAGGTAATTTAAAAATGAAAGAGAATTATTCTTTTAGCAAAAAGAAACAATTATAATAATTAGAGTACATGAAAATATTGTCTTTTTTTTTAAAGATTAAATATTCATAAAATAATGAGAAGCAAACAAAAGTATTGCTTTCTTTTTTTTGAATTAATATTATGTTTTTCTGTATATAGTTATGTTCAATGTAAATAAAATATTTAATCAAGTTTTAAAAAGTTTCTGTAATTATTTAATTAATAATATTTAAAGTGTGTCAATTTATTTTTTACAGCTTAAATTTTAGTTTAATTCATAAGTGGAAGAGTTCGTCTAAATAATTCACAACGCAAACTCTTAATTTTATTCGTAATTATTCAAATATAATAATTACATTTTGACGCGAATTATAATTTAATTTTATTAATGCTTCGCGTTGCTCTTCTACTAGAATTTAGGTAAATACGATCACTTATATTATTTGAATTTATCTAAGGTATATAAAATTATATACCAATTTGCTATGAGGTTGCTTGGATGATTTGGACCAATTAACGATTTTGGATATAAATTAAATAGAAAATAAAAAGGTGTAATTATCTGTCCAGCATCCCCCCCTTCATAGTAAAATGGTGCTATGACTCAGGAACGATCATCTGAGGTAATTAGATAGTAAAATGGTGCTATGACTCAGGAACGTTCATCTGAGGTCATTAGAAATAATAATAATAATAATAATAATAATAATAAAGGAAAATAAATTTAAGTATTATTTTAATGTCACAATTTTAAAGATATTGTAGGTATTTAACTTTAATTGATTAAAATTTTATTAAAATTAAATTTATTATTGTAACAATAATGACACACATATAATAATTTTATATAAATAAAATGAATAATATATGTTAGCAAAAAAAAAAAAAAAAAGGAAATGAAAAAAATAATTCTGGGATTTATAATAGGTAAATTTAGGAATTATAATTTTTTTTTTCTCTCTTTTCTCTTTTGGTTGGATCTCAGTTACCATTGAGAAATAATGGCATGCACATCACAGATGACACATTTGTAAAAATAATTTTTTTTTATATATACTGTATAAATAATAATAATAATAAGAATAATAAGTAAAATTTGATAATATGTCTGGTATAAAAATGATTGAAATGTCAATAGATCATGATTTTTGAAATTGTATCACCTTGATACAAAAGAAAATTTATGAGTCGTACTACGAAGTAGTAGTACATTATTTACAAAAAAAAAAAAAAAAATAATAATAATAAGATTGTTTTTGTCTGTAGAAAAAGACAGATATTTTTCTGTTAAATGAAATTATGTTGTTTTTTATATATACGTGTATTATAAATATTTTAGGGGTATTTATGTGTGTAAAAGAATAATCGACAAAACAACTTCATCTCCTAAGAAAATTTTTTTTAAATTTTAGTGCTGTTGTTTTTATGTATTTATGCAATTTAGAATATTTTCATACATATGTGGTAATATAAAAAAAAAAAGTATGATAAACAGAAACATTCTGTTAAAAGGTTATGCCCAACAATAAGCGAAAATTTAAAAGGAGAAGTGTAGATTTAAATACCTCTGGAGTTAAAACCAGAGGACAGAAAAATAAAATTATTTCTCTAAATTATTCGCTACAAAAAACTAAAAAGAATACAATGACTCAACCTAGTGTTGATACGCTGTTGAATTGTATCCCCGTCTTTGACGGAAAGAAAGAGTCGAATATTAAATTTTTTTTGAACGAATTCGATAATCTAATTAAACAAACGGAATTAGAGAATGTTTCGAAACTAGCGCTCTTGAAAACGAAATTAGTCGGTAGTGCTAGAGATAAATTAGCTAACGAAGAAAATCTTAATACAGAAAAGGACTATGGTCAATTTAAAGAAAAATTAATCGATACTTTTTCTACTAAAACAAGTTTTTCTGCGGCTCAAAGCAATTTTTTTTCTCTTAGGCAAAAACCTGCGCAGGCTATCGCTGATTTTATCAGTGAATTCAATGCGGCTGCAAAACTTTACCTAGATAAAAGTGGCCAAAATATTGACAACGGTAATGGTAGTTTATTTGAAATGATAAAATTCACAAGATTTTTAGAATCAGTTAGGGCAGATTTAAGTTTGGACATTCGAAGAATGGCGCCGAAAAATTTCAACGACGCATGTAAATTTGCGAAACAAATGGAAGATGCATACAATCAAGTTGCATCAAAGGAAATTAATTCGATTACAAAAACCTCCACTGAGGAAAATTTGGACAAATTGTTAAAATTAAATATGGAAAGCGCGGAGCAAATTAAAATTTTGACTTCCGAAATAAACAATTTGAAAATTAAAACAAAAGACACTGCATCAAGCAGATGGTGCGAATTATGTAAAAAAAATTCGCATACTTTAGAAACGTGCTGGTACAAAAATGATAATAAAAATACATATAAGGATAGCAGAGATTTCGCAGGTCGGCATTTTAATAAAAGGTACTCTTATAATGGACAGTATCAACCGAGAGCGAATTTTAATCCTAGATTTGTTAACCCAAACCAGCAGTGGCATTTTCAATCTTATGCACCCACAGGTGGTTACTATGGATATTCTCCATATCCCCCACCCCCACCAAATTACTTCCCTCAGCATGTGCCATATAGGAATAGTCAACCTCAGAGTCATGCCAGTTATTATCCAAATGAGGATAAAAATGAGAATTTAAAAGAGAATGCTCAAAAGTATCCGAAAAAGTATAATAAAAAGGGTAAAACGGATGATCAAAGGGACAAGTAAGGGATATGAATTGGTATTAAAAATAAATCAAAATGCATAATTAATCGAATTTCAAAATTTAAAAATTTTCAAAATTTAAAAATAAATTTTTTTTCTTTTAGGTAAAAAAAAAATTGAAACAAAATTAATAACTTGCCTTTTTAAAATTCAAAATAATAATAAGAAAGGATAGGAACATGGGAACGCCAATTTGTCTCAGGGTTACAATATTGAGCAAATGTGCAGGGCGCACCCGAAAACATACTTATAAAATTATGTAATGTGCTTCACAAAACTTCAATGGAGCAGTGAAATATTTCTCTCCAGGCAAAAGTTATATTTTTTTTTTCTTTTCGAATATGAATTAGAAAATATAAAATCTTAACAAAGCCAAATAACATTAAAACTTAATTAAATAGTAAATAATGTTGGAGTAATTTTCAAAAAAAAAAAAAAAAAAAAAAGAGAATTTTTTCTGTCTTCTATAAGGGTATCCTTTGCTAATAGCCTTACAATGTAGATGACAGAATTTCAGAATTACTCTTTAAAATGAGTAGGTGTAAGCTATAGGTTCAGGGTAGTTAGAACAGCTTTATAGCATACTCATATATATATTTTTTCTTATATAAATATATGGTTGACAAGGAATAAATTATTAGTGCACTCTATATTAGGATAGCGGTGAGCTATAAGCCTAAATATAATAAAATATACAAAAAGTGCTAAGATTTATTCCGGTAGTTCAAGTACAACTTATATGCTAAAGTCTAGAATTTAGACAGCAGGGATAAGTTTTATGAACAAAAGTGTTATGAGAAAATTTAAAAAAAGGATTTTGGTGTAGCACATTGGTTTTAAAAAAAACATATATATGTATAACAATGGACAAGGCAAGTTATTTCAACATGATTGCACACAAAAATTATAGTAAAAAAAAAAAATATATATATATACACAAATAAATAATTGAAGTAAAATTAAAATTTTCTCACCAAAGGCTTTCTGTATAGGGTGCAATTTTGGCCTACGGCTGGGTATGCACCAACACCAACAAAATATTTGTAGAAAAATTATTCACAGATACATCAATATATAGTCATCACCTAGGCATAAATTTCAGGATTCTTGGCTGAAAAAGGAATCGAAGAAAAAATTAAGTATGGTATAATTACTAGATGTTATGCTCAGAAACAATAAAATTAGTAATATTATATTGTAAAAAGCAGCATTTTGAGTTTTATTTAGGAAAACTTTTGATTTTTAGGTTTTACACATTTATGGAGTGTCTAGCTCAGTGTATAGTTCCTAGATTTAATAAAAAAAATAATAAAAAAAAATATAAGTTGGTGTTGTTTTCAAAATAAATAACAAAAGGTATAGCAATTAGCATTTACGGTTAAAATTTATGGAATTTTCAGCAAAATTAACATTAGACAAACATAGTTTATATTATATTTAACTTGATAAGCTAATTTACTTTTATTAACGGTATTCAATTAGAATTAAAGTAGGCTTAAATTCAAGTTAAATTAATTAATAACATTGTTGTAATGTAAAATTTTATGTAAGACTATTATATTTTTATTGTATATATAAAAATATGCAAATTTAATAATTATTAAAATGTATTAGCAAAATTATTTAATATAAATATTAAATGACATCTTGCTGAAATCAGCTAGAAACTAGATTTTTTTTTTTTAAATAAAATATTTTATAAATTTATGTTATTTTAGAATTTAAGCATTTTTTTTTCTCTTTACTTTCCCTTAGAATTAAATGCAATTCTAAATTTAACACATATAAATATACATAGTATTGATAAATTTGAGTGTGTGAGTTCATAAAATTTTTTTATATATATAATTTGGCCAATTTAACATAAGAAAACAAAATAAATAAATAAATATATTTATATATATTGGCCTTATTTTTATTAAAATAGGTAGTATGGCTTAATAAATTTATTTACTTAATTTTTTTATAGTACGTACAGTAATTATTTTTTAAAAAACTTAATCTGTAACAATTGGGTGTAGATATTTATGAGTATACAAAGATTCTTTTCTGCTGGCAGAAGTTCTTTGGTCCGGCCGGGTACTCATGGATGGCTGCATACGATGTTACGTAGTAATTATCATTTACTTTTTTTTTTTTTTTTTTAAATTATACAAGTGTATTAAGTACATTTTTTTTTATAATTAAATAATAATTATTAATGTTGGATTAATAATAATAATTTATTATCTTTTATTTTTAAACATATCATTAAATTTTAGACAGTAGAATTCACATACGGAATGTTAACGATAAATAAAATTTTGAATAAATAAATTTTTATTTCATTCAGTAAAAAAATAAATAAATATGAAAATTTAACAATCTTTTAAGATAGAATTGTTGGCTAAATAAATAATAATTTAAGACAAAAAAATTGTTCTCTTCTTCGTAAATGGCATTTTCTGACAACACTATTTAACAGTATTAAATGAAGGTGCATTTTTAAGATCAGCGTAATGCATATTTTGCATTTTTGAGAGGCCGTAGAAGTCATTTTTCCGTGTTGTTTACATTTTAATAGTAAACAATATCATGAATCAAAATTTGTGTTTGTTAGAAAGGTCTAAAAATATACAATGTAATCAGTTAAAGAAAATTATATGCATTTTTTTTTAATCCTGAAAGGCAATTTGGTTTAGATTTAAACCTGAATGCATAAAAAGCCACCCTCGCTTCAGTTCCAGTATGAGGCAGGAGAATTCAGATGCTAGAATCGCCATTTTTCCCCTGCAAAATAATAATAAAAAAAAAAGCAGAAGGTTTACATTAGATACGATACAAATACATACACTGTTTATGCATAGATTATGTTTAAAATTACATACAGGCATGCACAGTGAGTTAAGAAGAAAGTATATCAAGAAATTATACTAATTAATACGGTAATTACAAGCATGAAATGGTTTTAAATACATACCTTTGGGAAGTCGTAAAATTTTGTCACAGCACAATTCACCTCGCAGCAAGGAATTAGTAGCTTGACCAACCCCCACTTTTCGGGAGAATCGGGGACGTTCAATAACTGGTTTTATTCTCCTCTCTCCTTCTTCTTACTTTTTTTTTCTCGTATCGGGTAAAGTTGGAAAGCATTGCGTAATGATATATTAAAGGAGATGAATTAGCTTGTACATTTTGACAGATCATACATGTTAGAAGTAACAAATAAATAAAATAATGTAACAAGTTTGTATACAATATTTTTCTGATTATAATTTGAATACATCAGATTAATTATGTGAAAATATAACATGTCATATTACAAGCATTGTATTTACTTTTATTCAGTATAAAATGTGTTTTAGATAAAACACTGTGTCATAAGGTTGTATGTGATGAAATAATATGTAAAATGCGTATGCCATTATTTTTCTTATAATGAGGTTTATTTCGGCATATTAGTTTCAGACAAAATTATAGCTTTGAATGTATTTTGGGCACTTAAACTGTAAAGTTACAAAATTAGTAAACATGTGTGTGGTAAAGAAAAAAGGCTTCGAGAAAGACGTCTGATTGTCAGTACAGAGGTCTTCTATAAATGTGAATGTCAACAGACAACTATGCTATCATGTGTTGAACTTTCTGTTATGAAACAATAGAAGAACTTCTTATAAAATATACCAGAACCATTGATAATTGAACTTTACAGTCTTCGCTCAAAAACTGTGTAGCTACACAGTCATATGGACACGTACATTCCTTCAAGCTTTACAAAAAAAATAAAACCAGCAATCAGTTTTTATTTTTTTTTTTCTGAAACCGGGAGAGATGCTGGGCAACATATAACTATGATATGTTCCCGCACCATGTTGGTTAAATCAAAGTAAAATTGCGTAATTTGTTATTTCTGTTTGTATAAATATTTTTTATAAAATATAATTATGAGTGTAAAATTATAATGTTTATATATTTAAGTAAAATAAGAGTGTAAGTTCATACAAAAATTATTAAGTTGATTTTAAATAGTAAATATATATTTTTAAAAAATTGTTGTATTGTAAAATGAATGTATAATGTTGAGTAGATTTCGGATCTCAGACAACAACAATAGCCAGACGCCATGGTGTCGTTTTATGACAAGCCAATGGAAAGTGGTGTATAATTAGAAATCGTAAAATCATAAAAACGTTGGAATCAATTTATGGCCTCAATAAAAGTGTTGGGATAAATTTATGACTTTTCAGACCACCCAAACTTTAAGGCAGATAATAATATTAAAGTATATGTAAGGGGCCATTTGCAGACTGCTAGCTAATAGGCCTATCGAAGTATAATAAAAAATCTTCTCACATCCAATAACAGTGGACTAGACAAAAATAGTTCCACCCACTGCAGGAGCTGGTGTGCAAGAAGAATAAGGTTTAAAAAAGACAGTCTGGAAAAAGATGTAGAGGACGCAGGAGCTCTCCTGAAAGCCCGTGCGATGAATCCTAAAAAAAAAACCTAGTAAAGCCCAGGCAAGATGGACATGCCTAATCGAGCCTAATCAAGCCTAATTGAGGATGTCTTCCTGAGGTACCTATCGGAGTGAGCCTAATCAAGCCAAATTGAGGATGCGTTCCTGATGACACATGGCCATGATCCTAAGCAACGCAACAACTCGGAATTTGATGAATAAAGGCCACCATCCCGTATATATATAAAAAAAAAGGTACGACGTTAAACTTTTTCCTTTACCACTTAAGATCATATGAAAAATTATAAAAATACTTTTCTGATATTTTACGGTAGAGAGTAATCTGAGATCCGACTAAACCAATGATTAAGTAAGATTAAGGTAATTTAAAAATGAAAGAGAATTATTCTTTTAGCAAAAAGAAACAATTATAATAATTAGAGTACATGAAAATATTGTCTTTTTTTTTAAAGATTAAATATTCATAAAATAATGAGAAGCAAACAAAAGTATTGCTTTCTTTTTTTTGAATTAATATTATGTTTTTCTGTATATAGTTATGTTCAATGTAAATAAAATATTTAATCAAGTTTTAAAAAGTTTCTGTAATTATTTAATTAATAATATTTAAAGTGTGTCAATTTATTTTTTACAGCTTAAATTTTAGTTTAATTCATAAGTGGAAGAGTTCGTCTAAATAATTCACAACGCAAACTCTTAATTTTATTCGTAATTATTCAAATATAATAATTACATTTTGACGCGAATTATAATTTAATTTTATTAATGCTTCGCGTTGCTCTTCTACTAGAATTTAGGTAAATACGATCACTTATATTATTTGAATTTATCTAAGGTATATAAAATTATATACCAATTTGCTATGAGGTTGCTTGGATGATTTGGACCAATTAACGATTTTGGATATAAATTAAATAGAAAATAAAAAGGTGTAATTATCTGTCCAGCAGTACTTTAACTAATACTAAAACTACATTATTATTCATCAATCAAATATATAATATCTATTATAGATTCATGGACAAGGGTATATGTTTCGAAAGAGTTATTTAACTTTGTATGTGCAACAAATTATTAATAGTAAATCTAAAATTACAATGCAATAAGATTCCATCGGATAATATTAATTCTTTTTAAAAAAGGGTATTACTTTCTTAAATAAAAAATATATGACATAATTCAGGAAAGTTTCCTAAATGCACAGAAACATTTAAGAAATATGCATAAACATATCCAAAATATACACAAACATATTCGAAATATACGCAATCATATTCGAAATACACGCAATGATATCTGAAATATACACTAACATTTCCGAAATATACAGAAACATTTCAGAGGCACGCAGAAACGTTTCTGAGTATTCTACTGAAATACGCGGATACGCTTCCGAATATCTGTCCGATGTATGGGGAAACCTTTTGCGAATATCTGACCGAAATGCGCGGAAACGTTACGAAAATCTGACCGAAATATGCAGAAACATAACAGAACCATTGGAACACATTGCTGCCCCACTGTAAAAAAAAACTCGGAAACGTTTCTCTACCTGGTGGGGCAGCAATGTGGCCCAACGGCTCTGTTATGTTTCCGCATATTTCGGTCAGATTTTCGTAACGTTTCCGCATATTTCGGTCAGATATTCGCAAAAAGGTTTCCGCATACATCGGACAGATATTCGGAAACGTATCCGCGTATTTCAGTAAAATACTCAGAAACGTTTCTGCGCGTGTTTCTGAAATGTTAATGTATATTTCGGATATGTTTGTGTATATTTTGGATATGTTTGTGTATATTTCGTAAATGTTTCTGTGCATTTGGGAAACTTTTCTGAATATGTCATATATTTTTTCATTTAAGAAAGTAATACGCTTTTCAAAAAGAATTAATATTATCCGATTGAATTTTATTGCATAATAATATTAGATTTACTGTTAATCATTTGTTGCACATACAAAGTTAAATAACTATTTCGAAATGTATACTCTTGTCCATGAATCTATAATAGATGTTATATATTTTATATTTGATTAATGAATAATAATGTAGTTTTAGTATTAGTAAAGTACAAATAGCACTGTTTATACGTTTTTTCATCTTTTAATTTTGAACTTATGTTCTGATTCACAACTTTTGAAATGATGAAATGCATCGTTATATAACCGAAGAAATTGATAATTTCATTTCTGCTAATGCGTTTTATGCTCGTTTATGAATTACATATTTGTAAAAAGATGACCGAAGAAATTGATAATTTCCCTTCTGTTAATGCGTTTTATCCTCGTTTATGAATTACATATTTGTAAAAAGATAATATTGAAAATTTGATTTGTATATCTATAAATAATTCTTTTTTTAAATGCGGACTCGTGAGCTCTATCCTGTAAATAAATACTTTATGAAAACATTTAATTTCACTACATATAAATAGATGGATTCTTTTATACTTTTAAATAATTATTTTTTTCGTATAAAAAGATACATTATTTAAAAATGATTATTATCCGCGATTAATTACTTTATTTTCATAATTGTATACTTATAAATAGATACATTTTCTCAGTAGTTTATATCAAGACTTATCAAGTTATACAAGTAAAATAAATATTTTTAAAGGAATATATTTAAAACCATGGTAATTCTAAAACAATATATTAAAAATGTACTTACAAATAGACAAAGCTTTTTCAAAAATATATCTATTTATAAGTATCCAAATCACGAAAATAAATTAATTACTCAACAGATATGAAATATTGTTAAATAGTATTCTATAATTATGAGATTAAAAAAACAAATATTAAAAAGTATTAAAAAAATCCATCTATTTTCGTAGGGAAATTAGAATTTTCAAATTATTTGCGGGATGGAACTCACGAGATAGAATTTTTAAAAAGAATTTTTGATAGATCTATAAATCAAATTTCAATAAGATCTTTTTTACAAATATATGATTCATAAACAAATAGGATAAAACGCATAGTATAAGTGAAGTCATGCATTTCTTCAGTCATATAAACTACATATTTCATCGTGAAATGGAACATAAGTTCAAAGCGAAAAGATGATAAAACCATATAAACAGTGCTGTCTGTACTTCACTAATACTAGTATTCAGGGTTCGGTTCGTACGTTTCAAGGACCTTTTACGAGAATTTTCGTAAAATAATATTCGCCATATTTAATGAAAAAAAAATCTATCTTCACATGTACCAAACAGCATTTTACGAAATTTCTGGTACGAAAACACCTAGAATCCCTTGATGCGTACGAATCCTGTTATTATTCTTTAATCAAATATCTACTATCTTATATCTATCATAGATTCATGGACAAGAGTATATATTTCGAACGAGTTATTTAACTTTGTATCTACTACAAACTATAAACAGTAACTCTAATATTATTATTCAATAAAATTCAATCGAATAATATTAATTCTTTTAAAAAAGCGTATTACTTTCTTAAATAAAAAAATATAAAACATAAATGAGTACTTTCTTCAAAATATCCGTTACGTCTCTTCACTTACTTTCAACCACAGAACAATAAAAGTCACGTGATCATGACGTTTGCAGAACGTATTGGACATGTACAGAAAATCCGTCCGAATATTCGCATCTAATACTTTACACGAAAATGAGAGTAACATTTCTGATTTAATAAGTTACTCAAGAGAATTCATAGTTTACACTACATTTTCGGAAACATTTCCGCTTATGGACTGTAACGTTTATGATTTTTTTTTTTTTTTTTTTTACAATATATTCGCTTCAAATATTTTACACTGAAATGAGAGTAAGGATTCCGATTTATTCAGTAACTCAAAAGAATTAATAGTTTACGCTACATTTTTGGAAACGTTTACGCTATGGACTGTAACGGTTCTGAATTTTTTTACAGTGTACCTAAAATTAAAAGAAATATATTTTTGAGTTCAGCGTTACGAAAGCTTTTACACGATATACAAAGAAAAGCTCTTTTTATGTAACTTAATTAGCCCCTCTACATTTTTTCTAAATATATTTATGAATGCTTAATAATCTGGAAATATGTGGGACAATAATCTTTATTACTTCCCCCAATTTGAACTTTCCACGTTCCATAGTTTACGAGTTAAATGGCTGTGGCAGACGGACAGACAGACACAGAAGTGATCTTATAATGGTTTCGTTTTCACTTTTTAAGTACGGAACCCTATAAATGATAAGCGATTTTTTAAAATCTTTTTTTTTTTTTTTTTTTCAATGTTTGAACTAACTGGACATTTTGCATGCAATCGATCAATGATCAATTCGAGGAGAGAGTGTTTCCCAGAAAAATCAAAAGTTCTCTCCCCACCGGACGATTTATTATTTTATGCTTATTAACCCCTTAACGGTATCATTAAATTATAATTTAAAAATTCAAATTGCTTATGGGCACCACTTTTTTGAAAATGAAATATTCACCTTATTTAAGGACAGGTAAAATGATACCACAATAAAGCCAATTACACTATTTTATAAAACTGGTGGGAATCAAACAATCCGAACGACATACACAGCCCGTGAATATCACGGGAGCGAGAATTAAGGGGTTAATGATCTAGAAGTGTAGAAATCCCCTTCTCTCCAGAACTCATTACTGTCAGCTTCGTTAGCTCTCCAGAAATCCTCACCGAAAAAAAATTCTGAATTCAACAATGATTCAGTTAATGCCGTACAACTCTACAAGTTTTAGAGCGAGAACGGATAAGCAGGCCATTCGGAGTCATTAAAAATTTTTTAAAAAGATAATAAATACATGGAATTGTGCGATTAAAATCAAATAGTTCTATTTCTCTTTCAAGCAATATAGGTCGCATATAGGAGAGGAACTATGAATTTCTGCATAGGTCGGGTTATACCTGACTCGAACCCGACAAGACAATTTTCTTCAGCAAGCAACCGGACCTACCGATCCTAACTTGGAATTATTCTACTCAAAATAAAAGAAATATATTATTAGTCATCTATTTTTAATGTATTTATATAAAAAATACACAATAATATCGCTAATATCAATTTTGTTTCATGTAGAAAAATAATATATTATAAATACTCATTTACATTCAAATATACAGGGTACCCCGAAACATAGTGCACTAATTTTAAGGGGGTAAAAGTTCACCGCAAGAAACATTTTTAAAAGGCGATCAGGGTCGTAATACATTTATTCAGTCATAAACATAAGGCTCTGAGCCGAATCCGGATTTTCGTTCATAACTTCAACAGATACAACTAACTGTAAAAATGCTGTAACGATATTTTAAATAGGTTTACATAGCTTTCTATGAAATGTCATAATTTCCCGTGAAATTGTGGAAATGGTCACCATTCGCGTCAAAACAATAGTGATCTAGACGTTTCGTAATAAAGAATATAGTTGCTCACATTATTTAAGGTGTCACTGAACTAATTACGGAGCACTTTTCCTGGTCTCATATGATTTCATAAAGAAAGGGCAGATAACGGCACGACTGGAAAACTAGCCATTTTTATGCTCCTTATTATAAAGAAGAACTTGGGCAACCTAATTGGTCTACATATAAGTTATCTACAATCTTATTGGCCTAAGATTAACTCGTTTGAGATAAGATTCATACGTTTGAGATAAGATACGCCGCCATGCGCCATGATGATTCCTCTAGTGATCACTAAAGCAAAAATGTAGTAGGTAGATTGGAAGTGTTGTTTGTAAACATGATGCCTCTTTATACAAAGTAAAGTTATTCTTTTGAAAATTTTTATAAATTATCTTTATTCAACTTAATTTAAAAGCTTATCTGCTTTTAAGTTTTTAATGAAAGATCGTGCTCGGCTTAACCCAGTAACGCCCGCTGGCGTATTTTTGATCACTAGACTCAGTGGCAAGCTCTTTTCCCACCAGTAAATATGAAGATAAATATATACTTTTCTTATCGAGGCAAATTCCTTGATAAAATAAGATAAAAATTACTCTTCTTTTAAATGTGGTGGGTTTTAACGAAGGGAATAATTTGGGCGTTAATGGGTTAAAAGGAGACACGAAGTATAAGTGGATAGCAAATAAGCTACCCTGGTTTTCTATACAAAAAAGTCCATTGCAGTGTGCTCTACCATTTACTTAGTGTCTACACTATCACTCTCCTCCTCCTTACTGTTAAAAACAATAAATAAATCTCTTATTCTTCAGAGGTTCCACTAAATATGATGATGTTTGCATGAACTTCTCCTGAAATTTTATATTTATTTAAGAATTAAATTATTTGTTCTTAGAATCCTTAATTTTTAGGTATGCGTATGATTTGAATCACTAAATATAACTACGGAAAAAATCTACGAAACACACTTAAAAAAATCTCGATATTGTACCTTTATCTTTTAACTCTGTAAGAGTTGATGGCATTATCCCTCTCTGTCTCTTATTTTTTTAGAATCTATTAACAAATTCACATGTGTATTCAGTATAAGGAATATTGATCCAAATTATTCAACTATAATGCATATTCGAACAGGTTTAAAGAATACACTCCTCTGTTTCTCAGCCTTTAATATCCTTTTCTACAAGCGGTCCTTGTTTTGCAAGTCTGTTTGTTTTACACATCTCTCATAGATGCATTACTTTATATTGCACAAATTATTACTTTCATGCGTTGAAATAATGAGCTATAATGTAGTTTTCATTGATATTCAGATCAAGTTAACTGATGAAGTATAAACAAAAACGTTTTTAAAAATTCTTATTTACTGTGTTTTGCTACATAATTGTTTGTATGCGAATCAGAACTTGATAAAACGTAAATGCTATTTTGTAACTCAATCCTGAATCATTAAGTGTTGAAGCTTGAAGCTCTATATCGATATAGATATATGATATGAACTCCATTGGTGCTATTGAATCTCTGTTACCACCCTACATATCAAATAATCTACTGATACCTTAAGATAATTTTTTCTCAAACAAAGAGCTGTGATACTTATTGCAGGACAAATTAGCATTTTTCGGCATTTCTTTAAATACTTCTGCTTTTACGATTTTAACACTGCCTATTGTTTCGGAGACTATTGTTCAACGATCCAACCTAGTAAGTGCTTACTTGTAATTGGCATTGCCTTTTGTTTGCGTTCATTTTTTTCATTGCTTCTTATTGTTGTTTTACGACGGCACCCAAGTTCAGATAACGTTTGTCAATCTGAGGGAATTACGACCATTTAGTTTATGCAGGAGGATGTGCGTTATTTCTAAGATCTAAACACTAGCAATATTATCGATAAGAAACATTTTTAATATGACTTCGTGATATGATTGATAAATTGAGCTACCTTCATTCAGCTTTATTTTTATTCTCTAAAGCACCTATACTCAGCCTGCGGCCCGGCGACCTTTTATATGCGGCCCGTGACATATAATAATTAATTCATATTTATTAAATTAATTAAGATGTGCATAAAAAGTAATCACCTTCGCTGTTGTTTTATATATTTTCATGGAAAGGTAAAATCTGCGCTGTTATTTATAATTAATTTTAAATTAATCATGTTAAAACATCTTAAGATTTTCTTAGTCAAAAGTTCTTTTTAGATGGCTTTGTAGTCTTATTCGTTATTTATGTCGTTGCAGTCTTATTTGAATCACAGAAGTGTATACATTTCTTAATAATCAACACTCATCAAACATATTAGTCCAAATTAATTAATTTTGCACTATATTTCTGCACATTAATACGTTCACGCCGGCGCGGTGGGTCACACTCGACTGTCTCAGTGTTGTCAAGTCTCCGGCGTTTTGCACACCACTGTTATTTTAGAGAAAATGTTGTTCCTTTAAATCGCCCAATTGTTCTAATTAAATAAAACAACATTTTCTGTATTAAAATACTGGTATCCAAAAAGCCGGAGACTTGGAAACTCTGAGACAGTCGAGTGTAACTTACCGCGCCGGCGTAAACGTGTTAAAAAAAATAAGTTTTCTTTTTGCATTGAGCTAAAGATTTATAAGAGAAAACTTCCTAATTTATTTTCTCTAGAACTCGAAAATTCTGCATTATTATATTATTAGTTTTTATACATATTATAGCAAATACTACTTTTTAGAGTTTAATGTTTGTTGCGGAAAGAGATTTTTCCAAAAAATTTGTTACACCACTATTTCCAAGCAACAAACTTTATTTTAATTACTCCTTTTTTATCCCTTTGATACATGTCTTTTGGTCCGTCTAGCGTCGCAAACCTGCGTTTGCGGCCCACGAGAATAAAAGGTTGAGTGTGGCTGCTCTAAAGGTTTGAAGAGTTGTAAAGCCCAACGCATACGACTAGATACACGCACATAATTATTTTTTAACCTTACATGCCCCGACGAAATTTTAAAGTACCTTAAAAATTATATGTTATTTAACATATCGATTGACAGTAATACAGTTTAGGATGAGTTCTAGTTGCTTTTCTTTATTATGTTCCAAAAGCATTATTTATTGTATAAGACAAAAATATTTTTAAACAGATAATTTCTTTTCCATTTGTAACTGTTCAACTTTCTTGATGAAGAAAAACATGGATAGGACAGTTTCAATTCTGAAAAATACCTATATAAATATAGACATTATGAAGGCATTACAGTTTTTTTTTCTAATTCTATGAAATACTAAAAACAATATTTAGAAAAATGATTTGGCTAGAGGTCTAAACATTCTACAAACATCTATATCAATTGAGTTTATTAATTTTACGCTGAAAAAAATGAAGTATTCAAAAATGAGTAAATCGATGTACTCATATCAAATTCAGTATGTTTTGTGTTTATTAAGGGGACGGTGGACGTTTTTAAAAAATTCTTTTAATTTTCATAATAGAGATTTGAAATTTTGTGCAGATATACATTTCACCATAAGTATATAGAACACCTTAAATGAAATTTCCAATCTTATTATAATTTTAAGATCGCTTAAAAAATTAAAAATTTTAAAATGAAATTTTAAAATGCTCCTTGCGTCTTAATTTTTTTAGATATTTCTTCGATTTTGGACTTTAATCACGTAAAACTCTATTACAAACAAATCTGTGTATCAATTTTTTAATCCCTTAAATAGTTAATATTTTACAGATATTTTTCTGCATTCCATATCGATTTTCATCAAATTTCTGCCTTTTATTAAGTTAAAAATCAAATTTAATTGTCTTAATGAAGTCGAATTTTAGAATGCATACACAGTTTCTTTTAAAGCAATATCAGGATTCTTCCTTATCAGTTTCACGAATTTTGATCAAAAATTAAGTAGCAAGGAGCATTTCAAAAATTCAAAAAGTGAGGAAACATCTGTATTGAGAAAAGCAGATTTAAAGTACATTAAAAGGCCAAAAAAATTTTGCGAACAAAAGTAAAACACTCGTAACTCTGCGTAAAACAATCGCATCTGCATGCGGTTTTCCACGAATGAAGTAGTAGAAATTGGCACACACAAAAAGAAATGTCGATTTTGGGGTCTATTTTTGTTCAAATAAAGGTCCACGGTCCCCTTAATATAAATATTAACTTATGCACAGCATTTTAAAATAATTTAAAAGTGCTTGCAAATAATGCTCTTGTCATAAAAATATTGGATTTGGGTACCTTGCTAATAATTTTGCATTTTTTCTTAATAAATAATCAGTTAAACGTTTCTTGTTAATAATTTTGAACGGGAAATAAATGTCAGTACATTTTTACTTTAATTTGTAGGTTCAGGGGGGCATGTATTTTGCAACGATTAAAAATGAATTTAACATTAGAAGTTCAAAAATTTAAACCTGAATAATTCCCAAACTACTTTACAGACTTTCACTTTGTTATACGACGGTTAAATTTACAGAAGAATCCAAATATGATGCCAAAATTAGGTGTTAGCACTGAAAATTTTAATGTTTGGTATTAATTCCATATATAAATGACCTTTAAGTAAAATTTAAATATAGCTTTAATTATTTGACGTTATTATTAATCGATTGGTACCATTCGGATACCCCCCCCCCCCCATTTTTATATGATGATTTGTGGTAGCGTTACTGGAGGGATAACCTTTGTGTTCACGACTCTATGATATGGATGATTTTACGAAAATAATTTTTGACATAAGCGTGGTTGCCACTGGCGACTATATTTTACATATTCTATTGGCACCATTATTTTTTTTATTTTATTTTATTTTATTTTATTTTTTGTTAAATAAATTTTCTAGTACGTTTCTCTTGCACATGTTGCCGAAGTGTATGTGAAAGATTTTTTTCTTTGAGAAAATGGTGCGAGATAGAATTAAAAATTAGTCGCCAGAGGCAGCCCTGCATAAGAAATTTATAAAAGGAATAAATAAATATTCTAAACCTTTATACCACTGTATTTCAAATATGCAACATGCAAAATCGGCAGTGCTCTCCATCATTCGCATAGAAGAATAATTCACCCATTTAGAACTGTATTCATTCATCTCTCCTTAAACTTTGAGGGGCGGTGGGATATACCTATTATATCCCACCTAATTTTAAACATGATTTGCACCAGAAACTCTGAATTAAGTTCTACTTTTCTAATTTTGGTGTAAAAATGTTGTAAAATTGATTTTCCTTATTTTGAAATAAATTTTTTCGCAAATTCCGGCTTGAATTCAACATTAAGGCCCCTGTCCCTGCCGGAGAAGGCGCAATCACAAGCTAATGCTAATCCTATGGCGATGGATTTTTCAAATATATCGTTTGCATTTCGACATTTTTAACCCTCCGTCTACCAGACGGGTCCATTGGACCCGACAGGTACATACAAAATATTCATTCAAACCAGAAATTTCTTTAAAATAAACTAAGTATATAAACCAGACAAAAATAAGGTAAATAAATAAGTTAAATAGTTTTAAATAAAAATTCTGGTGTAGAACGTTTTATTAAAACTTGAATAAAATTCCCGGTAGATCTAGGGTTAAATAAATGTTTTTGCATTGGATAGCCGAGATCCGTCTCTACATCGCACCTTTTTTACTTTTTCGATTTTGGTTGCAGATATTTTTTAGAATGACGCTTTCATTTTCAGAACCGGTTTTGAAAGTGAAAGTAACTTTATAAAAAATATCTGCGACCAAAATTGAAAAAGTAAAAAAGGTGCGATGTAGAGACGGACCTTGGCTATCCAATGCAATATATATATATATATAAATATATATTTAAAAATGTTGAAATGCAAACGAGATATTAGAGAAATCCTTCCCCATAGGATTAGCATTAGCTCGTGAGTGTCTTCGCCTGCAGGGACAGGAGTCTTAAAGAAACGCAATTGCATGTCCCTGAAAAAGCTCAGGCACAGCCCTCTATGAATACTAGTCTTATACCCTGTTCACACTGCGTTATCGGAACTCTCTTAAACCTCCGAACTCTCTGAGGGAGTTCCACAAACTCTCTGAGAGAGTTTCAACTTTCTTCGGGCTAGAGACAGTCACGACCATTCACTCTCGCTGGCTGTAAAGCTTCGCATTAACTGATTGGGTGTTGCAGGCGGTTTTATCTTAAGCGCATGCGCAAACAACACAGTGACGTTCACTGAGTTATCTTAAGTGAGTTTTTCCATGTGAACAGGTTTCCCATTCCGGGAGGGTACCACCTCAAAATTAAGAGAGTTCGGCGGCCTAAGATATCTTAAGTATCGTAGTGTGAACATAGTATTAGCGTTGATACACAAATGTCAAGAAATGATGATTTTTTTACTATTTTACAAAAATATTTTTCGACTTTTAGAATCACGGAAATGTGTAGCAAAGATTATTGTACGAAACCACTGGTATTCATACCCGAAGGACCGTATTTTCGAGGGTACCGGTTTAAAAGGTAGACCTACCGATAGTTGTCAAATTTGAGTTAGCTTGTTTTCTTAGTATTTAGGGGGATGTGGTTGAAGAGTAAAATTGAGCATCGATATTTTTATTAAAATTCGAAATATTTCGCACGTTAAGAGCCTATGGTAGTCACACGAAGACACTCGAAAGCTAATGTTAAACATATGGGAGCGTTCTTTTCATGTCTCGCTTGCATTTTAAGATTTGTGAAAGATTTTTTTGCATAGGATATCTCAGGTCGATTTTTAACCTTGTACGTTTGTACTTTTTAGATTTCTGTTGCAGTTTTTTTTAATGAAGTTGTTTTAACTTTCGGAACCGGTTTCTGAAGTGAAAGCAGCTTTATAAAATAAATCTGCAACCAAAATCGAAAAGTGCAAACGTACAACGTTAGACTTCAACCTGTAAAGAAAAAAAACTATAATTTAAAATTATTAAAATGCAAGCAAGAAATTTAACCCCTTGAAGGGTATGGTTTATTTTTGGACCATTTATTTTTATTCCTAAATGCCACATTGGCACCAGAATTTTGGAATAAAATTTTTCTTTTATTAAGTACATGAAGAAAAGATTTTACTTACCTTCACATAAATCTGTTACTAAATTCTGGCGTCGTTCAGTCATTTCAGAATTTTATGAAAATAAGTACTTTGCCCCTGAAAGGCTTAATAAAATGCTCCCATGGGTTTAGCTTTAGCTTACGAGTCTCCGCGCGACTAGTTTAGGCTCTTAATGCTAGATACAAAATTAAGAAATGACTTATTAAACATAAACATTTGTCAATGACAGCGTTTTGCATATTTTTATACAAGTAAATCTTCTAAAAATAGTGCCTCATTCCTTTTTCCAGAATATAGTAAACTTATTATCATCGGATTGACATTATCTTTTTATACTAGGGGAGACCGGGGTTAGTTGTGCCACGGGCAAGTTGTGCCACGGGCAAGTTGTGCCATCGAGCTTCCTGACTGAGCAAACAGGTTGCAGCGCCCGTCGCGTCATGTGAGTGAAGAGGTTGATTGCCTCAGTCTGTTGCGTATGTTTTGAAGTATATCGTTGCGTTGTTTTCGAAATAAAAATATTTATCTTGTTTTCTATCGTAAAGGTAAATTTTGCGACCTACGTTGGAATCGTCATTGCCACTAGCGATACTGAGGTATGTAAACTTTCCTAACATTATTTAAATGCTTATACTTTGAGCTGTTATTCTATGTATTTCATTTGTTAATCATTCCAACATTTCGAAAACTAAGGAATAAAGTTCAAAATGGCGTAACGCGGGGCTAGTTGTGACGAAGTCTAAGAGGCACGTTCTGCTGGGGTAAGTAGTGACTAGTGACTACTTACCCCAGCATAATTTTCCCTCATAATTTTAACTTCCTATATTCCTCAGTAACTGATCGACCGTTATCCATCAGAGATGAGAGCGTTAAAGACCCGAATGACAGTAAAAAAAAAAAAAAAAAAAAATAGTAAATATGAAACTGTTAATAAACCAAGCACTTCAGCAATAACTTTAATCAATGATGGTGAGACTGCAGGGCCGTCTTCAGAAGTAAGAAATCTCATTAAATTAGATGATTCTATGACAATTGATAATAGCAATGTGTCAGTGGTAAGTTTTACAGAAATAAGACCACTCCCTAAAGCAGGACATAGAAAAGGCAAGCGATCTATTCGTAAATGTTTGAAATCTGCCATTCTAACAAGCAGACCTGTAAAAGAGAAAATCCGAGCAGAACAAAAAGCAAAAGAAGGCAGAAAACAAATTGAAGAAGAAAAAGCAAAAAAGAAACTGTATGAAAAGGCCAAGCAGTGCATAAAATAAAATACACCTAGCTTATTGAAAAAAAGGGAGAAGCAAGTATTGGATAGCTCTGAAGATGACGAAAATTGCTTATGTCTAGTTTGCTTGGAGCAATACAAAATTTCTAGACCCGGAGAAGACTGGGTGCAATGCATGACATGTAAAAGAAGGATGCATGTCAAATGTACCAAAAATTAATCTTATTACATTTGTATTAACTGCAAATCAGACGCTGAAACAAGCGATGACAATGAGTGGTTAAAAATATAGGATATAGGCCTACACGTTGTAGTAGGCTACCGAGTCAAAGATCAATATGGTTAAAGATTAGTGTTGGCTTACTTTTTATTTCTTTCCTGATTAAGATAGTTTTTTTCTTTTTATTGCTAAGTGTCTCTAAAAGTATCTTTATAAAGTACTAAGAGTTTACAAGTGTTAACAATTTAACTATTTTATTTTCATTTGATTTACAATATTATTAAAACATGAAAGTGTTTTATTGTGTTAAGAACGTTACAAATGAATAAATTTCTCATTCTCGATTTAACATATCCCATTTAATCGCCTTTCTTACATTATTTGTATATGTTACAATGTGCTTGTATGTGTCATTTATGTGTCACAATGTGCCCCAAGCATGTCACAACTTGCCTCGTAGCGGGGGTTAGTAGTGACAAATTTCGAGGTTAGGCAGAATTCATTTTGTGTTATGAAAAACGTTAATAATGTTAATAGTAGTTTTATAAATATGTTACGCAAGATTTACACTAATGATATGTTACACTAAATGTTTCGCTTCAGTTCAAATTTTACGGCTAATATCAAAAATGTCGAAAATGTCACTACTAGCCCCGGTCTCCCCTACATCGTGTGACTTTCAACTCAAAATAGAGTGATGTAGAAAAAATAAAAGTCATGTCTTGGTCATGACCATGGCATAGCTGCCAATTTGGGCCAAGACGAATGATCGAAATCCTAAATATATATTTTTTTCTAGGGATTTTATTGGGATGTCAACACCGTTTTTGAGTTTCAGAAATTTGGAGCACCTATCTTAAGGAGACTTTGTTCGTGCAGCGAAATTTTTAAGCCGTTAGTCAAAGTAAATATTTAGAGTGACTCTGGCTAGCCAGTCTTACTGAGATAGCATCCAGTAAATTTTAATTTTAAGTAGGAAAATTGAGTAACCAGAATTTTGGATTAAAAACGAATCTATATTCTCTTAGTATAAGAAATTACCAATAAGATATAGAAACTGTGAAAAGAATTACCACTCCTTGCAATTCGAAATTACAGACGAACGTCTAGAATAATTAGAGGTTTCAGGCGCAAGACAATTCCGATATTTCTAAAAGTTGAAAGTATTAATAAATGGGAATTTTTTATGATGGTGAAAAGCGAAGTATTAACACGTTGAATGCCAAGTCTATTTTGTCTCCCTTTCTGTTTAGGCCACGAAATAAGACTCCCGTTACAGAATCTATAAGTATCAGTCACCGATAACTGACGCGGCCTAAACGAAAAGTTCAGTGTCAGTCACCGGTGATTGACGTGGCATTCAACGTGTTAAATAAGGCTCAGTTGAAAAACTTAAAAGCTTTATAAAGTTATATAAAAATTTCAAAAAGCACGCACAGAATGATACATTTGAATTTATATATGAAGTTCAGATGTTCTAGACGCAATAAGGGGAACAGTAGTGAGAAGCACCTTGATATCTTTACAAGGAAAATACGTCATTTTTTTTTAAAAGAAAAAGGCTTTTACGCCTTCTGCCAGGTGGTCAGGCCGTGAAATATATAAAACATCGGTAATGAGTTGCATCCAGATTGCACGGGTGCTCCCTTAGCCCAAGATGAAATTCCAGCAGGGTTGATACTCTTGAGAAAAGGGGGTGTGAATTTAAATGCTCCAAGTTAAGGGTGAGAACAAAATCGGAAAAATAAAATAATAAAATATATGAAAAGGGGACACATGCACAATAGTTGAAATTCATATTATTGTGGGGGAGAAATCAAGTTAAATTCGAACGATTATCCTCCTCGGTTCTGAAGTATCACATGTGATACTTTCGAATCGAAAGGATATAAACTAAACTATTTGATTTTTTTTTTCATTTTATACTTTACTTCTGTATAGCTGAATGCTTTTGGATTTGGATCAAAGCAAATAAATGGCATTACTGATGCTTATTTCCCCATAAAATAAGTATTATTTTCATCCGAGTTTGCGGACAGTGTGTCCAAGAAAGTCAGAAATTTTCAAAATTAATTAACTTAAACGCTTTATAGTAAAAAAAAAAAAATTGCGGATTTGTAGATCATTCAATTAATTAAAGGCCTTCAATTTGTTATTATTTTATGTCAATTTGTTGCTGCGTAATTTATGTCTTTGATAATTAAATTAGTATTTTAAGGGTGTTAGTAATTTTAGATCCGTATTTTTGAACCAAAATTACCAGCCACCTAAAGTTTCAATTTCAGAAAAAGGGCTTCTTTTGTCATCTATGGTGTCTTTTTGTTTGTGAAAAATCAATGAATGTGTATTTGCAGTGTTATTTTAATGAAGAGGATAAACCATTGGAGATGACAGGAGGAAAGAAATTATGCAGTTTGTTGGGGGCGAGAAGAAAAAGTGGAGACACAGAGACGGATGAGAAGAAAAGAAATATTTTTGAGTGAGTTGCTAAGTCTCCTCTAGAGGGTTTAAAAAGTTTTGCAGAACGTTCGTGCGTTTGAGACAAAAATCGTATAAATTTTAGAGAATATTTTCAAAAGAGTTGCGTGTAGAAAACATCACAGTGCCAGAGTCTACACCTGGATCATGGTGATGACGATGAAGATGACAGCAAAATGGAATTGGTGTGAGTGGGTTTTATTTTGATCAATATTCCGAGTGATGTAATTAAACAGAGATCAGTCGCGTAATAACTTATACACGTCATCCATAAGTTTTGTTTTAAATAGTTTGGCAAGCTGTACCAATTAAAAGTAATTGATAATTGTCGCTATATTATGTAAGTTTAATCACGAAACCGAAGTGAATTAATCTCACAGATGTAACTGCCTATATTGTCTTTTGGACTTAAAACAAATAAAGAAAATTGACACAAATTTATGTTTGTTTATTTCTAGTGCTAACATGATTGTCTTTAATCTAATGGGTACCTGGATACGCAGATTTTGAGGATTAGATCACGGAACTAATTATTTACGAATATTGTATTTATTTGAGCAGATTTAAATTAAAAAAATATGAGTTTGAAATTAGTGAGAGTCATTAACTGTAAGTCGAACAAATGAAACAAGTAGCCAGGCACACTGTAAATAGGCTAGTTGTAAAAATAGCTGGGAGTTGCAACTTAGTTATAACAGAGAGTTAGTAGCCTGCCAGAGATTCCAAATGTTATATTTTAAGAGAAGTTTTCAAAATTCCGATAATAATGGTAAAAATCTGTTTCAGTATAATGTTGAAGTAACCAAGCCAGCAACAGGATTTAATGAGCCCGAAGTACCACTCTATCTGTGTATTGCTTTATATCAGAAAGGTTTGAAACGACGAAAATTGACTAAAGTGCACGTTTTATGTGCAAGTCTTTATACATTAAAGCAATTTTCCATATGTTTAGTACACATTTGATTTTACCTTTATAAAGTTTCGAAAGGTTTCTTCAACCTAGTGATACTCACTCAGTGTTGAATTCAGACATTTTTCTCCGGGAGGGATTTCTATGGCTTCGGGGGAACATTTTAGAGTTCCGGTGGAAATTACACATTTTGACCATTAAAAACACAAATCTCAAATCCTCCGGAGGTGGGGGAACATCTCATTCCTGCTGGGGGGGGGGGGGGTACCATCCCTCAATTCAACACTCAACATTGTACTCACCACTTTTCCGAAAAGTTTTCTCTCACAGTTATTCACGAAAAGTGATGTTCGCCTTATATACTCTTATATGACTCTTATATGTTCGTCTTATATGACAGGAATTCCGTAATAAATTAAGGTGGAAATGCCCGCGGTCCACGTAGTGAGTATCACAGCTTTAACCAATTTTAGAATTGAGATTGTTGATAGGCATATCACTATGACACTTCAAACAACCGAATTTAACTAAAAATATAATAAAGGAAAGAAAATTTAATCATGTTTGACATTAAATTTAAACATCAGCTTCTGTCATCTTCTTTATTAACAAAAGAGAAAAAAGAAAATGATAACTCTCCTTTCATCAAATGATTATTTTTTCTTCATGAATGGAGCGGACGAAAGAGACAAAATTCTTATGTGACTTTGCTTTCTTCTACTGAAGGTCGTGACTCGCATAACATCATGCACAGAAAAAAGAAAGAACAATACAGGAAATATATACTACTGTTTATGAAACGACAAAGCTTTAGAACATCTCAAGGAAGCACTAACTACCATTATAATGATAGATCGTTATAGTATGGGATTTGCAGACATGTCTATGTCAGGACAAGGTCAGTTTAGTCGAAAATTTGCATGTTCTAACGGTCCAGTGAAATATTCTAAATGAAATGTAATTAATAGTCTGTAGTGTATAAATACTCGCTCTTGCTGAAGAAATGTTTTAAATTGTTTTATACACGGAGACAGCGAACGCAGTATGCGTGTTACTATCTTACTTTGTTTACAGATAATTTATATAGCTTAAGTTACACGGGCTGGCATTTTTAGAGGTGGGCAAGGCATGTAACCACACATAGCCTTTCTCGAAACATGCATCAAAGTCTTTTGATTAGAAGAGTTTTGGCAGATGTCTTGATTTACGCGAGACGTCCAGATTTTAGGTGTTCCAAGACCCGTCCCGCATTGCCCTGTACAGTCCGCAATGCGCTAGACGTCGGTAGACCCGATTTTTTATAACACACAAATTCATAATTTTCAAATACTACATGCTTATTTTCATGCTTTAAATTCTTAAAAAACATTTATTAGGTAATTTTTTAAGTCTTAGGAGTTTTTAATTTTTAAAAGATTAGACTTTCTTAAGTTTTAACGTAAATATTTTGTGTACATTTTCTAGGAAGATGGTTTGTGGTACGTTTTGTGGTTAAGTCAGGCCAAAAAATAACCAATGTAAGATCACATTTTATTGTTAAAATCAACCAGGTTGTTGAATTTCATTTAATATAATACTGTTACTTAGTAGAAAGAATTGCCGATATTTAAATCAGTTCAATTTTTTTTTATTGCAGTTACTAGAGGATTATTTACTTATAATATGGCTTAAGTTTAAGTAGCGAATATTGATCGATGTAAAAATATTGTTAATCGTTGCTAAAAGATAACAATAACTTATTAATTGCAAGCTGTGCCCTTTCAAATTCTTTTACTTCACATAAATTTAAATTGGTGAAAGAAAACTGAATTAAATTTAGAATTTACATATATTGACCTGATTTAAAAGTAACTTCTACCCGCTATTTAACAACTTGCAACTGGAAACACTGCTATTGAGCTATAATGTATTATTTTTTATCTTCAATGAATTTAAAAAATTAAAAAATAATCAGAAAATCACAATTAATAAAGAAAAATAATCTTAAACAAAACTCATTTGTCCGGGGACCTGGGACATAACTACATCGCTTAAACGTAAACGAAATTATTGCCAAAAAAGAAAAGAGAGGGAAACTGATAGGCGCTTTTAATTGCATTGAAAAATTTCCTCTTTCAGTTACCTTCTTAATAGTTCTCATATCGCTACGTAAAGATTTTCTTATAAACTAAAACAAATCATATAGACTGGGAGCCGGCAGCACAAACACATGGTTCGTACTTATACTTTATTTCTCCAGGAGAACTACCAGTATCTTTTTATAGAAAAAAAAAATCTAGGTTAAACGCGCAAAATTTCGCCTTCTTTTAAGATGAGATTTTCTATAAGATAATACTGGTGTTCTGGTCTGCAAAATTCAAGAAGGCGTACGAGCCATGAGACAACCACCTCATCGAGTTGGAGGCTGAAATTCCAGAATTAGCTAAAATTCGATTCCCATATTAACCCCTTGAAGGGCGCCGTTTGCAGTCTGCAAACGACTAATTTTAACGCCCAAATTGCCAAATGCCACCAGTAATATTTTAGTGCAATTTCGATCTCATAATATACGTGAAAAAGAGCTTTTGATCATTTTCAAATTTATTTGTTCGTTAATTGCGGTGTGAATTAATTATTTGAACAGTTTTGGAGCATAAATGCCTTGCCCCTGAAAGGGTTAAAACGCAATTGGTCTGCCAAGTCATATCTTGGTGGAAAACACCTAAAAGCCCGATTTTACCTGTTGACTCGTATTTAGTCCGTCTTTTTTTTTTTTACAGTGTATACCATTGTGTTATCCTGCTCCCAGTCGGCCATGTTTTCATACCTTTGGGTGCGGGAAAACGCAATGGTAAACCTACGAGTCGACCGCTAACATCGGGTTTTTAGGTGTTTTCTACCAAAATAGGACTTGGCAGACCGGTTGAATTTTAATATGAGAATTGAGTTTTAGCTAATTCTGGAATTTCAGCCTCCAACTCGATGAGGTGGTTGTCCGTGCTGCCGGCTCCCGGTCTAATACAAATATTTGGGATGGACAAAATTAGCCAAATTTCGCAACTTAGTCGATTTTAATATCAGTACAGAATTAATTGGTAAATGTGGAAAATTATAGGTAAATTTAATTGAATTGAAAAGTTATCATTGATTATCAGTCATTTTCTTCATTGTCCCCATTTCGCTGTATAAAGAACTTTTTATATTCTAAAGTCAACAGTAAAAATTCAAACCAATTTGTGGCATGGCCTTATTTAGGCTAATTTCGCTCTTTAGTCGATTTTTATTAGATTAGTCAAATACAGCAAGGGGTCATTTATTTGGATTCTCTAAACTCAAGACGTTCACTGAGAAAAATATTCAAACTAAGCTGTCCTTTAAGTCAAAAGTACCACGAAACTGGTGTCAGTAAAAAAAAAGTATTGAATACGTTATATAATAACAGCATTCAGCACATTAAGTTTTATTATGTTATTGTAAAAATTATTTAATACTCACATCCATTTCCTTACAAAAATCGAACTCTACTCATATATTTGAAATTACTTTCAAACAGAGAAGAAATTATTCAAACTTTCTAAATCGCCCAATCCATGGGGACGGGTGTGGGCATGTCTGACATTTTTGCACATAAATTAGTTTTGTACTTAAATGGATTAAAGGGCAAACTTTTAAATTAGATATTTCTAGTCTTACCAAACCTTTATTTACCTTAATATAGTTGCATCGATTTTCTATAATAATAATAATATAATTTTCCTAATTTAAAAAAAAAAATAGTTTCAATTTGTTGTGATATGAATATCACACCCGCCGAAAATTTAAATATAAAATAAACTTAAAAAAAAACAATAAATATGAACAGGAAAATAAAGTAAATATAACAGGGGATCTATATACTAATAAAAGAAAGGTGTCTGTGTGTGTATCTGTCCGCGATGGCTAAGAAAATCTACAGCATGTAGAGGTCTGAAAATTTGGGTGACGATAGTCCATAGCAGGTTCTGATGGGCCTGATCCTCCGATTTTTTCTTTTTTGTCAATTAGCGAAGATATTAAGAACCAGAACGAACGCTCATCAGAAAGACATTTTTTTCTCAAAATTTCGCATGACGCCAGTTCCGGATGATTGCTAGCCGTGAAGATCCGATAAGCCGTTGACTGCTCTGTTTTTGCGCCTTTCAAAGCCTCCGTCGGCTAAACCGTTCGAAATACGGGAAAACTAAAAATGTACGCTTAAATTTCCTACTTTTTGCTTTCGAACAGCGCAATTCTTATTTAAAAAAAAATAATACAAATTTTAAACCTTTTGATTTTTTTTAACAGAAATTTCGAATTTTTGTTTTTTCCCCTTTTTTCGAAGCTTCCGTTGCCTTCAATTTTAGAGATACGGAAAAATTTCAAATGTCCAGTTAATTCGAATATTTTCTTCTCCATAACAATGCAATCCGTTTTGTAAAATATGAATATTAACGTTTTCAAAAATTTCATGACTGGTAGTCACTTCGTGACTCCCCGAGATACTCCTTTTTTCTAGTCTAAGTGTAACTAAATTTCGGTATTTTAACGCAAATGTTTTACACAATTTTTGGACAATTATTTTATATCACATATAAAAATCTCGTCACCATTCGGGCAATCAAATGTATTAAAAAAGAAAAAAAAATCTCAATATTAGCTTAGAAAGTGAATACCCGGTTGCTTGTGCTCAGTTTTTACAACTAAATATTAAAATTTTTGCACAAAAATTATACAAATGCTTCAGAAACATTATATTTATAACTTATAGGAATTTCAAAGAGTTTGGACGGTAAGAATTATTTTGTTTTTAATGTTAAATTACCCGTCGTTTAAAAATAAATGAGAAGAAAACACTTCTTACAAGCCTTTTTACCACTAAATGTCAATATTGTTTTACGAATTTTTTACACGAGCTTTTGAAACACTATATTTACAATTAATAAAAATTTCAAAGAGTTTGGACAATAAGTACTTTATATTCAATGTTAGTCTAACACAGTTGAGGTTTATGAAAATTTTGATAGACAATAAGAGCTTTTTTTTTTTTAATATTAAGTAACTCGATGTGAAAAAAAAAGTGCGAAGAAAATACGCGAGTGTACACTGCCAAAGGCAGTGGAATCATGATCGTAGTCACCATGACCATAGTCAGACACTTTCTGAATTTCTATCTGAATTACTTTTTCAGTCACGTATATCTGAGTTTAAGACTCCTCTATTTACAGTGTAGTAAACCTCAATAACATATATCCATTACATGCCAATCCGAGTATATTTAGGAGAGTTTCGGCACGGACAGACTTACGCCAGACAAAACAAACTCATAAAATACTTTGAATTAAAGTGCTATTATTATTATTTTTTTCTTTTTTTCTTCTCCTGGAGCACCATAATCAGAGTTGCCAGTTTGGCCTCCATATTTATTTCGAAATTTCAAATTCAAAAAGGAATTCCACAAGGAGGACTTTTACCTAATGTCTGTCACTAAATAAAGCAAAGAGTACCATTCTTAATTTCTGGTATGAACTCTGAATTTCTCCTTAAAAATGGAAGCCAAACTGGCAAACCTGACCATAATCAGATTTTTTAATTTCAATTACAGTGGTGGAAAATTGGCGCAGAGGTGGAGCCTATTGACACCACTAAATTTTTATGGTATTATTCAGTTTAATAAAAACTCAGAAATTTGATCATTAGATAAGAGGCAAAATATTACTATAATTTAGTGGTGTCAATAGGCTCCACCTCTGCGCCAATTTTCCACCACTGCAATTACAACTAAGGCCCCAGTTGTTTTTTTAAGGGGACACGCAATCCTTCATTTGGCGAAAAGTGACAAAAATGTCAATTTTTCAAATTTTTGCTTAAAATGCATTTTGACATTCTTAGAATATTTTGGCAATTGAATTATATCAAGATGCATACACTCCTTAGAATTTCTAAAAAGCGTGGTAGCACTATTTCATATTAGAAATTTCTCTTTAATATTTAAATCGCAGAATTTGTAAACCCCTTAGCTGATTACAGAAATTGTAATATTAGTCCAGGCAATAGGGAATTTTACCTAGCAAAATTAATGGTAGTACTGGAAATCGGCTTTCTAGATGTTTTTTGGATCGCTGAATCCAAATTTGTAACTTCCCACCAAAATTTCCCCCGGCAACCTCCCCAAATTTTGGTAAAAAGCCCCCCAAAAAAGGTTTTTATTAAAAAAATCAATTTTTTTATTGTTTTAGAGAAAAAGTATCTAGAAATTCAGAAAGTAGACAAAATTTCCGACAAATTATATTTATGACATTATGACTTAGGATGAAGGGGAAGGGGGGGATCTGCCTCGGAACATGCGCGCGGTGCTGCGTAAACTAAGTTGCGCAATTCCACTTAACCACTCACACGTTTACATTCGCCCTCCCATCTCCCCTCCGAACTTTCTCTATAAGGTTTACTTTAAGATTTTTGGGTCGCTGAATCCGAATTTTTAACTTTCCCCCAAAAATTCCCCCCCCCCGAAACCTCCCAAATAGTTGTTTTTAACTTAAATTTCTTATTGTTTTAGGGGAAAAGCATTACGAAATTCAAAAACTAGACAAAATTTGCAACAAATAGGATATATGACATTATGAATTAGGATGAACGGGGAGGGTGAGGGCTGCCTCGGAACATGCACTGCGGCTCTACGTGCACTAAATGATGAAGTCCAGACAACAGGGGATTTTATCTGGCAAAATTAATGGTAGTACTGGAAATCCGCTTTCTTGATGTTTCTTGGGTCGCTGAATCCGAATTTGTAACTTCCCACCAAAATTTCATCCGGCAACTTCCCCAAAAATTGATTTTTTGAAAAAATTTGGTTTTTGAGAAAAGCGCGCGGGGAATGTTCCGAGGCAGTCCCCTCTCTCCCCGTTTATCCTACGTCATAATGTCATGTATCCTATTTGTTGCAAATTTTGTCTAGTTTTTGAATTTCATAATGCTTTTCCCCTAAAACAATAAGAAATTTAAGTTAAAAACAACTATTTGGGGGGGGGGGTTCGGGGGGGAAATTTTGGGGGTAAGTTAAAAATTCGGATTCAGCGACCCAAAGAACTTAAAGTAAACCTTATAGGGAAAGTTCGGAGGGAAGATGTGAGAGCTAATGTAAACGTGTGAATGGTTAAGTGGAATTGCGCAACTTAGTCCACGCAGCGCTGCGGCGCATGTTCCGAGGCAGATCCCTCCATCCCCTTCATCCTAAGTCATAATGTCATATATCTAATTTGTTGCAAATTTTGTCTACTTTCTGAATTTCTAGCTACTTTTCCCCAAAACAATAAAAAATGGAATTTTGTAATAAAAACCTTTTTGGGGAGCTTTTTACCAAAATTTGGGGGGGGTTGCCGGAGAAAATTTTGGTGGGAAGTTACAAATTCGGATTCAGCGACCCAAAAAACATCTAGAAAGCCGATTTTGAGTATTACCATTAATTTTGCTAGGTAGAGTCCCTATACGGTCTCTATTGCCTGGACTATATATCATTTATAGATAATTGTAATATTTGTAATTAAATAATATAATTGTAATATTTGCAATTAAATAAGGTAAAGAGTTTTAATTAAAAAAGTGGTAGAATTGTACGCACCTTGGTGTATTGTAAATATTATCTTACTTAAAGATCTGATAATTTTAAATTTTCGAGAAAGGCTTTTCATTGCACCCGTTTCTGTTTAATTGATTCAAATTAACACTCTTTAAAGTAATTTTCTCAGTTTATATTCTTTTAATAAATCAGTATGTGTAAAATGCTAAAGCTTCAACTTATGTTTCTCAATTTATTTGCATTTTTGTTGTTGTTGTTGACTTTCCTTATCGCGTATTTTATGAAATTAAGGACCAGATTTGTTAGTTTATTTTTTTAAATAAAAATATTAAGTAAATTAGTCTCTTTCTTTCTTTCTTTCTTTCTTTCTCTCTCTCTCTTTTTTTTTTTTTTTTTTTTTTTTTTTTTTTTACATATGTCATGATATTATTTTATCCTTTAAAATATTTAATTTTTTTGTTATACTTTTGCAAAATATTTGCATCTGTATGAAATAAGAGTTTTAAAATTTTCTTTAATTTTATTTTCAAAATTTAATTTTTCATATTATGCTAACAGAACTGTCTATTTTATTAATCAAATCATTTTCCTTCATAAAATCAATTAACAATATGCCAAAAACTTAATTGTAAAATACCAAAAGTGCCAAGATTCTTAAGGCGATTCTCAGGGGAAAAAAAAAAGAAAAACTTTTCCCCGCTCAACAACGCAAAATTTTGTTGCACCTTTTCTGACTCCTTTTTAAGCATAAAAGCATGATACTTGCAGGCATGGTTATTAAAGTGTTTTAAATCGAAGAGTTTCCTTTTTTTTTTCATTTTCCTATATAAATGAATTACGTGGCGGTATTAAATGGGTAAACTGGCCATAAATAGACAGTGTAATAGTTGTTAATTATATGTTATAAGCTATTGTTGTCTCAGGACGGCTGCTATTTTCTTTTCCTGTGCTGTCGCGCCCGGAAGTGTGGTTCAAAACGTCAACTTTGACTGCACTTTCTGAAAAATCTTCTGCCTTTACCGATAAACGAAAAAAATAAAAAACAGTTCTGTTATATAATTTCTTAATAAGAATACCTGCCAGTTTGATACGTTTGCGAACAAAAATGAATAAAAAAAGATGCGTCAGAAGGTAGCTAGTTTGGATTTGAGGACAGCCTTAAAAGTGTAGCGAGTCTCTTTAAAAAAAGGGAAGAAAAAGTTTTTCGGAAAATACGTTATTGATTTTTTTGCTCTGGAATGCAAACCCCGAGTGAATGAAACCAGAATAGCCAGCTAGACAAGGACGCAGCTCCAAGCGTTTTTGAGTGTATCACTGGAGCACAAATGATGGAATAAAAATATTGTAAGTGTGTATGTATTGGCAGAAAAAAAGAAAGGAAAATACTTTAGCCACTTCCGCACCTGATGAGTGGATGTGAATCTTGCCCAAGGGATGCTGAAGGGTCAACGAACAGCAATGGGCTTGAACGGTATTCTCGCACTTCGGTCTCTACACTGGTGTCTCGAAATCTGACAAAGAAAAGGACACCCATGTTTTAACTTTTCTATATGATCTTTGAGGCGGAAACTCTATCTTAGTTTCTTTTTTACATTCTCAGTGTTCCATTTGGATGATTTAACTAATAATAGTAATGGTTGCAATTTTCCATCGCATTTTTATTTCGCTTCGAATAAAGGAGGCAGTCGTTCTTTTTTCATTAGAACTTTCTTTTTTCAAAGATGCCGTTATAAAGATTAGGGAAAATAGATTAAATAAACAGTAGCGCAGACAGGGATTTTGTCTTGGAGATGTTTTGAATATTTGTTAATGAACAATTTCTTTGTTTTAACTAATAATAGCAATGATTGTAATTTTCCACCGCATTTTTATTTCGCTTCAAATAGAGAAGATAGTCATTTTTTTTTCATTAGAACTTTATTTTTTCAAAAAGACCGTTATGCAGATTGTGAAAACTAGATTAAATAAATAGTACCACAGCCAGGACTTTTGTCTGGGAGGTGTTTTGAATCTTTCTTTTTTTAACGAACAATTTCATTGTTTTGCAGGTGTAAGATTATTTCTATTTTCATTTCTTTCTTTTCTTTTGCTAGATGAATGTGATGTGTAATAACGATTGTAACGCAAAATATGTTATTACCTATTAGATTAAGCTCCCATCTAGATAATGTGCTTGAAGCTGTTTCATAAAAAAGCAAGAACGAAAAATCATGCGTCCAAGATAGATTATGTAACACTTTCCAACACATTCGAAATAATGTAACAAAACTTCACCGTTTAATAAGTTGAAATAAAATGTCTAATTGAACCATTTGGAAACGCATTGACGCCCCCCCCCCCCAAAAAAAAAAAAAACCCAATTTCAGCAATTCCCATCTACAGTCGGAAAATTATCCGAATTCTTTGAGCAGCCCTGTATATGATATATATAGATTTGTATCTATAAACTACATGCATGCAAAAATTTAGTTCAGTTAGGAAATACATACCATAGTTGAAAATTCCCTTTCAGCAGTTTCCGCTAATGAGGAGAATGGCACATCACTGTAAAAAAAACGGACTAAAAAACGGAAATACTACTGGCAATCTAGACGCCAGTACTATTTCCGTTTTTTTACGGAATTTTTACTCATAAATTACAGAAAATTTTCCGTTTTTCTGATTAAAAACGGAAAATTTTCTGTAATTTATGGGTAAAAATTCCGTAAAAAAAACGGAAATAGTACTGGCGTCTAGATTGCCAGTAGTATTTCCGTTGTTTAGTCCGGTTTTTTTTACAGTGATGAATTCTTTTGTGCATCCCAGTATACGAGGTATAGAATTTATACACAATAAGTAACATGCAAAAAGTTAGTTAAATTCAAAAGCGCATATCTAAATTGAAAACGCACTTTCATCTGTTATTGCTCAAAGACAGTATTTAACAGATATCTTTTGAGTGTCCCTGTAAATGAACGATAAATGCTATGAACACCCTATTCTACAGTAGCGCTCAAAAGTATTTTGACAAAGATAATAATTCACTTAATTGAAAAGAATAATAAAATACAAAAATCAATCATTTATTTTATTTAACCATGTTCAATGTTTTAGAGAATTTTAATAAATTAACAATAAATATTAATAATATTAATAAAATTATATAGATACTATATATGTATTTATATTTATATCTGAATTTTGTCATCCTGTAACTCTCGAATTTTTGAACCGATTTGGACGAAATTTTTCATATGCATAGTACATAATACTGCCTCGTCCGAGTTCGTTGGCCAGCTTCATCCGCTATCTTGTTTCAAAATGGCGGCCATTTGAATTTTGTGAACACGTTTGGAAAATTTTAGGTTTCCTAACTTACTTTATAAAATGACCTATGTTGTTAACTTACACTGTGTGACTCTTTAAAATATCTTTTAATGTTTCTAACATTCTGTTTAAAATGATACATAAGAGTTTGCATTTTGTGAAACGTAACATTTTCTATAAGTGTACAATGTTAGAAAACATAATTTTTTTTTTCCAAAATTCCAATGACCGCCATTTTGAAACAAGATGGCGGATGAAGCTGGCCAACGAACTTTGGTCGAGACATTAGTATGTACTATGCATATGAAAAATTTCATCCAAATCGGTTCAAAAATTCAAGAGTTACAGCATGACAAAATTCAGATATAAAAAAATAAATATATATATAAAGATACATGGATATATTTGCTGGGTTTATTGCTGCAATTGCGCAAAAACTTGGTGTGTTATCATTTGATTTCTACTTTTGCACTTACTTGATATCTTGATATAAGAAATTCCATTTTATGCTGCACGTTTGTCATCTTACATGGTCTATATTAAACTTCATTTCAACATGATCATATCACTGTTGTACATTAGTTATTAATTAATTTATATTTTGTATAATGTCAGTGTCATGTATTGAAGCTAAATTTATTAATTAAATTTTAGTACTTGAAAACAGATGATGAATTGTAATTATATAATGGTTATATATTATCATTCAAATTGCTATGCTGCTAAGTGCTAATGCGCAAGTCATTATGAATGATCGTTATTTAGCTATATTAATTTCATATAGAATTGCAAGAATTGTTTTTGAAACGCAAATTCTTTTAAGAGGTATCTTTTATATATTTTATAAATATACCATTTCTGTTAGTTAAATGTTTTGCAACGTTAGCAAACTACTTAAAATTTTATGCGCTGAGTTTATTGCAGCAATTGCGCAAAAACTTAGTGTGTTATCATTTGATTTCTACTTTTACAGTTACTTGATACCTTGATATAAGAAATTCCATTTTATACTGCACGTTTGTCATCTTACATGGTCTATATTAAACTTCATTTCAACATCATCATATCACTGTTCTATACAGTCGTGGAAAAAAAAAGTAAACACCCCCTACTAACTCTTCAACAAATTATCGTAGAAGAAAGTTACTGGTACCGAACGATTGGAAATAAAGTCTACTTTTAAATGATGCATATAAAATTTGCTTAGGGGGCCGTCTACATATTAAAACGAACCCAAACTTTTTTTTTTAATGACAGTACACAATTCTGACAGCATAAATGAACTCTACACCCTTCAATTAGACTAAAAACTAATTTTTATGCAATTCGTACCATAAGTTTCAGATAAATTAATTATTTTAAGGGCTGAATCCAAATTGAAGTTCCGTACTCGACCGTTAACCGAGAGAGCCCCTTTCTTGATCAAGGCACCTTAAGCGCTACTCAAGGAGTCAATGAAGCCTGTTGGATTACAATAAAGCAGAATAAATTTCAAAATGTTTACTCACTTCCATCATAGACGGCCCCTTAAACCATCATTTTGCCGTTTTTAGGTAGATTTTGTATGAAATACTACCAATTGGGATCGTTCCTAAGTTAGAATTTCTGAAAAATTTTTACAGATCTACACCGATCATGACCCCGAGAACCCAAAACCACCCTCAGTAAAAAACTTTATATATCTATCCATCTATCTATCTATCTATATATATCACTTTCTTCTGGACACGATAACTTTCGTAATTCTGCACCAATCTCTTCCAAACTGATACATAAAATCAAAGGGCATAAAATCTCGGTCAAGTTCGTTATTGGGCAAAATCGGACCAAGGGGACGGAAATAGGGAGGGGTTTTGTGAAAACCGAAAACCCCCCATAACTTCTTAATTTTTGTACATATCAAATCAGTTTAAAGTTTTTATTACTTCTAAAAATAGGGCCAAAATTTTACGTATCACAGATTTTTGATAAAGTTAAAAATGGGCTCAAGGGGCGCAAAAATAGGGTTTTGGGGAGAAAAAATTCATAACTTCGATAATTCTCAAGATATCAATTCAAATTAAATTTATTATAAATCTCGTTAATATTATCTACAACTTTTATATTCACAAGTTTTTGATAGGACCAATTCGTACCGCAAACAAAATTAAAAACGAAAACAAAAAGGGGGTTTGAAGAAGTAAAAAATCCATAACTCTGTCAATTCAAAAGATATAAAATCCCCATGAATTTATCATATATCTTCTTAATATTGTCTACAACATCTATATAAACAAGTTTTGGATAGGACCAATTCTTACAGCAAAAACAAATTAAAAATACATAGCGGTTGAAGAAAAAAATCCTCTAAGTAAGGGTGTATTCTAATCCAAACTGCGTATTTTCGGACTCATTTTACAATTCATTTTTGCTGTCAAAGTCTTCCAATTGCTAGATTCTCTTATTCAGAAACTATATAATGTACAGTAATGATCGATTTTTTGATAGAGGCAGAATATATTTTAAAAAATTCTGTTAAAGTGGGCATTTTGAACTGAATTTCCCGAAGCGGATTGTGTTGGAAAATCATTGCATTAAGGATGCACTCAAATACAAACTGCTTATTTTCTGACTCATTTTTAAATTCATTTTTGCTCTCAAACGCATTTAATTGGTAGATTCGCTTATTCAGAAACTATATAATGTACCGCAATGATCGATTTTTTTTATAGAGGCAGAATATATTTCAAAAAATGATGTCAAATTGGGCATTTTGAACGGAATTTCCCGAAGCAATTGTGTTATCACATTTTTCTGGACACGATAACTTCCGCAATTCTGCACAAATCTCTTCCAAACTGATACATAAAATCAAAGGACATAAAATCTCGGTCAAGTTCGTTAATGGGCAAAAGTGGACAAAGGGGATGGAAAGTGGGAGGGGTTTTGTGAAAACCGAAAAAAAACCCTTAACTTCTTAATTTTTGTACATATCAAATCAGTTTAAAGTTTTTATTACTTCTAAAAATAGCACCAAAAATTCATGCATCACAGATTTTTGATAAAAATTCCATAACTCCGTCAATTCACAAGATATAAAATCTCCATGAATTTATCATATATCTTCTTAATATTGTCTTCAATATTTATATAGACAAGTTTTTGATAGGGCCAATTCTTACAGTAAAAACAAATTAAAAATACATAGCGGTTGAAGAAAAAAATCATCTTATTAAGGGTGCATTCAAATCCAAACTGTCTATTTCTTACTCATTTTTAAATTCATTTTTGCTCTCAAACGCATCCAATTGCTAGATTCTCTTATTCAGAAACTATATAATGTACAGTAATGATCGATTTTTTGATAGAGGCAGAATATATTTCAAAAAATGATGTCAAAGTGGGCATTTTGAACAGAATTTCCCTATGCGATTGTGTTAGAAACGAAAAATATTGCCCTACTGAGAAAATAATTGTTTATTAATCAAGTTTTAATTAATTGAAAGAAAAATAAAAACACAGGTCGCTTATAAATCTTTTCAAAAATCACGTCAGCGTGTTTCTTTTTTTTTATTTTTTTTTTTTCTTTTTTTTTTATTAAAAATGAATCTGAAAAAGTGCCAGAAAATTTCGAGTTGTTGAGTATTGAAAAATATTTTTTTAATGTCGCCTTAACATGATTCTGATAAAACCAGCTATTTTATAAAAAGGAAATAAAAACTCGTCAAAAGCAGACAGATAAAACTGTTAAAGTGGGTTCATATCTAATAATGATTTAGTTTTTGTTGGTGAAATTAGTATACTTAACTTCGAAATCTACCTCTGCCTGTAGGCCGGGCTGGTAGGGATTTTTTTAAGCATAAATTAAAAACTTCTTGGGAAAAAAATGGGAAATTTTGGTTTTCCATAAAGCAGGACTTAATAAATCTAAATCCATCAAAAAAATTGTAGGTTGCAATACATATTTTTTTCGAATATTAATTTCATAAATCATAATTCATATCATAAAATTATAAAAATTGCAAATTCAGCGTATTTATGTTTGGGTATATTAGTATTATTGCTACAAAAAAAAATTAGCACATTAGGAGCATAATTTCAGGAGATATAAATAAAAATATAAAAATGTAATTTAACATTAGAAGCACTCAATTTTGAATGTTTATAATTCAAAAACTTATCATTCAAATGACTTGAAATTTGGTGTCTAGGCATAGTTTGAACCGAAGATTTGAAATATCTTGTTAAAATTGGGTATTGCCATTGAAAAAAATGAAGTTTGGATTCGTTTTAATATGTAGATGACCCCTAAGCAAATTTTATATACATTATTTAAAAGTAGACTTTATTTCCAATCGTTCGGTACCAGTAACTTTCATCTACGATGATTTGTTGAGGAGTTAGTAGGGGTTGTTTACTTTTTTTTTCCAGGACTGTACATTAGTTATTAATTAATTTATATTTTGCATAATGTCAGTGTTATGTATTGAAGCTAAATTTATTAATTTAATTTTAGTAATTGGAAATAGATGATGAATTGTAATTATATAATGGTTATATATATATAATTTTATTAATATTTGTTGTTAATTTATTAAAATTCTCTAAAACATTGAATATGGTTAAATAAAATAAATGATTGATTTTTGTATTTCATTATTCTTTTCAATTAAGGGAATTATTATCTTTGTCAAAATACTTTTGACCGCTACTGTATAATAATCATCTTGTAGTGAAATTCCGTGAATTATGCCAACTTCAATGTATTTGAAACAGATTAATGTCATTAAAATACACTGCAAACGATTTTTTCCCATTCGTCATAAATGTAACTGAACTATTTTGAGTGCCCCTGTAAATGAACAATTAATGCTACACACTTCATATTGAATACCAAACATGCCATGGTAAACATCATTAACATATATTAATCTAATGAAAATCTGAGTATATTTACGGGAGTTAGAACGTGGACAGACGGACAGATAAACCAAATTCATAAACACTTTTCAACTTTGTTGGAAAGTGTTAAAAAAGCAAACTGAGATATAGATTCAAAATGGAGGATTTTTTTCGTTTGTCTTACCATATGAAGAAATAGCAAGTTGGTGTCAATAAAGAATATATAGAATATTGTATAGAAATGAAAACTGTGCACGAGATGACTTAGTAATATATGTATGAAAACTTTCAATATATGATAATTTACATGACGTACGGCAACGTCAAACTTTTTTCCACGCGGGCCGCAAACAAAAATTTGTTCCATTAGGTGGGCCGCAACACATTATAGTTTTATAATAATAAAGAAAGAAAATGTAGTTAAAATAGAAACATAACAAAAGTAGTATAACAAGGCAATGTAATAAAACTAATATAAGTAGCATCAGCTACATAAGGGGCTGTGCGTTATCACTTTAGGGGGGAGGAGGGTCTGGCACTTGATATCCTAAGATATCTCTAGGAGTAAGAGGGCTGATTTGATATCATTATCACTTGTGATCCAACCGAATTTTTCTTCGTTCAATAACTTTTTCTTCACATCAAAATAGTCATTAAAAAAAATCTTATGTTTTTATGAAAATACAAAGCTATTATTAAAGCCATTAAATGTTTATAAAATCATTTCATTCCTAAGCATTGAAAACCCCAACGTTTAGCATTCCTGTTCATCTGCCATATGCGCATATAATTCGCTGTTGGAGAAACTTGGTACAAAATATATTTGAAATTATACTTGCGTTTACAAATAAGGAAAGAAAAAGGGTGCTGTCGAAAGAAGTTTTACTTTTACCCTCCCCAAGTAGAGAGCAAGTGCAAGAAGATGATATTACTGTTGAATGCATTATGTAACAATAAGCCATTATTAAATACTTTTAAATGGTATATCTCTTTTAGATGTTATTTTATATAAATTTATTTCATGTATAATAGTGATATTTTAGTGACTTCATTTGAATCCGTAAAGTATACGACTAATAAAAGTATAAACGTATTTATGTATCATTGCATGCATTTAAAAAGAAAGAAAAAATGTAAAAATAAAAATATTTTTAGACATTGATAACGATATCATCAGGGTTGGGGGGGTTGATGAATGATAACGTATGATATCGTAAGGGGGGGAGGCGTCAAAAATTAGCAAAATGCTGATAACGTTATACATGTGCAGCTCCTGATATGTATAAGACGAGATAATAGAATAATATAGATTTTCCAAATTCTAAAGGTTAAAAAGATATTTTCTTTGATAAATCTACTTTTGATCAATTTCAAATTTTTATATATTTTTAAAAGATTAAATACACAGTTAAACATTTATTAGTTTTAAATAATGTTTAATTAGTGGTAAAGATTTAAAAATATAAACATCTCTGTAATACAAATAGGATTATGTAAGACCTTTTCACTAAGCAAATGACGTACTTTTAAATTCTAAATAACTGCGCAGATTTTGTTTTTTCCATTCAAATATACCAGGGTGTCCATAATTAAACGACCCTACTTTAAAGTGGTCTATAGGCAAAACTATTGCTCATAAAGTTGTGAAATTTTGTGAAAGACATAATAAAAGAATTAAGCAAAAAATAGTTCAAAATTTCGCCACCAGAGGGCGATTTTAAATAAACTACACATTTAGCATTAGGATAGTTTAGAAATTTTATTTATTAACTTAACCTGATTCTAAAGACAGCGTTTCACGACATTTTCCTAGCATTTCCCACAACACACTGTGGCCAACTGTAGAACATGCTATGTTACGATTCCAGGAGGTATCTATGAAAATGATGACCATCATGAGGAACATGTTTGGTTATAACAAAATTTGATAAACTATCTTAAATGTATGCTAAATGTGTAATTCATTAAAAAACGGGCTCTTATTATTTTTTTTTCGCTCAAACAAATTCCCACACCTTTATGATGTCCTCCACAAAATTTCACAACATTCTGAACAATAGTTTCGTCAGTAGACAACTTTAAAATATAGGGTCGTTTAATTATGGACACCCTGTAAATAAAATTCCTAAACTATCGTAATGCTAAATGTGTAATTTATTAAAAATAGCCCTCTGATGGTGATTTTTTTTTGGGGGGGAGGCAGGGGGTTAAACGAATTCCCATCCCTTTATTATGACTTTCACAAAATTTCACAACTTTATAAACAATAGTTTTGTCTGTAGACAACTTTAAAGTAGGGTCGTTTAATTATGGACACCCTGTATAAAACAATAATGAAGATCTTAAATACTTTTCATGCATTTCTCATTTTTAGGTGCGTTCGTAATTATATAAATACGTAGCACCTATAGTCGTCGTTCAGTCCGTCTGTCTGTCCGTCCGTCCGCATATAATAGAGCAAAAACTACCCAACCGAATGGTCTGAAATTTTAAATATATGATTGTTGTAAAATTTTGTCGAGCCATTTCAAATTTTATGAAAATCGGATGTATAGTTAAATTACAGGGACAGTCAAAAGTTTTTCTTTACATTACGGCCAATGGGAAAAATTATTGCACGTGCATTTTAATGATGTTAAAGATTTCCGAATGGTCTCAAATTTTAAACATATAATTATTGCGACATTTTGTCGAGCCATTTTAAATTTTATGAAAATCGGATGTATAGTTTAATTACAGGGACAGTCAAAAGTTTTTCTTTACATTAAAGCCAATGGGAAAAATTATTGCAAGTGCATTTTAATGATGTTACAGCTTTCCGAATGGGCTGAAATTTTAAATATATAATTGCTTCAAAATTTTGTCGAGCCATTTCAAATTTCATGAAAATCGGATGTATAGCTTAATTACAGGGACAGTCAAAAGTTTTCCGTTACATTAAGGGGAATGGGAAAAAATTATTGCAAGTGCATTTTAATGATGTTACAGACTATGCACTTATGAATTGCAAATAAATACACATTCAGTACAATATGGGGTGCAAAAAATAATTATAAAACTAGTTATAGTACGAACGCACCTCATTTGCCACGTTTGACGAGCAATTTCCAACTTGTTTTTATAAATATGGATTAATGATTAAGTGTCTCGAGCTGCACATAAAAGGTTGGTGGGGCCACAAGTTGAGTATGATAACGTACACTATTAAAAATTGCAGCAAACTGCCTAGTGGTTCAACCGTTTTGGTAGACAACGGTTACTGAAACATATTATGAAGCGTTCTCATTGGTCAGAATGTAGATAAATTACGGTTAAGTAACCGTTTTTCATAAAAACGGTTGAATATCTAGAAAGTTTGCTGCAAATTTTTAACAGTGTCCTTTATAGGAACATCAATAAAAAGTAAAGATTATGTAATATTGATCAAAGTTTTTCGTTAGTTAAAAATTTAAAAGCATAGTAACAAATAAATAACAAATAAAATATATAGAAACTAAAAATTAAATATAGAAAAAAATATACAAAATATGATTGTGTAACTGTTTACAATTTTCATGTGTTAGATGGCTGTATGGTTCACGAAAAAACAAAATCCTCCTGTTACGTTGTACATTATATCAGGAAAAGATTTTCTTTCTTTTAATGTACAATATAATTCTGCAATTAATATCCAATAACTGATTTATTTTGTTAAATTTGATCAAATTTGCAGCAAAGTATTTCATAAAATTAATTGTACCCCATTAACATTTCCTTTGTATATTTATAAGATTATGATCAATACGCAATAATTCTTTTTTAATTAACTGATTAATATTTAAAACAATTTTTATACTTAATAAATATGTAGGAACGCAATTTTATTACACCATGACAATAATTTTATGTACCAAGCATATGCAAATTCAGTGGATTTAAATTTTGACTATTTCTTCCACTTTCGTCCAGTGTCCCGTACTTTTTAAACAAAAAGTGGACAAAATAACAACCCTATATGCAATCGGTTGAAAATTTTGTCACAAAGGTCAGAGAACCCTTTGGAATTCTCCAGTAAAATCATCTTCAGTAGATACCAAAAGAAAATATATTAATTTATTTTGTATGCAAATCAAATCAAAATGCATTTGATTATTGTTTGTTTAGGTTATTAAAATAAGTTTTGCTGTAGTTTGGCATATTTCATATTGCATAGCTATAGTTGCTTCTAAGAAAGACACTTCATTAGATTTTTGCAAAATAGTACTTTAGATTTCTCTCTCTATGCCATGATACAAATTAGCAGAAAAATTGCTAAGTCGTTGAATTTAAAGCATTTGGTAACTTTCACACAGTTCAACATTATCCAATGTGTCAGTAACATTGGTTGGTTGCAAGTGCCAAAGAATTATCAGCCAGATCATTAACATTGACATCTTGATAAAAGCACCTTTCTATTAGAAATATTATTCTTTATTCAAAATTAAATCTTAATTATAGTTTAGAAAAGTGTAAAGGAATTAATATTTATTCAGGAAATACTGGAAGAATGATACAGGCTATTAAATTTCGTGGCGATATTCAACGTCGCCACATTTATTTTACTATTTGAACTAAATTTTATTTTCGTTTCATAGTCATTATTTATTTTTACCTCATAGGCTATCAGAGCCTGAGAGCTAATGTGCCCACAGGTTCTGTATGCACATATGTATGTATGTACACTATGACGCAAAAGTTTAGACAATGACGTCATTCAGCTTTAAAATGTAGAATTATGACGCCAGAATTACAAAAACCTGTAAATATATTCAAAAACTGATTTAAAATGCTATGTACAAAAGACAGTCGTTTTATTTGCTATAATACTAATTTTTTTCATAAAAATTCAAATGTGCTTGTCGCAAAAGTTTAGACACTATTCTAAATTTCTTTGAATATTCGCTGGCATATGCAAATTTAGAATCGATGATGTCACAAATTTGGAGTACTTAAGTTCTGCAAACGATTGCGCTTCATAGTCGACATGCCGAGAGCTAAAGAAATTCAAGTGAATGAGGTTTCAAGGATTTGGCCGTTGAAAGGTGAAGGGAAGAGCGTTTCTGAAATTTCTGCTATTATTAATAGGTCAAAAAAATCTATTTATCGAGTTTTATCGAGTGGTTCCGAATATAAAGCAAAATGTCGGTCTGGGAGGCCACGTGTGACAAATGTACGAGAGGATCACCTGATACAAAGACTAGCGAGTACTCAACAAATGAGCGTACGTGGAGTTCAAAGCTCATCGGGACTCTCTGTATCAAAGGATACGATTCGTAGACGAATTTTGGAAAAAGGAACAATCGTTTATAGCAAAATGCAGAAGAAACCAGCTCTGAAACCACATCATAAGTTACAAAGACTTATGTGGGCTCGAAAGCATATGTCATATGGAGAGAAATGGCAGTCAGTCATATTTAGCGATGAAAAAAAGTGGAATCTGGATGGTCCAGATGGTTGTTTATCGTATTGGCATGACTTGCGGAAGGAACCTCGACGTTTTTTTTAGTCGCAGACAAGGAGGGGGCTCGGTGATGGTTTGGGCAGCCTTTTGCTATAATGGACAAGTATCTCTGACCTTCACCAGTGGTCGTCAAACTTCACAGCATTATACACAGACATTAGAAGAAAAGCTACTGCCATTTGCTGAGCTTCTAGGGGGTCCTCAGTGGGAATTTCAGCAAGACAATGCTTCAATTCACACTGCAAAACATTCAAAATCTTGGTTTAATTCCCATAATATAAGAGTTCTCGACTGGCCAGCATGTAGCCCAGATCTTAACCCTATAGAAAACCTTTGGAGCATCATGTGTCGCAAAGTTTATAGCAACGCTAGACAATACTCTTCTGAAAAGGAACTTAAGACATCTATTGAGAATGCATGGTACGGTATCGATCCACAAACTATGCAAGATTTAGTTTCTTCCATGCAATCTCGTGTATATGACGTAATACATAAGCATGGATGCGCAACCAGGTTTTAAAAATTGTTTATTTCGATTTTATTTAATTTGTGTCTAAACTTTTGAGACAGCAGTTTATTTTTGTTACCATTTAATTTATTGCAATATGCACAATTCCACTTTTCTTTGTTATAAATATTGTTTATATGTACAGCACATTAATTTCAAGCAGTGATTTGAAAATTGAATAAATGTTTTTCAAAGTATGTAAGAATTTCTTCATTGTCTAAACTTTTGCGTCATAGTGTATGTATGTACATAATGCATGTACAGTCGTGGAAAAAAAAGTAAACACCGCTTACTAACTCTGCAAAAAATTATCGTAGAAGAAAGTTACTGGTACAACACGATTGGTAATAAAGTCTACTTTTAAACGATGTATATAAAATTTGCTTAGGGGGCCATCTACATATTAAAATGAACCCTAACTTTGTATTTTTCAATAGCAGTACACAATTCTGACAGCATAAATGAACTCTACACCCTTCAATTAGCCTAACAACGAATTTTTATGCAATTCGTACGATAAGTTTACGAGAAATTAATTTTAAAACAAGGGTATTTTAGGGGCTGTATCCAGATTGAAGTTCGGAACTGGATTGTTGACCGAAAGAGCCCCAATGAAGAATGCTAGATTACGGGATAGCATAAGAAATTTCAAAATATCTAGTCACTTCTATCATAGACGGCCCCTTAAACCATTATTTTGCCGTTTTTTAAGCATAATTTGAAAACTACTTGTAAGAAAAATGCAAAATTTTGGATTTCCATAAAGCAGGACTTAAATAAATATAAATCCATCAAGAAAATTGTAGGTTGCAATTCATAATTTTTTCGAATATTAATTTCATAATTCATATCATAAAATTATAAAAAATTGCAAATTCAACGTATTTATATTTGGGTATTTTGGTATTATTGTTACACAAAAAATGAGCACATTAGGAGTATAATTTCAGGAAATATTAATAAAAATATGCAAATGTAATTTAACATTAGAAGCACTAAATTTTGAATGTTTATAATTCAAAAACTTATGATTCAAATGACTTGAAATTTGGTGTCTAGGCAAAGTTTGAACCGAAAATTTGAAATATCTTGTTAAAATTGGATATTGTCATTGAAAAAAATTAATTTTGGGTTCGTTTTAATATGTAGATAGCCCCCTAAGTAAATTTTATATACATCATTTAAAAGTAGACTTTATTTCCAATCGTTTCGTACCAGTAACTTTCTTCTATGTTAATTTGTTGAGGAGTTAGTAGGGGTGTTTACTTTTTTCCCCACGACTTACGTAACGCGATAACTTTTGATCGAAATATCCGATTTTCTTCAATTTTTCTTTCTAGGCTCATTCTGATAAGGCGCTTCCCTGATTAGTTTTGGTGGTTCATTGGTTAAGTATAAAGGGGGGTGGAAACGGAGGGTTTATCCCCTCCTCTTTAATTTAGATAAATGGGTTTTTCATGCAAAATTATTGGATTTGTTCAAATTTGGTAAACCGGTGTATTCTGATAAGGCTCTTCCTTGATTAGTTTTGGGGTTGATTGGTTAAGTATAAAGGGGGGAACGAGGGGCTAATCCCCTCCCCCTTAAATTAGATAAATGGGTTTTTCACGCAAAATTATCCGATTTACTTGAAATTTGGTATACCGGTTTATTCTGATAAGGCGCTTCACTGATTAGATTTAGAGGTTCATTGGTTAAGTATAAAGGGGGGAACGAGGGGGGATAATCCCCCTTAACTTATTTTTCGAGGGCATTATTTTTTGAAATAAGAGTATAACATACAATTAGTGTGAATAGCGTGTGAGCTCAATGTCATCAGTTTAACTGGGCACTTTTCTTTTTCTTTTTTACATTTTTAACATTTTCCAATATAGTTGAAAAGTGTTTAGGACTTCGGTTTGTCTGGTCGTGCTCTCACGGCCAGCTCACTCATAAATTTATTGGGATTACCATGAGTTTGGTATATACTGTTTAGTTTTAGGATATCCCCTATTGAAAATGGAGTGTATAGCCATTATAGTTCGTTTACAGGGATACTCAAAATAATTCTGTTACATTATGGATCTTTGGAGAGAAATCGATTTCAGTGCATTTTGCTAAAATTACACAGTTTCAAACATAATCAAATTGATATGCATTATTGAAGTGCAATACAATAAAGTTCCTGCGAAATACGAAGTAATAGCCTTTATCATTCACTTACAGGGACACACAATAGAATTCCGTTACATTATAGCCTATGGAGAAAAATCATTTGCAGTGTATTCGAATGATGTTACACTATTTCAAACCTACTGAAATTGATGTGTACTGTTGAGGTTTTTATTTTGATATATTTTTTAACATTTTAAGGGATCTCAGGATTCTTAAAATTGGGAAAAATGAAAAAAAGAGACCATTTTCAACATTTAATATCTTAAAATACATATGATTTTAAAACACAATTTTAGAGGGATGAAAAGATATAAGCATGTTCTTTCATTTCATATATTTAGAAAATTGCAAGGTGCAGAATTAGCATTTATAGGGGGCTCCAAACTGTCAGACATTTGAAGAGCAGAAAATTGGTATAACACCTTACGCACAGGATTACAAAATAAATATTGCAACTAGAATGAAAATTCTGGTGCCTACTTATACTTCAGATTATAATAATTATTCTGAACCTAAATAAATTTCTATTTAAGATATTTTTGTATTTTTTATACAAAGTTGTATTTAGCTAATACTAAAGTTTGAAATTTTCAACAGTATAATCACCTAAAAAAGATATATTTTTTTAACAATAAAAAGGAAATTTCAGGTTCAGTTTATACAGACTAACATGAAACATATGTTTTGAAATTTTCATGAAAAATTATTGTAAAGTTTTTGAGATATCCTGCACGTTATGTCCAAAATCGTCATTCAGAGAAAAATGACTTCAAAGTTTCGGAAACGCCGCTTCAGCTATTGAGCTAGTATAATTCTAAAAGCCACAACATTTTTTCTAATGGGAATTTCAGGGAAACAGTTATATCAAAATGTTCAGAAATGATAAGAGTTTAACATCTAAAAAAATTAAAATTTTGAAAAATTTGAAGCTTTAAGAGTCCTGAGACTAAATAGCGTGGTTTTGTTACAATATTCTGGAGATGTTAGAAAGGGTTTCATAATTTATGGCATGTTTTATAATCGCATGACTTTTCTTTCTTTTTACTCTTCAGTATCGACTATATATATTAAATCTGTTTTTAAGAAAACGCTTAATTTCAATGAAATATTTAAGGTCTTTCTTTTCTATGAATTTTACAAAAAAAAAAAAAAAAAAAAAAAAAACGTTTAGTCGTCATATTTTCTTTAATGTATTTTTTTTCTCGTTTCATTGGTTTTCGAGTTTTATACGTTGCATCATTCTTCCAATATTTTTCGGTTAGAAAATTATTCCACAAGGTTGATTTAAACTTGGTGGAAAGCTTAAGGGCACTTAGGCTTTGATTAAAAAAAATATTTTTGATAGCACTGCACCTTCTTCCAGGTATAAATTTCAAAGATCTACCTGAACTTATCGGATATTTAGCTTTAGGTAGCACTGAACGGTTTTTTAGTACGTCAAAATTATCAAACTCTTTAATTTTAACATTTCAGCAATTTTTCTCATAAATATCTTTCTATTTAGATGCAAATTTTAAATTACATACTTTTCAAAAAATCAAGCGAAATGTATTTTTTAGAAGCATTTATAACAACAAAATACGGGATATTCTATATTCCTCAAATTTTGTGACGTAAATTTCCACCTACTCAAAACAAATCGGGATTTTAAGAATCAAACCTATTTTTATTCGAGTAAAAAACATAACATCAAGACGAAGATGTGAACGATTTCTTATAGTAGCCAAAATGATTAAAATCTCTTTTGATGCTTTTTAAAGATACGGGATTTATGTATTGTAAGTTTTTTATCACTTTTATGAGTTACTACTTTATATAAGGGATTGTGTATGCTTATGAAATGCATATCTCACACACGCTCAAAAAAAAAAAAAAAAAAAAAAATGTGCATCTGCATGCGTAAGATTGTATAAGAGCAATAATAGAGGAAGACACCCTTGAAGATGGTTATGAAATTCAAATGCTAGATCAAGACCACAACAATTTATTTTCCGGGGAAAGGGAGGGTAAGAAGGAGAGACGGTGCATCAAACACCCCGTCATCGCGGAATTGAAAAAAATTTTTGTAAATCGATAGTAAAAAGTCATACGAACAAAATGAGTCAGGTATGACTAAGTTTGACAAGACGAAAATAAGTTTAATTAAATTAATTTTTATTATAAAGCTGTAATGATTTACCGTTTTCGCCGAAAGGCGACACTTGGACAGCGTACCCAGATAGCATGAACATTAGCAGCAAGCTTGGTTTTTTCTAACATTCAGCACATACGCAGAAATTTCAGAAAATTTATTCAGTTGGCACCGCTTTTTCTAAACGCTATATACTTGGGAGATTCTCAAAAGGTGGGATCATTAAACGTTAACTATAAGTAATTTTTAAAATTTTCAAATTTAAGGCCAAATTTTTTTAATAGTATAGCATTTTGTCTATAAATATAATATATAAATATTTTTAATAGTATGTCTACAAAATTATACACAAACATTAAAAGACAACAACTATTCTGGAAAATTAATGATTAAAGCATTTAATTAGCAGTTGTGTACGTTACAAATTTTGGACATTTGCAGATTTTGGACGTTGATCTTAGTATTTAAAAAATTCTTAAAACTAAGAATGTAGTAAATGTGTCTGTATACATATATATATGTATAATTAACTTTTTGTTATCCAGTAATAATAATAATAAAATCAAATGCTTTGTTACGTACGTTACTTTCGGACATAACAAAATACAGAAAAATTCTTTATAGAAAAGTCCTTCTATCTTCAAAAAAGCAATAAATCAGCCTGCCATCTCTTAACGAAATTATCAAAAAATCATCCGTTTCCTTTATGCATTCGTTGTTTACCATTAGAACGACCTGGAAAAAAGTTAAAACTCTTTTTCTTGGTGGTACATTGGAGCAGTTAACGTTATGAATGTCTGAATTTGGCCTCTTTAGCATAAAATAATAAACTTTAAGATATTTATACAAAACTTTTACATTAAATTATGTCATTTTCTGTCGCTGAATAGAATTAAAAACTCAGTGTAAAAAAAAAAAATAATAATAAAGTCAATGGTAATTAAAGTTATGTTTGAAAGGCTTAAAGTTATGACTTGTGTCCAGTGCCCACCTTTTGAGAATCGCCCACTTATCACATACCAAAAAAAGCTCGTATTGAAAAGCACAAATATTACCTTAACTTGTTTGTGGTGATGAAAACGATGCATGCACCTTCTGACGGTGTATTCGCATCAATAGACCTGATCAGGTCTATGGACCCCTACGAAGTGGTTAAACTCATAGTGCCAGAGCCTGATTAACTTTATGTTGGGCCCGGGGCACGCAGGCCATGTCGGGGGCCCTTTCTCAAAACATTCATGCATTATAATCTTGACAAACACCTTTACGTATGCAGTTTATAATTTAAACCACAGCTTTACGGGAAAACAATATAATGCATTAAAATATATAAGGCAAAATCTTCTGCACTGCATGGTCTTTAGAGAGAGTAAAACTCTAAACCTACGAGACTGAATGAAACATATTCTATGTAATATCCATTCTTCTCTGAATTTCGAAGTTTATGTTACAATTCGTTGTTTTTAGTGAAAAAACTGAGATAGTTAAGTTTACATGAATGGGAAAAATACAATTTTTCTATGAATTACAAATGGAAATTTATATTATTTTGTAAGTTTCAGAGAGTGCACAAACTGCATTTTGGGGCCCCCTGGAAATGTGGGTCCGGGGCACATGCCCCGTGTGCCCCTGTGATAATCAGGCTCTGCATAGTGTAACAGTTGTAAACAGATAGTGGGGGCATAGAAAGATTACTACTTTGCAGTAAGTTTTCAGTATTTTTGATCACGTGTTTGCCGTTAATTTGCAATAAATCTGATGCAGCATGAATTTAATTTGCCCGACAAGTTAGCTGCAAGTTCAAAGTGTTGTGACTTCGGCGTTTGCGTTATCTTGCTGCTGTCTTGTTATGAACTTCCAGTCTTGTCATGCCGAGCTTGCTGCAACTTTGCAGGTTTTCAAAGCAAAACTGCTGCAAATTTTCTGCTAATTAAAAATGCTATCTGGGTAGCGTCCAGGCACGAAATAAAGAAACCACAGATAAAAATTCAAAGAAAAATAAATGTGACATTTTTTCACCGACCGCCTTCTTAAAATAGGTATGACAGACTTTTCCGGCGGAATAAAGCTTGTCATACTAAGTTTTTCTGAAAGAGCACAACATTTTCTATAAAATGCTCTAAAAGTGTTCAATATCCGCGATGCCGGTAAAACATGATAGATTTTTAATAATAATTTAATTAAACGTATTTTCTGCTTGTCAAACCTAGTCATACCTAGCTCATTTCATTCGTATGACTTTTTACTATCGATTTATAAAAAAATTTCAATTCCGCGATGACGGGGCTTTTGGATGTCACCGGCTCCCGAACTATTATTATGGATTTTCAGATACAGTGCCTTTCTTTTAAAAGAAAGTGTATCAATAGATCGTATAAAACTTATTTTGGAGGTGGTTCGTGCCTTTGCTCCCCCCCCCCCCCCCCCCCCCCCTGGTTACGGCCTTGGCACCAATGATAAAGAAAAGTTTGTCAACCCCTGGGTTAGACCGAATAAAAATATTATTTATTTATTTATTTCAGTGGATTTTTATTTTCACTGTACTTTTATCAGTATAGCTTAATTGCTGGTACTGTATTTTTACAGGAAAAAATAAATTGGAACCAATTTGCATCTGTATTCTCATCTGTCATCTAAAAATTCCTTATTAATAATATCGATGATCAAGACTTAAAATTGTTTTAAAATTTCATCTATCTTGTAAATAAATAATTTTCCTCTAAATTTCTGTTGAACAAGGTATAATAGATTAGATCGCAAAAAAGAAAGAAATTGGAAATCAAAATTTCAAATTTCTGCCTTTATACAAAACTTGATACCTACTATTAAAGATTACAGATGGCAGCACTACCTACTTTTTGCTGAAGGGAATTTTTTTAGAAATCACCATGAACGGTTCATTTACTTCACATCCACGAATCGTTCACGATTCAATATTCATTTGTAGTGTAAACAAATTCAACATGGATGCTGGACGCTAGGCCCGGGATATTTCGGGTCTCGTTTCCGGTCTACTGCTCAGGAGAAAGTAATTCATTTCTGTAGTTTCAATTTTGAGACTAGCATTTTAGCAGTTATTGCTTTATTTATCTTACTCATTTTTTAATGAAACATTTTTTTTTAATTTAATGAAACTAATATTTTTATAGTCGTTCTACACTTTCTTTGGTCACGACGTGTCATCAAGCTCCCATATTTAACATGCATAAATAACAACAACAACAATAATAGTTTATATAAGAAATTATTATTCGTTTATGCTGAGGGTAAGTACTCATATGATCAGTCACAATGTGATAAAATGATTTTTAAACATTTTTTTTTTTCAAAAGTAAATATTATAATTTTGCAATGTGCAGTCACCTTTCTTAGCCATCAGCAACGGATCATGGATATTTTTATAGAGCTGGTAATCAGCCATTTATGTTGAGTTGATGCTGATTACCAAAGCTTTTACTCTAAATTATATACTTAGTATGTATATCTTGTTTATTTCACATTGTATCCCAGGTTTCTGTTTACTTTGTCATTGCAATTATCATACTGTTGTGATATTATAATTCATAACTTTTATTAAATCTAAAAACAGAAGCCCCAAATCTATTTAAGTTAATTTACATCCTTATGTTTGAAATTTTTACCTTACACCTAGAGAAAATGGCAGTCATACAAAATATATTAAGGTAAAAGATTAAACGATTTAATGTGTAAATGTTTAATTTCTGTTTGCTAATCAGTAGGGCGTCAATGATTTTAATTCAGTGACTTAAATCAGATTATTTCTAAAATTGAAATGAAAAATTATTAAAATGTGAGATAACATTATTTGCAATGTTTCTACAGGTATTTTGCCTATTAAATAAGTGGAAGAAACTTTGGCTGAATCCCAGAACAAGCGAGACACTTGGCGACCATGAATTTGCTGAGGCGATAAATCATTTCTTCTGGTAGTATCACATTGTTTCATATTTTTGGTGGGAAGAGTTCCACATCCTGTGCCGGAAGATTTGGCGATTTTTTTGGCACGCTTTGTTTGGCGATAAATGTTTCGATCTGGTTTAAGTTTGTTCGTCGGATTTCGGATCATTCGAATGGCTTTAGGGTTGCTTTTTTTCAGAAATGCCTTTTCAAAACCAGCCAACTGGATGATGTGAGATCTTGAAGCTTATTGGTTTACTAGTATTACGGGAACTGTTAGTCAGCAAATTTTGAATTCGGTTAGATAAGAATTTGCTTCCGCGGCCACGCCACACTCAGTCACATTCGGATTACTCTCTGCGCCGGTCAATGTAAGTAAAGTCTCGTTAATTTTTCCAAGATTGCAGAAAAACATCATTTTTAAATCTTTATATTATTTATAAATCAATGATTTTACACCATTTTTAAAAAGAGTAAATGATGTAAAAACATGATTTATAAATTACATAAAGATTTAAAAACAAAATTTTTGTGATCCTTCGAAAATTTCTTCCGATGCAAATAAATCTAAACATGTGCTTTTTCAGATGAATAGTTGGTACCCTGTTTCAGACCCTAATTGGGATCATTTTATAAACATTAAATTCTTGCTGATTGTTTTTTTTTTTTTTTGTTGTGTGTAAACATTTTAAAATTATTTTTATACATTTTTTCTATGATTTAATACGTTTTTTTCTTTTTGGCAGTTGTGAGCGGGATTTTACCTGCATTAAAAATAATAGTTTTTGAAATATTGTTGAAATTTATAAAAAGTTTCTGGCGAGTTTTTTTTTTCTCTTTTTTATTGTCAAAAATGTTTTAAAAAAGGGGGGGGGGGTTCAGGGGGGCAGAGCCCCCCCCTGACAATAACAAGTATTCATCTTAAAAAGGACATTTATTTAGAATGCTGCTAAAATTTGTGTCATTGTATCGGAAGAAAATTTCCAAGATGGCGCAAAAACTTCGTTTTTAAATCTTTGTGTAATTTATAAATCCATGTTTTTATATCATTTTCTATTTTTAAAAATGGTGCAAAATCATTGATTTATAAATAATATAAAGATTTAAAAATGACGTTTTTCTGCAATCTTGGAAAAATTTTCATGTCGCCAAAACGGCATTTTGGCGAGATTTTTTTTTGCCAAAAATCTTACGGCACATGATATGGAACTCATCCCTTTTTGGTTATGCCTACCTGAAAACATCGTCTTATTGATGTCATTTATGATGTATTCTGAAATTCGAGATTGGAAAATTAGATCAGTGGTGTTTTGACAAATCAACTCCATATGTTTCGTTATTTGTATTAAGGAAAGTTCTGGTGAAAGGAGACATTTTGTATTGGTTTTTAATTGTAAAATTAAAATTATGGCAAGGTAAAGTTTGATATTGTTAATATTTGTTCAATTTTTTTTTTTTTTTTTTTTTTTTTTGCTATTTTTAGTTGTAAAATTTGCAAGTTAAAGTACCTGTCTGATTTAGTTTGAAATTGTAAGTATTTGTTCTTTTTTTTTTCTGGAAAGCTAAATCACAGTTTACCGACGACAATGATTGAATGAATAAATACATAGGGTCAGGTGAGGGAAAGTGGTGGTAATCTAAAAAAATGCACTTTTTTCACAATAAATGTACATATTTTTACTTTTTTTTCAATTAATACATAATTGGAGTTTGTGACAAATATTTCTATTAAGATTTGTAAATCTGGCAACAAGTTTACTGTTGTTTATCTTCTTGTTTACATATATGTGCAGTTTCTTCTTAACACATGGCATTGATAAACTTTGTTCTTGAACCTTTCTCACTTGAAAAAATTAGTATATTTTGATACATTTCAGTAGAAGAACTTCTTAAAAACAGATTCATGCATCAAGTTAAGAATTATTTTATTATTTTAATTTTTTATGATTTTTTTTCTGAGGTGGGGGAAAGTGGTGGTATAGTTAGGCTTAGCTCAATGTTGTATGATGATTCAATTTTAGACTGTAGATGTGATTAATTTTTAAAAATGGGCTGTAATAAAAGTTTTAATCTAAAAAAAATAGGCTTTATTTATAAATTTTAATCTTAATATGATAATACAATTAAATTAAAAGTTATTTTTTACATAGGGTCAGGTGGGGGAAAGTGGGCCCATGGGGTAAAGTGGGGGTAGATTGAAAAAAACCTATTTTCTCTTTTAAATTAAGATATTTTGTTAATTCTTTTTTAGAGACATATATTGAGATTATGGCAACTATTCTTATTTTAGTTTTAGAAACTGGAAACAAATTTAATGTTTACAAACTATCTTGTTTATCATACGAATTGAATATTTCCAACTGAGCGAAAAAATGCCCAGGCCGGGAATCGAACCCAGATCCTTGGCTTACAAGGCCAATGCTTTTCCATTTAAGCTAACTGGGCCGACAACCAGCCAGCATATTTCGCTCAGAAAACCTTATTGGTATTAACATCTGGTCTGTCATGTAGACAGCTCAACAGAATAAACCGCAGGTAAAGGAACTCCATATAAACGATGGATACGTAGATGAACTATTATTTTAACACAATCAAACTGATTGGTAAAGTTATCATACGAATTGAATATTTCCAACTGAGCGAAAAAATGCCCAGGCCGGGAATCGAACCCAGATCCTTGGCCTGGGCATTTTTTCGCTCAGTTGGAAATATTCAATTCGTATGATAACTTTACCAATCAGTTTGATTGTGTTAAAATAATAGTTCATCTACGTATCCATCGTTTATATGGAGTTCCTTTACCTGCGGTTTATTCTGTTGAGCTGTCTACATGACAGACCAGATGTTATTACCAATAAGGTTTTCTGAGCGAAATATGCTGGCTGGTTGTCGGCCCAGTTAGCTTAAATGGAAAAGCATTGGCCTTGTAAGCCAAGGATCTGGGTTCGATTCCCGGCCTGGGCATTTTTTCGCTCAGTTGGAAATATTCAATTCGTATGATAACTTTACCAATCAGTTTGATTGTGTTAAAATAATAGTTTATCTTGTTTATGCTCATTGCATACCATCAAAAAGTCGATCAGCTAAAATAATCACCCAAGTGATAAAAATTAATACATTATATCACATAAAGCATTTGAATAAGTCACCATTGGGGAACTATTAGACTTTTCTTGCTATTTGGTGGTGAAGATTATATAGAGTTCAGCAATATATGCTACATACTAAGTGAACCTAATTTTGATAGCCAATGGACATTATTTCTTTAATTAAATAATATTTGAAAAATATTTTTTTGTGCATTTGTACCTTTAAAAATAATTAAGATACATTTATTTCAGTGCATTTTTATTTAAAAAACAATATTTACACATTTTTATTTAAATATACACTAATTTTGGAACTTCCCCCACCATGGGGTAAAGTGGTGGTATCAAAACATGCTCTTTTAAATGTATAGAAAATGCATCAAAAGTTTCATTAAAATAAATTTAATAGTTTGATTTTAGGGCTTTTTCTAAAAAAAGCTTGATTTTACCACCACTTTCTCCCACCTGACCCTATATGAATGCACAGCGTTTCATATATGCATTTATTAACTCTCGCTTTAACGAGTTTTGTTCATTTTTGAGATTGCTGCACAACTAGTTTGCTGTATCCAGTGATGTTTTTTTTTTTTGTTTTGTTTTCATGAATGTGCAGCATTCATATGTGCATTTACTAACTGCCGCTTTAAGGAGTTTCCTACGTTTTTCAGATTGCAGCAGAACTAGGTTGCTGTATTCCGTGATATATATACAATGAAACCTCCCTGTGCAACCACCTTCCTGAACGATCATTTTTTCATGGAACGAAATTTATTCTCATAGGCTCAATACTAATTTTACCTCTATTCAGAGACCATCCCAGTTGAACTCCCTCCATGAGCGACCAATTTCTTTGAAGAAAATGAAATAATTTCCGTTTTTTCCTAGTCACTTGAAGAAGGTTTTATTAGAAAAATAATTCTGGAGGGCACATTATTCATCAAACTTCTAAACTAAGTTTAGATTTTTTTTTATTCTGGCAACTTTTAAGTGTTTAAACCCCTTTGTGCCTTTTTAGGCAAAGAATTTAACTCTAATGACGAATTAAGAATGACAGTCAATAAACTCCCCTGCCCTATTCTGTTAGGAAACTATCAAAGAAATAGATAAATTAATGAAATTGTCATTATTTGTTCTCATCCAAAAAAAAAAAATTGCATTTATTTACTGAGCTTCAAAAGGACTTGGAAATAAAAGTTATAAAAGATAAAATCAAAATAAATATCAATATATTCATTTTTTAAACTCTGCAGTAATTAACATATGTAATTAACTTTTATTTTTATATACTTAATTTTTTTTTTATACTTTTACCTAATGTGAAAAATCAATTTTAGTATCATTATCTTTTTTCAACAATTAAAATCTTGATTTAAACATGACCTCCATTAAAAGACCACATCTCAAAGTGACAAATTTTTATTGGAACGGAACGTGGTCACTTTAAGGAGGTTTTACTGTATATATATTTTTTTCTTCATGAATGCGAAGCGTTCATACTTCCGTAAATTAGAAATGAATTGTTCAATGTCTACTCTGATATAGGTAGGTACTTTAAAAGATTGAAATGACGCGATGATTTTTTCTGAAAGTTGTTGAGAAATGAAAATTTTAATCATTAAATCATTACACTGATTTAGAAAGGTAGTTTAAAAATCAGGGTTGGCAAAAAACCGGTTTTTTTTTTTTTTTTTTTTTTTTTTCTTATTTACATATACATGCATATTTATTGATAAAAATAGACATTGTTGGATATATAAATAGTATAACTTCATTTGAAAATAATTTAAATTGAATAATTAAGTCAATTTATGTAGAAAATTGAAAAAAAAATTTATTTTAAAACGGTATCAGTAAACAGTTAGGTTCAAAGAACAAACTGCTCTACACAGTGAAACATTGATACCCTGATAATCTTTATAAACAATCTTTTGATTACTAGTAATAAACATTTGATGTAGTTTGGTGAATATAATATTCTTTTTCACAGTTATTCAAAAAATAAATTTCGAATGCTTCTTGGGGTTGACAATTTGAGTGACAATTCAGAGTCAATATTTTTGGTCATAAGATTCAGCAGATAACAGAAAAAATATATATAGCTATATGTATGTACATTACATATACGTAGATTGGTATTATTAAAATGCTATAACTAGCACCCAATTTTCTATACTTTCTTATTCCACTTCATATTTTGATTTTAATTCTTAAAGATAATTTCCCCGATCAAAAAAAATTTCTTTTACAGCTTGACCAAAATCTTAAAGATCATCATGCTATGTGCAGTTATGTGGCTCCATATTCAAGATCACCATGCATGTTATGACAGATTGCTTTAAATAATCTCCATTTTTAAAAAACAAAAATATTTTATTGTAAATATTGAATATTTTTAATCTATTTTATCTAATAAAAATTCACATGTTTTAAAAGTTTTTCTTTAGAGCAATAGATAGGGGAGAGGGTGGCACATGTGAACAATTTTTACATTTTTGACTATTTCTCAAAGTTGTTATGAGTTACTGAACCAAAAATTGATTTATATGAATATTTAGAATTTGTTTGTTCTTTTGTTGAAACTTTTGGATGCATTTATCAAGAATTTCTAACTTATATCATCATTCTAAAAATTGTCTAAATTTGTTCACATGTGACCCAGTGGAGGGGTAGTTGTTAACATAGCTGGGATACATGTGAACACATGCATAAATAAGACAAAAATAATTTTTTGTGAATAAAAACGGTGATAAAAACTAATTAGATGTCCTCTTTCTAGTTATGTGAATAAATCAATAAATGTTTCAACATAGATAGAAGAAATTATTCATAAAATTGTACACTAATATGCCTACTCCTTTTGAGTCACTTTTAATTGTTATCTAACTTCCAGTAAATTAAAACTGTGAAGCAATCTTAAAAACATTGAATATATAGCTCAATGTTTGACAAGGGTTTTTAAATTTTAAACTAAAAAAAAAAAGGAAGAGATGTCATAAGTTCCCCCCGGCCGCCATCTTGGAATTTTCTTGGCATGAAAACCCTTTTTCCACCAAGTAGTAAATGTCGCCAAGCACCGGTTTATACGCATGTTTGGCTTAACGAAAATAAAATGTAAATAATAAACAAAATTCGCTAAAATGGCAACCAGTAATCCTTGTATGTGCGCTTTGCGCACATTTTCCGAAAAAAAACATCACAGCATTCAACACTTCTCGAGGTGTAGCATTCTCAAAATTCAGCAGTTTTCGCTTTCTAGCAATCTCAAAATATTAAAAACTTTTAAAGCAAAAATACACATAAAAAACAAAATTCGCTAAAATGGCAACAAGTAATCGTTGTATGTGTGCTTCGCGCACATTTTCCGAAAAAAAACATCGCCGAATTCAGCATTTCTCGCGATATAGCATTCTCAAAATTCAGCAATTCTCACTTTCTAGCAATCACAAAATGTAAAAAACTCAAAAGCAGTAAAATACATAAAATTATCAACATACCTTAACAAACATCTGCTTTCTTGAAAGATCCAGCTCGAAATATTATCGCCGACATTTTCCAAAATAGGCTTATCAATACGTATTCACAAACTATAAACAAACCTTCTTTTCTTGTCAAAATTTCCTCATATTTCCTAATTATTTCAGCAACAGCGTTTAAACGGACTACAGAAAACATAGTCAATCAAATACATTCAATAAATTTCACGTAAAAATAAAAAGGCAGAACTATACAATACGATATCAAAATACATTCACAATATTCCAACATTAACTCTTGCTTGCCAGAACGACACGACATTCAACATATCAAGGTTGCCATATCCATAACCACCGTCAACACGCCAACAAAAAATCGCCAAACATTTCAAAACAACAACGGCGGAGGGAACATACGGCATCTATTCCAAAAAAAAAAAAAAAAAAATACATTCACAGACTTAAAAAATTCACTTGGGAACTGTTCATATCCGCCCCCATATGTTCTGTTCACAAGTGCCCCATCTACCAACTTCAGCCTAACTTATAAAAAAAAGATATTTTTAATTGAAATAAGGGAACAAAACTTTTTGTAGACTTACCTAATTAATGCCACTATAGAATGAAATGCTGATATTCTTCTTTAAAAAATGTCTCGAATGAATTTTTACTTCAATAACTTAGATGACTTTTTTACTTCACACTTTCTAAAACAAGCAAATTAAAACTAGCAGAAATCAAAGTGGCTTATTGTTCTGAAAATTCAGACAAAGATGATACCAGTACTACCATCAATTGGCAATTTTTTTATTTCAAATTAACTGAGTGAAATATGTACTGTTCACATGTGCCCCCCTCTCCCCTATATGTTCGTCAGCACATACTAATTTTCATCCTATACATGTAAACATGACCTAGACCCACTATATCTAATGCTTATTACTGAAATAAAGTGTTAAAAGTAGAAATTTTATGTATCTGATAATTTGAAACATTTAAATTATAAAGAAAAAAGAGAAAATGTCATTAGATTTCTTAAAAAAAAACAATTGTTTTTTTTTTTTTCTGAAAAAAATTAGTTGGTTAAAACCAATTGCACTAGCTTAATATTAACACAATTATTTTAATTGGTAAACAAATCATATTAGATGTAAATTTCCAACCGGGCGAAAAATGTCCGGACCAGGATTCGAACCCAAGACCTCCTGGCTGAAGCCGCCAGTGCTCTGCCATCTGAGCTATCCCGGACGATTCTGGTCAAACCTTTTTCACCCAGCTAACCTTGACGATTACAGCATCTGGTCTGAAACCTGGCTTAGCTCAACAGAATAAATCTCAGTGAACCAGGTTTCAGACCAGAGGCTGTAATCATCAAGGTTAGCTGGGTGAAAAAGGTTCGACCAGAATCGTCTGGGATAGCTCAGATGGCAGAGCACTGGCGGCTTCAGCCAGGAAGTCCCGGGTTCGAATCCTGGTCCGGACATTTTTTGCCCAGTTGGAAATTTACATCTAATAAAACCAATTGGTTTAAACCGTGCCCACCCTGTTAAAAATTTCACATTTTTCAATAAATTTATGTTGAAATTGTTTGTTTTATTTTGAATCTCATAAAAATGAGCTTCCCTGTGTTTTATAATATGTCGTTATCTATAAATGTTGTATTTCACATGATTCCAAGATGATGACATAGTAGAAAACAGTCTGGCATCAGTCAAGAAAGTGGACCAATCGTGTCAGTTTTCAGGTTGCTGCATTTTAGGTTGGCGTATATGGGAGTTGTTGGTGCATGTCAGAAAAGTCACCAAATGGCGTATCTCGCCTGTTCTGGGATTGTGCCGAAACTTAAAAAAATTTCTGAAGCTTGAAAATAAAGTTTTTATTAGTATAAAAATAATTTAACTTAAAGTTAATATTTGATTAAATCATATATGTTTTTCTAATTTCAACATTCCTTTTTCTATGCACATACAAAATGCACAATGACATTTGAGGTATCATTCAAAACATTTTTGAACAAGCTTTTGGCTTTCACATTTTATTTAAATACATTGTTTGATTAAAAATTTTGTAAATTTAAAAATTAATGAAAAACAAATCAGCAAATAATCTCATAGATTGAATTGTGAAAGCCTTGCATGGGTTCAGTGTTCTATTATAATTCATATTGTCAAATTAATTCTTTTGAGTAATCAAATTATTCACACTTTTATAATAAATAAGCACAACAAGCATAATAAATTTCTGTAGATAAAAGAATCATTCTCTTTCCTTCTCATTTTACCCTTATAGAAAACACTCTCGAAAGAAAAAAGACAGCATGCTAGCCACTAATAAAGGCACAACTTAAGCAGAGAAAGGACACTATTTCAGTAAAAAAGGGCATTATTTCAAGGGAAAAAAGTATTGTGTTAAAAAAAAAATAATAATAATAATCTCCTATGTTTTTTGTGAAGAAATAAGGAAGGTCTTTGATTTTTGTAAGCTTTCAGGCACATTGATTTAGAAATACTGCAGTATGGGGAAAATTTTTACTAAGAGATTTCTGGATATAAGGGTGAGTCTATTTTTTAAAAAGCAGGGTGCATTTTAACAATTTTAGAATAGGCATGATTGTTGTGTCCATAACTAATGGCCTAGAGGGAACACTTATAAATAAACATATAACATAAAATTGGAGCTAAAGGACAATGAAAGAATGATAACATCTGATCAACTGTTACTGTGAAAGAATGTAGGATTGGGGAAAAGATAGAACAATTACACTATCAAAATCTTAAGCATAGCAAGATCTGCTTCAGTAGAAATTGAAAGAATGTTTTTCATTTTGGATTCATACACAGCAAATAAAGAAATCAATTAGTAGGAATGCACAACCTGTGGTCTGTGAATTTTGTCAATATATAGTGGGAGAAAAAGCTAGAATCTTGATGATCAGCCCCATAAAAATCATGAATTTCATCGATCGGATGCAAGATTTTTTTTTTTTTATGTTAGCAGTGATATTGTTGCGTAATCTTTCTGTTTTTATATAAAAAAGCTCAAGAGAAGGGGGTTCACATGACATGGTTTTCACATTATTTTTCTTGTATCTTTTTGCATAAAAACTGATTGTTTTGTTCATTACATTTTATTGATTATCATGATTTATTTTTGTAAAATGGCAACAGTTTATCATTGGACTTTTTGTTTATTAAGAAATATAAGAATGTTTTAGTCAGTTTAAATGTAGAACATGTACGGTAAAGAAGTATTCTTTCGATTTCTTTTTGTTATAATAAATGTTTTGTTAATTGAAGATATTTTTCTGAGTTAATTCAAACAAATAGTAGCATCGGGTACATGCTTTGAATCTAGCAATGCGTGTGTTTATTTTTTAAATCAAATTCGATGAACTTTTTATTCTTCTGTAACAGATATTAATGATTAAAATTAAGATATTTCGCAAAATAATTATCTTAAGAAGAAATGTGTGTATACGAAGCTTATCTTTTGCCGATAAGAGCATTTTAATGATTTCATTTTTATTAGTTCATGATATTCTGCTATCTATCAATTCATCCTGTAATAACTTTTGCTTCTAATTTATATATGTTCATCTTTTTTAGAACTTATAAAATGTTGCTTTCTCAGTGTTTTCAAAAGTTGGCATTGATATGGGAAATATAAATATTTTTGTTGTAACATTCATAAAACAGATATTTGTGCTAAATGCGTTACCTGTCATTCAACTTTGATTAGGAACTACCAAAGTCTTATCTTTGTTATCAACTTAGGAATTATCAAAGCATAATTAATGTATATAATCCTGAAATTCAGGACAGATTCACATCCTAAATTTTGAAATTCTGCCCAAGAGAATTTGGCAGGTAAGTGCTTCCCACTAGGAAATTTCACCATTTTATTTTATCTAGTTATTTTTTATTTATTTATTTTTAACAACAATCAAGTGGGAAATGTAATGCATTGGCTACTATAAAATTAAGACCATAAAAACTGAACAAAATTTTATTATTTAGGGCGCATAACATTTGATAAAAGTTTCTGAATTGTTGTAAACTCTTTTGATGATATTTTGCCATGTAGCTATACTTATGCTCAGGACCCTACAAATTGGAAAAAAAATTTGGTAGCCAGTCAAGAATACCCCTCCACGACACACACCATTGTAAGTTTTTCTCTCTTTTTTATTTTTTTTATTTATTCAAGGATTTTCAGAAACCACAAAAGTTTTCTTAAGAAATGATTGAAGAAGAATAATCATGAGCATAGTAATGATATATGTTGAATTGCCTATCTCTCCAACTCAGTTAATAAAATAATTTAAAAAGATAAATTAGGTTTTGTAATACTAAAACTTATCAAAATTATATAAAGGAAATAACATAATACATATTAGAAAGTTTGAATGAATAAAGTTTGCAATAAGTATACATATCATACAAAAACAATTCTACTTAACTAAAATTGTCTTTTTTTTTTTTAAGAAAATTACTTTGAAAGTCAGAACATTGAAGAGTAAGGGGACTTAAAGGACACTTTACCTTAGATAAGAGTTTTAAAAACAACTTTTACTCTGGTGTACTTACTTTCATAACACTTAAATTTATATCCCAATTTTTCCACCAAAACACCTCAAATTAAAAAAAAAAATGAGGTACCAAAAATATAGTTTTGGTAGTTAAAATATTTCAGTTGTTCTGCTTATGATAAATTTAAAAAGCATATTAAAATAAATGCAGTGTTAGAGATATTTTCTTCCCCCTCCCAAATATTGTACTATGACCCATCATTTACAAATATTGCTAGAGAGAGATTATTTGAAGAAAACAATTAGTTTCAAGAAGTGGTATGCATCCATATATCAACTGAGGATACTTGTTTTGGTATATTTAAGTTTTTACGAAATGGGTGGAAATAGGGAGGGGTTTTATGAAATCTGAAAAACCCCTATAGCTTCTTAATTATAATACATATCAAATCAGTTTAAAGTTATTATTACTTCTAGGAAAAGGTCCAAAAATTTAGGTATCACAGATTGTAATTATATTTTTAAATGGTTACTTTTTTTTTATTGTAATAGATGGGTCGCTTTCACACATATGCAAGAAAAGGAGAAATGGCTGACTGATCATTAAACCTAAGTTGTTAAAAAATGTTTCTTCATATAGTTCAGAATAAATGAGCCTGACAATATGGTGAATATCAATTATAAGATTTATATGTATTGATATTCTTATTATTTAAATTTCCTTGTACGGATTTAGGATGATTTCACAGCTTTGAAAATTTATTTTTTTAACAATAATCATGTTTTATCTACATCTTAAAGATAGAAATCTCTTCCATCAGAATTTATTTAAAAAATAATTTTGTCATAGATAAATAATATTTTAAAGTACATTTGTTACATCACAAAAAACTCTGTTATGTACCAGGCATTTTGTTTTTGACAATAACTTGAGAAATATTTTGTTTATAATTTTTTGGATGTATAATTTCCTTAAATAGCAACATGATATGAAATTGTAAAAAAAAGTACAAATAATAATCCCTTAAAATTTTTTATTAACTCACTTTTGTCTTGTCCCATACATAACAATTTAGAGGGGTTTTCCTTTTATTTTATATTAGCTACCATGGCCTGGCATTGTCCGTGCCCATGATAATAACTAGAGATCGACCGAAAATTAATTTTCAGTTTCGGCTCAAAATCTGAGTTTTGCTGAAAGTTCGACTGAAGCAAAACTATCTCTTCCAAAAATCTCTTTTTTTTTTTCCTTCTGAAATTTTCAATATTACTCATTGATTTGAGCTGTATCGGCTCAAATGAGTCATTCTTTATTTATTGCTATAAACTTTACTGTTTATAATTATCAATCATGACTGACTCAAGATGCGAGTTCAAATTATAAAACAAGCAATGCATATATGACTAAACTTTGAAGACTGTTATCACGTGTTCATTTAAAGTTGCAGATTTAACAGTATTAGAAAATTTTTAGTTTTAAACCACCAAAGTGTTTTAAATACTCTTTGAGAAAGTTCTAGTATAACAAATGATCATTTACAAAAATCATTATAAAAGATAAATCGAGGTATGTATACCTGAAACATTTTTTAATTAGATCAAATTCATGTAATTTTAAAAAGTCATTCTGTGTCATCGATGAAATAATTACATTATATTTTATATGAAAATAAAAAGTTTTGGTCAGAGGCGCAGAGCACCAACTTGCGACACACATATACTTAATTAATATTTATGTATATTTAATAAATGCATATAATTAATTAATTATGTATGTATTAAACACTTTAAAAAAATTTTTGGACATTTTTGATTTTGACCGAAAATAAGATTACCAAAATTCGGTTTCAGTCTTAAGAACTAGTTTCGGTCATTCTTAGTAACCTCAAATTTATAGGATTTTATATCTTTAACTCGATTTAGTCTTAATTTATATTTTGAAATGAAAAAATAATGTGTCTGTCAGAAGACATTTTTATTTGAGCATCAGGATTTCACCTTTCATTACAAAATGTTATTTTTCACAAATATAATAAATTTCACAACTTATAATTGTCCAAATGCTTAGAGATTTGTATATGCCATATAAAGTATGTGTCTGCTGACTGTGAGAAAAATTAAAAAAAAAAAAAAAAAAATACTGGTATTTAGTGGTAAAAGGGCTCTAAATAACTGCAACGGGAGAGGAGGGGTTGCAATTCGACTTTTTAAAAAGTACATTTTTTGTCATCCAAAGCCTGTGTAAGATTTTTGTGCTAAGATATTGATATCTAGTCATAAAAAGCAGTGTTCTTCTTGTGTTATTTTTCTTTCTCATTCATTCTTTTTTTTTTTCTGGTAGATGGAGTATAGGGGAAACTTTTTGAAATTCAAACTCTTTATTTTCCTCCTATATGCTATAATTTCTTAACCAAATTTATGAGTTATATGTTTCTGATGGTTGTTTGTAAGTTGTAAAAATCAGGGTTTTATGTGTAACTATTTATTTTACGTTGAAATCCTCAGTGAAATTTTTTGATTTTCAAACTAACTATCCTAAATCTGATTACAATTACACCTGAAACAAATCAATACTTGACCATTAGCTAAATTGTTAGTATATACAGTAGACTCCCTCAAATCCGCACATATTCGCAGATATAAACAATGAAACTTTCAGTTCATATGTAGGGACAAAATTATAGACTTTTTTATTTTTATATCATTCTGTAGGTATTTTAATGTGTAACTCTTATTAATATGTTTGAACTCATGCTTTTTTATGAAGGAGGTATAAAATAATTTCTGAAAAAAAAAAAAAATCAAGATATTGAAGATATCACTGGTAATCACAACCTTTTTACCAAATATATTTATGTATTAATCAAGCTTTTTTGGTTATTAAGCCCAGCTAAATCTGAAATAAAATTTTCTTATTTTATGATTTTGATGTGAATTAGTAGGGTACATTATGAGGCGAATTTCATTGAATAATTCAAGATAAATGTATCTCATCTTTATTATGCATATTTAATTTAATCAACAGCTTTCCTTTATTGATATAGATTATAACTTAAAAAATATTGGGCTATCATTTTCCTTTTTAATTTTTATCTAAATTTTACAGTTAATTTTTTCCTGTACCACAGTGAAGGTAACAAGTGTGTGTATAATTATTTTTTATGTTATATAATTGAAAAAAAAAAGAAAAAAAAATAGAATTTCATAATGTTTTCTAAAACCAGGAATAGATAATAAAAATAAACACACTTCTTGAACTTGATAGCAAATTTTATGAATCTGGTGTTGCTGAAGATAAACTTGTTAAAAATAAATGTATATTTTTTAATTTAGCAAAGTTCATAATAGGAAAAATTTTTGGAACTTTTAAAAATATTTTTCATATTAACCTTAATTAAATTTGGTATTTTTTTTTCTAATATATAAATTAAAAACTCAAATATTCAATTTATACTTCAATGTTTGTCCCTTGCTTCCATTGTAGTTGTTGATAATGCATTTTAGGTCAGTTATATTCTGCATTATAGATCTAATAGGTACACATAGGCAAAACTGTTTCTTCTGTTTCAAAAATGAAAAGCATTGTTTGTCTATAAAAATGCATAGTAATTTTTGTTTTTATTTACAGGCTATAGTTTTATTGCAAGCTCTTTTAAGAAAAATACCTTTCTTCAATTAAAATTTGGCCATTGCTAATTTCTCTCAGCTTTTAAAGATGCTATGGACTAGAAATATAGTGTAAAGAAAAGGTAATAAAAATCATGTATAAATTTTCTTCTCAGAAAGTTTGACAAAAAAAAAAACCACTCGATAATTACTATTATCACTTTTATGCATTATAAATTTCATTGAAAATTGATATTTCTAGTTTTTTTTTCTTGTTGCTGTTAATATTATGTGATTAATATTCCTTTTATATACAAAAATAAAAATAACATTTGATTGTCAGTATTAATAATAATAATAATAATAATGAAATATCTCAATCTCTTTATTATATTTTTTTTTTTTTTTTTTTTTTTTAATGAGAGTACAAAATATTTTTAAAGTATTCTAAAGTTTGTTTCATTTTTTATCAAATTCTTTCTGTGTTTTGAATGAATTTACAAATGTGATCTGTGCTTGGATTTGAAAAAGTATTTACAGTAGAACTCCAACTATCTGAATCGCTTCAGAATTTCAGAAAAAAAATTAAGACTGAAGTGTACTGCAATTCGCAAAAAAAATTATTCTGTCTATGTGTGCTATTGTCCTTCCCACCGTGAAGCTAGTTTTGGCACAGTGCGAACATTATTGGGATGATGAGACACCGTCTCATAGTGCAGTTCGATTATTGGCTGTTGTCCGTCGCCAGGTGGCTGGCCTGCTCCACCGGTCACTGTTCGTTTTGATTAGTCAGTCAGTGTGACGTGACCTGCTAGTTGGTTACTTGACTTGCTACTGTGAAGATACTCTTTCACGTCAGTGCATTGTTTTGTTTGTGAGTGCATTTTGTTGTTCACCATGGCTTCTAAAAGAAAGCATGTTGTGTTATCATTAGTGGATAAATTAAACAGTATAGAGCAATCAAAAGAGAAAGAAAAAAGGAGATCAATAAAAGGAAAGGGAATAGACAGGAGAAGATGACATGCCACTTGAAAAATTCAGAAACATTCTTGGGTCAATCCATGTGAAATCATCCAGACCATATTGCTCAATATTTTTTTTTTTTTTTTTTTATTCTTTACCAGTTAATTTACTGTACTTTTAGGAGTCTAAAACAAGGATTAAAAATTTTTTAAACCTTTCAAATTTTTTTTTGCAGCCATTTTTTGTCATGTCACAAGTGTTTTTTCATGGAAATAGTACTTTACGGAAACCCTTATAACTTTATTTCTAAACGTATCAAAATGATTTTAAAAACATTTTATTGAGTAAAGAATGAACTAAATTTTGATAATAGGTATTTTTATGATAATGATTCAAAATATTACATAAAATAAGATTAAATGTATCATTTTTATAGCAAAAAGTTGTATTTTTGACATAAAAATTTTAATGGAAGAAAGTAAAACTCACCTTTACATTTTTTTCTCTCAATATATACCTTATTAAACTATTCTTTGAAGAAATATGAAACATTTTGAGATACCTAGAAAAGGACTGGATAGAATTTTATGAAAATTTAGCTGGATAACCTTCTTATAGATGTAAACATGTAGCAAAAATATTATGAGTGATATGTATGTGGTTTTAAAAATATGGAGCCTCGAAATTGGCTTGAAAATCCGTTTGTTTACATATATTTCCACACCATGAAGAACTCATAATGCATAATATATTCTGCTCATTTCTTCAAATGCCTCTTTTATAAGTATAAATAACATTTTTACATAAAAGTAATAATATTAAAACTTAATTTATGCTCACAAATTTAATATTTCATTTAATTTTAAGCTAGCATTAATTAAAAGTAAGTATTAATTTTATGATTAAGAACAAATTTACAAATAATATCATGTCTTTACTTGTAAACTTCTATTAAATTCTATGACAGAGAACAATTTTTCATATCCCATCCTATTTATTTTTAATGTGCCAGTGTATAAATATGTTATGGTTTAAACTGTAACCCAGATAAAGGCAACTGATGAATTTTTAGAGTCTTTAGTAGAAAAGTTACTGGCTTTTAAAATTCACCATTTTACTGATAAAACACAGTCTCAGTGGAGTTAAAAGAAATTAACTTCAAAAGAATGTATTGTTCCAGCAGATTTTGCTGAAAATTACACATTTACGATTCAAGATGAAATCCAGAGTTACCACTGGAATAATCAACAGGCTACAATACACCCATTTGTATACTATTACAAAAATGAGACAAAAGTTTGTTGCAGGAATCTATGCATAATTAGTGATCATTTGGTACATGATACAATTTCTTTTCACACTTTTCAGAAACACTTAATTGACGACACCAAAAACATTGCCCCTTCTGTCATTGAAAAAGATATTTATTTCACTGATGGTTCAAGCAGCCAGCATAAAAACAAGAAGAATTTTGTGAATGTACGTTTCAAGGATTTTGGGATAAAATCAGAATGGAATTTCTTCGCCTCTTCCCACGGAAAAAATGACTGTGATGGGATAGGTGGAATGACAGAGAGAGATATAACAAGAATTTCCTTACAGTGAAAATACACAAATCAAATTTTAACACCAAAAGATATGTTTGCGTGTTGTTCTCAAAACATTTCTGGGGTTACTTATCTATATATTTCAAGAGAAGAAATCGAAGAAAATGAGAAAAAATTATAAAATGGATTCCAATTCTGCCAATGGATTCCAGGAACATGTGCATACCACCAATTTATGCCATTAAGTGAAAGTGTTATCAGATGCTTTGTAACATCTACATGTGAACAATATAATGATCACAATATTTCAAAAATTTGGAAAGCTCACTATCATTCAAAGTAAATGAATTGCTTTGCAATTATATTGCGTGCATTTATGATAAAAAGTGGTGGGTTGGAAAAATTCTTGAGCTAAGTGAAGAAAACAGTGACTTATTCCTTCACTTTTTTTCACCCTTATGGACTGAAAACATCTTTTCAACTGTCCAAAAATGATACAATTTGGGTACCACTAAGTAACGTGCTTTGGAAACTAACTCCAGTCACTGGACACAGCTACAACATTACCGAGACACTTTTCAATGAAATATTTCTGATATTTATTTCTATGTGTGTAAAGTAAATTTAAGTATTATATCTACCTAAGAAAAATATGTGCACCTTAAAAAGCAGCATTTGAAGTAATAAATTATGCATTAAGAGTTCTTCTTCTTGTGAAAAATCGTGTAAATAAATGTTATTTTCAAGCCAATTTCGAAGTTCCATATTTCTAAAACTACATAAATATCACTCATAATATTTTTGCTACATATTTACATGTATAAGAAGGTTATCCTGCTAAATTTTCATAAAATTTTAACCAGTCCTTTGTTAGGTATTGAACTTCAAACTTAGCATTTTGGCGCTGAGATGCCAAGTTTGACTAATCATAGCAAAAGAAGGAATAACTCAAACTGTTTCATATTTCTTCTGAGAATAGTTCAATAAGGTATATATTCAGAAAAAAATATATAAAGGTGCCAAAGTTCTTTCTTCCATTAAAATTTTTGTAAAAAATTCAATATTTCGTTGTAAAAATGATACCTTTAATCTTATTTTATGTATTTTTTTTAATCATTATCATAAAAATGCCTATTATCAAAATTTAGTTCATTCTTTACTCAATATAATGGTTTTAAAATCATTTTGATATGTTTAAAAATAAAAAAGTTATAAGGGTTTCCGTAAAGTACTATTTTCATGAAAAACCATTTCTGACATGACAAAAAATGGATGCCAAAAAAAAAATTCAAAAGGTTTTAAAAAATTTTAATCATTGTTTTAGACTCCTAAAAGTACAGTAAATTAAGTGGTAAAGAATAAAAAAAATCAAAACTATTGAGCAACATTTTTTACTTTTTCTGGATGATTTCACATGGATTTCACTCTTTTGAAAATTCCTGGATGTTCAGAAGTTAGTGCTGAAGACATATGAGTGCGGATGGTGTGTGATTTGTCAGGCCCTGGGTTTCAAATTCTAAATGATGATGAACTTATTGAAAGTGTGTGAGAAGAAAGTGTCGAGGCAGAAGATGACTTTAATGTCAAAGTTGAAGCACACACGAGACCATTAGCTAGTGAAGCATTTGCCGGCCTTGAAACTGCATTGAAGTGGATGGAGTGTCAGTCCGAGCGTGACCTCATGCAACTTCTCATTGTCAAGCAGATGTGCGACTTGGCTGCCCGAAAATGGATGAAGACTGTCAAACAGCTTACTTTGACCAAGATGTTCAGCAAGCAATTACTTTCATTTATGGTACTGTATGTACATACTGTACTAATGTACAGTACTTGTAAGTACGCTTAACATCTAAAAGTGTTGCCTTTTCATTTAATTAATTAAAAGCTCTTTTCCTTTAAAAAAAAGTTTTTTCTCCCATTTTCAACATACATACAGTAATGAATGAAAATAGACCCTTTTTTTGGAAAAAAATCCAATTATCCGAATGGGGTCGGGTCCCATTTGATTCAGATAATTGGAGTTCTACTGTAATTTAATTTTTACATAGGTAAACATTAGAGAAATTAATTATATTAAAAAATATCATCAATGGATAAAGCAGGAATTTTAGTCACTTGTGGGCACGGACCAGATTTTGCATGGGCCCATTAAAACTTTCTGTAATGTCATTTAATGTATTCAGAAAATCATATATTAATAACAAGCTAAGCAAAATCATGCAATAATGTTAATCACTCCTAGTTTTGTTTTATAAATCTTCATTTTTGATACCAAAATTGTTGATGTTGCCTATTTGATCACAGATATACTTTTTATGGCTTATTAAAAGATAATTTTTTATTGATTGGTAAGCAGCAAAAATAAATAAATAATAATAACAATAATGTAATTTACTTTAAAAGTAATATTTATTGCTTTAAGAGCACCATGAAATTTTGTTAACAATCAATGTTATTCTTCTATGAAATATTTAATTCTAGAAAAACCTATTTGTTGGTAACCCACTACCTGCTTTAATTGTTAAGCTGCTTCTTATCATTCAAGATGTATAATGTTTAATCCATTCGGAAAATGTTGACAAAGAAAAAAAAAATCTAATTATAGGGATGGGCATTAAAAAAATCAGGTTCTGTTTATAGCTATCAATATGGAATATAAAACTGTCTGTCTGGATATTTAAAAAATATATATGTATGAATAATTAAAGTGTAATCAATAAAATAATGTGCCATCTTTTTCTTTTAATTAATTTTTTTTTTTAATGTTCATAAATTTTCAATTACACTTTAACTTGGTTAATAGAAGAAGCAAGGGAAATTATAAAAGATTAATCATTAGTTGTAATACCCATGAAGATAATAAAAGTTTTAAAAACACACACATAATTAAACTAATTATTACTATTAATTGATTTAATTATTATTTCCAAAGGACATGAATGAAGTACAGTAATACAGGTAACTTCCCTTTTTCTCAGAAAAATTCACCTAACATTAATAGTCACTAAAATTTTCAAGCTAGATTTCACACATCCTTTTCATCTTAACAATTCAACAAAAGACATGAAAAAGCTGGTTAGTATGGACAGAGTGGGGCCACCTGGATAACCTGGAAAAGTCAGGGAAATTCATATGGACTGGAAAAGTCAGAGAAAATTAAAAATTCTGAGAAAGAGTTACAAAAAAAAAAAAAAAAAAAAAAATGAAATTTCCAAGAAAAAAACTAGGAAAAAGTTTCTTATTATAAAACTAAGTATTTGAAATCGCAGCACCAGGAAAATCAAATTTTGCTCTTTATAAATACTATAAAAAGTATTTCAACCTGTCGTGCAAATAATTTTGCCTACCCCTTTCCAATCTTTCCTTGTAAGTCAGAAATTGTCAACTCGAGCTTCACTGAAACTTTGTACTGAATGTTGTAAGATTGATTAGATGTTTATCTGTTTACTTGTCTTTTTTTTTTGGAACTGAACATTTGTTAACTTAATTTAGTGAATGCTTATCAATGTTTGTATAAAAATATGTTGAAGCAGTCATGTTTAACTGTGATTGATGTGATAAGAATTTCATCCTGATTGGACAAAATGGATAGAGCCTGATGCTAAAAGTGTGTATGTTTAGCATATAAAATGTTCAACAATTTGTAAATTTTGCAAGAATTTGTTTAACTATTCAGTAGTTGTTACTTCAAAATCAGTTGTGAAAGTTCCACTCTAAAATTCATGGCTTTTAAGAGATTTTTCCATCACAAAATCTCAATACTTGGAAAAGTCAGGAAAATTTATTGCTGATCTTGAATAAACATCTTGGTATGAACCAGAGAAAAGATTTAAAGAAAGAAATAAAAGCTTTCTTCTATGCTCCTTCTTTTCCATGGCTCACTTATAAATATTTCAAAGGTGGTGGGGGAGAGGGAGATTTGAAACACCCTTACTTCTCCTTTTTTTCTATCATTCTTTAAAGACCTTGGTACATTCCTTTACATTTTCTTTGGTGTATATATGGAGGTCTCTTTACAGGTTGAAATTCTGTCTGGTAAAGCTGGTAAATTACTACATTTTGAAAGACAATTGTAATGCAGAAACATTATCACTGACAGTGCTCAGTAAGAAAGGGATTTCTTATTGAACTGTACTGAATCATATTTCTCTTTCCTAATTCTATCCTATTTTTAACCATAAATCACATTCAAATAAAGAGATGTTTTGCCATATTAGCTGTGATCCTGCTTTTGTAACTCATAAAAAGTGTAAAAATCTTAATACAGTTTAAATGATGAACCATTCTTAACATGCAAATTGCTTGTTTTAACTGTATTCTCATTTTAGCGTGATTGTATTAAGTGAATTCAACTGAATTAAAAATATAAATTAAAATACAACCCATCAGCATCATTTGCATATGATCTTTCCTTTTTTTATGTAAGGCATGTCAAAAATTAAATCCAAAATTCATGTGTACTGAAACTGGTTAAATTCCCAAAAATAGATGTATTTATTAACTGAGGTACAGGGATGAACAGTCTTATCTTAATACATGTGCCCAAAGAACAGACCCATACAGATAGTTTTCTCTCTGTAGTCAACTGAATATGAATGTTTTCTTACTTCTATATTAAAATAGAAATTTTGTAAAATTGTGTGAAAGCCTAGGTTGAAAAGAAAATGAGGATTATTTAATTTGACAATGACAATATTTTGTATTAGCTTAAGTGTATATCTTTTCATGATTTATAGAAATGCTGTTTTATTTTTAATGTTAATTGTAAATTTTCATGGAGAGCACTTTGAAAGTTATAGTAAATTTAGAGAAAGCTGTAACTTCAATATTTAACAGACAATTGTAATCAAGACTGAACATGCTTATTTTTGAAAATTTAATTGATAATTTATTTAAAAAATTTTATTTTTTTTTTAAATGCTCTAAATTAACAAACAATTATTTACATTTTTGCAGGTTTCACAAACTTTTAAAACATTGGAAGATTTTGCAAAATGGTTTGAAAATTTTAGTAAATCTGTGAAGGAGGGACCAGAGAAGAATTCTGATTTAGACAAGTTTAAATTCTAACAGGTACGTTGTCTATGGAAGTTTTATTATCCTCTTTTTATCAAGGCCATGATTTTTTTTTTTTTTTTTTTTTTTTTTAAGGTAGGATTCTTATATAAGCAAATTCTTAAGTTTAACAAGTTTTATTGTATTTTAAATAAAACTGTTCTGCTTAAAAAAAAAAAAAATTGATTTTGAAATTATAGTTCTCTAACCAGTGTTTAGTGCCTGGTCCCTTATTGTACAAAATCATTGTTATAACAATATCTCAATAAAAAAGAAATAAAAGAGCTGGGTGTTATTTTATTTTTAATCGCCCTTCACTATCACTTTACATTTGTCTTATTAAATTATTCAAATCTCAAGTAGCAACCACTTTAAACTACATTTCTTATTTTGGGCAAAAATGTTATTTTTTAGGACCTCTTTATTTGGTTATCTCACTGGCAGGTAGATTTTTTCTGTTTTCACTAGAAGGTTAATTGTATCAGCATTCTTAATTTCCAACATGCTGGGAGTTTTTTACTTTACTAGTGGAGCTTTACCCACTTTGCTCATCGTTTTTCCCAAACTGACCTTAGGGGGTGGAGACCCACTTCGAATTTTTATTATTCTTAAAATTATGTTAAATGTAATATACAAAGGAACCTAGTTGTGAGAGCCTCACTGCCTTTGGCATCATACTGACAAGGAAGGTCTCCATAAGCACATATTCAGAAAAATTTGAAAAAATTACAGAATATTCATGTCATGAGGATATATATATTTATTTAAAAAATCCTGTGGAATCTCTATATATTGTCCATAAAAAAATGACAATTTCATTTTTCTGGTGATGTATCGCCAGTTTCAGTGCAATGAAATTTCAAAATAAAGGCTTTAAGGTTATTTTTTCTCCTCTTCGTACTAAACTTGTTTAAGTAAGTTTAACTTAAATACATACACATATATAACTAGAGGTTTGTCATATACATAAATATGTATATTTAATGAAATTTAACGATTGTATTATATGGGTTAGAACAAAATTTAAATTGATTAAAATTGCTTCAAACTCGAAATTAAGGTCCAATTCTGAGCACTGTCAAATTTGTCTTCAATTTTGTTAGTGTCAGAGACAACTAGAAAAAAATATTTTTGCCATGGAAACAAAGAATTTTTTGATATTGAAATGTAAGACCTCTTTATGATATGATATATTAGTATGTTAATGGGATATATTAATATGATAAGCTAATAATATACATATTACCAGTTAATATATGTATGACCTGACCTGTTAATATATACAGGGTGTATCTGAAATGCTTCAACAAACTTAGGAGGATGATAGTACTCATCAAGATGAACAAAAATGCAATGGAACATGGGGTTGCAAACCACTTATAGAGTCACGGGTTTCACCCTAACTGAAGTCGGCTTGTCGGTAATAATTTTGCAAAACATTAAAATATTGCTGTAAAAATGTAACAATATGTCCCTTATTTTGTATGAAATGTGACAACATCACAGAAAAAAGTGGTAGAAGTTTCCATTATACGTGCCAGCAGTATGCATTGCACGCTCCCCATTTTGGACTGTGATTATCAGTTCTTACGATATCATCAATTGTGTGAGTATCCTGTTTTCCTAGAACTTTTTGTGATGTTATCACATTTCATACAAAATAAGGTACACATCGTTACATTTTTATTGCAATATTTTAATTTTTCACAAAATTATTACTGGCAAGCCAACTTCAGTTAGGGTGAAACACCCTGCATTTGTGACTCAATCGGTGGTTTGCAACCCCATGTTCCATTGCATTTTTTGTTCATCTTGATGAGCACTATCATCCCCCTAAGTTTGTTGAAGCATTTCAGATGCACCCTATATATATATATATATATATATATATATCATATTTATATGTGAATATGAGGGGGTCTAGTTGAAATGTATAGCATCAGAGTTCTTAATCGGGACTTTACTTTTAAAATACATTTAAAACTTATTTAACTAGTGAAACTCTGCAAATTTAAATAAATTATATCATCATTTAAGTTTAAACTTATTAAATATTGCACATTTAAACGCTTATTTAAAAAGCAATTTTCAGATGCATTAAAATTGCTTGCCTTTGATAAAGAATGTTTTACTTGCCAAATCACGTGATGCATCTGTCTTTTTTGTGCCAAATGCTCGAAAGTATTTTTTTTTTTTTTTTTTTTTACAAATTTTCTATTGGGATTCCCCAATAAATTTAATTGATTCTTTATTAGTTACATTAGTCATTAATAGATTAGTGGTATCATTAACAGTTTTTTTTTTTTTTTCAAAATTCATTGAATATGTGCTTTCATGAAGCCTTCCATCTTAGTGATTGTAAGAGCATCAGTCACTGTAATGGGAGCCCATTCGTTAATATGCAAAACCAAAAAAATAACTTTTTAAAAATAAACACTAAACAAATATCAAATAAAAAATTAAGTTTATTCTGTCCTTTTGTTGAAGTTTTAAAACTTAAATTCAAGTAAAACATGCACATAGAAAATAAAAGTAGGATTTTAAAAAATAAGAGCCCAATATTTTGAAAGTGAACATAAAACCCTGGCTGCTTTGCAACTCATTAAAATAATAGAAAAACATTGGGACCAAGTGGATAACCCAGTTGAAAGCAAAATTAACAAAGCCAAACAGAGTTGGAAAAATTGTGAAAATCTCACCGTTTCATTTTGTATTTATTGCATGATGCGTGCTTGCTGGGGAAGTAATTAGTGTTTTGAGGGTTTTTTAATTAATTGAAAAACACTAATGAAAGAATCAAAATTCTGAATCTCATGTGCATAATTCCAGATGTATAGATAAAATTTTTAACATGTCTCTGTATGCAGCAATCTCTTTTAGAAATCACACATACACTCACAAATTTGTCCCTTACATCTCTCATTTCTCTTTATTATAAATGATTACCGTATTTTCGGGAATATCTGCCGCACCCACCGTAAGCGCCGCACCAATGAAAATCTGTTAAAAAAAAAAGTTTATCATTGTAAGCGCCGCACCCAAGGAACTTATATTTGTACAATCTAAATTCCGGAATCGTTTCGGCCGTGGATTTTCCGGATTTTAGAGGTCTTGAAATATCGTATAGAAAAGAGACACTTAGAGTTCTGCACGGGCCGAAATTTCCGGGCCCGGCCCAAAATTTCTAGGTCGGGACTGCCCGACTCATAGAAAAAAATTCGGCCCGGGAGTGCCCGACTCGCAGAAAAAATTCGGCATGGACCAGCCCGATACAAAAATTAAAAGTTTGGTCTGACCCGTACAAAAGAAATATTGGCCCGACCCGGTAAAAAATTTAAAAGTTCGGCCCGAGACTGGCTCGGAAAAGTTAAAATCTCGGCCCAGCCCGACTGAATTTCTACAAAACATTGATGAAGTGCCGCAGGCTGTGATATTTATTTTTTTAATGAATCTCTATTTCTTGTATGTAAATGTTTCAGTTATCATTACTTTTGTTAATCCATATTCTATGTATTGAAGCGTTAAAAATCTGAAAAATGTTATACAGTAAAATCTTCTAAGACGGAATTATATAAAAAAGAAAAAAAAGCATTATAAACAAGATCCTCAACACGTTGTTCAGTTTAAAACAGGATTCCATCATAGGCAGGTTCTTTTCACTCGTTTTACTTTATTTTAATTTAGCTATATTTTAATAAGCGTAGGAAATCTACTACTCTTTAAAAAGAATAAATTTTAATGTTTAATTGTAGAATAATGGCGATTTAAGAATGTATGCATTTTTTGCAAACATTTTTGGTCCATGCCTAATTTTACTGACCTTTGAACGGACCAGGCTATGACGAGACAATGATTTTCATACGGGCTTTGTCAAAACTAGGACTGAAAATTTTGGATCGTGAAGACTAGGAATGAAACTAGTCCGGGCTCTGTACAGAAAAAATAAGTTAGGTCCGGCCCGGGCCAATCCTTCAGGAAAAAAGTAATGCCCTAACCCGGCCCGGACAGAACCTTCAAAAAAGAGTATGGCCCGGCCCGTGCTGATACTAGAAACTCTCCTTTTTTCTTTTTCTTTCTTTCTTTTTTTTTTAGCAGTTCACCTATTGATAACTGTTTCATTGATTCTGTTTGTGGCAGATTTTATTTTTTTTTTCTACATACGCATCTTTTCTTGTTCATTTTTAAAAATAATTTTGTAAGTTTTAAAAATATTTCTTGCTCAGAATTTAGACTTTCCTTTTCATCATAAGTTATTATGATGATAATTATTATGAAGATATATATCATAAAATAATCCACAAATCCACTTTGCATTAAAAAAATCTCTTATCTCGTTACCTCTTTTTTCTACTGCATTCAAAGTTCTTTTCAAAGAAATGAAACAGAAACTATTAGACGTCAAGGTCATAGGGTAATGTGTCAGAAAGTTCGATCCGAGGAGATGGAGTGAATTTGAAATCAAGTGTGTTTATCTTGTCAAGAGATAACAAAATTACGTTTGTTTTTTAGTTATAAATGCATACTCTAGTGATTTTATTAGGCGCTTCTTTAAAAATAAAGATTATAAACATGAAAAAAAAAAAAGAAAAGTATTTTTGTTGAGAACTCTTCGTACGAAACAATTTTTAACCATATCAGCTTAAAAATCGATGTTTTGAAGAAATTCAGTCGGGTCGGGCCGAGATTTTAAATGTTTTCCGGGCCAGGCCAAACTTTTAACTTTTATGCCGGGCCATTAATTAATTAATTTATTTTTGTACGGGCCGGGCCGATTTTCTCCCCTATGGATCGGCTACTTCACTCAAGGGTGAACAGCCGTTCGCTAAAGTTAATCCTATGGAAGAATTTTTTAAAAAAATACATGGTTCGCATTTCAATATGCTTAAATGATTTTTGCGTTGAAAAGCTGAGGTTGATCTCGACCCTTTTTTGATTTTGTTTACAGATGTTTTTCGTAGTATACTTTGATTTTCGGAATCAGTTTCGTAAGTGAAAGTATTCTAGTAAAAAAAAAAACCTCTATACACAATCGAGAAAGTAAAAATGACTCTTTGTAGAGACCGACCTCAGCTATCCAATGCAAAAATGATCATTTAAAAATAATGGAATGCGAACGACATATTTAAAAAAAAAAAAAAATCTTTCTTAGGATTTACATTAACGAGCCGGTGTTTTTGTGTGAGCAATTATTATTGTTATTGCGTGAGCCCAATATTTATATCGCGGAAGTCATCCCACTTAATTTGTTATATTGGTCAGGACCATTTATTTTGTTTATCGCCCGACCCAGCTCATCAAAAAAATTTTACTAATTCTGCTGACCCGGCCGGTTTCAAAGTTTGAATTCATTTTCTCTGGTCGAGTCGGGTACGGCCTCTATTTTAGGGGCCGAGTTTATAGAGTCCGGTACTGAAAAAAAAAAAAAAAAATCTTGCTCTCCAGTGTTTTTATTGTGTATTAGGAGACATATTCTACAAAAGTTCTATGCCTTGATTTGAGATTTCTCTAGTTAGAGACCAGTAATTTCACAGAGTGACTCTGTGAGCAGTTTTGCTTTGCAAGTGGAAGGAGGAAAGGGGGTTTATTAGAAGAAAAATTCATGACAGTTGTACATTCCAGTATCCGGAGGGTAAAGTAATTATTGATGGATGGGCGGAAAATGCAATCATTTTTAACTTGAGAACCGGTGAAACAAACGTTATTCATCCCGCTGATTGTTTAAAAATAAACAAAATAAATAACATTTCTTGGACATCTGCGGTTGAGGGATATCTTCTAATATTTTGGTACCAACTCGAGAGCATGAAACTCTTGATCAAAGGGGGGGAAATGGCATCATAAAATATCGGTTTGACCAAAAAAAAAAAAAAAAAAGCCATAAGACATTGCTGTAAAAGAAAAAAAAATCACCGTATCCGCTGCCCTGGCGTAAGAGCTGCACTTAGAATATTTTATACTTTCAAACTCGTATGCGCTGCAGCTCATACGCCCAAAAATACGGTAATTCAGTGTTCTGTTTTATGAGTACTATGAAATGTCACAGAAATTAATTCATACAAGAGTTTTAATGTAACAGAATTCTAATTTAGTTTGAAATAAAATTTTTATGCTATTACACTAAAGAAAGTATTAAAAAATTTTAATAATTTAGGGTGTTATTTCTTACTGATTAAATTTTATATGCACATTCGATCATATTTTAAACTGTTCTTATTTTTTTCTAATGTAATCTGCTTTTATAGTCCTATCAGATTAATATTTTAAAAGCAATATGAAATGCAAAACTATTTTTTACAGTTTTTAACCAATTTTTTCTGTTATTTAAGAGGTTACTTCACTCACACAAAAACACCTGCTCGCTAGTATTAATCCGGTGGAAGATATTTTTTAAGATATCTTATTTGCATTTCAGTGTTTTTTCATGAAGTTTTTTTTTTTTTTCATCGGATAACTGAGATTGATCTCTACAGAGATCCTTTTTGTTACTCTTTCGATTTGAGTTGCAAGGTTTTTAGGTAGATTTCGTATGAAATACTACCTATTGGGATCGTTCTTATGTTGGAATTTCTGAAAATTTTTTGAAGATCTACACCGATCATGAACCCAAAACCACCCTCAGTAAAAAACTTTATCTATCTATCTATATATATCACTTTCTTCTGGACACGATAACTTTCGTAATTCTGCACAAATCTCTTCCAAACTAATACATAAAATCAAAGGGCATAAAATCTCGGTCAAGTTCGTTAATGGGCGAAATCGGACCAAGGGGATGGAAATAGGGAGGGGTTTTGTGAAAACCAAAAATCCCCCATAACTTCTTAATTTTTGTACATATCAAATCATTTTAAAGTTTTTATTACTTCTAAAAATAGGGCCAAAATTTTATGTATCACAGATTTTTGATAAAGTTAAAAAGGGCTCAAGGGGGGCAAAAAATAGGGTTTTTGGGAGAAAAAAAATTAATAACTTCGTTAATTCTCAAGCTATCAATTCCAATTAATTTTATTATAAATCTCCTTAATATTATCTACAACTTTTATATTCACAAGTTTTTGATAGGACCAATTCGTACCGCAAAAAAAAAATTAAAAAGGAAAACAAAAAGGGGGTTTGAAGAAGTAAAAATCCTTAACTCCGTCAATTCAAAAGATATAAAATCCCCATGAATTTATCATATATCTTCTTAATATTGTCTACAACATCTATACAGACAAGTTATGGATAGGACCAATTCTTACAGCAAAAACAAATTAAAAATACATAGCGGTTGAAGAAAAAAATCATCTAAGTAAGGGTGTATTCAAATCCAAACTGCTTATTTTCTGACTACTATTACAGTTAATTTTTGCTCTCAAAGGCTTCCAATTGGTACGTTTTCTTACTCAGAAACTATATAATGTACCGTAATGGTCAATTTCTTGATAGAGGCAGAATATATTTTTTAAAATGCTGTTAAAATGGGCATTTTGAACCGAATTTCCCGATGCAGATTGTGTTGGAAAAATCATTGAATTAAGGATGCACTCAAATCCAAACTGCTTATTTTCTGACTCATTTTTAAATTCATTTTTGCTCTCAAACGCATTTAATTGGTAGATTCGCTTATTCAGAAACTATATAATGTACTGCAATGATTGATTTTTTTGATAGAGGCAGAATATATTTCAAAAAATGATGTCAAAGTGGCATTTTGAACGGAATTTCCCGAAGCAATTGTGTTACCACTTTCTTCTGGATACGATAACTTCCACAATTCTGCACAAATCTCTTCCAAACTGATACATAAAATCTCGGTTAAGTTCGTTAATGGGCAAAAGCGAACAAAGGGGATGGAAATAGGGAGGAATTGTGAAAACCAAAAAACCCCATAACTTCTTAATTTTTGTACATATCAAATCAATTTAAAGTTTTTATTACTTCTAAAAATAGCGCCAAAAATTCATGCATCACAGATTTTTGATAAAATTTAAAATAGGCTCAAGGGGCGCAAAAAATAGGGTTTTTGGGAGAAAAAAATTCCTTACTTCGTCAATTCTCAAGATATCAAATCCAATTAATTTTATTATACATCTCCTTAATATTATCTACAAATTTTATATTCACAAGTTTTTAATACGACCAATTCGTACCGCAAAAAAAAAAAAAAAAAAAAAAAAAGTTAAACGAAAACAAAAAAGGGGGGTTGAAGAAGAAAAATTTTCATAACTCCGTCAATTCACAAGATATAAAATCTCCATGACTTTATCATATATCTTCTTAATATTGTCTTCAACATTTATGCAGACAAGTTTTTGATAGGGCCAATTTTTACAGCCAAAAAAAATTAAAAATTCATAGCGGTTGAAGTAAAAAATCATCTTATTAAAGGTGCATTCAAATCCAAACTGCTTATTTTCTTACTCATTTTTAAATTCATTTTTGCTCTCAAATGCATCCAATTGCTAGATTCTCTTATTCAGAAACTATATAATGTACAGTAACGATCGATTTTTGTATAGAGGCAAAATATATTTAAAAAAATCATGTCAAAGTGGGCATTTTGAATGGAATTTCCCGAAGCAATTGTGTTATCACTTTCTTCTGGACATGATAACTTCCGCAATTCTGCACAAATCTCTTCCAAACTGATACATAAAATCAAGATGCATAAAATCTCGGTCAAGTTTGTTAATGGGCAAAAGCGGACAAAGGGGAAGGAAATAGGGAGGGGTTTTGTGAAAACCGAAAAAAACCCATAACTTCTTAATTTTTGTACATATCAAATCAGTTTAAAGTTTTTATTACTTCTAAAAATAGCACCAAAAATTCATGCATTACAGATTTTTGATAAAATTAAAAATAGGTTCAAAGGGTGCAAAAAATAGGGTTTTTGGGAGAAAAAAATTCCTTACTTCATCAATTCTGAAGATATCAAATCCAATTAATTTTATTATACATCTCCTTAATATTATCTACAACTTTTATATTCACAAGTGTTTGATAGGACCAATTTGTACCGCAAAAAAAAAAAAAAAAATAAAAAAAAAATAAATAAATAAATAAAAACTAAAACAAAAAAGGGGGGTTGAAGAAGAAAAATTTTCATAACTCTGTCAATTCACAAGATATAAAATCTCCATGAATTTATCATATATCTTCTTAATATTGTCTTCAACATTTATATAGACAAGTTTTTGATAGGGAAAATTCTTACAGCAAAAACAAATTAAAAATACATAGCGGTTGAAGAAAAAAATCATCTTATTAAGGGTGCATTCAAATCCAAACTGTCTATTTTCTTACTCATTTTTAAATTCATTTTTGCTCTCAAACGCATCCAATTGCTAGATTCTCTTATTCAGAAACTATATAATGTACAGTAATGATCGATTTTTTGATAGAGGCAGAATATATTTCAAAAAATGATGTCAAAGTGGGCATTTTGAACAGAATTTCCCGAAGCGATTGTGTTAGAAACGAAAAATATTGCCCTACTGAGAAAATAATTGTTTATTAATCAAGTTTTAATTAATTGAAAGAAAAATAAAAACAGAGGTCACTTATAAATCTTTTCAAAAATGACGTCAGCATGTTTCATATTTTTTTTTTATTAAAAATGAATCTGAAAATGTGCCAGAAAATTTCGAGTTGTTGAGCATGGAAAAATATTTTTTTTAATATCGCTTTAACATGATTCTGATAAAACCAGCTATTTTATAAAAAGGAAATAAAAACTCGTCAAAAGCAGACAGATAAAACTGTTAAAGTGGGTTCATATCTAATAATGATTTAGTTTTTGTTGGGGAAATTAGTATACTTAATTTCGAAATCTACCTCTGCCTGTAGGCCGAGCCAGCAGGGATTTTTTTTTTTTTTACTTTCAAAACTGACTCCGAAATGAAAGTATCCTAATAAAAAAAACCTATAAACAAAGTTGAAAAAGTAAAAAAACGACCTCTGTAGTGATCAACCTCAGCTATCCAATGCAACAAAAAATCATTTAAAAATATAGATATGCAAACGAGGTATCTTAAAAAAAATTCTCACATGGGATTAACATTAACTAGCTGGTGTTTTTGCATGACTGAAGTAGCCTCTCAGTGTATATTTTTAATGCAATTTGAGTTTTAATTCAGTGCTTTTTAAACTTGTAAATCAGATAATATGATTTTTGTTTAACACTTTAACTATATACAGTAAATATATTGCATTTTCAGTGATGCCTTGGATGCACTGTAGCACATCAATTTTACAAAAAATTGCAGAAATGATGAATGAAAAAATTACGATGCAATTTTTCTGCATAATTTTCTTCCTAAAATGTAGAAATTGTTTTCGGTATTAAAAAATAAACTCACATTTTGTAAAAATTGTGCAGTTATTTTACTCATTTGGATTCCAGGTTTACAACAAATCTAGTGGCATCACTGATTTTTATGCACTCAATTCTTGATTTACACAGTAGAATAACCAGAAAATTAATAACTTGAAATTCTGAAATTTGAATCTGTGTAATGCCTTAAAAGTACATTAAATGAGAACAATTTTAAAGCAATAGTATATAGAACAATATTTTTTGTGTACTGTAGGTCGGCAGGTTTGGAAAGTTTTTTCTTTTATGTTTTAATATGTCAAACATGTTTAATTAAAAGTAGCAAAATTTGACTATGCACCAGGTTTTGTATTGAAATTCGTTATCAAAACACCATTCATATTCCTGTTTAATTTGTTTGTATATTTTAAACCAAATAACATTATGTATGTAGATGTACCAGCCCAGCAATTAGCTTCTACCAAGTGTACTCAGCACATAGGTGCCGTAGTACAATGGTGAGGGAGGGGATAGGTTCCAGATATTTTTTAAAGAGAAACGTATTTGGATAGTCTCAGAAGAAAATTTAAATAACAAGGCTTTTTTCAAATCCAGGTTTTCTGTTTAGTGACACATCAACAAAGGTATTTTCATTTGTAATTGTATGAAATTTGCTTATATTTTTATTTGGATTACAAGAAATCGAATACTGTATATACTTGCGTATAAGCCAAAAAATTTTGACATAAAATTGTCTTTTAAAAGTGGGGAGTCGGCTTATATGTGGGTCAGTTTTTAGGAGAAAAGTTCTAATCTACAGAGATTTCTGACTGTTGTAGACAAATTGATGTTTATCAACAAATTGTTTAAAGATAGATTGTGAAATCTGGTTTGAGTGGATGTGCAGAAAATAAAGGGCAGGAATTTGAAAAAAGTGGGAATCGATGTTATCGCCTCTTTGGGATGTAAATTACAATGGAGAGGATTGAGAAATCATTTAAGAAGTGTGGTATTAGCAATGCTGAGGATGGCACTGAAGATGATTTTATTTACGAAAGTGATGACAAAAAATCATCTGATCCTAAGTCTGATTTTTATGATGAGGAAGCAATGGGACGGGACTTCATAGAACTTTTTGGAGATTCAGACTGTGATTCCTAATTTGAAGGATTTGTTTGATGTTTCTTAATTTTTTATATAATTATTTTTGCTTTTTTAGTTTTTCTTAACAAATGTCATTTTTGTCTGAAAACATTGGAATTTTTTGGGGTCAGCTTATACACGAATGGGCTTATATGAAAGTATATACAGTATCAGTTTTTAATAAAAGGAATGAATCTTTGAGGAAATGCTATCAGAGTTGGAATTTTGGACCAATTTTTGTAATATGACAGTGAAGGTATTATCAGAGGTGATTCTGTTCCAAATTTTCCTAAAAATTAAGGCAGTCATTTCCAAAAATTAAAAAAAAAATTGGTGATAAATCCGAAAATTTGGACATAAAATGTATCGTGAATTTTGACAAATGGCTGTTGATAAAAATTAATTTCGTCAATCGTTCAAAGAAAATTCGGCAATTTTGTCAAATGTTCGTCTGAAAAATGGTAAATGTCGCCAAAAGATTGTGAAAAACGACAAATGTCGCCAAAAGATTGCACAAAAATGACAAATGTCATCAGAAGATTGCGAATAAGCGGCAAAGATCGTGGAAAAATGGTAAATTTCATCCAAAGATCGCGAGAAAATGGCAAATTTCATCAAAACATCGCGAGAAAACAGAAAATTTCGTCAAAAGATCGCATAAAAATGGCAAATTTCATCAAAAGATTGCGAAAAAATGATATATTTCGTCAAAAGATAGCGCAAAATATGCAAATTTGTCAAAAGATCGCAAAAAAATGCAAATTTTGTCAAAAGATCGCACAAGAACTGCAAATTTCGTCAAAATGGCACGAAAAATACACATATTTAGTGTATTCCTCCCCCCTTTCCCCTCCTCTGTTGTAACCTTTCAGAAAATTTGCTGTGAATTTCAGAAATTTTTTTTTACTCAGAATCATCCCTGGATATTATGGTCATTAATCAAATAACAATTAGCTATGATTAAAAATGTATCAAATTTATAGGAAAACAGAGAATGCTATTCAATTCTTAGATACTTGAATGTGAGTACTTGAAATTTTCAGACAAATAGGGAAAAAATGAGTTCATGAATGTGCTAAAGAGTTGTTGAGGGGGGAAAAATATTTTAGAAAATGTTTAAAGCAGAGTTCATACTCCTCAAGGAAATCATTTTAGTCTTAAAATCCCATGGAAAAGTCAGTAATTTCTCTCCAAACCTGGAAAACTGTTCCACTACACTGGAAAAAATGTCCAGTCTATATTTAAAGTTTATGTTGGCCGGAAATCACTGCTATTCAGCATGCTTCATTGTGATTGTTATATGGAAAAATAATTATTAATTTTAGAAAATTACTTGGGGGGGGGGGGGAATTCATGTTTTTTTTATGTGTGTTGTGTGAAATTGAGTATGACCTCTGATCTCAAATTTTCCTACCGGATAATGCAAAACTTCCTGTCATATTCATGGATTCATTTTTGCACACAAAACATAAAAAATTACAGACACACTACAGAATACCGTGCACTGGCCTGATATATGTATATAAATGAGGTAATTGGCAGGTGTAATATAATTATGTTTATATATAATGTTTTTCTTTTAAGTTAAATGGGTAGTAATATGAAAACTATCATTTGCACTTATTTTTATTTTATTTTTTACAATTATTCATTCAGAATTATATCTTTAAAGGAAAACTTTTTAAAAATGTACCGATTAAAAAAAAAAAAACTTAAATATAAAAAAAAAACATTTCACTCTAATCGTCAAAAAACTTTTAGCTCTAATACTGTGTAAATCAAGGCTTAAGTATATTTATTTTTATTTTAAACCTTAATGTGTTTAATTTTTAAATTATAGAATGGGAAGAGATAGAGTAAACCCTAGCCGAGATTTTTTCAAATATGACAAAGTTCAGAAGAAGAGTATATGTATTCTGTGTAATATAGTTATGACAGGAGATCATGCAGGAAATTTAGAACGACATTTAAGGCGAAATCATAAACATGAATATGACATCATTGTAAAAAAGAAATTAAAATTGAATGAAAAAAGTGAACCAACACTAGTAGAATTTCCTCACATCAAACCATTTTCATTTCCAAGTACCAGTAGATTTCCCTCACAACAAATTTTAGAAACAAACAAAGAAGAATTTAAAAAATCTAATTATCTGAAAGTATGTCTAAATAAAGAAACCCTTCTTAAAGCGTGTTTAGAACTCATAACAGTTAATGGATGCTCATTTGAAATGTTAGAATATTCAGGATTCAAAAAAATTTTAAACCCAATTGTTGCTGCCATAGGAGAAAATTTTACAGTGAATTCTGAAAACATCAAGTTATTGATACCAGACACAGCTTCAAAAATTGTTACACATATAAGTAAACTAGTAGAAAAAAGAATAATATCAATACAAGTTGACATAACTACTAGATTAAATAGATCCATTCTTGGAATAAATGCTCAGGTAATTATTGATGGTAAAATAAATTCATTTACTTTGGGAATGACAGAATTAAAAGATGAACATACTGGAGTTTATATTAAACACATTGTGCGAAATATTTTACAAAGATATAATATTGATTTACAGCAAATTTATTCAATAACAACAGACAATGAAGTTAATATGATTCAATTTATTGAAACATTGGAAACTGATGCTAAAGAGGAATTTATTGCAAAAAGAGATCATTTTGAAGAAAACTTATTTGGCAGTGAAGATGTTTTACCTCCTAAACTAAATGGAATTATATGTGCTTCACATACCCTGCAGTTAGTTATTAAGGATTCAGTTAAAAGCGCTGAATTAAATGAATTTGTTTCTGAATGTCGTGAACTTGTAAAAAAGTTGAGAGTTCCATCTGTTGCATTGATGTTAAAAGATAATAATATTAAAAAACCAGAATTAGATAGTGCAACAAGATGGAACAGTACATATAATATGTTAGAAACATTGTTAAAATGCAAGGATGTTATATGTTATTTAAGCTTGGCAGAAAACAATGTAGATTTATATTTTTCTGAGAATAATTGGGATAAAGTGAAATTAATTGTGGAAACTTTGCAGCCTCTAACAGAAGCAACTTTGAAATTACAAAATGAACAACTAACTTTGAGTGATTTTTTCGGAATTTGGATTGAATGCAAACTGAAATTACAAAATTTAAATAATTCTTTTTCAACTATATTACTTGAACAGCTATCTAATCAAGAAAAAAAATTATTAGAAAATGAAACTCTCTTAGGAGCCATTTTCTTGGATCCACGCTTTCAAATTTTACTTAGTACTTCACAAAAAATGCAGGCCAAGCTGCATTTAAAATATATCTGGGACAAACTAGAGATCATAGAAGGGAAAGTAGAAAGCTATACGGAAAGAGAAGAACTTGACAGCAGTGAGATTTTTCAAGATGATGCTGATGATTTAGAAAGATTTTTAAAAAGTAAAGAAATGACCGTACAGATTACCTCTCATAATAGCAATGTAAACATCAGTAATATTCTAAATACTTTTGAAGGCATAAAAAGGCTTGAAAGGAAAAAAAGTGTATTGCAATTTTGGGAAGAGACTCAAAATATGTGGCCTTGTCTCTACAAAATTGCTTCTGTAGTTTTAGGAGTCCCTGCTACTCAAAGTAGCATGGAACGATCATTTTCATCATTAAGATTTATTTTGCGAGAAAACAGAGACAGTTTGAGTGAAAATATGCTTGAAAACATTTTGATTATTAGAAGCAACTACCATATATTCCAGAATTTATGTATATAGTACACCTCAAAAATCCATACAGTTTGGGATTACAGACTTTGTGGATTTCTGAATTTGGCAGATTTTAGATTGTTGCTTTGTTTACATTTTAACCCTTTCAGGGGCAATTAATTCAGTTCCTGCAAAAAAATGCAATTTTAAATTATTTTTCATATACATTTTAAAAACTTTTTTTTCAAAAATTTTGGTGTAAATTTATTTAATGAAATAATATATGACTGCCCTTCAAGGGGTTAAAATCTCATCAAAATAGTTATATCTTTTAAAAGTAACTATATGTTATAAATAATAAATGTTAATAAAAATCAATATATCTAATGAAAATACAAATAAATTCATTGAAAAAACTTGTTATTATATTAATCTTTGTTAAATTGTAATGATTATTACAATTTAAAATTGTTTAACACTTGATCATTAGAATTTAGAACATTGCATTTATGTGTTTAAATCTTTTCTTGCAACCTGCAAACAGGCAGCAGTTCTTGTTCAATCACAAATGTTTGTGCTATTAGAAAATTCAAATATTTATCTTCTCTAGTTCCTCATCAAAAGTAAGTTTCTATCTTCTTTCTGATTCAGTATCGGATGAGTGCTATAAAGACAGCATTATGCCGGTTATAATTTCTCACTGATATGCAGAGTGATTGGTACTTCATTGGCACAATTCATCCAGTTTTGAATCCCTCATCAACCAATCTGACATGGCCTTTCTTAATTGTTTGCTGGCTCCTAACTGTTAATTTCATTGATTTCACTGTGAATAATATGCAGATTTTTGAGAGTTGACAATATTAACATTTCATTAATTTTCTTATTCCTGAATTCGCAACTTGCATTGCCAATTATTTAAATTTGACATATTCCTAAATTTATAACTTATATTTGTATTTAATTTTCAGCTATGCCAAAATATTTATATTCACAATTAATTAATTCATCTATTTGAAATCAAATCGGAGATTTGAATCAAACCAAAAGTTGTTACTTTTAAGCAAAAGAATACTAGAACTGAATTAAAAGAAGCAATTTTTTTTTAACTTGAAATAAACAATTTTATTTTCACTGAACAAAAAATATTACAGTTTCAAACCTTGTTCCAAACATATAAGTATGCATATTGTTAAAGATAGTAATTCTGATACTGTTTAAAGATGATTTTTTAAGTAGAAAACTTAAAGATAAAAAAAATCAGAAGAAATTATCAAGTGAAAATCAACATATTAACATTTAAGGTACTCCATTACATTTGACACCCATTTATTATTATTATTTTTTTTTTAAATAAAGCAATAAGAAGTATAATATTGATAGTTTTAAATAAATTAGTATATAAAGAGACAATTTCACTTGTTGAATAAGTTTATTTTGATGCAAATTCTTTCTAATTTTTTGAATTTTAAGTAAAAATCATATCCTCAAACCTTTCATTTGCAAATACTGCATATACGAATATAAACAAACAAATTTTATTCTTAACTTTTTCTTTTGCCCTCAGTTTTAATCTTATTTCTGATAAACACTTAATATCATTTAGCACTCTTCTTTATTATTTAAAGTAATACAGTGGACTCGCATAAATCTATTACCATCAAATCTGCATATTGATGTAAACAGTGAAACTTACAGTTAAGTTGCAGGAACAAAATTCAAGATGGCACTCAAATCAGCGACGATCACAGTCTTTTTTTACTAATTTTTTTTTTTTTTTTTTGTTAATCATGCTCTTCTGGCTATTACAGCTGATTAATTACTAAATAAAATTATGTTACTGTTGATTTTGATTTAAATTAGTGTATCTATAGCAAAAATTTGCCCTATTGTAGGTCCTGTGCAATAGGGTGGAGCAAAAGAAAAAAATTATTTTTAAAAATCAAAAATGGGTAGGTGCCAAAAGTTGCCTTTATACTAGCACATCAACTGCATGAAATTTTACCACTGAAAAAAAATTGCTTGAGTCTGCGCTTTTGGTCCAAAAGTCGAAATTTTGGGTAAAATTTGACATTTTTTCAAAAAAATAAAAAAATTCCTATGGAGATGGTTATTATTTAAATGTGTTATTTAAACCTTTATTATTAATGACTTAACATATTTAAACAATGAAACGGTATTTTTATTATGTATAACTGGAGCAAAACTGACAACTTTTGGTAAAAAAAAAGGCATTGCCACTCTGTTGTGTCATACAACTAATTGTTTTTTAGAATACAGCTCTTACCTAGTTGCTTTCAAAACTACCCAGGAGGTATCATATGGAGGTGGCTGCATTTCATATCACAACAGTGACCACCCTACCATCTGAGCACAATGTTTTATTTATACATTGAATTGTGATTTTTTTTATCAAAGACTGACATAAGTTTTTTATGTATCAACCTAGTCCATCTCTTCTTTGTATCCACAGATGTTGGATGCTGCTGATGAGACACTCCTTCATGTATATTTCTGCTGCTTGTGCATGATAAGGCAAGCAGAGTAATGCAGTGGAATTAATGGAATCTATTCAGCCGTCTATTATCTTCACCAAAATTGCATCCAGTTAATGCACAGTGATTGGGAATTCTGTTACTACAATATTTTGGCATTTCGGCTTTGGGTATGCCATCATTTGCTCTACCTCTTGAATTTTTTATATGCTGTGAAGCTTGCTGTTTAATGTGATAGCGATCGTCAGAGAGCATTGCAATAAGAATTTACTCTCGATGTGCAAAGCAACTATTGTCCTAAATAAATTTTTTTAGCATTTGTTTTATGCCGTTTTCTGTGATGTTTAGTAGCCGAGTAATTTCCCATAAGTTTTTAGATCCATTTTTTAGATGTGGATTACATTTGGTGTAAACCATCCTGTGGCATAAACTTGGATTACATGCTTTGTGAATGAACCTACAGACTCTGATGATCAATCAGTGCTTATATAAAGGCGAAAAATTTTATTTGCCTTTGTGAGCCAGCTTACATAGGACTTCCTATTCGCTAGTTCTTCTGAGCAATATCTTGATGAAATAACTTTTCAAATGTCTAGCAGGTATTTCTAGTCTATGCTGAGTATCCTTTTCTCGATTTCAGGAAATAATGTTTCAAAATTTATCTCTATGGCTTCAAAAATTGAAATAAGAAGGGAATGGTAGGTGGGCAAAGATTTTCCTATTGCTCCGGTGAATCCCTGTGGGTTAGAATCTAATTTTTGCCAATGATCTTGTCTAATAAATGATGCAGAAGAAATTCACTGGACTCTGAGGTGGCATATGATCCATTGTAATGTTTCATTCTAAACATGTCCCATGCAGAATAGATGGCAACGATGAACAGAATTCTCCGCCTTTAAATGATCACTCACTTCCTGTCAGAGTCTCTATGTTCACTCAAAAAGTACTATGTAATCCAAGTTTGGTCCCAGGATGGTTTACCATCAGATGTAATCCTCATCTAAAGAAGGAATCTAAAAACTCATGGGAAATTATTCGGCTACTAAACAACACAGAAAATGGAATAAAACAAATACTAAAAAAAGTTATTTAGAACAATGGTTGCTTTGCATAAACAGAGGAAATTCTGATTTCAATGCTTTCTGACGATCGCCATCACATTAAACAGCTAGCTGCTCAGCACATAATAGTTGAAATATGAGAGTAAATGATGGCATATGCAAATCTGAAATATCGATAATCAACTTTGAAGCGAATAATTATATAAATCAAATTCATTGGAAAATTGTTGTGGTAACAGAACCCTTACTCAATATGCATTTATCAGATGCAATCTTGGTGAAGATAATAGATGGCTGAATAGATTGCACGAATATCATCCCCACTGCATTACATTATTTGCCTTCTCTTCAGGGACCGATTTACAAATTTTGGAGCCCTGGGCACAGATGCTTACGGGGCCTCCTTGTATGAATACTTACAGGGGGATTGAGTAAAAAAAAAAGGGGTACTTACTAACATAATCATTATTGACTTTAATTATTACTTTAAAATACCCATTAAAAAAATTAATATGATAATCATTAATTTACTTTTAAATAATTATTTCACAATTATGAAATTTAAATGAGTAGACATTTTATAATAAATTGTGTGGTCTTGATTATCTTTTCCTATACAAGTCTATATATTTGGACTGATAAAGTATGCAGCAACTAATAATAAATTTTTGACAACGCCAAGCTACAATTTTTTTTTAAATATTAGGGGGCTCTACTGCCTGCAAGCTACGCTCACTAACCACCAAATAATCTGACAAGAACAGATAAGAATTAAAAATACAATATATTTTTTAAGTGATAGAGACAAAAGATATAGATTATATTCACAATAATAAAATAATTATATATGGATATTTCAGACAAAATATACAGCATTTTAAAAACACAATATGAACACAATAGAATGTAGAAGGAAATGTAAAATTCCATTAGATATTAGAACTACATCAGATTTTGGGTAGTAATTGAATAACCTTCAGCAGCATTTGGGGGCCCCTGAAAATCAGGGGCCCTGGGCCTGTGCCCCGAATGCCCTGCCATAAATCAGGCACTGCTTCTCTTACACAAGTAGAAGAAAAATACGTGAAGGAGATCACAGCAGCAGCATCCAAAGTCTGTGGATACAAAGAAGAGGTGGACTAGGTTGATACATAGAAAAATTATGACAGTCTTTGATAAAAAATCCCAATTCAATGTATAAATAAAGCATTGTGTTCACATGGTAGCGTGGTCGAGCTAGATGTGCTGGGTAGTTTTGAAAGCAACTAGGTAAGAGCTGTATTCTAAACAACAATTCGCTGAATGACACAACAAAATGGCAACGTCCTTTTTTACTGAAAGTTATCAGTTTTGCTCCAGTTATACAGAATGAAGATATCATTTTATCATTTAAATATGTTAAGTCATTCATAATAAAGGTTTAAATAAAAACCATCTCCATAGAAATTTCTTTATTTTTTTGAAAAAATGTCAAATTTTACCCAAAATTTCGACTTTTGGACCAAAAGCGCAGACTCAGGCCATTTTTTTCAGCGGTAAAATTTCACGCAGTTGATGTACTAGTATAAAGGCAACTTTTGGCACCTACCCATTTTTGATTTTAAAAAAATAATTTTTTTCACTCCACCCTACTGTGCAATATTCGCAAGTGTAAAATGTAATAGAAAAGTTTATTTTTCTTGCATTTGTTTCCCCATTTTTCATTTTTTATTTTGTCAATATTACATATGCATTTTAATATTAATTCTGGTAATATGACCGAACTCACGCTTTTTTATGAAGAAAATATGAATTTATTTCTGAAAAAATCATGATGTCGCTAATATCAATAGCGATCACAATCGTTTTTCCAAGACATTTTTTAATCAATCAAGCTTTTTTGCTTATTAAATCTAGATAAACATGACATAAAATTTCATTATTTTATGATTATGGGGTAAATTATATTCTTATTTAAGATTTTAAAAAATATGGCATAACAGTAGCTTTCGCACAATACCCTCAACTGTTATTGTTGAAGTCGTATTGTTTATTAGGATGGGCCGAAAAAAACTTTTTTTTGATTTTCGATGATGGTTAGTGTGAAAAAGTTGCCACTGGTGGCACTAAGTTTACACAAAAAATTTGAGATTTTTCAGACAATTTCTTCATTTGCTGCAAATGGCTTGAAGTTTTGCTCAAATGCTGATTTAACTTTTTTAGCAAAAATTTTAAAAATGCTAAATTAAATTTATTTTCACTGATTTTACTTCAGATGTCATGTTTAGTATACGAAATGTGTAAATGAGTTTTGAATATGTATTATTTAATAATTATTTATATTTTGGATTAGGCGATTTTTATAGTATTTTCACATTTGTGAGCAAAAATTGTAAGTATTGTTTGGTTTGTTCATCGGTTTCTTTCTTTTGTCTTTATATGTTCCTTGCTTTGATTTTTTGATGCATTCAGAGTTACATATTTGAATGCCTGACCACAGCAGGTCTTGACAGTAATTCTGGAAGGAGAGGAGAATGTGGAGTGATCGGTGAGGATGGACCACACTGTGGAGTGTGGACCAATGAAAACGCACTCAGTCATCATGAGTATGAGGGAAAAAATAGGAGCAGGGAGTAACTGCGAGATGAGATGTTAATCATTTTTCTGCTCTAAAATATGGCTATTGTCAGAAGATTCAAAAAGTGGGAACTTTGAAGCAAGCAGTTTGTCTGAATCAGAATTTGAACAAGGGTCTTCAAAAGGAGACACTCCCAAACACATATCCCTTTCTCACACAGCGTTCGCTGGATTTAGAACTGGTATATCATATAGATAAATTGTGTTAAGAGCTTCATCTGTGCTTCAGGGTTCAGGAATTGAGACAACCAGGAATAAGTATCTCGTCATCAATAAAGACTTGGCATTAGACAGAAAAAGTAACTTGAAAAGAGGATACAGGAGGAGGAATATCTTGGAGGATGAAAAATTACAACCATATTTTTTTATGGTAAAAATAATACCACAATTTTTGTTAAAAAAAAGGGAACAAGAGGCACCGTCGAGAGAAATACGAAGCACATATCACTAATGGTGTGCGAAAATGTACGTGTCTGTTTGTACGAACCTATTCCTGTTTCATGGACATCAGAAATGCAAAAGGCTGAAGATTTGAGTACTCTATTAATCTAGCTCCGTTTCAGTTGGTAAAGGTCTTAGGTCAAGTGGTTCTACCATCTAGTTTAGACAGTTGATGTCGCTGTCAGAGTGAAAGCTCATTCGTAGGAAGAATACTATCAAATATTGCACTTCTCTTCTTGATTTTTTCCAAAGCAAACTTTATTCTGGCTTAGAAAATTATGTAATGATTTTGCTATTTCTCTGAAGGAGGTGTCAAGTAACCCAAATATTCTGAACTATGTTCACACAACATGGTGATATATGTTTAGTCTTTCTGTCGACGGTGCTGCTTGTCCCATTTTTCCTATGAAGATTGTTTTATTTTTTCTACTATAAAAAAAGATACTTGTAATTTTTCTTCCTCCAAGATCTTCCTCCTCCTTTATCTTCTTTCCAAGTTTCTTTTTCTGCCTCCCGACCAAGTCTTTATTGATGACGAGATCCTTATTTTCTGTTGTCACAATTCCTACAATCTTTGCTCACTTATATGTGAAAAAGCTATAAAAGTCACCTAATTCAAAATGCATATAACTATTAAATAATACATAATCAGAGCTTATTTAAACATTTTGTACATTAAACATGACATTTCAAGTAAATTCAGCTAAAATAACTTAAATTTAACATTTTTTAAAATTTTTGCTAAAAAAGTACAAACATCAGCATTTGAGCAAAACTTCAAGCCAATTGCAGCAAATGAAGGGATTGACCAAAAAATCTAAAATTTTTTGTGTGAACTTAGTGCCACCAGTGGCAACTTTTCTGCACTACCCATCATCGAAAATTGAAAAAAAGTTTTTTTCGGCCCACCCTATTGTTTATGTTTACTTTTTTGCATTTGTTTCGGTTTTAATTTATAATGTTTTATTTCTTCTTGATTTCATATGTAATTCTGCCTAATATGGCTGACCCCAATATTTCTAATGATAAAAATCAGGCAAATAAAACATTTAAACAGTTTGACTATAATCCAAAAAGTAGAGATCATAAAAAGCTTGATTCTGCTTTTAAAGCTAAATTTTTATTTTACATAATTATTTTTTGTAATTATTTTAATAATTTACTTTATTGTAAGCATTCATTATAATTTCCCAATTCTACATTGAAATTACTGTTTAAAAAATTTTGAACAGAACTGACCAGAAATGTACAAAATTCTAAAATCCACACAACCTCTGGTTTCCAAATGTGCAGATTTGAGAGAGTCTACTGTAGTACATACATAAAAATATTTTATTTGTTCAATCTTTTATACGTAAATTTAAAAAATATATATTTTTAATGTAGTTTTGTTAATGAAAGATACTCTCTCAAACAATATATTTAATCACTCATCTAGAAATAAATAAAATGTATAGACTTGAAAATAAAACCATTTATTTAAATGCCAAGCAATTAATCCCTAAAATCAAGGTTCTAAAACCCATAAATCCTTGTTTAACCCTTATACTGTATTTATAATATTAAGCTAAAAATATTTACTTATTTTTAAAACAAAATTTTGTGGTTCAGCAGATAATTATGGCTAATTATTGACTGCAAGATGGATACAGACACATTAACAAATGTTTTAATACAAAAGACTATTGATGAAATATTTAAAAAGTATATAAATCAATACATTATTTTTTAAATAATTCTTATTTAATTTAAATGTTTCAATGTGTAATTTGTTTATTAAAAAGTATCAACAATCTAAATTTCTCCAAAATATGGTTTTAAAAATTATAAACAAAACTTAAATAGATATGACCCGTAATCCGCAAAATGTCTCAAATCCATAAAACTCTTGGAACCAAGCATTGCAGATTAGTAATCTTTTACTGTACTGTCGAACTTGGATAATTCAAAGTGCAAGGGGCCACTGTAGAGTCTTGTGCGGGTTGGGTTCTACCCGACCCGAACCCGCAAATTCCATTTTAAGTCAACCTGCAACCCAACCCAAACCCGAAAAAATAATTTTCGGCAACCCGCAACCCGACCCGACCCCGCAATGTAAGGAAAGCAAATCATATTTTAATACCTTTATGAAAATAATCTACAATTGTATATCTAATAAAGTTCTGCACTTGTCCGGCCCAAGGGCCGCGGTGGGGCGGCAAAATTTCAAACTGGCCAGGCCGTTTTATTAGGACAGTTTTTTCAACGGGCCGAGGCGGCTAAAAAATTGTACGGCCCTGCCAGGCTGCGCTGATAACTACAATTAAGCGGGTCTACTGACCCGATATAAATATTTAGACAAAGCCGATAAAATTATAAATGGGACCTGCCGCGCTAGGGCCGAACTTTTAAGTTTTACACGGGACGGGGCGGGGTAGGCCATTCCCGGGCCTGGAAATTCCAGCCCGTGCAGACCTTTAATTCTCTAATACCATTTTTATATCTTACATAGAAGAATGAACAAATTTATATTCTTTAATATTCAACAATAGTAAAACCCTACCCGATGCAGGACTCTAAATGGTATAAAACTAAAAATCTAATCTTTAAATATGCTTTAAAATTAGTTGCGGTTTCAAAAGTTCCACTTATAATGATACACCTTGTTTTACACAAGTGGCCATCTGCCTTTAGTTTATCAGCAGTTATTATTTTGAACATTTTCCTGTCTAACATAGTGCATCGCATATCACCACAATTAAATTATTCATTTGATACATTAGACAGGAAGGACCATTTAGCGTTTTGCTGCATATTGTATTTTTGAAATATGGTAAAAACATAATGCAGTTTGTTATTTCGAAGACTCGTGAAAGGATGACTAAAGACAAAACAGACAGGCACACATTTTGCTTTTGTGAAACTTTGATCTGCAGTTTGTATAGGTTTTTAATATGAAAAAATATTTTCCACATTCTTTTAAAATAGCGGGTCAACCCGAACCCGACCCGCAAGAGTAAAAAAGCCAACCTGAAACCAACCCGAACCCGAAACAATAAAAGCCAACCCGACCTGCACCAAAAAAAATTAAAGTCAACCCGACCTGCAATGGGAAAATATAGCGCCGACATGACACAAACCGCGGGTCGGGTTCAGGTAAAAGCGGGTAACCCGACCTGATGCAGGACTCTAGGCCACTGCAAAACTTCGAATTATCCAAAAATAATTATTTTATGTCATAAAATAATCAATCGCAGCAGAAATTGCAAAAATAAATGTTTATTAATTTTAAATAAAAAAAACTACAGCTTTTTAAAATATTGAGATATTTCAGATTGCTTTAAAGAGCTTTCTTGATTTTTTGTAACAAAATTTTCAAGGATATCTACAGCTCGAAACACAGCTTCACTCATGTTAGATTGTCCTCCTACATAATGGCAATATTCTGCTAGGTGAAAGACCGCCTCACTTGAAGTTGGAATCAGCCTCTGTTCTTCTACCTTATCTTTAATATCTTCATAGTCTTCTGTTGCAATGTTCTTATTGTTAAAACTTCGAATAGAATATCTGTATCAGATAGTATCCATAAATGTCTATGTTTTCATCAATGTCAACGTAATCATCAAATGGTATGCTGTCTTCCCATGCAACTGGGGGAGGTAAATTTTCTTAATCTAAAAGCTCACTAGGGACAGTATTCCTGATGAATCCTGCTTTCCGGAAACAATTTGCTATTGTGTTTTGGCTCACTTTGGACCATGCATTTAAACACATTCTTAATGAATTGAGGAAGGTAATGGGAAGATTCAGGAAGGATGTGTTGAATGACTAGACATCTGTAGAAATGCTTCAGATATTTAATGATGCCTTGATCCATTGGTTGCACCACTGAGGTCATGTTTGGTGGGAAAAATTCAACCATGACATTTTCCATAGCGGATATCGATTTATGAGCCATGCAGTTATCAATAAACAGGATGATTTTTCTGTTTTTTCTTTGGTACGTGCGATTGAGATCTAGCAGTCATTCTTCAAAAAAGATATGCCGTTATCCATGCTTTCGTGTTAGAATGGTATTCTATAGGCTTTGTTTTGACATTATTAAAACACCTTGGATTTCTTGATTTTCTAATCATCAGTAACAGTAACTTCTCAGTGCCGTCTGTGTTTTCTTACACAAGTAGGGCTATTCAGTCTTTACTGCGTTTTCCTCCACTACATTTTTCACCTTTAAAATCCAAAGCGGGGGGTTGTAGGGGTACATTTGAAAAAAGTCTAGTTTCGTTGACATTAAGACTGTCTCTGTCCTGTGTATGTTCAATGATTTGAACAACTTTTTCTTTCCACTCATTTGCTGCATCTTGGTCCACTTTTGAACTTTCACCACACACAGACTTAAAGGAAATTTCATTTCTTTCCTTAAATCTGTCTAACCATCCAGAGCTTGCTTTGAAGTTGCTGTTTCTTAAGCTGACAACAAATTCTTCTGCTTTTGCATGAACAAGAGTTCTACTGAGAGGGATGTTTTTGTCCCGTGCTTGCTTAACCCATTCAAGACCGGCATCTTTTACACATATTTTATTCATTTGGCACCACTTTTTGTTAATTATTTGACTTAACTTTATAAAACAGGAAAATGTCGTAATTAAATAAAATCAATTTTACTTTTCTTTTTTGCTGGTATCAAATTCAAGCGTTTTAAGAAACTTTTGAGGGTGCATATATGCACCCATGGTCCCGAACAGGTTAAACCACTTCAAGACACACTTGCCCACATCAGGATTCAGGATTATTGGGTTCTCTAGCTTGTTTGCGATTTTGATTAGATTAAAAAAAAATTTCTTTATTTTTCAAAAAGGTTGAAAGAGTGTTAGGTGCTATTTCATACGCTTTTGTGATGATGAATTTCTTCTTTACATCCTTTTCTACCTCATGAATCACAGCAATTTTTTCATTGAAAGATAAGATTTTATACGGACATGGGGCTTACTCAACGACATGCTTGCACCGAACTCACACCACAAAAACTAAAAGCACAATGAAGAAAGCTCAAGCAACTACAGTCCTGGTTTTGAAGGAATTGCAACGCATGTCATGATTGATGATCTATGATTTATCGCATTGGTGAGAGTACCATGTGTCACTTACAAGGGAAGGGATGGGGACCACCCGTATCCAAGGACAGGTACGGGTGGTCTCCATCCCTCCTTCCTTTATCCCTGCTCTGTCTCCTAGAACAGATAAGAATATTCTCTCACCCCTTTCTCTTCCCTAAAGAATTTTCCACAATAGCTGAAAATAACCCGGCCACTTTTCAAGTAACTGCATTGAAACTAGATTTTGTCATTTTTGAAAGGGTAAAAACTTTGAATTAAAGAAGTTGGACTTTGAAATAACTAAGATTTTGTAGCATTAATTGAATACAAGTTTCAAGGGACCAAAAAAAAAAAAAAAAACTTCAAATTATTCACAAATTCGAATTAAAGACATTCAAATTATCAAAGTTCAACTGTAATTGATACTTATTAAAAATTTCCTCATCACCAAAAATAATGAAAGTTTACTGGATTTTGTTTTCAGTAAATATCAAATTTGAATTGCCAAAAATGTAATGAATGTTACTCTGGGCTATAAAATAAGTATTTCCATTGATATACTCATTCAATTTGGTGAATTTTCATATATTTTCTGTATGTCAGTTTACAAAAATAGCAGTCAAATTTCAGAAAATTCTCAGATATATAAACAGATAGTTCATTATACTCACAACATTACATAAATTGTTAGCAATCAGTTGTATATAAATAAAGCCATGATTTTTGGAGGCACACATTTTTCATGATTGTTCATAAAGATCCTGTTTTTCAGAAATCACATTCAAAGTTTTTATTTTTGAAAATCTATTACAAATATTCGCTTCAAGTTCTTAATACTCTCCACAGTCCACACTTATATTTTCTATTTTCCTTAAACTCAATATTAGAAGTTCTTTTCTTTCTTGATGCCCTTTCAACAGCAGTTTTTGGTTACACACTTACACTTTGAGAGCTTGAACAAAAACAGTCACAACTTTACAAATAGTCATACAAAGAAAACAGGAGTTATTTTGGATAGCTAAATGTGTATGCCTTAAATAAAACAATAAAAAGAAATTGTTATATTTGCACAAATTTGGCTTTTTATTCATAGTAGAATGTCTTAAAGAGCTAGATAATTTGTTGGAAATTTCTTTAACAGACATGATATTTATGAATTTTTGTACAAGCATACATTTTTTAATGTAAATTAAAATAAGCATTTTACAACAAAAATCTTCATCAAATTTTACAAATCTTGACAAAGAGTTTAACTAAATTTTATTGGTTTAGAAAAATATTAAATTTTAAATCAACGTAAAATAATGTTATTTTTTTGTTATCTCTTTTTAAAAATTATTTTTAATGTTTATTTCTAATTTAATACTTTTCTTTGTATGCTAGTCTTCAAAAGCTTCTTTGTAGCCAGCATGTCTCTGACTTTTTCATATATTGTGCAAATATGATACTGCTGATAGATTCTGGCATTTATGTTGGTGATTTGAAATTCTTGCTCCGTATGTTTTATTATTATTATTATTCAATCAATGACTGTAGTATAGAGGGCCATATGTAATTTGATACTTGTAGATAGTACTGCTGTTTCTTCTACAAATCTATCATTTCCATCATGTTTGATTATTTATCCATTATCATGCAATTTGATATATTTTATAAGTTATCCTTTTGCCATTTGTTTTTTAATATACAAAAATAATTTAAAAATAAATAATCTTTAAGGTGTAGTTAGCCAGAAAATGAAAAGAAAGGAAACCCTTATGCTATTTAATAGTCGAATTATTCCAAGAAAAATAACATTCAATTGGTAACCATTGCATGCATCAAATTTAAATTATTGTTTATGTGCCTAAAACTGTCATAGGAAATTTTATTTTTTTAATAATATGTAGTATATGTGTATACATATATGTTTAATAGAAACTGTAATTTAATCAGAGTTAATAGTTTGCTATGTTTTTATTAGTTAAGGCATACTTTTTTTTCTCTTAAAGTCTCACTTAATAATAGCACACAAAAGCCGATGATTTTATACATGCAATCTTATTTTATTAAATTTTTATCATAAATGTCACTTGAATATTTTACTAGGTTGAGCAAAAAGTTCTGGGAAATTTGTGAAAGTTACATTGTTATGTGCAAATTAACAACAAAAGCAACAAGGACTATTCTTCAAAGCAGAGACCGTCATAGTCCATGACTTACTGCCATCATTCTGCCAGATTCTGGTTTGCTGGAAGTACCATGGCGGCTTCTTAGAATCCAAAAACTCTTGACATGCTTCTTCAACTTCATTAAAAGATACAAATTGACGGCCCTTGAAAAAGTGTTACATTGATCAAAAGTGGCCATAATCGGATGGAGCCACGTCTGGAATATAGGCGGGTATGGGAGAATTTCGACGCTGTCCAACTGTGCAAACTTGTCCTTGGTCCTCTGGGCCACGTGCCATTTGGCATTGTCCTTCTGAAACAAAACGTGCTTTCGGCGGACCAATCTTGCATACTTCTGCACCAATTTGTCGTAGACACAATCCATCTGCTGGCAATAGAGCTCGGCATTGATGGCACGACCATCATATATGATAAAAATTCTGGTAACTATTAGATTAAAAATTTCCCAGAACTTTTTGCTCAACCTAATAAAGTATTGTTGTTATAAAACTCTTTTAATTTTGAGTTTGTGAAATTTAAAATAAATGAATTTTAATTAAATCAAACTATTTAATTATTTGAAAATTTTAATGTACATGCCAATTATGAGGGGGTTTGTAAATATAGATTTATATTAAAAATATTAGAAAAAAATTAAGAGGAAAAAAAAAAGAAATGTCTAATTATGTCACTTGATTTAAATAAAAATGTTGAGCATTAATAGAATATTTTAAAATTAACACAAGATAGTAATGAATCTTTTTTTTTTTCTGTATTTAGTAGCATGAAATATATTTATTAAAGAATTCAATAAAGACTTAAAACACAAATATGCAACTTACAGATGATAAAAAATTATAGATGAAAATTATAAAAATGTAGTTTTCTCATTTTTCGCAGGAATATATAAACACTAAATTTTGTTTTTATATAGTTGTTAAATGGAGAATAATCTTTGTGAAATTAAATTATGCAGTAATATTTAACTTACTACAGATTATAATGGATTTAATAAAGCTTAAATAAATGACATAATTTATCATAGAACTAGCTGATCCACCCGGCATTTCCCGGGCCCGTGATGAATGACTCTTAAATGAGCCTCAAATTTGTAGGATTTTATATCTTTAACTCCATTATCTGAATTTATATTTTTGAAAAAATCGCGAGAAAATATTGATTTGAAAAAATATGCAATTTGGTATTTTCTTTTCTGCGTAATTTGACTTTTGGAGTCTATGCTTACTGAAAGCGAGTAAAACCACGACAAAGCACTCAGGTTTTTACTGATTTCATCAACATTTTCAGACATTTTATTTTGTAAAATATATTCCTACCCATGCAAACATTTCAAAATTTTTGTAGGTGATGTAAGTCTGGTCTATTTAGATGTTCTAAAAAGATTGCGTTGAAATACGGACATTTAGTTACTTTTAGCATAGAAAAAATATTGTTTCCGTGAAGTGTGAAGTTATCTGCATTTTTTGATCTATTTGAAAGAGCTAAAATTTATATTTTTTAAAACTGATTATACCATCGATTAGAAGAAGGTTTCAGCTTTAAGAACATATCTTGGTTTGTTGGTACCTCTAAAATAGTGTCCTGGAGGGGCGAAATCGCCACAAGACAGTCAGATTTTTACTGATGTAGTCGAAATTTTCACATATTTCTCTGAACGTTTTAAAATTTTTGTAAGTGATGTAAACCTGATCTGTTAAAATGCTCTAAAAAGATTGTGTTACAATGTGGATGTTTAGTTACTTTTAGCTTAGAAAAAATACGTCTCCATGAGGCACAAAATGACCTGCGTTTACCAGTGTATTTAAAAAGGTTAAAGTTCATACTTTAAAAATATAATTGCAGCATACATTAGAAGAAGGTTTCAACTTTAAGAGCATATATTTGGTTTGTCAATACCTCTAAAATTTCATCCTGGAGGGGCATTGCCATAAACTTGCCAAGGGGAAAAACTTTTTCAGAAAAACTACCCTTTTTGAAAAAAAACAATTCAAAGGGTTAACTGTGACATTTTTTCGAATTGATTGCAGCATTTGAGATGTAAGAATACGACCTTTCAGAATATGTCTTTCAATTTTAACTGCTCTGAGTGGTTTGGTCGATTTGAAATAAAACAATAAAAAAATTAAGTCAAAAACGGTTATTTGTAGCTCCCATTGGATAAATGGCTTTGTGCTCATGTGTTTTCCTTAGCTAGGGATCAAATAGATGACTTTTTGATGAAAGTGACTTGTGATGTTTAATTAATAACTCAACTAATTATTAGAAATTTAAAATTCTGAGTCTCAGGTGCATCAGGATACACTTTGGGCTAGCCTCACAAAAATTTTCAGCCTCGTATGTGCCGTAGATTTCGCTAGCCATCGCAAACACGCACACGCAGAGCAAAACTTTCTTTTATTAGTATAGATTACCAGCATTTTAAGAGAAATGAAAAAAAAAAAAAAAGAGTCACAAATTATTATTTCAAGGCTTCATAAGAAGAGCAAATGAATAATTTCATTTTGCACTAAAGAAGTGGATCCCTTTTAGAAGCTTTGAAATGTAATCATTGCTCTACATTTTATTTTTAACTAAAGAATTTTATACTTTATATGTTTTTTTTAATCTAAAATACTGTTTTGCAAACTTTTGCAGTTGATATTTACAAAACTTTGTAAGATATAAGATCAAACTTTCCAATCTATTAATCATTAAATAAATGAAACTAAAATAAGTTTCAAAGTGCTAATTTATTTATATAAGCAATGATAACTTGTGAATGGTTTTTGTAGCATGTTGCATGCATGACTCCAACTTTTACACTTTATGTCAACACTATTTTTTATAATAAATTTTTGATTATTGAATTGCAGAATTTCTTTAATTTAAATGAGGGGAAGTTTCCCTATTTAAAAATAGTGGTTAAAAAAAGCATAAAATTTAGAATCATGCATGTGCCGTCCTAAAAAGCCAGTCATGAGCTTTCACTGTAAAAAGAAAAATAATTAAATATGAAAGGAAATTGTAAATCGGCCAGTCCAACTTCGACTGATATTGGTCGGTCTGCTTTTGGCCGATATTGGGGTATAATATTAGCCAATCCGAAATTGCCTGATATTGCAAAATTGCTATTTACAATATTGGTGTTGTATTGTGGACTGAACTTAAAAAAGAAGTGCCAGGTTTGAGAACATTTATGATTTAGAATGTCCTGAAAGTGATTATAACTGAATATGAAATGAGATATTCAGAAAGTGGAAATATAATCTAACATTTACCACAATGTTTAAACTACTTGCTTCAAATTATTTTGAAAATTTGCTGTTTTAGGGTGTTTGAAAATTTTTTTCTTCATTCTGAGTTTGTCGTAATTTTGTTACAGCTAACACCTTGAATGCCAAGTCTATTTTGTCTGTCTTTCTGTTTGGGCCACTAAATACGATTCCTGTAACACAATCTATAAGTGTCAGTCACCCGTGACTGACGTGACACTTAACGTGTTAATAAAATATTTAATTTAAAACCAAATGAGTAATTTATTTAATGTATAGTTATTAATTTGATTGCAACTAATAAAACTAAAAGTTCCTTTAGTGCCAGATATTATTTTTAAAATAATGGTATAAAATTAGAAATGAGGTTACTCATTTATACTTTGAATACATTTTTCTCCTTTATACTTTTAAATTGTCACAGATTTTGGTGTATCACATACTTTATTCACCAGAAATGGAATAACAATTCGTGGATTATAATGTGTAAAGGGAAATAGATTTCACAAATGAAATTTATTTTATAAGTATATTTCTACAGTTTAAAAAAAACATTCATAATTTTTTTTTTTATTATTATTATTGCTTTCATAAGGTTTCATTTGTACAGTCGTAGAAAAAAAAGTGAACTCCCCTACTAACTCTGCAACAAATTGTTGTAGAAGAAAGTTATCAGTACCAAATGATTGGAAATAAAGTCTACTTTTAAATGATGTATATAAAATTTGCTTAGGGGTTTATCTACATATCAAAACAAACCAAACTTTTTTAATAGCAATACCCAAGTTTGGCACCATAAATAAATTCTACACCCTTAAATTAGCTTAAATCCAAATTTTCAGAAAATTCGTAAGATTAGTTTCTGAGAAATTATTTTAAAATGAGCATATTTTAGGGGCTGTATCCAAATTGAAGTTCGGTACTCGATTGTTGCAATGCTACAGAACGACTGTGTCACTTCTATTAATGTATTATTTCTTGTCAATATGACCATTTAATTCGCTAAATATGTTTCGACTATTCCAGGCCAAATGTTTCAATAAAATGAGTAAAATATATATTTTTTTTCAAATTATACTTTCCTGTGCATCATAGACTTAAATCATCTTAAAGCATCTTTTAAACCATCATTTGGACCTTTTTTAAGCATAATTTCAAAACTACTTGGAAGAAAAATTTGAAATTGAGAATTTGCATAAAGCAAGACATAATAAATATAAATCCATCAAAAAAATTGTAGGTTGCAATTCATATTTTTTTCAAATATTTATTTCCTAATTCATATTATAAAAATTTTTTAATTACAAATTCGATGTATTTATGTTTGGATTTTTTAGTATTATAACCACACAAAAAATTATCCCATTAGGATTAAGATTTCAGGAGTTATTAATAAAAATATGAAACTTAACATCAGAAGCTCTAAATTTTGAATGTTTATAATTCAGAAACTTATCATCCAAATGGCTTGAAATTTTGTTTATGGACATAGTTTGATATTATAATTAGTTGCAGAGTTAGTAGGGGTGTTTATTTTTTTTCCCCATGACTGTCCATTATTTGCAGTTATTAGTAGGATACATACAGATTCCTTAGTTTTTAACTTTCTGACAGTCTAGCAAAAGGGCAAAATTGTCTTCTCTGTATTTTGTTTTAAAGGCTAAAAAAGATGATTCTTTTGACTACACAGGGTGTCCATTCTCAACGGTGTCCAATGACTAATTCCTAAACCGTTAGTCATAGACACGTAGTTCCAATTACAAAAGTGTTTTAATTGAGATAAAGGAATATTTTAAAAGCAATTTGGGTCAATAAAAACATTTCTTAAAAAATTACGGAATTTAAATTTTTATATGGTCCCTAGGTCCTATAAGTTATATCTAGTAAAATTTTCCTGTTACACTGAAAAGTAAGACAAAAAAAAAGTCTCGTTGTTCTATGATTAAAATTGACCGAGTAATAACTGTTTAAAGTTGGAGCATATTTTTTGCTGCAAATTAGGGGTCATTCACAAATTTAGTAGAAATATAATTTTGTCAGATATATTAAAAAAATTGTTGAGAGTAAAATTAACATTACAATTCAAATTTGAAGTCTTTAATCATTCTGACATATTAATGCAAAATATACAATTTGTAATAAACATATAACAAGGAAAAAAAACAGGATTTTTGTTAACTAAAATGATGAAAATTAACAGTTTTAGCTTTTGATAATAGATTCTTGTGTATTCTGTACTGCTGAATCCGAAATTGACCTCCATTTTTAACCATCCCGTAAAGATTTTTTGCAAATCATAAATTTTAAAGTTAGAAAAAAGAAAAGATAGCGAAAATTTGATACTATAAAATAGATGTCATTGTTGTGTTTTTAAATTTTGATAATTTATTTTTATGTATTTTTTACCACTAAATCCGTAAATGACCTTCATTTTTAACTATCAGGTCAGGATTTTTCGCAAATTGTAAATTTCAAAGTTAAAATTGAACCTCTTCCCCCACTGCATCAAACCCCTCAGCTGTTTAGCTGTAATAATCCCAGTATAAGCCAAAAAATTGAATAAATTATTACATAAAATAAAATAAAAAAAAAATTGTGTATGTTTTATAGTATCATATTTTCTTTATATTTTAACTTTGACATTTACGATTTGCAAAAAAATTTCTAACGTGATGGTTAAAAATGAAGGTCACTTTCGGATTCAATGCTAAAAAGTGCATAAAAAATCAACTATTAAAAGTTAAAAAATACAGTCATCTCTATTTTATAATGTCCAATATTTGTTAATTTTTAACTTTGAAAATTTACGATTTGCGAAAAATCCTGACATGATGGTTAAAAAATTAAGGAAATTTTCGGATTCAGGGCTAAAAAATACATAAATGTTAAAAAATACAACCATCGCAGTCGTGTATTATTTAATCTAAAACTTTTTCTTAAACTTCTTGGCGGTAATCTGTCCAAAATTTTTTGTATTATTCTGTAAAATAAGTATAAATGGTAACCGCCAAAAATCATAATATTAGATTGTCATTGGATTTATGTCAGTATGGGATATTTGAAAGTGAGTTAAAGTTCGAGTAAAAATTTTGAATTGGAAAAACATATATACAATTATTGAAGTTAAATAAAAACTTAAAAAGTAACATAATTTTTGTTAAAAGAAATCATGAAAAGAAACAGTCTCATATCCTTACAAAATAAAACATATGTTAAAATACAATTATTTTAATCAATCTGAAACTTAAAAATTAACTCAATCGTAATGCTTGTACAATTTTTTTCAAAGTGCAGTGAAATACATTCTTCGAATACTTTAAGCGCTTGGTATATGACCCCTTAAATCATGGCAGAACTCATTTGTGTTCAGATGAAGAAAAGTGGTTTAAGTCATGCATTTTTAAAGTTTAATAACTCGGTCAATTTTAGTGTTATTATAACGGGACTTTCTTTGTCTTGCTTGTCAACGTAATAGGAAAAGTTAACTAAATATAACTTATAGGACCGGGGGGCTGTATAAAAATTTAAATTTCATAATTTTTTAAGAATTGTTTTTATTGACCCAAATCGCTTTTAAAATATTTCTTTACCTCATTTAAAACATTTTTGTAATTGGAACTATATCTCTATGACTAACGGTTTAGGAATTAGCCATTGGAGACCATTGAGAGTGGACATCTGGTATAAAAAAAACAAGAACGAATATGAATGTAATCTTTGAGAGTATTAATCATTCTTCAATATATTAAATCAATAGAATTATACTGCTTTAATTGCTTATATTGCAGTGAAATGAGGAGCATAGTAAACATATTAACTCGGGTTTGCCCATGAGAGGGTTAATGAAAATACCTTATGATAGTTGGGTATTTTGTATGACTATCTTCCCTTTCTCCCATCTCTGCCAGACAATAAGTGAATGCATCAGTTTCCTGAAAGAATTTTGATGTGTGGCTATGAATCAATGACCACATCACTGTAGTTTAGAGCCATGATTCAGCACTTTTGTTATAAAGAAAGTGCATCCATGATTGGTAAAAACCAGAGTTCAAGCCAACAGTTGTATTCTTGTGTTTGAGGAAAGTTAGATGTACTTACTTACCCTCTTGTCCTTTTTTTAAAAAACTGCTGTTAAAAGCTTAATGGAAAGATGTTCATTTCTACCTTTGTAAATAATATTATTTTAAATAATATTTTGTAATAAATATTTAACGAAGATTCAGATTTTCAGTTTGCAGTGTGCTCACTGCAAAAAATATTTCTTAAGCATAAGAACATTTCATTTCACATGGGGGCACTGGTCTTCTTGATACTTTTTCTTCCATGGGATGCTGTTTTCTAAAGTGGTAAGCTTCAAAGTTGCTGTGTGATCTGATAGTATTAATCTCATTTCAAGCTGTGGAATTCTCTATGTTACTTTCCGAGCAACAGTGGTCTTCTTTTTTTGTTAACTCATGTGAGAAATGATCATTAAGTTCCTTAATTGAGTCACATATGTCGACTACATTTTTCCAATTCTTTTATGTGACATCAAGATATGTGCATCTCATTAGCTAGTTGGTTTTCGAATGGATCTGTTTATTACCAGGGAAATTTTTCAAAAAATATAAAGTCTGTGCTCTGGCTTTAGTATTTTAATTACTAAAGCCTAAGCACTACTGGATTACTCTATAGCAGTTATGTGAACCTTTTTACGAGTGCATGCCAAAAATTCACAAACAATTTCTACCAACAGTGTGTGTACTTGCCAAACTTTTACGTAAAATAATTTTGCAGCGCACGATGTTTATGTACAAAACACTGGTTAGAAGGCCAGTTGCAGTCATACAGTAATAATTAATATTTAACCCTAGAATACTAGAAGCTCATAATTATCATGACTATGGTATTTTAACGTTATACCTACTATGTCTAGTATTCTAGGGTTAAAAAATATTAAATATCAAAATGCAATTTCTCTGTATATTGGATTCAGCCATTAAACAATTGTACATTCAATGGAGAATTTCTTATGCCTCTTACATATTTTGTTATTTTTATAAATATGCATAGCTTAATTGGGTACATTTGCCCTTTTATTAGACTAAATCTCAAATGAAACTCATGTGAAAGATAGTCTTTTTAAATTCACATGAACGGCTGAATACGCAAACACTGCATAGCTTCACAGGAAAAAAAAAATTATCTTGATGTGTCAATTCATGAAAAAATAATTGCACTATTTGTGATAGTCTGTCCGTATGGAGAAAATTTTTATTAATTAAAACAGAAATATAAAATTTATTTTATCTGTATAATTATTATCAAATTTAATTTTTTCACGCACCTGAGAAATTGCCTTACGTGCCAATTTTAGCTTGCATGCCATAGGTTCGCCAACCCTGCTCTATAGTATATTCTTTATTTTTGGAGTAAGTACTTACCTTTTTCATATTCTATTATGTTGTTATACAAGAATTCAAAACTATAAAATCCATCATTGAAATGGACGAAAGCAGATAAAATTAGGCTCTTGCATTCCCTAACTTTTTTTAACACAAAGGCAAGAAAAATAGGAAGAACTTACAACATTATCATGGATTCTCTTTTACCATTTCAGACACTGAATTTCAAAATAAGCTACAGATTATTTTTGATTAAATTTAGTCACTGTTGCTAATTTACTTTTCATCAATATGCACAGTTCTAAAAAAGAGAAATTTCATTGCATTTTGTCCTTTTTATCAGATTTAAAATCTTTTAAAGACTCTTTCCCCCATCAACTCTGGCTGTGACACAGAAATTTATGAAAGTAATAAAGCAGCAGTCTAACCCTTTAACGATAAAACATTTCCTCTTTCATAAAATTAAACAGCACAGAATTATTTGCAATCCCAAAAACTAAACACTAGTGCTAATATGATAACACCAAACAAGATGGAAAGAATTTTATATTTCTTTTTTGGGATCCATTTTTTTTCACTCCCATTACCTTTGAGGATTTTGAAAATACGAGCATCATGATCTGTAAGTTTAGAGGACACATGACAACTTGGTTAGAAAAATTCAAAAATGGTGCTTCTTCCTTCCAAATTTCTGCGCAGCAAAAGTTTATTTTTGCACAAAGTACTCCTGATGTCTCACTAAGCTTCATATCCAAAGTGAGGTACATCTTATAAAATCATGCTGATGACTCAATTAAGAATCTATGCTTCAATATTTTTTTAATAATGAGGGAAATTGATAGTCCTATTTGCTCGATGAATACTCCCTCATCCACTACATTATTTCCGGAATCAGTGATACCCCCCCCCCCCTCTCAGAATAAATTAGTAGTTTATGGTGCTTCCAATTTAACTGAGTTTAAAGAAAAATTAAAAATATATGGAGAGATTCAGTAGAGTACTGTTAAATTTATGCCTAAGCCGAATTATACTAGAACTGAAACACCCAGAGTTGCTAAGCCTCCTATTGACAAAATTCTTCCTCTTCACATTGTTATTCATGTTGAGTCATTGGCCACAAATCTAATATGTGCCCCACTGAAGAAAAAGAAATTAAATGTTTTGCTTTCAATGGTCATGGACACAAGGTTAATTTTTGTGTTAAATATATGTGAGCCAAGATGCTACACCAAGACACCTATCTACCATCTGATGAATCTGTATACATAAATAAATACCTTAGAAGTTTATAACTGAAATTAGATTTTTCATAAATTACTCACTATTTCCAATATTTCTATTGTCATTGTATGTCCCCTCACTCTCATGCTTGGGGATTTACATCAAATTCTTAAGTCCAATTAATCTTTAGTTGCTTAGACTTTAAAATAACAACCTTTCTTTTCTAAGATCATTTTTGACTAACGTAGAAATTGTTAAAAATATTTTTGAAACTTGTTTATATTAATATATCCCATAACATATACCTCTTTAATTGCCACTACTAACATTATTTTTCAAGGCATGTCTCTAACAAGGAGAGGGCCAACCCTGGTAATCGCAGATTTTGATTACTTTTTATATATGTTGTAGGGTTTAGGCTCCTTAGTGTCAGGTTCAACAGATTTTATACAACGCTTCTTAGTTCTCAAGAAACAGGGGTGTCTAATATTATAACACAACTAAAATACTTTGTAACAAAATTACTGCATTGGTCATAACTCAATCGATACGCTGTCTGTTTGTAGTTCCGAGGCCTCGAGTTCAATACCGGAACGTGCTGCATTTGATTTTCTCATTTTTTGTTTTATAAATATACTTGTATTTATAATTTAATAATCTCATTCTCAATTAAAAATTGTGTATCAATTATAAATTTTAAAAATCTTTTAAAATGATTTAGTTACAAATTAAAAAAAATAAATAGATGGAAATTTATTTTTTTATTTGTAACTAAATCGTTCTATAAAACAGCATAAAACTGTTAATTTTTTTTAATGTATTTCATACATTCTTTATCGATGCAATGATATTGAACAATTGTGTCAATTTGTGATTAAAAAAAAACATTATTTAGGTATTGCCTTAATAAGGGAAGTCAAAAAGGAGGATAATGCTACTCTGTTTTTAAAGAAAGAAGCATAATTATATCAAAAATTAGCATAAGAATTAAATTACAACATATTTTTTTGCATATTAAAGATTTTTAAATTTTTAATATTTTTTTTATGCTTTGAATTATTTTCTTTTCTGATTTATCTTCTTTCTGTTTTAATTTTTATTTTATTTGTAAAAATTATATTTTATTATAACTAGAGGGCGCCACAACAGACTTCGGTTATTTCTTTTTTAGTTTGGTGCAGTTAAGTGGTTTCTGTTTGAAATCTTTACTAAACAAGTGTGTATCATTCTATAATGGTTTATAATCATATAAAAATGGAAGAAGCAAGGCTGTTGTTCAGAGGAAGATCAATCTGAAGTGTCGGGATTCGATGAAAATCAGAAAAGTGATGACACAAATGTGTTAATATATTGTAAAATTTTATTACAAAATAAAGGTTTTTTAACAAATAACCCAGCATCTGAAATATTGTCTGTTTCTATTGCGATGGGGAAAAAATTCTATAATTCGATAGTAAATATGGTATGATTTTGTAACAATTTTCGAATTTTTACTAGTCAATAATAGATCGATTTTTTTAAAAAAATTCTTTAAATGATCAAAAATGTTTAAGAATGGTTTAAAAATTAAAAATGCTAAATAAAACTTTAAATATGTTAACATTATAATTAATGCACAATATTAAAATTTTTAATTGAGATTATTAAATTATAATTACAAGTATATTTATAAATTAAAAAATGTGAAAATCAAATGCAGCATGTTCCGATATTGAACCAAAGTCCTCAGAACAGTGAACAGACACCATACCGACCAAGCTATGAGCAACACAGTAACTTTGTTACAAAGTAAGTATTTCAGTTGTGTTATAATATTAGACACCCCTGTTTCTCGAGAACTAAGGAGCATTGCAAAAAATCCATTGAATCTGAGACTATGGGGCCCTACAACATATAGAAAAATAATCAATATCTGTGATTACCAGATTTGGCCCTCTCCTTGTAAGACAAAATGCAATTACTGCAAACAAATTTCCTATTCACAGTTAATTTCCATTCTTCCATGAGAGATGATTCTGTAAATATTAAATCTTCAGTTTACCCTGTCAATGTGCCCTGATTCCCATGCAATTCATGCAATAGAAATTTCTATAATATAAATGATGTCAATAATGAAAATTATTTTTTCAAGTTCTTTCAAAAATGTCATTCATGATATGTCAATACCTCTAGTGCTAACACCAATTAATTAAGTTGATGCTCAGTCATTCAATTCTGCTGGAATTCCAACATTTATTACTTCCCAGTCATCAGTACTCACTCTACACATTTTTATTATTCCTTTGTGCTTTTATGTAATATGTTTTATATTTTCATCTTTTTGCCACCTACCAATGCTCACAGACCAATTTCATCTCTCACTTATTTTTCTCATATCATATGTCAATCATCACTGCTAACAAATGAATAAGAAACAAATAACAATGGGGAAATTCTACAAGGAAATTTGTAAATTAATCATAGTACGAAATTATCTTCATATAGGGGAGACTAGGGAGGGTTCACCATACGGGAGGCTTGACCCACCCATCAGTTTTCATATTTAAAAGAGTTTCAGGGTTTTATCAACAGATGTCAACGAAAGCTATTGGAATGCTCAAACAACAGTCTTTGTTTCATACATATAATTGAAATAGGTGTGGAAAAAAAAAAACAATTGAAAGGCGTTTTCAACCTAAAAGTTGTGTTTTTTAGAAATATTTTGTAAGCTTTTTTTCAGATAAAATATATTATAGAAATTTAAGCAAGTAAGTTTTAAGTAATGCAGAAATATCGAGCTTTCATTCCAGGCATAAAGATTGTACAGTAAGTTAGGCTTAACATAACAATGTGCTATTCTTTAGAAAAGGACTATGTGGGGAGGGTTGACCAGAGGCTCTAGACTCTCTTAATTAAGTGGTTTTGGAAATCATTTTATTATACACTGTGCATAATGGAAGGTTAAAGGTTATATATAAAAAATAATGTAAATTTATTCTGTGGAGCTACAGTAAAACGGTGTGATGGAAAAGAAAATATTCAAAACTGATACATTATCCACTGCAAGAAAAAAATTAATGGAATATAAATGAGAACGTTGATAGAAACTTTTTTCCATTTAAATATTACTTACAATATGTAAATAGAAATATTGGAAACGTCTAGAAAGTATGAAAGCAGCAGTCTTGCCCTTTCAGGGGCAGTGGTATGTTTATGAAACCCCTTAATTTTAATTCTCAATCGCAACAATGGCACCAAAATTTTGCTAAAAGTTTTTCCGCTTAATATGTATTTTAAATATAGTCTTTTTCTTATTTCCGAATAAATTTGTTTGTAAATTCCAGTGCCAGTCATTTATTTCAACATTTTAGTGGTGAAAGTACTTCGCCCCTGAAAGGGTTAAAATATGTTAATGGTACGTTAAGTACTCATGCGGCTCCAAAAGAACATAGCATTGATCGAAAAACTTTAGGAAGGTATGTTGAAAAATTTCACCAGGATGAATACAGTGAGATGAAGCCAACCTATGTGACAGCTGGAGTTGTCAGGTCGAGTGTAACAAAAAGTAGGACAGTAGCACCTAAATTCGGACATAATACTAACGGAATACTGTCTTACGTGTTACAATTTCACTTTCACTGCTGTACAATTATACCTGCTCAGACAAAATCCTGTTTAAAACAAAATTTTTCTCCTCTGACTTGTGAGTGCATCTAAACAGTTTGTTTAAGCAACATACTTTCAAAAATATTTTCTTATAATATAATTAAAGCATGTAGCATAATGTTATTTTGCTTTTTTAAAATTGACTTTGGATTGAATTAAATCTCTCTTCACGAATATTTCAATATAAAACATAATGGGTCAACCCTCCCATATGCACACCTGCGAACTGCTACGAAAATATCGTAGTTGACCCATTATGACCCAATATGGACCTATAAACTACGATGCTACGAAATTCGGTCTTAAACTACGATTTTTTGCAAAAAACACACGCATATTTTGCTTCTAGTTGCGATTTTTATCCCGCGCAGCAAATTTTTTTCAGGAGTAATTCTGTTTCGAAATTTCCAAAATTTCAAAGTATTCATTTCCGAAAGTTTTAAATAAGTGGCCATTAGTCCGAAAATTCGGACATTAAAAAATGCTCATGGGGGAAAAAAAAATCTGGGCTGCAAAACAAACTTCTTAACATAAAACACTATGCATGTGCATATTAACCACGAGTGAATCGTGTTTCTGTAAATATTTATACAGGAATGCCTTCCCTTAGAAGCAAGGGCGCCATTTTAAAAATTTCTAGAGGGGGGGGGGGGATTCTTTGAGGGGCAAGGTTTGAAATAGTGTGCAAAATCGCACGATTTGCGATAAACTACGCGAATTTCGACAAATGACCACGTAAAAAAATCAATTTCGTCAATTGGTCGCAGAAGAAAATTAATTTCATCAAAGGATTGTTGTAAAAACGTGAATTTTGTCAAAATATCGCAGAAAGAAAACGCTAATTTCATCAGAAGATCAGTAAGAAAATGCAAATTTCATCGAAAGATCAGTAAGAACGCAAATTTCACCGAAAGATCGCAGAAAGAAAACACTAATTTCGTCAAAGGATCGTGGTAAAGAACGCAAAATTCGTCAAAGAATCGAGGTAAAAAATGCAAATTTCGTCAAAAGTTCATAGTAAAAAGTGAATCATAGCAAAGAATCGTGATAGAAAAATGTGAATTACGATTGTGGGGGGAAAATTGTGAATATCCTGAAATGATCGCGGGGAAAAAATCGCGAATTTCGTCAAAATTTACTGCACTGTACTAAAAAAAATTGGAACCAGGCTCCTTTTACAAAAGTAAAAAATACGCTGCGAAACGAGAAGAAACTCTAAAAATCGTACAAAAATTTTCAGAGGAAAAATTTACTATATTGAGTTAAAAGACTGAAACCTTATTCCTTTTACGAATGTCAAAAGATGACTGCGAAACACGAAAAACCAACCAACCAACCTCCAGATTAATTTTAATTTTGTGTGCTATGATTTCTCATTTTCAAAAGTTGGCAGGTCTGCATATGTGGGGAGCCTTGACCCATTATTTTCTCATGATTAAAATCAATCATTTTTCAAATTTCTTATGTATTACACTTATGTAGCAATTTTAATTTTGATAACAGATTGTATATCTAATAAAATCTTTCTTCTATGTTCAATATTAAAAAAATAAAAAATCATTTTCTAAAAAGGTGGTCAACCCTCCCTAGTCTCCCTTATTTTTAAAATTATTATTTGTGCTTCTGTCCTCTGTGTCATTTTTCAAGTATCCTGCATACAACAGTGTGTGTGGTGTTTCAAAAGTGTGCATTTACAAGACATTCTTTCATTAAGTGTTCAACAACAGGCATTTAATGCAAAACATTTTTTGTGTCAGCACTAGAATCCTGCATTGAGTTGGGTAAATCTGAAAGACTACAATTTTTAAGGAAATGCAGTATTAGCAGACCTGCCAACTGCTACGAAAAATTCGTAGTTGCTACGATTTGGACCTATAAACTACGATGCTACGAAAATCGGTCTTAAACTACGATTTTTCGCAAAAAACACAAACGCATTTTTTGTTTCTAGTTGCGATTTTTATCCCGCACAGCATATTTTTCAGGAGTGATTCTGTTGTGAAATTTCCAAAATTTCAAAGTATTCATTTCCGAAAGTTTTAAAAAATTGGCCATTAGTCCGAAAATTCGGACAGTAAAAAATACTCATGGAAAAAAAAATATATATATATGGGCTGCAAAACAAACTTCTTAACATAAAACACTCTCTTTATGTATATTAACCACGAGTGAATCGTGTTTCTGTAAATATTTTTACAGGAATTCGCTTCCTTAGAAACAAGGTTCCATATTTAAAATTTCTGGAAAGGAGGGGGAAGGGTTCATTGAGGGGCATAGTTTGAAATAGTGTGCAAAATCACACGATTTGCGATAAACTACCGCGAATTTCGACAAATGACCGTATAATAAAAAAAATCAATTTCGTCAATTAGTCGCAGAAGAGAATAAATTTCGTCAAAGGATCGTGGTAAAAACGCAGTGCGGGGGATGTTCCCCCCCCCCCCCCGGAAGATTTGAGATTTTGTGTTTTCAATGGTGTGAATTTTGTCAAAATATCGCAGAAAGAAAACGCGAATTTCGTCAAAAGATCAGTAAGAAAAGCAAATTTTCACCGAAAGATCGCAGAAAGAAAACACTAATTTCATCAAAAGGATCGCGGAAAAAAACGCAAAATTCGACAAAGGATCGTGGTAAAAAATCCGAATTTCGTCAAAAGTTCATGGTAAAAAGTGCGGATTTCAACAAAGAATCGTGATAGAAAAATGTGAATTACGATTGCGGAAAAATTGTGAATATCCTGAAATGATCGCAGGAAAAAAATCCCGAATTTCGTCAAAATTTACTGCACTGGGCTAAAAAATTAGAACCAGGCTCCTTTTACAAATGTAAAAAAAAAAAAAACAACAAAAAAAAAAACGCTGCGAAACGAAAAGAAAAGCTAAAAATCGTATAGAAATTTTCAAAGGAAAAAAAATTACTATATTGAGTTGAAAGACTGAAATCTTATTCCTTTTACGAATGTCAAAAGATGGCTGTGTAACACGAAAAACCAACCAACCAACCTCCAGATTAATTTAAATTTTGTGTGCTACGATTTCTCATTTTCAAAGGTTGGCAGGTCTGTATTAGACTGATCTGAGAACACGAATATCTCTTAGAACATGTAATCGAGTGTTGATATGTTTCAAATAGGAGAAAGGAATTTAGTTAAAAGCTAGATCACAATGAAAGAACATTTGGCATGTTAATGATCTGTGACACCTGGTACAATTTGCAGCCAGGGGCGCGCCGACCCAGTGTGCAAAGTGTGCACCGCACACAGGCGCCAGAATAGTAAAGGCGCCGAATATTTTAGGCGAAGCTGAAATATTTAAAAAGCTTTTATCCAATTTAAATTTATTAAATTCAAAAGTGGGTTATTTATGATTTCATTTTTATTTTTAATATATATAAAATCTGCAGATGCTCTTCAGCGGCGTAGATTTTATGAGGGGGGGGGGGGGGGGGTAAGTGTCAAAACGAAAGACGCCACAGTGTTGAAAGTTCACGGTCTAAGGTCGCCACCGAAGGTTTAAGGGCGTCGTAAAGCGCCTGAAATACATTAAAAAAGGCTAGAAACATTAAAAGTTCCGAACCTTTCAGAAAACAGTGTGCGCGCACTACAGCTGGTTGCAAACATGGAAGTGCTCCATTATTCAAATGATGGAATGTATACGTAACACTTCTATTTTACTGGTAGTATTGGTAGCGATACACATACAGACGATATATAAACTGGTAGTATATTATACACGGTGTCCACTCACATCGGTATCCAATGGCTAATTCCTACCATTGGAACGTCACGGAAGGTACTCATTCTTTCCATATACATTTGACATTATACTGTTGGCTTTTCTTAATGCGAACTTGGATAATTTGAAATGCTAGTTATTTTTTTAATTATCTAGTTAGTTTAGAATTTAAGATTATTCGTTTTGAAAGTTGTATTTAAAAACACTATATAAAAAAGACTAATTTTCGAACAACTTGTTTGGATAATTTGAAGATAATGAGTTCTTGCGAAATTTTTTAGACTCTGCAGGGACACGTCAGAAAAGTGTAGTTTTATATTATGTATTTTTAATTTTCTCGAAGAAATCATGTTTAAAAATTGAAATTTAGTTGGTTGGTTGCTAGTAAATAACAGCAATGACGTGTTTTAATGAATGAAAGAAATTAAGTATTTTCTTAATCGTGTAAAAGCAAACTACAGATATATTTGTGGGTTTTTAAAGTGAATAGTGTGAATATATCCTGTTTCGCTCTGCTAAATCATTTATTTATTTTTTATTGAACTCACAAAAATATTTATCTAGGCATTGTTTACTTTCATTGGCAGTATTAAGATGAAATATAGTGTTATATTTCCACAATTTTCTTTAATATGTAGATTTTCAATAATTCAAAATTTATATAATTTGAGCATTTTACATGACTGACTGTGGAGTTCAAATTAGCAAGAACTGGATGTATTTTATTTTTAAATTTTCTAAAGTTTTCACAAAAAATTAAATTTTCACTTTTTTCAAATTTCGTTAAAGAAATTAATTTATATATTTTTTTGTAATTCTACATTTTCTTACAAAGTTAATTTTTAATTAAGGCAATAAATCTACATTATATTCACTATAAAAAATTGGTGTATATGCAGTAGAGTTCCGATTATCTTAGTTAATATGGGTCAAGTTCACCTCGGATAAGCAAAAAACTCTGTTAATCTGATTTATATAAATCGTCATTAAGGCTGTTATCAAATCTAAAAGGGCAACCTTCTGACATAAGTTTTAATTTATTTTTGTTCGGAAATGCATGAAACTAGCAGGTGTTGTTCAGAAATTATGTAATTGAACCGTGTTTTCCGTTTTTCTTTTTTGCAAACGCAATAGATCTTTCAGAAAATAGCGTCAAAGTGAGTGTTTTGAACTGAATTTCCGCGCGAAACATGAATGAGCACTCAAGAAAGGGTGAAAAACGTGTTTGTCACGTAATCAAAATCGTTTATAACTCAGTAGGTAATTTATTTATCAAAAAATGGAAAACACAGTTCGATTCCAAATTGCTTCCATGGTCAGGCTTTCCAATTTTATATCTTTCTGTTGAAAAATTAATTTGTAAATGTGTCAAAACGTTTTGCGCTTATTTGTTGAGCAGGGCAGTTAAGAGCAGACTTAACTAAGGAGATGAAATATAAATTTACACACAATTTATTAATTTTTATGGTACTACTTATAGTTCTTTGATGTAAATTACATTGCTTTTATAAAAATTGGGAATCAAATTGTTCATTTGAAGAACTCCTTGATAATTTTTGTTGGCTGGATGGTAAACGTTTCTTTGCTGCAATAGCATGCCATTTTATAGTTGCCATCTTGTAAGTTTTTCCTTACCACTAAAGCTTAGTAAATTTTGCCTAATTCAATCGCGGAAATTTAGCAATTTTTAATGATTAAATAAGGCAAAAATTTCTAAATTGTAATGGTAATAAAAGTCCGTACAAGTTGGCAGCTATACCATTGTATTGGTGTCATCGGAATTGTAAGCGCATCCTCTTCTTGGAGCTCAATGTATTTAATAGTTCTTTCAATCGCATTCAAACTTTCGGAATGCGTCATTTCTTTTTGATGGACACCGAATTAATCATTAGGAAACAGACAATGTCAATAAACAATAAAGTGCTGAGTGAAAATGAAAGAGTATCGTACAAATTTAGAACTCTGATTTTCTTATAAGAATGGGAAAAGACGACCACAATGTATTTTCAGTAACTAGGTTAAGCAGTATAAGTATTTTTAAAATTTTTGAAAAGTGCTTCTTTGATTTTGGTATGTCTATCTCTACATCTGTCCGTCTTTTCGAGCTTTAATTTTCGCAGATACGCTTCGATTGCCATGAAATATATTACATAAGTTTTCTATTGAAATTATATATCTATTTATAGATCTTTTACTGGAACACAAAATAATTCGTATGCATTACGATCGGGGGTGCACTGGTGCCGAAATGCCATTTCTGTATTTATTTTCTTTACTTTGAAAGAAAAAAAATTTCTTTCTGATAAAATATGTATTATTTTAATATTAAAATAAAAAGATCGTCCAGACATTTAATTATGCTATTGTATTGTATGATTATTGTATTTCGTAGTGAAAGATGTAATTAAACTATAAAAAACAAATCGTAAGAAAATAGTCTAATCTTTTGGAATTCTGTTGGCAAATTGACAACAAAATAAATTGTTAAAAATCTAATTCATGAAAAACAGTTAACCCTTTTTGGTTGACATTGCATGTCATACGTTCAGCTATTTGGCGCAGCTTCCATGCGACGAAGAGAAAAATTGCATCGTTGAAAGAGAAATCGTCGCTAGTTACACATCGGTTTATATTCCGCAATTATTTTTCCATATTTCTCAATAATATATTGCTAAGAGATTGTGTAACTATAGTCCTGCTATTTTGTTTTTAAGTCGTACTTTTTTTTTCTGTTATGGCAGCTTTCTTTAGTTATTGTTGCATGTGAAAACAACTTTCCTGATGGATTCAGAGAGTAATTTCACTACAATCAGGGTATAATAGGTCTCAGTCAGGGTATAATACTTTTCATTTATTCACTGATGACATTTATCCAGTCTGGTTAATCAGAAGACAATGATATGAGCTCAATTGGCTCTGGGTAGAACAAAAATCAGTATGCCCCGCTCCTCCCCGCTTCAATTTTACAGAAAACTTTAACTGAATAGCCCCACCAGTGGCTGAGAGGCTCTGCTTTCGAAGCTGGTAGACGGGAGGTGCTGGGTTCGAACCCAATCGCGCCCGTCGGCCTAATCGTTCGGAGTTTCGTGGTTTTCTTCGAACCTTGGATTTCCAAGCGTTAATACGGATTAGGTTCCCTTAGAAAGACCCCCACGAAGGGCACTCCCCCCTGGGCTTATATCCCTCGTGCAGATAAGTGGCCGTCATAAATACAACCAACTTTAACTGAATAAATTTGATAAATATATTTTTTTAATTTAATGCTGGGGTGCATTGCACGAAAAACTGGAGATCAGTGAACGGGATATTACATGTACGACCACAAGTAGGTCAAGAAAAAGCTGCTTGCTTGCTTACTAACAAAAATATTTTGCGTTTTCGTATTCAGGATATATAAATTTTCAGCAATAAAATTTTTTTATAATTGGAAATTCAAAAAATAAAAAAATACGTCGAAGAAGGAAGGTTAACTCTTTATGTACTGAATTATGAATTCCTAAACATTTTATCTTCGAAAGCATTTTTCGTGAATTTTTGAAACTACATTAGAAGATTTATATAATAATTTAATAAATTTTTGAAGGGTTGGAGAATTTAGAAAGATTAATTATATTTGAATTCATATGGATTTTATGCAATATTTATAACCCCACTCAAATCTTTGATTTTAAATATTTTTCTTAGTATTTTGTAAGAATTAGGAAATGTACAAATATTATGTTCTTACAATAGAAACATACAAATATTTCGGAATTGAATAATTACCCCCCCCCCCCCCCCCCAACGCCAATAAAGCTGAAAAGATGCAAAGGCAAAAGAATTCATCCTTTAAAAAAAATGTTTGTTTTGTGTAACCCATAATGCTTTTGGAACAAGATAAAATAATGCATCTATAACTCATTCTAAACAGTATTACTACTAATCGATTTATTAAATAAGTTTTATAACAAGTTACTTTAATGGTACTTATATGTACCATCAGTAGAAAAAGGGTTAAGCATGTGACATGGTAAAGGTATGTTTTGCTTCTTAACAATGTAAACGTCGAAATGTATGTACAGTCGTGGGGAAAAAAAAGTAAACACCCCCTACTAACCCCTCAACAAATTATCGTAGAATAAATTTAATGGTACTGAACAATTGGAAATAAAGTATACTTTAAAATGATGTACATAAAATTTGCTTAGGGGCCATCTACATATTAAAACCAACCCAAACTTCATTTTTTTCAATAGCAGTACACAATTCTGGCAGCATAAAGGAACTCTATACCCTTCAATTAGTCTAAAAACAAATTTTTATGCAATTAGTACCATAAGATTCCAAGAAATTAATTGTTTTAAAACCAGCGTACTTTAAGGGCTGTATCCAAATTGAAGTTTGGTACTCGATAGTTAACCGAAAGAGCCCCCTTCTTGATCAAGGCATCTTAAGCACCACTCAAGCAGTCAAAGAAGCCTGCTAGATTAAAAGATAGCTTAAGAAATTTCAAAATATTTAGTCACTTCTATCATAGATGGCCCTTTAAACCATCATTTTGCCGTTTTTTAAGCATAACTTGAAAAATGTGAAATTTTGGATTTCCATAAAGCAGGACTTAATAAATCTAAATCCATAAAAAAAATGCAGGTTGCAATTCATATTTTTTTCGAATATTAATTTAATATTTAATATTTCATATCATAAAATTATAAAAATTGCAAATTCAACGTATTTATGTTTGGGTATATTAGTATTATTGCTACACAAAAAATTAGCACATTCGGAGCATAATTTTAGGAATTATAAATAAAAATATTAAAATGTAATTTAACATTAGAAGCACTAAATTTTGTATGTTTATAATTCAAAAACTTATCATTCAAATGACCTAAAATTTGGTATCTAGACATAGTTTGAATCAAAGATTTGAAATATCTCGTTAAAATTGGGTATTGCCATTGAAAAAAATGAAGTTTGGGTTCGTTTTAATATGTAGATGGACCCCTAAACATATTTTGCATATGTCATTTAAAAGTAGACTTTATTTCCAATCGTTTGGTACTAGTAACTTTCGTCTACGATAATTTGTTAAGGAATTAGTAGGGGGTGTTTACTTTTTTTTCCCACGACTGTACATTTTTCATAACTATTGTTATATATAGTGAAAATCAAACGTTCCGAGACTGGGACATTTACGAATGCACGCCTAATTATTATCTACGTGTGGTAATTATTTAAAGTGCATCTTAATTGATGCTACATTATTTCAAATGAAATGAAAGTAGCATAACGTACTCCTGTGTATTTACGCACACCATAATTTGAGAAAATATTTTTCTAGGTTTACGCATATATACTGCATTACGAGCACCCCTTTCTTTGTGTCATAGTGCTACCATTGATTAATTCTCACAGTTCTATTTCCAAATTAAAGTTTATTTGAACTGTTTTAAGTACAAATATAAATAAAGATGAACTCTTAAAAATTCGACGAGAGGTGGTAAAAGAAGCTAATTTCTCAGGAGGTATGCCAATGTGGGGGCAGGTAATTATTTAATAGCAGCTGAAGAACTTACATTTTAGGACTATCCGTTATTTACATAGCTGCCAACGTTCCTTATTTTTAAAGTCAAGCAAAATATTTCGAATCAAAAATTTAATTTAATAAATGAAATAAAAAATAACTATAGAAACAACGCACATTTCCTTAAATAAGTATTCTGGTTCCAAATTCGTTTATTTGACATGGAGAAAACCCCTGGAGATTGGCTTGTCAGATATGCATTTATACCCATTAAATATATATATATATATATATATATATATTTTTTCTTGTGGGGGGGGGGGGCTTAGTGATATGGGGCGATAGTGATATGGAAGTTCTGCACACAGGCGCCGGATACTGCTGGCGCGTCCCTGTTTGCAGCTTTTCATCTAAAACACTGCCTGAAAGCTGTTGCAAGCAAATGCAAACACAGTGGCTTTAGTTTTCCAATGTGTTATTGGTGGAATTGTGAGGATGCTCATTATTTTAAATAGGTCTACAAATAAGTAGTACTTGGTAGTAAAATTTCTTGGGGATAATGGAATTGAACTCTTTAATGACTTCTAAGTTTCCCAGGCTCCAGTCCTATAAAATTTTATAAAGTAATCAATAAAAAAATAACTTGTGTAAAAAGGGATTTATCTAGTATCATGGAATGAAAACTCATTGTTGTGGATTAATGGGACATTACCTATTAGTCTTTTTTTTTTTTTCATTTTTAAGAAAAAATTACAAATGGGTATTTCCTGAAGAGGTAAAACAATTAAAAAATGAATTAATTTGTGAATTAATTTGTAAATTGATTTCTAGAACTGAAAGGTGTCATTTTTGTTACAATAAATCTTTTTCTAATAGTTATGTTTATTTATATGTTTACCAGTGTTTTGCTCCCTACTAAATATATATATATAAATTTATTTCTGAAATGATTCAATTTCAATACACATGAGTAAAAATGGACTTATATGATGAATAAAACTTCTTTATTGTTTGTGGTAGAAAAGAGATTCATCTTTTAAGGAAGCAAAACATTCTTATTCTTACAAAAATTCAAATGTTTATGACCGTTCTTAAAAAAACAAAACTACAATATAACGAAAGTAAAAACATACTCTTTATAACATTGTCTTTTAGCAATCAGCGTGGTCTTATGTAAATAGGGGAGACTAGGGATGGTTGACCCACTTTTTACAAAATGATTTTTTATTTTTAAAATATTGAACGCAGAATAAAGTTTTATGTATCATTTTATTCGTTATACAATCAGTTATCAAATTAAAATTGCTACATAAGTGTAATATATAAGAAATTTGAAAAATGATTGATTTCAATCATAAGAAAATAATGGGTCCAGGCTAGAGGTCTGCACGGGCCGGAATTTCCAGGCCCGGCCCGAAGGAAAGCTATTTTGGCCCGGTGTAAAAATTGAAAGTTCGGCCCGAGCCCGGCCCGGCCCGGCCCGTTTACAGTTTTACCGTTCTCGGCCCGGCCCGTACAAAATTCAGTGAAAACAGGCCCGGCCCGACTAAATTTCTACAAAAAATTCCGTTTTTTCTCGACATACAATTAAGATTCTTTTAATGAACAATACATGCATATTTATGGGAACATTTTACAGTATATTTTAAATTACTATGTGTTCGCAAAAAAGAAAACACACAATAGTAAACGTTAACGATTACTTACAGTGTTTTAGTCAACGTCTCTACAGACGTTTCCAAATTTAAATAAGGGTTCATTAAAAGATTATTGTGGTTTAGAATAAAGGGTTAAAAAACATGATAACTTTTGAAGCTTATAATAAAAGGTAGATTTGTGAAAATATTTCTGTCATTTTTAAGGCTTTTCTCAAATCCAAAGGAGCTACATTTTGATACATTTATGAATTCATTTCTTTTCGGAAACGCATGAGATTGGCAGGTATTCTTATTCAGAAACCATGTAAATGCCATTTTTTTCTTAGATAAAAGTAATATATCTTTCAGAAAATACTGCCAAAGTTAGCGTTTTGAATCTAATTTCCGGAAGCGATAGCACAGGAAAGGAGAAAACGTACAGTCACGTGACAAGAGTCTTATCTCTGTACGTAATTTATGAAAAATGGAAACGCTATTCGATCTCAAATGCCCTCAATACTCAGGCCTGTCAATTTTATGCCTTTATAGTTAAAAATGAGTCAGAAAATGTGCCTGAGATTTTCGCATTGTTGAGCAGTAAATATGAGAACCACCTTAAGGTACATTTCCAAAGATACTGTTAACAGAATTTCATTATCGCTATTAATACTTTTACAAAACATAATGCCTGTCCTACACATGCTGAGAACGATTAAGACCAGTTCCGTCCCGGCACAAGTCTGCTGAAAAAATTAAACCCGGTATCAGGCATCATGTAACTGTACGATGCCGATCTCTATGATGGACATGTTACATTTCTGTATTGATGTTGTTAAACTCGCATCGGCTCGTAACGCACATTTATACTTCTCGAAAAAGTCATATTCATTGGAAATGACCTCGTATTTTATCTGCTCCTCTCAAATTCTTATATCGGGCCGATAGGCCCGATTAATTTTTTTTTATCGGCCCTGCAGGCCCGTTCAATTTTTTTGCCGGCTCGGCCCGTTTATTCTGTCTGTCGGCCCGGCCCGTTGAAAAATTTGTCCTAATTCTACCGGCCCGTTTGAAAATTCTCCATTCCGCCGGCCCGGGTACGGGCCTCGGGCCAAGCCCGGGCCCGTGCAGACCTCTAGTCCAGGCTCCCCACATACAGGAGGCTTGACCCACTATAAGGGAGGCTTGACTCGCTTTGTTTTATATTGAAATATTTGTGAAGAGAAATAACTTTATGCTACATGATTTAATTGTTATGAAAAAAAAATATTTTTGAAAATATGAGGTTTCAACAAACCTGTTTAGGCGCAATTGCATGGCAGAGGGGGAAATTTGATTTTATGCAGGATTTTGTCCGAGCAGGTATAATTGTACTGCAGGGAAAATGAAATTTTAATATTTAAGACATTATTCCGTTAGAAACAGGTTCTGTTTTCATAGGGTTTCATATATTATTAAGTCCGGTAGTAGCAACTGTCGCACTTTTTATTTGTCTCCTTGCCCTACTTCTGTGACATGCGATTTGACAACTCTAGTTGTCACATAGTTTGGCCTCATCTCACTCTATACATTGTGTTGAAATTTGTCTACATATCTTCCAATATTTTTTTGATTCTTGCTATGTTCTTTTGCAGCCGCATGAGTACTTAACTTATCATTAACATCTTTTAACCCTTTCAGAGACAAAGTACTTTCAGTATTAAAATGTTGAAATAAATGACTGGCACCGGAATATACAAACAAGTTTATTTGGAAATATGAAACAGGCTATTTTTCACATACATATTAAATTGAAAAGATTTTAGCAAAATTCTGATGCCATTGTGGAATTTGGGAATTAAAATAAAGTGGTTTCATAAACATGCCACTGCCCCTGAAACGGTTAAGACTGCTGCTTTCGTACTTTCTAGTATTTTCCACTGTTTCTATTTACCTATTGTAAGTAATATTTAAATGGAAAAAAGTTCCTATCAACTTTCCCATTTATATTTCATTAATTTTTTTTTGTGTGGTACAAATAGCAATTTTTTACATCTTTCTTTAATCAGTTTTAAGCGTTTTCTTTTCCATCACCCCATTTTACTGTCCCTTTGCAGAATAAATTTACATTAGTTTTCATATATAACCATTAATCTTTCATTATGCACAGTATATAATAAAAAGATTTCCAAAACCCCTTAATTAACACATAGCTGACGGGCAATTTTTATAAATCTGAATTTTAAAACAGTAGAAGCTCCTCCCTGTTCTGAAAGTCTTTTGTAAATTGGTGTTCTAGATAGGTTTCCCAAGTTTATGCATCGGTAAATATCTTTCAATGAACAATCTTAATAAAAAATCTCTTATAGTCTAAAAAAATATAGACAACATGATATAAATTCATTTTCTGTAAGATAGAAGCCACACTCTTAGTCAATGATGTTTTTAAATGAAAACTAGAATTGTCGTTTCCCACCGTGAATATGTTAAAGAAGCCTTTAACATGTGGTCAACCCTCCCTCACATTGACTGGGTCAAACCTCCCCACATAACCTTTTTCTAAAGAATAGCACATTGTTATGTTAAGCATAATTTACTGTATAATCTTTATGCCTGGAATGAAAGCTCGATATTTCTGCATTACTTAAAACCTACTTACTTAAACTCCTGTGATATATTTTATTTGAAAAAAGCTTACAAAATATTTCTAAAAAACACAACTTTTAGGTTGAAAACACCTCACATTTGATTTTTTCCACACCTATCTCGATTGTATGTATGAAACAGACTGTTGTTTGAGCATTCCGGTAGCTTTGGTTGACACCTATTGGTAAAACTCTGAAATTCTTTTAAATATGAAAACTGATGGGTGGGTCAAGCCCTCCCTAGTCTCCCCCTATATTTCTTTTGAATTAAACTTTTTTTTAAGTTTCTGGCTTTACAAAAAGAATTATCTAGTGACTAAAATACAGCATACCAGAGTTGGACAGTGTCAAAAAATACAAGTATTTGAACTACATTTTCAAAATACATTTATATTTTGATAATGTATTTTCTATTTTCACAATATCTTTATCCAGATTTCAAAGTGTTGTTTATACCACAGATCAGTGACTTGCGACAAGGAAACACATGCTTTGTTTCCTTGTTGTTTTCCTCTATTTAGGAGCCTTAGACTTCGTTTCTGGAAGTTAATATAAAGAGATTTTCAACTTTTGGTATGATAAAGGTGTTAATGAATAGGATAGCTTCTGCAGAGGCATTTTTGCTGAATGGTTACAAAAATAGTTTGATTTTTAACATTCTATAGGAATTACAAAACAATTATTGTGTGATAGACTGTAAAGATTATTCAGAGTTTTGCTATGTATTGAATTTTAAAGTAAGTTTGAAATGTAATGCAGTTAGTTGTTGCAAAGGCTCACGAAAAAAATGTATAATGCTCTCTGTGAAAATGTACCAAAAAACAAACTTCTAAACTCATTTAAAGGTAAGATTTTTACTCTTGTACATCAATTTTAACATTATTTTTCTCAGTCCCTTGACATGAATTAAGGACTAAGAATGGAAAACACTGAAAGCCCAAAAGAGGAAATTTTTCAAGAAAGCGAAAAAAAAGAAGGCGAAAGCACAACATTTGCCACGTTTGATGTAAAAATTTCAAACTTGTTTGAACTATTACTACTAGCGTTAGCACTTCAAGTGTTCTCCAGTTTGTTAAGCTTGGCACTTACGACATATTTTCGTTAAAAAAAAAAAAAAAGATTTTCGATTTTTTGGTACTTTCAGTGTTTTTTATTCTTAGTCCTCAATTGTACTGAGGCTTCACTATGATTTGCCATATCCTTGATATACGTTTAATTGGGTGGGAATTTTATAATGAAAGTAATTCTATTTATTGATATACTAGGCAAATGTTCATTAGCTGTATTATTCCCCTTTCACAAGAAAGTACCTGTCAATCTTGTGCTGTAGTCCAAATATCCCATTACCTTCAAATCGGCTTAGAACAGAAGTAGGAAGTTTGCCACATCTCCATCACTTTAAAATATGATAATTAAATATTTTAAGTATATATTTTATTAAAAACTTTTACTAATATTTTTCTTTTTTTTATAATCAAATTAACAAAAATATAAAACAAAGAAAAAAAATACCTCTTTGCTTTTTGGAATTTGCAAATAATAAACTAGTAAAAGAAAGTATTGTATTCCATATAAAAATTGCATAATCCCCTTTCCCTCCCCCAATCAAAAAAAATGCAAATGGTATTTCAAAAATTAAGTTAATCTGAATGGGAAATCAACAAACTGAAGAAACATGTGTGTAAAGTTTAATTTTAATGTAAAACTTGTCCTTGATTTTTTTATTATTATTTTTTTTTTCATTTAATGACTTCTTATGAATAATAAAGATAACAAGAATGTTTTTGTAAGTCTATTTTAAGTTCATACTATTAGTCAATCTGAAAAATAAATTTCTATCAGTATTTTCCAAAAGGAAAAGTTGTCCATTCTTTTTTGTCATCGAAGGATTCTGCCTGCTTGAAACCCCATTTAAGATGAATGTAAAATACACTTAGGGTCCTACCCCTGGTGAAAAATTCTTAGTCCTTCTTTATCTTAGTGGTTTATTTTAAGTCACTTACAAAAACAAAATATATATATACTATATATATTTTTTACCGACCATCAGAGGTAAAGAAAATTTAGTTAATTCAATTTCTAATTCTAAAGTTTTGAAAGTTAGTAATTTTTAATTTGTCAAAGATTTTGAAATTAAATTTTGTCTAAGAATGACTCTAATTTAATTGATCCCTTAAAAGTATTTAAAAATTCAAATGAATAACTTTGAGAATTTTCATTTACCCTTGCATAAAGTTTTCAGATAAATGATTTTTAAAAAAAAAGTTTAAATACTGCATGTTAAATTAAATGACAAATAGAAAAGTAAAACACAGTTAACCATCAGTGGTTTCTGTTGAGAGACGTAAAGATTATTGACAGAAACTTATTTCATTGCAACCTCTTATTTTTTCAGTAAATGGACTGGACACATTCAAGGGTATAGTGCTTTCTTCCCTCCATCTACAACGAGTATATCATCCATAAAATAGACTCTAATAAGAAAAGGTGTTCCCAAGTGCCAACTCGTAAAGTGTCCAATATTTTTACTACTGAGTATATTAAATATTGGACTTTTGGTTATAATAAAAATCAGATACAAATAATATTATCATTTATAGATCTTCTGTAATTGGATCAATTGGAGGATTTTAGATAAAACAGCTAGATGCATAATTAAATTATTGAAACTAGGTTTTTTTTTTTTTTTTTTATGAGCCAATTATATAATGGTATCCTAAGTGACATTTCTTTGCTTATCAGCAATGTTAATCTTGGTTTTGGGCTCAATTAAGGAATATTAGCTCCTATTACTTACCAATTTAGTTTTAAAATTAAAATTTATAAGTCATAAGCTAACAATATTATTATCATTATAAATCTTAATTAGGGCTTCAATTGCTGCACTACTATATTATTTAAAATTGGCATGTTCATGTATTTTTGAATATTGAAAGATTGGTTGATTCTCCCCGTTTTCTTAAAAACTATTTTAGATATCGGTATCCAACCAACTGCAGATTGTAGCCAGAAATATTCTCTATCCGCCCCTTGTATGTTTAGTGTTGGTTATGCAACTGTTTACCTATTCCGGACAAACATGCAAACAGACAAATATATTTTTTTATGTTATTTTGACTACCTTTTATCTAAATAGTCGATTGAACATAGAAATCTATGTTTTTCTAAAAATCACAAACACTCTGATTTTATATAGATGATGAAATTCAACTATGAATATTTAATTTTAATGCAGTGGCTTCCTGTAATAACCAAACTGCTTTTGTGTCTATCTTGACATTCAGCTTTCATAGCCAGTTTCTCCCAATAAATGCAATAGGAACACCAGCTTTTTTTTTTTTTTTTTTTCGTGATAACATGAAAAGTCATTTTCTTTTTAAGTAGATAAGAGTAGCAGTTTGAGATAATTTTAACTTTTTTCAAATCCCTGAGAGTTCAAATTAACAAGCATCAACTGTACTTTGAATAACTAAATGCAATTTTTTTTTTTTTTTTTTTCCTGTTCATTATGATTTCTCCTTCTAAGTATTTTTAGATGAAAAAGAAAAGTCATAAGACAAGGTTGGTTCATCATAGCCCTAGGCTCTTGATTGGGTCAATGCCAGCCCAGCTTTTAAGATAATACTGGTCGTAAGAGTGCTTATTGAAGTTTCAAGAAAGTTAGAATATTGAATATATGTAATATGTATTAGCACTGTAGTATAAATGTGCAAAAATTATCTAAGAAATTTTGTATTTCTTAGATTGTACTAGAAATAAAATCAATGTAACTTGAACATGTTTGGAAGGATGTTAGAGCTAATTTGAACATCCTTAAAACAGTGTTGATACAAGATATTGATAATTACATTAGTGCAGCAACTCCATTCGGTGCCTATATCAAAATATGTTTGTGGCTTGACAGTTGGTGTTTGTGTACTGTCCACAACACTGTTTCTCAGGCTTTACATGGGTATTCAAACCACTCTTGAGGCTGTTCTTAAGTCTAAGCTGCCTACTTTCTGACACATTCCAAAGTCATTTTCATTCATAAACACATAAAATTCAGTTATTATTCAGATACAAAGCAATTAAAGTGTATTTTTATTTTTCCTCTAAGGGCAAAGGATATTTCAGAAAATAGGTGTCAAATTTTCCATTTTAATCATTTTGGGGACAAAGGAAAGGACATCATCAGGGAATAATTTATTATGATTTAATATGTATCCCATTCCCAGGAAGTCAAAAAACACTATTTGATTTACAAACAATTATAAAAGTAATGTCAGCAAATTTCACGCATTAATGAATTAAATTTGTGAGTGTGTCAGAAAATTTCAATTTTTTTTTCTTCACAGAACAACCATAAAACATATTTATTAATGTAAAATGCATACATAAAAATACAAGACAAAAATCTGTATAAAATGTTTTATTTTTCACTTTTAATGTTTAGTTCACATTTTTTCCCAGCTACCATATGTTCATATAGAAGCTTTAAATGTCAATTATAGAAATAAACAGGAAAAAATAGTGAACATAAAATTTTTACAGTCAAATTATAAAATATCAAATGCAAGTTATAAAATTTAATGACAGTTTTTATGAACAAACAAAAAAAAATAAAAAATAAAAGCAAAAACTTATTCTAAAATATGGCCAATAGTCTATTACTTTCCTCTAAAAACTGGTAAAAATGTTAATAAATTAAAACTAAAATGAGGTATTTAATTCTGTGATGTTTTAAAAATTAAATGTCATACTCTTTTCACCAACAAAACTATGGTGATATACATTTGCTTCTAAATAGTACTATCTTCATTAGTAACATCTTCAGATATGGCTTTTCAACATCATATCTTTATAGGTGAAAGGTATAAAAATATAGTTAGCTATAAGGAAGTAAAATATAGTAATTAAAAAATAAAATAATGCTAGCTCCATAAGCTTATATCTTTCTTCCATGTATAACAAGTGAACTTTTAAAGGATACTTTATCAATCTTTGCAGTGTTTTTTGACATTGTGGAATAGCAGCGTATACTAAGTAACAACTGAAAAGAAATGCTATGTAGCTCGGTTTAAAAAAAAAAACATTCGCTTCTATGTAACACACATTCCTTTTTTTTTCCAGAGAAAAAAAGTAAAAAATAATATTTGTAACATTTTATAGAAAAACTTTATAAAATAATAATGTTAAATATTCAACATGGCACAGCCAATGATTAGATTCATAACAGATGAAAAAACATTCTTTCTTAAATTAACCGAGCAACATAAGAATACGCTGCTGTCATAAACCTCGTAAAGTGACTTTTAATTAACATCGCAACATTTATACATATACACGAGATTTATAGAACAACGTTTAATACTTCAACTCTGCAAAAATGAGTTTGGCACAACAATTTCACAATTGTGGCTTTGTTTTTAATAACACAGATTCATACAGAATTACAGTTGGACACAATGAATTTCTGGGGATTGATCTGTAATTATTTATACACATATGTAGATATATATATATTCTGTCAGATGTCCAAAAACTTTTATATTAGATACAGTAAGTACTGCTATTTTATGAACACTATTGCACCACCAGGTTTAACATTTAAATAATTTGCATATATACATCATTTAACATTTTTTGGCAGAAACTCTTCAACACAATATAATAACATGAATAACCAAAAAGAAATATGTATTTTAGTGTCTCATTTAGTTTAACAATACCAGCATATTCTAAAATTTGTAACAAGCAAAAGATGTGTTTATGTCATCTTTTAGAAATTTAAAATTGTAATGGAAGCAAATGTTTAGAAATATATTTTTTATTTATATTTAAAACATTTATATGTACTATTCTGATTTGAAATGCTTCTGAACAGAATTTTTATCTCTCACAGTTGATGGAATAAACACACCTTTATTGTTTGTTTTATAGTTTAGAATGTAATTATTGGTGCATACAGAAATTAAATAGATCATATTTAGAAAGAGCAAAAATATATCACAAATTCATTTCAAGTTAAAACCTAATTTATTTTTTAATTAACAATTTATGGGTAATTTTTTTCTAATGCTGTTGCTGATGGAAACCAAACCAAGGGTTTTATAAATTTAGACTAATACACAAAAATATTCTTAATACTTTATCCTACTTAAATTATATGCTTGTAATTTATTAGGAGTCTTTTTTTTTTTTTTTTTTACAAATCAATAAACAATTTATTAAAAATAGTTTTTGAAATCATATTTTACAATTTACTGAATTAGTACTGTGATTTAAAAGTAGAGATCGACCGAAAATTAGATTTCGGCTCAAAATCTGAGTTCTGCTGAAAATTCATTTTTGGCAAAAATGCTGCTGAAAATTTGGCCAAGCCAAAACTATCTGTATTCCAAAAATCTCGTTTCTTCCTCCAGAAATTTTCAACATTACTCATTGGTTTGAGTGGTATCGGCTCATATGAGACGCTATTTATTACTATAAACTTCAATGTATATAATTATCAATCATCACTTACTCAAGATGTGACTGCAAATTATGAAGAAAGCAATTCATATATGTTTAAATTTTGAAGACACTTTTCATGTACTCATTAAAAGCTGCAGGCTTAACAGTAACAGAAAATTTTTAGTTTGAAACCGCAGAAGTGTTCCGAATACTCTTTGAGAAAGTTCTAGTATAACAGATGATCATTTACAAAAATCATTATAAAAGATAAATCGAGGTATGCATACCTAATACGTTTTTTGGTTAGATAAACTTCGTATAATTAGAAAATCATTCTGTGTTGTTGATGAATTAATTACATTTATTTTATATGGAAATAACAAGTTTTCGTCACAGGCACAGAGAGCCAACTTGGGCTACACTAATAATTATGTATATTTAATAAACACGTTCAATTAATTAATAATTATGTATATTTATATTAAATAAAATAATATTTTGGGCATTTTCGTTTTCGGCCGAAAATAGGATGGTTACTGAAATTCTGTTTCGGTCGATCCTTATTTAAAAGTCTTAAATGTAAAAATGATAAATTTGTATTTTTATGCAGGGTGAATAAATTTTTTGAAATTTGAAAGAAAAGTATTAATTTATATGTCCTGTTTTATTGCTCAAAAGTAGCTTTAAGCACCATTGATACCCTTGGAGGCAAAAATTTGAGCTTAGATTTAATATATATATATATATATATATATATATATATATATATATATATATATATATTTCTCATGATCTAAAAATAATTTACACCAATTTTTGTTGCATTTCACAGAGTATATATTTTTTTTTACTTCTACCCGTACCCACCTCTCACACCGTACTTAAAATGTTAAGTTGGTTCATGATATAAATATCTTGAAAATATCACATTTAAAATTTTTTGAAATTAAAAATATAGAAATTTTGGAATAAAATGACGAACTGCACATAAATACAATAATTAGATCAAAAGGTAGAATTATTTATCTATTGTACTGTGTGTTGTTGTCTAAGAGAGTACTAAACATGAAAACATTAATCTCTGAATGAATCAAACTATATGAAGTGGCCAGATTTTTTTTTTTTTTTTTTTTTTTTTTTTTGGTTGCTTGACTATTGAAAAATCATATTTTGCATGCTACTTATTTCATATGTTGACAGTTTGAACACTGCTGTAGCCCAGATGATATACCCACAAGAATTTATGCGATAGCTTTACATGAGATACTAAGGGTATACAGGGATTCTTAAGAAAATCCAGAAGGCATACACTGTATACCACCATATACACTCCACTACACCCTTGAGATTGGAACAACTATAGTAGACTCTCTCAAATTCACATAGCTTGGGACCAGAAGTTGTGCAGATTTTAGAATTGTATGGATTTCTGGTCACTGCTTTGTTTACATTTTTTAAGCAGTAATTTGAATGTAATAATGCACTTGAAATTAAAATGAAAGCTTACAATAAAGTAAAATATTACAATAAAATAAAATAATTAAAATTAGAATTAAATATTAAAAGTAAAGGTCAAAGTAAATAATAATGCAGGGATGAAAGTGCACTAAAGTCATTTTGTAGCAGCTTTGGGGCAGCAAAAATCGAATTTTGGAGCAATGAAATCTATTTTTGTAGCAGCAAAAATCAGATTTTGTAGCAGTAAAATCAGTTTTTGTAGCAATAAAAGCTGTTTTTGGAGAAAATTGAAATTCTAATGCTAATAAATAAGAAATTTGCGTATTTTTCGCGACCTTTTGACTAAATGGACTTTATCCATGTGACGTCAGCTGCGGATAAACAGAAGATAAACACCAAAAGGCATGAAGAATATTTTAACACAGCTCCCCTTTTGTCTAATAAATAGTCTTTTTCGGAGAGTTTTTCCCCCGCAGAGGCGTGACTGTTGCCATTCGTGGGTAAAGTCCTCTCGCGATCTTTTCATGAAATTTGCTTATTTTTCGCGATCTTTTGTCTAAATTCACGAATTTCTCGCGATCTTTTGATGAAATTCGCGTATTTCTCGCGATCATTTGATGAAATTCGCGTATTTCTCGCGATCTTTTGACAAAATTTGCGTATTTCTCGCGATCTTTTGACAAAATTTGCGTATTTTTCAAGATCTTTTGACGAAATTTGCGTATTTTTCGCGATTCTTTGTTGAAATCAGTGTGCTTTTTGCTATCTTTTGACGAAATTTGCATGTTTTTTCGAAATCTTTTGACAAAATTTACGGTTTTTTGTGCTCTTTAGATAAAATTTGCTGTTTTTTCGCGATCTTTTAACAAAATTCGCGTTTTTTCACAATCTTTTGACCCCGTTTTATTCGTTTTTTGTCGAAATTAGCGATCATTTGATAAAATTCACGTTTTTCTCGTGATCCTTTGACGAAATTCATACGTTTTTGGCAATCTATTGACAAAATTCGCGTGTTTTCTGCGATCTTTTGACGAGATTTGCGTGTTTTTCGCTATCTTTTCACGAAATATGCGTTTTATTCGCGAGCTTTTAACGAATTCGCGTTTTTTCGCTATCTTTTGACCGCGTTTTGTTCGTTTTTGACGAAATTAGCGATCCTTTGACAAAATTCACGTTTTTTTTCGCGATCATTTGACAAACATCGCGTGTTTTTCGAAATCTTTTGACCGCGGTTTTTTGCTTTTTTGACGAAATTAGCCAGCGACCTAGAAAAAGTTAAAAATCGATTTTGCTTATTGTTGTTTCGCGGATCGACGAAATCGTGCTAAATTTCATTTTGGCACCAAGCACGTTTTGGCACAAAATGGAAAAAAATTGCTGTTTTGTAGCAGCTTGGCGCAATTGGCACAGGTCTTACATCCTAAATAATGCATAATAATGATGAGATAAATTTTTCTTTAACTATTCAATGAAACTTGCCTCATTAATAATTTACATCAAAATCATAAAATAAAGACTTATTTTATGTTTAGTCAGGCTTAATAACCAAAAAAATTTATTAATGCATAAATGTATTTGGTAAAAGATCACAATCACCACTGATATCAGCACTATCTTGATTTTTTCTTTCTTTTTTTGAAATAAATTGATACTTCCTTGAAAAGAAAGCATGAGTTTGGTCATATCAACCAGAATTACATATTAAAATGTGTATGGAATGATATATATATATATAATTAGTAATTTTCCTCTTCATCTTAACTGTAAGTTCTGCAACGGCGTGCAGGTTTTAGACATTTGTGGATTTGAGGGAGTCTACTGTATTATTTTATTGGCATTTCTTAAAGCAGGATGGTCTTTTTTGTATGATGGTGCTAATCTTTTTCTGCCAATTTAGGCTTTAGCGGTAACTCCATTTTTTTCAGCTCTGGTAAATACAAAGATTAAATTTCAAATATTGTTTTACGAAAAGCATTATAGAGAACAATTTTAAATAGAGTTCAAGTATATAAAGGCATCTTCACTATGAATTAAACCTGCAAGCTTCTCTGAGGATTCTGTGGGTTAGTCATAGTTTCTTATTTTAGGTACTAGTTTCCAATGTTCATATCTTGTTCGTCTTTAGCATTTTAACAAATTTGTTCGTATATTTGTGATTATATATATAATTAAAATGAAATCACATGTGTGAAAACCAAAGAAAAAGATAATATAAAAATGAAACACAATAAAATGAAAATGAACATATATTGAAATCTGGAATGTTCTCCTGCTGACATTTTAGGTTATCGCCCATAATTTAAGCAGCGTTAGCTTTAAAGACTGTAAAATTGTGCAAACATCCAATGCCTAACACAAGACATGCAAAATTATTATTTCTTTTAAAGTAGCTAGTTGTGTCCTTTAAGCTATACAATGAATTTGGGCAAGTGATGGTTTTCATTTTCACATTCAATGAATTTTATAGATTCAAAAACTAATCTGAAAGTCTTTTGACCTTCCCTCTAAAATATTATTCCAAATATCATTTATCCGAGGTAATGTGACAGCTATGACTGTCTTAGAATTTAAAAATTTTCAGTATTACATTTGAATTTTATACTTAAGACTTTTTGCTCTTCTCGATCAAAAACAGACTTACATAAATGATATTTAACAAAACAACTGACAACATAATTAAAGATTAGCGAGTTGGCTTTACATATTTACATATATATACTTTTTAAAATCAACATGTATCTGTAAACATTTCACAAATATAAACAACTCGTAGCATTCCAACATTCTGAAAATCAACAAATATTTGAATCAATTTAAAAATAATTAATTTAAGAAGCGTGGATTTTTCATATAAAAGTAATTAAATTCTCATGTGGCGATAGTGCTTTTTCATAAAAAGCTATTCTTACAAGTGAAGCACCAGATATTTTGTATTAAAATAGAGATTATGGATGATCAATCCCCAGGTGATGCATGAATATTACATCCACAAACGTTATAATAGCATATAAATGCATGTGGATATATAAAACAAACATAATGTACATAGACTAGATTAAATATATAATTCACAGTACAGCAAATGGCATGCAAGGGAAAGGGGAATTGCCCTTTGCTATTAACCTCGGTCCTTTAGCTGTGAGCCAAAAATTGTGCCAGCACAATTTTTAGTGTAAAAAATCTCAAATTTGTTTTCAAACTCTCACTTCATTAAAAACTATATCTACTATTCCACGTCATCCTGCATCATGAGCATTGACTGACAAAATGTAAAAACAGTTGTTGCTAAAATTCCCTTTTTCTTTAGTTTCCCCCTAAAATAATTGTTTTACTAATTTGCACATTACCCCTTCGATAATCACACTGTAAAGAACAAATGAGACATTTTTATGGCCGTCGATAGATGACAGTACTCGTCAACAGTGATTTCATTCTCGGGCAGACGAAAAGATACCACAAGAAGCTCAAATAATAATGGTTTAATATTTTACGCCGTTAAGTCCAATGATCAACATCAATTCCAGAGTCCGGTGTAGTGCGAATGGGAGAAATGAAATGGAGGGTTTGACAGTGACAAGGACTATCTTGACATGTACAGTGGGAAGGTCCAAGGTTTAATTGGCGTTCAAAGTCCATGAGTTGCCCCATAAAATTGAAGTTTGGCGAAATATTGGCTTTCCGTTGACGAACGAAATCATACGCATCATTAAGTGGCATGCTCAACTTCTGCATGAGGTATGCTAAAGTGATTGTAACAGAACGGCTGATGCCGGCCAAACAATGCACTAAAATGCACTCCTTCTTTTGTCTTGCTTCATCTGAAAAAGAAAAAGTTATTAAGTTTCAAACAATCACTTTCACTATAATGAAACCAGGTCTGTCAACCCTCTGGATTTTTGACTACCACCTTTTCCAAATAGTAATTTTTGTCCTAATAAATCACAGAATTTATGCATTAAATAAAGCAAAATTTTCTATTCAAAAATAGTGGTACAGAAAAATTCAAAGTGTTGGCAGTTCTGTGAAGCATTAACTCAAAAGTATTCAATAAATTTATGTTACAATAAATTATTCACAAAAACACGCATTTGAAAATATAAATATTAATTAGCAAGTCACTCCTGTATAAAATTTAATTGGAATCGTTCTTCATGTCTAGAAGAGCATGAACTGAAAATTTCTATGGCAACACGGAATTGTGACATCATATCGCACCCTTGCTTCAAAAGTGGCATAACTAAAAAAACCTCGTTTCTCAGGAAATGCGAAAAACTGTTTCCGGTCTGTGGAAGGGTCAATGACCATCTTGCAAACACAACTGCTACCTGATGGCTGGATTTTCAGTACACTATCTGGTACTTTAGGCGATTGATAGAGGCGTAAAAAACAAGTAGAATGGCAGCATTAACTCAAAAAACTCAATTTTTGAGTTGTGCCAATTTTGAAGGCGAGAAATTTTACTCTCATTCTCGCCACTAGATGGCAGTACCTTCTTCAAGATCTTCTCTTTGAATTCTCGAAGTATTTATTTAGTTCATAGTTTCATTCATCTCCAGCTAGCGAGTTTGATAAATGGCGTTATGATGCCAAGTAAGTCAAATCCTATAATAGCATCAAAAAGAAATTCTAAACACTCAGTTTAGCTTAAATAATAGATTTGCACTAAGTGTTTGATTTTATATTCGCTGCATTACAGGAAGAAGCAATTTATTTCAGATACAACTCTATTACAAACTAATAAACAACATCAACAGCATTGGATACATATACACTATATGGCTAAAAGTCACAGGACACTTTTGATTTCAAATATCTAGAGGCTGTTGTAAAATCGAAAGGACACATTTCATACTTTCTGACGCATTTTTTAATTAATTTTTGTTCGGTAATTCGAAAGACGTTTTCTGGTGAAGGCAGAATCAGATCTTTCAGAAAATACTGTCAAGTTAAGCTGGTGCGAAATAAGATAAAAAGAACTTCTTAAAAACACCATAAAAATTTTTAATAATTTTTTTAAATAAAAATACCATAAAAATTTTCTGCAAAGCCTTTCGAAAGAACTAGTCCTCCTTCATGAGAAGCAGAGAACACGGCCTACTACTTTGAAAACACAGCAAGACTGACAGAGAACAGGTAAGGGAAAGGGATAAGTTGAAGAAACAGGCAATAGGATTGGCTCACACCTTCTGCTTTCCTATTAGCTGTTTCCTACTCATGCTTCCCTATTGGCTGTATCTTCAACTGGCCCCTTTCCCTTACCTGACCTGTTTCTCTGTCGGTATTGCTCCTATTTTCAAAGTAGTAGGACGTGTTCTCTGCACCTGATGAAGAAAGACTAGTTCTTTCGAAAAGCCTTGCGCATTTATTAAAAATTTTATGGTGTTTTTAAGAAGTTTTATTTTATCTTAATACTGTCAAAGTTGACATTCTGAACCAAATTTCCGGTAGCGCTACCGCAAGAGAGGGGAAAAGCCGGTTGTCACGGGACCAAATTTGCTTATAATTCGATAAGTAATATGTTTATATATATAAAAAAAATAATTTAGATTTCAAATCGCTACAATAGTCAGGCCTGCCAATTTTATGCCTTTACGTTTAAAAATGAGTTAGAAAATATGTCAGGAAGTTTCGTGTTGATTTGAGAACCGCCTGAACGAATTCTTCATGAACTTCAGGAATATAAAGATGGGGATGGTTCAGTTCAGCGAAGGTTTATTCACACAATAGGGAACCATGAGCAAATTAAATAAAAAAAAATATTTGCTTTCACCCTGTAAAATAAAATGCTGAAACTGGTTTCCTCATGTTTTTTTTTTTTTTTTGTTTATAGCATGCAGGGTTTTCGACCAAATTTATCATCAATCAGAAAACTTGAGAAAGAACAGTAGAAACAGCATAATACAACTAGAAAATAAACATATAGTTGATGAAATATGACCCTTTGTATGAAAGAATTTTTAACTACGTTGCACGAACCATAAAAAAAATTCTTTTGCATAATTTAGTAGCCAACTATATAGGGCAACTTATACACTATGTGGCCAAAGTTGACCGGTCACTTGCGATTTTAGACGTTTTGTTAAACATCTAGAAAAATACAAGAGGTATTAACCTGAAACTGCAGGTGTGTAAACAGTATAGTATAAGTCATATATTTCCGCGAAGATTTTTTTTCCCGAAACCCCATAGGGGCCCGTCAACAAATTGAAAAAGAATGAATATCTTTTGGATAACCCTGTAAAAACTAATGTAGCAAAAGCGTTTCAAACTGGAGATTATTAATAAGTGGCTTATTGTAAAATACTGTGTTCATTTTTATGAGGCTAGCATGTATACTCGTAGAGAAATTAAAGTTTTTATAAAAACAGCCCCAAATTTCGCCAAGTTTTTTGCATATAATTTGCAGAGTTCTTAATATAAAAAAAAGTTATTTTCAGAAAATATGACAAACAACATTGTACACAATACTCTGCAATCAGAATTAAAAAATAATAAAAACTGGATGAAAAATGAGCAGGTTTGCTAAAAAATGTTTCACTGCGAATACAATCAAAATATAATATGCATAATGTATTAGCTAAGTATATAGAGCAACTTTTGTGAAAGTCTCAAAATCATAACTTGAAAATTCTGAAAATTATCGTCGATAGAATAAGCTCGAAATCCGTTGTTCTCAAAAAGAAGCAAAAATATGAGGGGCTGTATCAAATATCTGTTGATTAGTGCCAAGATAGCGTAGACAATATTGCACGTACTACTATGTTTGGATACAACCCCTCATCTTTTTGCTTCCTTTTGGGAACAACGGATTTCGAGCTTATTCTATCGACGATAATTTTCAGAATTTTCAAGCTATGATTTTGAGACTTTCACAAAAGTTACTCTATATACTTAGCTAATACATTATGCACATTATATTTTGATTGCATGCGCGGTGAAACATTTTTTAGTAAACCTGCTCATTTTTCATCCTTTTTTTTTTTTTAAATTCTGATTGCAGAGTATTGTGTACAATGTTGTTTGTCATATTTTCTGAAAAGAACCTTTTTTTATGTTAAGAACGCTGCAAATTATAAGCAAAAAACTTGGCGAAATTTGGGACTGTTTTTATAAAAACCGTAATTTATCTACGAGCATACATGCTATCCTCATAAAAATGAACACAGTATATTACAATAAGCCACTTATTAATAATCTCGAGTTTGAACGCTTTTGCTACATTAGTTTTTACAGGGTTATCCAAAAGATATTTGTTCTTTTTCAATTTGTTGACGGTCCCATATGGGGTTTCGGGAAAAAATCTTCCCGGAAATATATGACCTATACTATACTGTTTATGTTTACACTCCTGCAGTTTCAAGCTAACTTCTCATGTATTTTTCTAGATATTTAACAAAACGTCTAAAATCGGAAGTGACCGGTCACCTTTGGCCATATAGTGTATAAAAAGGTAGGTCGAATATTGTGAAAATTCAAAAGTATATCGGAGATAAAGTGAAGTGAATTTCAATTGTTTTTCTAAAAGTAGCTGGACGATAAGGGATTTTTCCCGCATTGTCATTTTTTCTTAACCCTTTACTGCACGACATGCCACATCTGGCACATACCTAAAAACACTGTAATTCTTATTATGTACCATGAATTTGGACAATATGATCTCTATCCCTGTTCACGAACAGCTCAAAGAATGGAATAACACTTATTTTGTCCATGTCAGATGGCTGCATTTGACAAAAAATTAGAATTTGTTCTTCAGAAACAAAAAAATTTCGATCAAGCTATTAAGGTAAAATTTACTTTCATTATTTTTACTGAATACTTAAAAATATTAATATAAAAAAATTTCAGAGTGTTAAGCAGATAAAATGAATTTAAGCTCATTTAGTTGTAAAATATAGCAATACAATATTTTAAAACCCTAATTGTTCGCATAGTGTACACGCCATAAAATATCAAACTTTAGCTGAAAATTCGAAATTTAATTTTTTTTACTATTTTTCCCATTATTAGACCGATATATAGATTTCAAGTAATTTTTTTCATAAAAATAGAAAAAATCGTGCAGTGAAGGTTTAAAATGACTTTTAACAAAGGAGTTTGTATTTAACGTATGTCCGTGAGTAACTTTGGAACGGGTGCTTCGATTTTGATAATTCCCTTTTTCTTGAAATTGGCATGCTATGATGATTCTTCCAATGAGAACTAAAGCATCAATGAAAAATGACAATTTATGGAAAGTCTTATTACTCCATAGGAAAAGAGACACAGTTCCGGTAAAATTGAAAAAATAAATATTAAAACACTAAAAAATGGCTTTAAAATTTTGGGGAAAAAGAAAAAAGTCAAAACTTCAAAGTTATAGAATAATGTATTGTCTATACATATAAATATGTCTAACTCTTTCACCACTGCAGGAACATATATATGTCAAAACCGTGTAACACAATCAGTGGTGAAATAGTTAAGGATATCAGATCAAGGTATAGATCATCATTATCTATTGATGTTACTGAGGCCATTTTGGCAGTCATACTGTAAGTAATTTCTCTATTTTTTTATGCAAAAAGAATGAGATTGTATTAAGCCACTATACGTGATCTTTTTTTAAATTAAAAGTTTCTCAAATCCAAAGGAACTACTTTCTGACACATTTCTGAATTCATTTTTGTTCGGAAACGCATGAAATTGACAAGTGTTATTCGGAAACTTTATGGAAAGGCGTTTTCCATTTTCTTGGTAAAGGCAAACGATCTTTCAGAAAATACTATCAAAGTTGCCGTTTTGAACTGAATTTCCACGATAGCGCGGGTAAGGAGCCAAACCTCTTGTTGCGTAACAAAAATCGTTTATAATTAGATAAGTAATTTAATTATTAAAAAAAATGTAAAGTGCCGTTCGATTCAAAATTATTTTAATAGTCAGATCTGCCAATTTTATGCCTTTATGCTTAATAAAATGCCAGAAATTTCGCCTTTGTTCAGCAGGAAATTTGAGAACCGTCTTAAACAGCTATGATTTTTATGGTATCTAAATCGTCATGAGATTTTTCTTCAATATGAACTAAGAGTGAGTTTGTTATTTGTATTCAAATCATATATTTGTTTAAAAAATGGCTCAACTCTCAGTTTAAGAATTAATTTTTAAATAACTAATTAGTGAATAGGTGATTTTATTAATAACGTTTCTGTTACTCTTATTAGCCCCGATATGCTATTTCTTTCGGCCAACAATTAAAGTGTCGTCTCTGAAAAATAACGTTCCGTTACAGAAGCCAGCCGTAAAATAAAGCAGATGTATCATTGTACTGTTAAATACAGATAATCTCTATTGCAATTTTTTTAACTTCTAAGCATCGCACATTGTCAATTTTTATACCGTCGTATGGGCGAAATAAAGTACTTTTAAATGCAATTTGTTTGAAAATTGCATCTCAATTTATTTTTGAGATATTATTTTTTTTGTAGTTTTTAGCGTCATTTCTTTAATTTTGGCGACCTCCATTCAGGAAAAATAGTTGGAAAATAGTAATTATATCTTTTGTTGTCATTTTCCCATAACAACTTAAAAAAAAAAAAAATGTAATTAAAATACCTGCTATTTTGAAAAAATATAAATGAATGATTTCTAATAAAACATGGAACTATTATAAACTATATTTAATTTTAAGTATCTATATTAATGCTACAAAACAAATAAAGGCATATGAATCATTAGATAGCCGATTTTTTGTGTAGAGTTTCTTATATGACGACATCGATTTTTGCTGGATTTGTGTATTATTCAGTGATAGTGACGTCATATGCATACTTTTCTGTAAATGGTGTTGGATTCTTTGGTGTTGGTTCTGTAAATGGTGTTCTGTAAAAACTGACTGGATCGTAAATGTGGAATTCTTTAGCGGATGTGAGTGACGTCATTTTATATAAAATAAAAGCGTGTGTTTTAAGTCTTAAAACTGAAATATGTTTTGTACTATCTATATTTATATACATATTTCTTTTCATCGGAGGCGACACTAAATTCTGAAAAAGCAGAATTCCTGTTTTCTAGTAATATTTCTTCTGTGATAAACATACACATATACACACTTGTATATTTTAGTAATATCGAATTAAAAATTGTGATGTGCTGCTATTCCAAAAAAATTGCAAAAAAACTTGTTTATATAATACTCTCGGTTAACTGTGAAGGTTGTGGTTAACTCTTGGTTTTATTTGCATAAACACAAGTTTCTAAAACATTTGTATGCGAAGGTACTGGGTTAGCTTTAATTGTGTAGTCTTTACGATTTGAGATTGCTCGTTGAGACACTTTTTGACTTAATTGGGAAAGAACTTGCTAGGTCAAAAAAAGCCGAAACTCTGAGTTAAGAAGAGTGAAGAAAATAGTTTCTTATCGCTTTCGATTATTTAATGAGCCATTGTTTGTAAAGGAAAAAGAAAGGGGTAGTCACTTGTCATCGGCAACAAACACCGGAATATAAAGGCACCGAGGAGAAGTAACAAAAATGGTAATAAAACTTCCTTGCCATTGTTGAAATTTAATATCTGATAAGTTAGTATTATAGCATTTGATTATAGCATTTGAGGGACTTGACCTTTGGTTTTCCAGAACTTAATCTGAACATGCACGCAACGACAGTTTAGCCGGAAGCGTAGTAAAGTGTTTCCCAAGGATAGAGATGCTTATTAAGAAAATCAGTCAGATAAGAGTTCGTCCAACCTTTTGACATAAAAATGTATTATTCCATTCATAGCCTGTGGTTTTATGTTGTCTGGATATTCAACATATCAGTCTTCTCCGACTAGTTTATTTCCTAGGTGGAAGCAGTTAGTTATATTAATTCCTGGTGACTAACACGATATTACGCTATTAGAAATTTGTTCTCCGAGTGACGTATAAAATCTATGAAAACAGGGCTTTCAGAAAAATGCTCTTATAATACACATATCTCTTACAGACAACATTATGAAAAAAAAAAGGTTGAAAGAAGTCCTGAGGTCCGATATGGATAACTCCCACCTTAAATGCTCAATGAGCAAACTGTAACACTGATTTAAAATATACAGGGTGAACACAAATTAGTTGGGCAGTTTTGTAACTGAATAATTTGAGAAATGTTAAATGTAATTTACCAGTTCAATGACAGATTATTAGTACTGTATCATAAGTCTGTGGATATATTTCTTACCTCAATGTTGAAGTCTCAGTTTAGATTGGGCGGAGAGTTGTTATTCCACGGCCACCACAACCGCCAATCCTTTCTCACCTAAATTTCAGCGTATTGTGTTATTAACCTTAAACTGATGTGACATAAATTGTAACAGGACTACTGTGAAGGGGTTTGTGAGACCACTCCATCGAAACATGAATAAAATACGCGATTAACTCGTAGGATGATGTTCTGGTACTAACTTTTTGTACAGGGCTATTATAATTAAAATTCGTCTATTCAAAAGTTTCTGGCAATAGTGCTAGAGTTCAAAACGAAACAAAATTTCAGTAATGTTTGTGGTTAAAGTTACAAGATAAACTATGAAAACTGGAAAAAGCAGCGGTCTGTTAGACCGCTAACATCAGTTAAGGGTTAAAGATCAGGTTTACAGCCTATAGTTTCAAAAATCCATTCCTGTATTGAAATCATAGATCAGCACTCACTTGATTTGATCGACGTGAACATGCTCCCAAAGAAAAGGGAATAACTTATTTTAGAAAGAGACATTTGCACAGTAACGAAGAGCCGAAACACTGAACATTTGTCAAAAGGGTAAACTTAGTGAATTTCTGTATGTTATAATCATTTCATTTGTATTTTCATGTTTAGCTATAGGGTGTGTCTAGTATAGTATGTGTGTATCTAGTCAAATATAATGTACTGCATATAATAAATCATTTTGCCAACTAATTTTTCCCCACTCTGTACTGTATATGAAATCTTACTCAAGGGCTCTTCAGTCCAGGTCCTGGTGTAATTGATCCTTGTCTACCATTTTAAGTATACAGTGTGTCCATGTATAACCTGACCGACCTTTATTTTCGCAACCGTTGGTCCTAGGTGCATACTTCCAATTACAAAAATGGTCAAAATTAAATGCAGAGTTAAGATTAAAAAAAGTTTGAAGCGAAAAAACAATTTAGTGAAGAATTACAGAATCTAAATTTTTATGCGGTACCCCTGTCCTGTAAGTTATATTTAGTAGATTTCCCTGTTACACTGGCAAGTAAGGCAAAAAAAAGTCCCGTTATTCTACGATTAAAATTGACCGAGTAATAGCTGTTTAAAGTTGGAGTATATTTTTTGCTGCATATTAGGGGTCATTCACAAATTTAGTAGAAATATAATTTCGTCAGATATATTAAAGAAATAGTTGAGAGTAAAATTAGCATTGCAATATAAATTTGAAATCTTCAATCATTCTGACATATTACTGCAAAATGTACAATTTGTACTGAACATTATAAGAGGATAAAAATAACAGATTTTTTGTTAAATAAAAGGATGAAAAACAACAGCCTCAATTCTTTACAAAATGATACATATTTTAAAATGCTGTTAGATTACACTGTGTTTCAAATTTTGGATCGTGGCATGTTTTTTAGCTTTTGAAAATTAATTCTTATGTATTTTTTAGCACTGAATCCGAAAATGACCTTCATTTTAAACCATCACGTCAGGAATTCTCTCAAATCGCAAATTTCAAAGTTAAAAAGCTAAAAGTTAAAATTGATCCCCCCTCCCCTCCCAACCCCATCGGACCACCGAGCTGTTTAGCTGTAAGAAACCCAGTATAAGCCAAAAAAATCTAATAAATTGTTGAATTAAATAAAATTAAACTGAATAAAAATGTCTTACATCTATTTTATAGTATCAGATTTTTCGCTATTTTTTAACCTTGAAATTTACGATTTGGGAAAAATCTTGACATGATGGTTAAAAGTGAAGGTAATTTTTTATTCAGCGTTAAAAAAATACATAAAATGTAATTATAAAAGTTAAAAAACACAACCATCGCAGGTTTAGGTTATCTAATCTAAAACTCTTTCTTAAACTTCTTGACGGTAATCTAATTTTTTATGTGTTATCCTCTAATATAAAAGATGGCAAGAGTCGAAAATCATAATAATATTGCATTGTCATCGGATTTAAGTCAGTAAGTAAAATTTAACTTAGATCGGACATTTGAAAGTAAGTTAAAGTTAGAGTACAAATTTTAAACTGGGAAGACAATCATTGCAAGTTAAATAAATCTTATGAAAATAACGCAATTTTAGTTAAAATAAATCATAGCTTCAAATTCTTACAAAATAAAACATATATTAAAATACAATTCTTTTAACTAATCTGAAACTTAACTAATAAAAGTTAATGGTAATATTTGTACGATTTCTTTCAAAGCGCAGATACCTTGAAATAAGTTTAAGTACTTTATACACAACCCCTGAAAGCATGGTTGAAATAATCTGTTTTGATATGCAAAAAAGTGGTATAAGTCATGCATTTCAAAGTTTCATAACTCGGTCAATTTTAATGTTAGATGAATGTGACTTTTTGTCTTACTTGTTAGTGTCACATTAATTTTTTAGTAAATATCACTTATAGGACCGGGGACCGTATAAAAATTTAAATTTCGTAAATTTGTAATAAATGTTTTTCTTGACCCAAATCGCTTTAAAAATAATTCTTTACCTTATTTAAACCATTTTCGTAATTGGAAGTATGCATATAGGAACAACGGTTGCGAAAATAAAGGTCGGTCAGGTTATACGTGGACACACTGTATATATTTTCAATTAGCACAAAATTTGAATTTATCCTTAAATTAGTTTTAAAATAAAAAACGATTTTTTTAAAGCTATAATCTTGAGTTTTTTCTTCTTTTTTATGGGGGTGGGGGGGGGAGGGGGGTATTTACACAAGAATTGCAGGTATTTTTATTTCGTTTCTAAATAAATCAGGCAATATTAAAAGTTATATTTTTCATGAAACAGCGTCAGAATTTTAGTTTTTTTATATAGGGGTGGGCATAAAAATCTTGAAAATATGTTTAATTATCATCAGAGACGTAACCAGATCTTAAACCAATTAACACGCAAACCTTAGATCCGTTTTTTGAAATATAAATTAAAATATCGTAAACTTTTCTGAATGTGAAAATAAGATTTCGTCAATGTAGTTCAAAAAGTGAAATGTTGTGTTAGTAGAAGGGGATACCAAATTTTGAAAAATGTAATGTAGCGAGTAGAGCGGTACAAAAAATAAGTAGTTTGCAGAGCCACATTAATCCACTAAAAGCCACTTAATTCAAATCTCGGAGCCCTTCTTTCCCCGACTTTAAAATTACTGCATGTTAAAATCTGGTTTTGAATTTAATTTTTAGGCGTCATTCTCATGGAACTGCACATTGTTTAATCATTCAATAGATATCGACCACATCCCAGATTTCATAAATACTAAATTAAGTCTAACAGCAATAATTCTGAAAGTAGCATTAAAAAAAAAATGAGTTTCGAAGCAGTTAGGAGAAAATGGGAAAACATTTTTTAAAAATCAATCCAAAGTATACTTATAATCCATTATACGGAGTAATAAGCTGTATAAAATATTATGTTTTTTTCAAAAAAATTACAGCGCTTTGTAATAACGTTCAAAATACACCCCACCCACCATAAAAAAAAAAAAAAAAAAAAAAAAATGCATATTTTGTATTTCAAGCGTTATCATTAAATATTCGATCAATTTCTTTCTACAATCTGATTTATAGTTAAATGCAATTATCTTAGTATAATTTGCACTCAAAATTATAATTAATTAAAAAATTACAAGGAAAAAATGCTTTGTTCAGATACATATCTCCGCCACTGCAAATAGTTTTTTTTTCTTTCCAACCAGAAAAACGGACACATTCAAAAAGTGGCACAAAAAAGCGACACTTAATTTTTAAATGAACCAATTCGATAGAAACTAAATTTCAATTAATTTTTTTCAATTTTAATAATTTTCCAAAGTTATGAAAGTAGTATTTTTTAAACATTTTATGTTTTGCATTTTGTTAATAAAGTACTTTTTCACTTAATATTTACTTCGAAATAGAAATTTGATCTCCGTTTGAGATATTCCTCTTTCAGCCCCCCGCCCCCCCCCCCAAAAAAAAAGAATAAAAAGAGGTAATGAAATGTTTAACAGACTTCTTTCTAAATGCTGAAAACGTGTAAATATTATGGGACATGCTGGAGTACTAATTCTTTCATTCCATAGAAAATAAGTAACAAGTAAAAATTAAATTTAAAAAATCAAAAAAACCCGACTGCGTAAGAAGCGAACTAATTTATTATTTCTCATCAATGTGAAGCTATTTTTTATATTAATTACCTATTTTTTTTATTTACTTGTATTGAAGACTTAAGTTGCATTTAATTGTTAGTTCTCATCTATAAAAACTGTTTTGATGACCCCTATAGATGTCTATGAAGGTTAGAGTTAAAGTAAAGCTAGGGATCTTACCTACACAACTTTCAGGTTGTGTAATATTTAAACAGAGCTCCTGACTGTAAAATAGTCAATGAAATATCGTCTTCATTTTGAAAGACCTATCCAATGATATGCCACTCAATAGGGTGCGTACATTTTTTTTCGTCTCTACCGCCATTTTGTATTTTATGACCACCATTTTGAATTTATAAAAACAAAACCTTGCCTATAACCATCAGACGGTTAATACGAATCGATAGCGATCCCATTCATTAAAATCCATCCGGCCATTGGGATGATCCGAGGGTATAAAGAAATACACATACACAGATACGCGTGGAACACATAACCCTTCTTGGCAGTCGGGTAAAAAATAGTTCCTCTTAGGTCATCATTGAAATATAACGTAGACATATCAACTCTATGAGTGTCTTTGACTAAAATACATAAGAATGTGCTCTAAACTATTGTGCACTTAAGAAGCAAGAGTGGTTTCCTAGTATAAGTACAAGGTTCGTACGGGTCCTTGAATTTCCACATTAAGAAATTCTTCGGTACCAGTATTTTCTTATATAGAAAATCTTTCCTTAAATAAGGCGAAATTTCGCGCGTTTAAACTAGATTTATTTTTCTATACGAAAATACTGATATTTGGCCTTGAAAGTAACGGTACCCGTACGAACCCTGAAGTAACATTTTCACTGTCGTTAGTCACCTTTTTCACCATCCGATATTTAATAAATCCTCACCCCGTTCTTCATTTAGCTGAAACTTCGAAGGTTTACTTTATGGAATCAGTTCACGGAACTCTTCCCGGATTTCCGTTGGATATAGTAACAGTCGTGCCATTAGCTATAAGGCTATTCTCATATCCCAGCTTGCAACTTTGAGACATTCACTAAGTCAATTTTAATGTTAGACACATGAAATTGACAGGTGCTCTTATTAATAAACATAAAATCTAATAGCGTTTCCCATTTTTTGATAAAGGAAAAGGAACTTTTAGAAAATTCTCTGAAAGTTGAACCAAATTTCCAAACGCTACAGCCCGAGGAATGTCGTGAAATGGAAGCATTCTATTATAACCCATAACTCAATACATTTATCAAAAAATTAAAATGTATATATATATTCTCAGTCACTTAAAAAGTCGGCAAATTTCATGCTTTTATGTATAAAAAGGAATACAGCAATGTCTCGGAAAATTTCGGCCTAGTCAGCGGTTATTTATCCTATAAGATGTGTGTCTATCGCTACAACTATCACAGTGTGACATAGCATGTTTATAGTAGAGATGGGAAATATACACTGCTCAAAACAATTAGGGGAGCGCATGGTTTTAACGAAATTACGTAAATATTTACACCGATAAGTAACGTAAAATAAAACATCCATAATTTAAAGTGTTGCAGAAAGCAGATAAAGAAAACTTTACATGTAAATTAAAGTTTATGACGTCAAAAACTAATAAAAGGGATAAGTGCAGAAATCGGGATTTTGCAGAAACGTCTGTTTCACTGCCTCAATTGTTAAATTCAATTGTTCAGCTTGTGTTTTGAGAAAAGGTAGCTTGAAAATGTCACAACAACATGATTTACCGCAATCCATGACTTGGCGTGTTATCGGGGCAGTTGAATTTGGGGAAACACAACGAAGTGTAGTGGACGCTGTTGGATTCACAAGAATTGTCCATGAAAGGCTGTGGAATCGATTCCAAGACACATGGAATGGTAGTCATCGACAAGTCCAAGGTCGAAAATGTGCTAACACAGAAACTGATGACCGATATATCCTGTTAACAGCTCGTCGAGACGGAACCGGGAATGCTACTCAGCTGCAAACACAGTTGTTCTTGGCCACAGAACGAAGGGTGTCCAGCCAAACTGGCCGGAATAGGCTTCATCAGGGTGGTCTCCATGCACGTAAGCCAATGGTCTGTATTCCGTTGACCTCAAGCCACTGTGTGGCCCAAAGAAGATGGGGAACTGAACATCGAGTTTGGAGGCAACGTTGTTGGAGTCAAATTCTGTTTACAGACAAGTCCTGATTCAGTATGGATGTGACATCTCATGTGTTTTGACATGGAGAGAAAGAGGCACTCAAAATAATCCCACATTCGATCGTGAAATATCACATTACAGCCGAGGTGGGTTGATGCTTTTGGCTGGAATCAGCATAGGTGGACGTACGGGCCTGCATATCATTCGGAATGAGACTTTGACGATCCGAAGTTATACAGACGAGATACTGAGACCTCATGTCGTATTTTATGTTGCAGAAATTAGTGATTTCTTTTTTTCCATGCATGATAATGCCAAACTTCATACAGTTTGTGTTGTGGAAAACATGCTTGAAGATAAAACAATAGAACCTAGGGAATGACCAGCATGCTCTCCTGACCTAAATCCGATCGAGCATGTTTGGGACAAACTCAGACGACGCATTGCTGCGAGACCTTTTACTGTCCGGGACATGGAGATTGTAATTCTTGAGCAGTGGAACAGTATTCCCCAAAATCTTACCGATAATCTCATCGCATCCATGTAAAACAGGTGTGCAGCAGTCTTAGCTGTTCGAGGAGACCACACGCCATATTAAAAATCTTGCATCATTTCTAAACAATACTTTTTTTACCATTTACATGAAAACAAATTGTTGCCCTAAACCATCTTTTCAAGTTCTTTTTATTTCTGCAAAGAACAAAAGCTCCCTTACAATTGTTTTTGCGTCTTTTTTTCTGTATTGCGCATTGATACACGTGTACTATCCATTTTATGCCCACACATGGCTGTCTTGCACTGTTCTCTTCACTTTTTTGCTTGCTCCCCTAATTTTTTTGAGCAGTGTAGTTACTTTTGGTTAACAGGTTACATCGCTCCACACTTGTACAAGTAACAGGTTCCAACAACCTGTTATTTTTATAACAGATAACTAATCGTTGTGTATGCGATCAACGGATGTTTTAATTAGAAGGGCTTTTAAACAAAATGTTTGGAATAATTTTTTTTACATAATTATAAATGCTGTTTTCTATTGAGATGAATCAAAATTAGTTTGTGATTAAAAACTTAATTTTTGCAAGACAAAAACTTACCTAGTTATAATACTTTGAATTTCATGCATTTTTAGCGTTTTCTCACACTAAAAACTTGTTTTTCCATTTATGGTGATTAAAACATTGAAAATTCATAAAATTCTAAGTATCATAACTCAGTAAGTTTTGACCATAAAAGAGTACATTTTTGCTGTTTTACTTGTTAGAACATGGAAAAACGTTTTCTATATAAAACTTATAGGACAGAGGCATTGTATGAAATTTGTAATTTCTTATTTATTTGAAAAGTAATTATTGTAATGTAAATCGATTTTTATGTGATGCAGAACAAAATGTGAAACAATTTTGCAATTGGAATTATACCTTTAAAACTAACGGTTTAGAAATTGGTTATTGGTAAACGATAAGAGATAAAACTGTTAATTATTATACAGGGTAACAACACGATTTCTAATCCTCCCCCCCCCCCCAAAAAAAAAAGAATCATGCATACAGCATAGATTATGAAGCACTTTCCAACATAGTCAGAATACCATAACAAAACATCACAATTGACAAAGGTGAAAGATGACGTCTTAATGAACAATTTGGAAAACGCATAATGCATTTGAAAACACGATTTCTGCCATTACCATGAAGAGTCGTTAAAATATACATTTTTTTTTTTTTTTTTTTTTTTTTGCAGCCCTGTATATGATCTACAGATATGTATGCATACTACATAGTATGAAAAAAGTTAGTTCAGTTAAACGCATAATACATTTTAAAATTTCCGCTCAGCAATTTCAACCAATAGACGAATGTTTTTGAGAACTGTTGTTCGACCTTGTATATAATCTGGAATCGATACACACCAAGTAATATTTAAAAAATTGTTAAATTTAAAAAGGCATACCACAATTTAAAACACTCTTCCAGCAATTATTGTTCGTGGCTTCAAAAGTTCAATTATTGCTCATTTTCTTCTATATCCAAATACTTTTGTGTGTTCCTGTAAATAAACGATAAGTTCTATGCACACCCTATTCTATAGTAAAAACCTTGTAGTACACCTCAGTGATTTACATCAATAAGTTTTAAATATTCTAATAACATTAAAATACATAGCAAGCGATTTTTCCCCATATACCATAATGTAACGGAATTCTTTTGAGGGGCCCTGTAAATGAACCAAATATGCTATACACACTTACTTTACAATACCGAACATGCCATACTAAACCAAAATAAGATATATCCATTTCATGGAAATCGGACTAATATTTACACGAGTTAAAGCAAGGACAGACAATCTGAATCCATAAACACTTTTCAACTACGTTGGAAAGTATTAAAAAATAGAAATTTGATCCACGACTTCTTAGCAGCCATATCTATCAACGCATATTCAAAGCTAATTTCACAAGAACACAAAAATATTATTTATATACATTTAATCAAATGCAATACATCCAAAAAAATTTCGTTCGTACAAATATGTTTTTCAAATTAATTACAACTGTACTAAAATTAAGTTTTCTCACAAATTATAGGAGGCTATCTTCTTTCTTTTTTTTTTCAGCAAATTAAAACAATGACAAAACAAAAACAATAACAAACACTTTGCCAAAACACAAAATTTATAGTGCCGGAACCCCCACCCTATCCCCTAAAAACCTCCATGAGTACGTAGTAAAAACCCTTTAAATATTCAAATAAACCGCCAACGGAAAACGCTCCATTCCTTCGAAAAACATGAAGAGTAAATAAACACTCTTAATCAAATGTCAATATCCATTCAGATAAATTTATCCTCCAGCGTATTTTTTTTAATTAAAAAGACTGTTGTACCAAATGTTATATTGACCACAGAAAATTTTAACAGATAAATAATTGCAAAGATGTTCTATTATCTCTCTTTATTCAAAAGCTTACCAAGCGATAAAATGATAATTTTATACGTTAAGAACTATATTTACTGATGACGTGATTCAGAATGAATTAAGGAATTAGCTGTCGTTGGTTTCCAACTGTTTCAGCTGCTTTCAGTTGAAATCAATTGAAGTTTTAATGTACCCGTTTTAAATGCGCTAATCAATTAAAAAATTATAAATTCATGGATTTTATTTGAATGTAGCTAAACAATGTTTTGTTATTCTTGGAAATGGATCTTCTATTCAAAATCGAGAATTAAAATTTTTAAGAGATAAAATTATAAATAAATGTATTTTACTTAAATGTTGCAAAAAGGTACTTTTTATAAATTTAATGAACCTGAACTCCTGTTTCGCCGCATTTTTTAAAGTGGGGGGGGGGGGATCAATGCTTTTTTCATTTACATAACATAAATGAAATATATTTCAAAATTCAACAAAAATCACTCGTTGAAAATTAGACGCAAGCTCCCCCCCCCCCGCCCACCCCCACCCTCCAAAAAAGCACAAAAACATATTTTTAGTTGAAAAGAAATTGCTCAGATCAAAAATTACACAAAACTTTGCTGGTTTTTATAAGTCAAACTTGACTTTTTGTTATGGAAATGCTAAATGAAGACAATATATAAGATTCATGAGTACAAAACATGTCAAGCATGAGCTTTTTTCTTAGAAATTTTCAGATGTTTTCCTGATTTACTATTTGTGCCAGTGTTTCGTTTATGCTCTAATTTGCGCCATCAGAATCGGTGAAAGTATGTGATAATGCTGATAACCCAGCACCTGGCATCAAGCCGAAAAAGCGTTTAATTAGTGCTGCAAGTCATTACTATTCATGCATTAGGGATTGAGGAAATGCAAAATAAATTTTTAGCACCACACACCTAACAGAGTTAGACCATAACTAGAGGGTGAAGATGGGCCAAACTAGGGGCGCACGTCTGAAAGGAAACGATCGAGGACTTTTTAATATTGTTCTATTTTAAAGCCACGAAATTGAATTCTTGATTAAGGCAAATGAATAAAGACGCTGCAATTTAAAACCATATGTTATTTAATTAACAGGGACTTTTCGGTAACAAAATAATTCAATATTAGTTACTTAAAAATAACGTTTAAACACACAATAAAATAAGCTAATTTGAACAGACGTATACGTTTCGTGAGTTCAAGGACTCGCATTCTCAGTGTATAAAAACTATAAAAACAATATCCCCCCAACTACATGTACGGTGAAAACCCAAATGTCAAAACACAATACCAAAAGGCCATCAAGTTCTAACAGCCAATGAAATTAAAGCGAAAGTGAAGTGCCGTGACACAACAAATCCACCCAGAAAGTTGAGATGTATGGTACACTAGACAAATCATTAACCAAGAAGTTTTTAAATCTATGGATATGAACAGCTTCAAAAAAGTCTAAATCTAGAGGAGTAATGCACTTCTTGATAATGGTAGCTGAGTCAAAATTGAAATTATGTCCCTCCCCCCAGCAATGAGAGGCGATAGAGGATTTCTGCAATTCTTTTTTCTTTACATAGTTTATGTGTTCTTTGACTCTGTAACGGAGTTTTCGTTTAGTTTGTTTAATATAGGACAAACCACATTGGCATTGAATGTTGAACACCCCAATAATTTTGAGGAGGAATTTGATCCTTAAGCTGTGAAGAAGTTAATTTATTAACTGGTTTAAAAACCACATTAAAATCATAATGTCTTAAGATATTAGCCATCTTAAGGCTAATACTATTATAAAATGGTAAAATGATAAAGTTAGAAATGGAAACTGCAGTAACAGAAGAATCAAGATTATTAGCACATTTATTAAGACTATGAGAAATTAAATTATTGATAATTATAAACTAAAACCACGATCGATAGCCACAGATCTAATGTAATTTAATTCTGTAACAAGTGAATTGTTATCTGAACAAATTAAGCGAGCTCTATTAATTAAATAAAGAAAAGCCGAAGCTTTTTGGGCATCCCCCTTCCCAAAAAACTTCGGCTTTTCTTTATTTAATTTCTTTATTTTAGTTAAGACCCTGGCCCCCAGGGCTCGGTCATTCTTTATACCTCAGCTATCACATTTTTTGAACATTAATCTCTTTTTTCAGCATCAACTTACGTCTACTCACTACAGCAGTAAATTAAAAATCGCGTTACTTTAAAGGTAACATTAGATAAGGGATTTCATCCGTTTATTAAATATCGTGTTAATGCTAACAGTAACTCATGAAATTTACAAGTTGAGAAGGCATCTTCCACCGCTTGGTGGCGCGTTATTTCCTCGGGTTTAAGGGCCCAATTTCAACGAGATTTGCTTCCTTCAACTTAGATTACAATTCAGTTACTTTCTGTATTATGAAATTTTATCTTAGACTTTAGTTACCAACATTTTCTAACATTAATGGTGCATTCATTTTTTTTTATTATTCTGCTGGTCTTGATTCCTACGAGGTTTGGCTCACTCAACTTGGTTTTCGATTGTCTTTGGCATGTGCGGGCACTTCCGGTAAATACTGCCATAGGTAGTGGGGGATCTAGATTACAGGTTCGTTCGGAAATAAGTTTGATTGGAACACATTAGACGCTGCGGAAGCCAATGCGACTCCGAAATTAGGTTCATTTAAAAGAATTTCCAAAGATATAAAATCATACAAACTTAAGTTTTGTTTAAGGTTATTATTTACAAACCCCAGGCAACGCCGGGTGGGTCTGCTAGTTTAAATATAAAATACCTAACGTAAATTAAAATGGTAACAAACTCGAACACAAAAGTGACCGATACTCCAATTTAAAGATGGCAAATAATAATCCACACGTTTCTCACATGAAAAATTACAAAACATCATATTAAATAAAACCCATTATACAATTCTAATATAATAGGAAACAAAAACCTATGACACCGGAGAAAAATGAATTAAATACAATCTAAGTAGATATTGGAATAAAGATATCAAATGATGATAATAAATTTCAAAATATAAATAGTTGCAGTATGTATTAACCCCTTCTCTACCATTATATCCACTAGTAGATGCATGCTACGTAGAATCTGGGGGTGAAGGTGTTAAGATAAGTCTGATTATTTGAAACCTTTTAAAAAACTTCTCACGCATGCCCACTATAAATCTTAATAGCCTTTTTAGTAATAATTTTCATTTTTACAAAGCACAGACTAATCTTCAAAATATAATGAAATGCAGCGTGCGACAGCGATAAAATGCAAAATTGTGATGTTTCATCTATAATAGTAATCGTTTCCGACAACTAGATTATACATCATGCATACTAATCAGGTGAAAAATGGCTGTTTTCATCGTTAGGTGGGAAAAAGAACAGAAAAATTCAAATACAATATTTCAAAAATATGTTTATTTCTTTAAGTCATGAATATGAAATGCATTTGCTGGATGAAAGATATTTTTCGACTTAAAAGTGTCAGAGATCATTTCTTTCTTTCTTTCTTTTTTTTTTTTTTTTTTACAAACATCGTTTTCTCATTTATCGTTATCTTTATAGAAGAACGGTACAACTCAAAAATTAACAATTTTCAATATCGTGGTTGAAAAATTTAATGTTAATTTACCTGTTTATATTAATTAGACATTGCAGAAAAGTAAATACTAATACTTTGTTTAATGCAATGAAGTATTGTACACTGTAAAAAAATACTGCCAGTTTTCCGGTAGGAATCGGAAAAATAGTTGGCCTTATCGTACCGGAATAATTTCCGACCCAGCTCGAAATAAAATCCGTAAAAATAAGGAAATAGTCAGTAAAACGGTAATTTACGGATTTTATTTCGATTTTACGGATTTTATTTCGAGCTGGGTTGGAAATTATTCCGGTACGATAAGGGCAACTATTTTTCCAACCAGCTCGTAATAAAATCTGTAAAAATACGGAAATAGTCAGTAAAACAGTATTTTACGGATTTTATTCCGAGCTGGGTTGGAAATTATTCCGGTACGATAAGGTCAACTATTTTTCCGATTTCTACCGGAAAACTGGCATTATTTCTTTTAGAGTGTATTTGTTCTACGATACAAACGATTTTGTTCTACGATACATACATTTTTTAATCTACAAAACTAAAACATTATTCCAATTTAATTAAATTTGCACTATATATTTCTACATTTAAAGAAAAAAAAGTTTCTGCATTGAAAAAACGTCTGATTTATTAAAGAAAATTCCTCGATTTGTTTCTTTAGAACTTGAAAATGTTGCATTGATGTATTATTAAGTTTTATACTCATCATATAGTTAATAATGCTTATTAGGGTTAAACTTTTGCACAGAAAAAATGGCTGCAAAAAGTTTTAGACCGCTATTTCCAAACAACAGTCTTCGCCGCATATTTCTGCATAATTTTCAATAGAAATACTACGAACCATATTGTTCGGAAATACTTGCGTTACATTTATTAGTAACATTAATTTCGCAAAGAATGGTCAATCCTGACTATATTAATTTTTTATATAGCTTTGTTATACTACTCTTGTTATTTATTTTAATTACCCTTTGTTACATTTTTATATAAGTGTGTTGCCAGGTCCAAGTCCTGCATCGGTACTAGTAGGTGCTATATTTTTCCGTCGTGGGTCGGGTTGACTTCTACTTATTTTTGCTACGGATCGGGTTGATTTATATTGTTTCGGGTTGACCCTATTTTTCAAAAGAATCTCCGAAATATTTTTTCAAATTAAAAATTTATATACATTAACACCTCCACAACGGGTACTCCCGAAAAGCGCACACCTCTATTTAGCGAACACCTTTTCAATACCTAATACTCTTATTTTATACTTTTACAGTAATTTGAATATGTACTCATACATATTCAAAATGTATTTATTTTCATTTGAAACATAGTTCTGCCCAAACTTTTTATGAAAATCCTAACAGCCCGATATGCAAAAAATCTAAATCTGACACACAAGAATTATTCTAGGGTGGAACCAACCCACAGAAAGAAAATTAGTCACCCCCACCTGAAATAAAAAAAAAAGACAACCCGACTTGATCCAGGACTCTATACAGCGATCCCGAGGTGTCCGCTATTCCGAAGTTTTACTATATTTGAATATTAAAGAATATAGATATGTCGATTTTCCTATATAAATGATAGAAGTGCTATTCGAGATTACTTTTCATAATTGCATTAAACCTCGATTTATTTTCCTTTCACTTCAGGTCAGGTGGAGTCGAGTTACGGGTCATCAAAAACTATTTTGTCGAGATCGGCTCGGGTTGCGGGTCGATGAAATTTTTTTGCCGGCTTGCCAGTATACTTCAAATGAAATTTTCGGTTACGGGTTAGGTACAACTACTCGACCCGCGCAGGACTCTTGTCCAGTGTCAGAAAAAGCGAGACAGTGGCTTCTAAACTGGGACATAAAAATACAGTAGACCCTATAAAAATGGAACCTGTCTATAACGGAATCCTTTCTTAAACGTTAAAATTTCATTGTCCTTCCTGTAGGAGTAGGAGTACCATACAATTACATTTACTTAGACGGAATATTCTTTAAATGGAATTTTTTTTTCCGTCCTTTGTGACTCTATATCAGCAGATTTCATTACATAAAATAAGCATAATCTTATACACTAAAACCTGTAAAAGTGGATTCACCAGGGACTGAAACAAAATTACAAATTAGCAGGTGTAATTTCAAATTATTCCTATCATAAAGACAATGAAATTTTTACTTTTAAGACTGAATTCGGTTATAAACAGGTTCCGTGTACACAGGGTTTACTAAAACAAGTAATATAAAAATTTTGTTTTTAAAGTCAATTCCTACTTAGGTCATCAAAGAAAAATTTAATATGATCCCTTAAGCTAATATTAGTTTTTGTTGCATTAAAATATCTCAATTTGTTGACTTTCTATAAGCAAGTACACTGTAAAAAAAAATAATGCCAGTTTTCCGGTAGAAATCGGAAAAATAGTTGCCCTTATCGTAGCGGAATAATTTCCAACCCAGCTCGGAATAAAATCCGTAAAATACCGTTTTACTGACTATTTCCTTAGTTTTACGGATTTTATTTCCAGCTGGCTCGGAAATTATTCCGCTACGATAAGGGCAACTATTTTTCCGATTCCTACCGGAAAACTGGCAGTATTTTTTTACAGTGTAGTTAGTTGGTAATGTGACTTTCAATAATATGCTAATAAATTTATTCTACATGCGTCTTTCTTCTATATAAAATAAAGGTTTTTTTCCGTCATATATTACAAACCTTACGTGCCGTAAAATAAAATTAGGTTTCATAATTTTCTGTAGTGATACAAGCGTTTTTATGATGGTCTTTTACAAAATCACTTTCACACTTTCCTAATAACTCATCGACATCTTTTACAATAGGACCACCTTTCATAAAAAATTAACAGCAAATAACAGTCTCGTTCGTGAATCTACTAGTGGAGTTTCCGTTAGTTGTTAAAGTTACTGAAACTTTTTATATTTTTGTCTGCAGTTTAACCGTTACCAGTATTTATAAGTCCATTTTTATAACTTGCCTTGCGATCTCTATTATCCTGGGGTAAAATCGGATATCCTACGTGGGATAAAACCTCATATTGGGAAACAGTAGTTGAAGATTCGGCAGACAATGGTTGAAGAAAAAACAGTCAAAACTACAATGACAAGAGTTAAGATTTTTCTAAATCTGATAAAGAGGTGAACTACTTTTCTGCAATTTATTAAACTGTAATAATGATATAATTTTATTTTGAAACATGAATTAGAAGTGTCCAAACTGCGGCCTGAGGGCCTCAGAGCTATCACAGTTTCTATACGGATTATCTCGTCTTATTTAATGACAGAATCTTTGCTATTAAATAAAGCAAATATTATACTTCCGAAATAGTGGTAACATACGATTATCAGACAAAGAGGTTGGGCAGCCCTTATTTAAATCATTAGACCTATAATTGAAATATTGTTAGTTACGTACCTTAGTTTTAAGGGGGCTGGTCACTCAGCTTCCGATTTCCCCTCACTAATGTAAAGTCCATGGGCATTTGATGCACTCGTATATTTAAAATATCTCCTCGGGAAATTAACATTATTAACTTCTATTTTTTGTACACACTTCCTAAAAGATGTTTTTTTTTCTTAGTTCTCAAAATATTCCTAAAGTATAGACTTAATTTTATATGAAGTGTTAAAATCTTCCTCACAGTTCGACCGCTTTTAACACATAAAATATTAAATTCAGCATACATTTTAGAAATATTTTAAAAACTAAGAAAAAAAGAGACATCCTTTAAGAAGCGTACACAGAAAAAAGATGTTAAAAATATGAATTTTCCGAGGATATATTTTAAATATACGAATGCATCAAAAGTCCATAGACTTAACATTACGGAGGAGAATTCCGAAGCTGAGTGACCAGCCCCCTTAACGTTATATAATAAAATATTTTGTTCCTCTTCAAAGAAAGAAAAAACAAAATAATTTCCTGTAAGATTCACTTATCATCGGGGATAAGGCCAGATGATTTGACTTTTCCCAGGAAAGCATTTATTAATAAAAATGTGATAAAGAAATTATATATTTATCATAATACTGTTGTACAAGGTTAAATGCAGAATATTTACGCAAGTTTCATAAAATTCTGTTGGAAGTTCTGGCAAGAAGCAGCACAGTAGCTAAGGTATCAGATTTTACCCTGAGTATTCTTCTGTAATTCGCGAATGATAGAATAAGCTACGACTCCAAAGAAATACGTACTAGGATCATTCCATGGTAACTTACGTTACATTTAGAGCAATTTACTGCAGTAATTTTAGTAATATAACGTCAAAAAATATTCAAATGTAAAGTTGACATGATTTGTTAATTAAACCTATCCAAAGTTCAATTTGAATGAAAATTACCTAGAAAATGAGAATGAAAATTATATTTTTTATGGTAAATTACGTTCCTTTTTCAGTAATGTCAGTTACATAATAGATATAACTGCCAGAGTTCAATAAATAAAACAAAAATTAAATAAATTTCATCTAAATTGAGGTTTGAATAGATTTAATTAACAAATTATGTCAACTTTATAATTTGTATTCTATTTTTGGTGTTATATTACTAAAATTACTGAAGTAAATTGTTCTAAATATAACGTAAGTTACCATGGAATGACCCTATTGATTAAATAGTGACTATGCTTGTTCTTGCTATATGAGTTCGATAAATTGTTTAAAAATATGTAATTTATGTTAGTATGTTTGGGGCGATAAACGGCAATCAAAGTCACAATTAGCTTTAACCAACGATGTGTTAGATGCTGTTTTTTTCCTCGAATACATTTGTATGCTTAGTAAAAAAAGAAAATAAATACGAAAAGGTAATAGAACATCTAATGTAGAAACAAAAATACATTTGTCTGCTTAGTAAAAAAGAAAATAAATACGAAAAGATAATAGAGCATCTAATGTACAAACAAAAATGTAAAAATAAAAGAACGAAAGTCTTATATTATTTATTGATTGATCTAAATTTTCATATATTGTATTAACAATATGTGGCTACAATATATTACTACAAAGCTTTTGTTATTCCACTTTGACCAAATTAGGAATTTTAACAATAAATATATTAATGATAGGAAAAAGGTGAATAATAATAATTATTAAACTTTTGCTAAGTCTTGTGCGTCATTCATTACATACATGATCGACTCTTTATTCCAAGTATGTGCGTATTTTATATTCCTGAATTTTGCATTTCAATGAAATATAATTTTGCAAACCGCAAATGTCTGAAAGTATCCTATTTCTAATTATTCTTGTGTTATCTTACAGAACAGCCGTTTCAAATATAGTTTCAGTTTTAAGTTTAGTAAATATTTCTAACTTTTCAAATACTTCAGTTATTTTCCAATTAAATTTCACCCAACTTTTCTCCATTTTTCTAAGCAATACTGCTTGAAAAACTTTACTTTAGCATTCTGCTAAAGTCAAATCTCATTAGTTATAAAACTCCTATAATAGATTGAACATTGAACAATAAAGAATTAAATTTCTCATACACATCTCTTCTAGTATACCAAGTAGCGAAAACTTTCTAACGATCTACGACAATTATTTAATTATTTAAAAAAGCAATAACCATAGATGAGATACAGAGTTAGGTGGGGGAAAGATTTAGAGAGCTGTAAATCATCAGATCTTTAACCCTTTATGTACTGAATTATGAATTAATGAAAATTTTAACTTCTAAAGCATTTTTCGTGAATAGTTTAAACTTCATTTGAAGATTTACATAATCATTTAATAAATTTTAGAGAGTTTTTAGAAGGATTAATTAAATTTGAATTGATAGGGAATTTATGCAATATTTATAACCTCATTCAAACCTTTTATTTTAAATATTTTTCTTAGTATTTTGTAGAATTAGGAAATGTACAAAGATAATGTTCTTACAAAAGAAATACAGAAATATTTCCGAATTTAAAAATCACCCCCGCCGCCAACGGCAAGAAAATTGAAAAAATGCAAAGGCAAAAGATATCCTTTTAAAAATATTTTTGTTTTATGTAACCAGTAATGCTTTTGGGACAAGATAAAGTAATGTATCTATAACTCATTCTAAACTGTATTACAACTATTCGGTGTATTAAATGAATTTTACAAGTTATTTCAATGGTACTTACAAGTACGTCAGTAGATAAAGGGTTAATCAAATAGTTGAATTTTTTAAAAACATCTTCTTTAACCGCTGCCCTACCAGTGGCTGAGAGGTTCTGCTCTCGAATCTGGTAGATGGGAGGTGCTGGGTTCAATCCCAATCGCGCCCGTCGGCCTAATCGTTCGGAGTTTTCGTGGTTTTCTTCGAACCTTGGATTTCCAAGCGTTAATACGGGTTGGGTTCCCTTAGAAAGACCCCCACGAAGGGCACTCCCCCCCTGGGCCTATATCCCTCGTGCAGATAATTGGCCGTCATAAATACAACCAACCAACCATCTTTAACCGCTTCGTGACGAGTGTCCTTTACTGAATTTTTAATCTTCTACCACCGTTTTTTCAAAACAGAAATTTTTATATACTTGAATCTAAAAAATGCTCCGATTAAATAAGGCACAGTTTACAATTAAAAATAACTGGTGGGAATAATCATGGATTCGGAGCATTTTATGCGTCACGTATATACGTGACGCTCGTCCCGAAGGGCTAAATCCTTTAACATATTTAATGTATCCGTATGCATTCGAAACGAATTTTTTGATTTTTTGTTAATTTTATGTTTAAAATTGCTAATTGTTATTTAAAATGTCATAAAAATGTGAGATAAACATACAAATAAGTAATTTAATTTTTTATTTTTTATTTTAAAAAATAGTATAAATTCACTGGGAAATTGCTATTTCCTTAAAACTATTTGAATTTTAAACTATTAAATATAAATACAGGGTGTCCCAAAAGTCTTTGAGACATTTTAAAATTCAATAAAAAATCAAGTAATTGTCGTACAGGAGTGCGGTTTGGACTAAAATTATTCTCAGGATGAAAAGTTTTCTTCAAGCGAATGAAAATAATAAGTTCCAAATTTCGATCACAGATGGCGCTACTTGTCCGTATACTTGGTTTTAATGTTTTCAAACATGCGGGGTTTTTTTTCCTAATTTTCAAATTACATTTGACGCTGTGACACTGAAATGACGACTCCCAGCGAAAAAGGACAAAGTATATGCTTCTGCTGTCGCTGTGGCTGAAATTGAATAAGACGAGAATCACGCATGTAATCCAGTCAATTCTTCAAGCAGTGATAGCGAACACGTGGATTGAACTGGAGTTCCGTTTGAATGTGGCGCGAGATACAAAAAGTGCACTCATTGAACTATGCCAATGGATTGCACAAATTATTACTCTTTAACTAATTTTGGCAAAATAAAATTATCTGTAACTTAGTAGTGCTTGAGTTTTTTATGCTACTTTCTGATTAATTTAAGGTAAAGCGCCATCTATGGAAGATGATAGGATTTTTTTATTATTATTCTCTTGGAAAAAACTTTTCATCGTGAGAGGCATTTTAGTCCAAACCGCACTCCTGTACGACAATTACTTGATTTCTTATTGAATTTTAAAATGTGTCAAAGACTTTTGGGACACCCTGTACATTTTATGAATTCCATAATAAATATAATAATGTTATAGAGGAACTAGACTACTTGTATGACAATAACGACTTTTTTAAAAGTTATAGGTATAGAAAGACAAGCAATGCTGAAAATTCATGAAAGATGTTAATTCATAAATTAAAACTGTAACTCAAACTTTTCAATTAGCATAAATATAGTCGACTGCCTTTGAATATATATTTAAAAAGAAAATGTAATTTTTTTTAGGTAATTTAACTATTATTTATCGAGTTATGACAAATTTTCCCCAAAATCCCCCCACCCCCCCACCACACACACAAAAAACTTTCAACTTAGTTTTTTTTTTAATTTGTTAGAAATATAAATGTTTAAAAAGCTCCAGGATAATAAAATTCACCCTCCGTTTTTTTCTAAAACATTAAGTTTTTGAATTGAAATTTTGATCGAAATTGCAGTTTTAACTCTTTAGTGCCGAGCTTTGCATATATGCAAACAACACTGTTTTGAATTTAATAGATTTTTTTTATTCGCATATACCTAATTCACACCAGAAAATTAAAATAGCAATATTTGCTTTAATTAAAAAACAGACATTCCGTATTTAAATAAAGCGAAATTAACCATTGAAACTTTCTGGTGTAAAGTCAGATTCTCCGAACTACGTAATTTCTAGAACGCATTCTATTTTGGGAATTAAAGGGTTAAAGGTTAAGTTCTATAAAATAAATAATTATATAAAATAAGGTATTTGGAGACATACTCATTAAAGTATTTACTAATTTGTATTATTTTAGCGTAAAACAGCCACACGACAATAGTTTTTACTTATATTGCAGATACGGCACCAGAAGAAAAAAATTGACGTATTATATGAAAAATGTATCTGATTTTTTTCATTATTTTTCCTGTGTAATAAACCTCTCAGAGAATCATATATCATTTTTTGGAAACAAAATAAAAAATCGCGCCTTTAAGGGTTAAAGGCATACAGATACCCTAATAAAGAATACATACTACTTTACATATGCAACATAACTTCACAAAATTGATCACGAGAATCCCGAAAGGTTATATTCATTAATGACAAGGTTCTCAATTCGATTGTTGTTTGAGTATATTCCCGCTTAAATGGACTGATTTGTGCGCCCTTTACATTACATCAAAAATGAAAAAATAATTTTGGTCATCGGCTAAAATAAATACTGCACTTAAAGGCTCATAAAATACTAGCGACGTACGTCCACCGACTCGTATTTTTCCGATCTTTATGTAGTTTCCTATGTCAAGTGAAATCGAATTACATGTCTCTATTGATTTTTACCCTGGGCTGGTTAAAAATTGAAGCCACTTTAATTAGACCCAACCAATACTAATGTTGCTATACATATATAGTTTGTGTTTAGAAAAATAAATACTCAAGATTTAAGACATATAGAGATAAACCCTTTTGTTGGGGTATACCTGCTGTTTTTTCCACTTGCACTTTCTTCATCGTAGTATCGACTGGAAATGTAATACTGTATCATTTCAAATTTGTCCATTGATCGTACTTTTAAGTAGATTTCGCATGAAATACTAACTAGGGCGATCTCCTGAAAATTTTTTGCAGATCTACCCCTAGAACCCCAAACCACCCTCAGTAAAAAACTTTATATTTAATCACCATTTTTATGGACGCGATAACTTCCGTAATTCTGCACAAATCTTTTCCAAACTGATACATAAAATCTCGGTCAAGTTCGTTAATGGGCAAAACCGGACCAATGGAGTGGAAATAGGGAGGGGTTTTGTGAAAACCGAAAAACCCCATAACTTCTTAATTATAATGCATATCGAATCAGTTTAAAGTTAATATTACTTCTAAAAAAAGGGCCAAAAATTTATGTATCACAGATTTTTGATAAAATAAAAAATGGACTCAAGGGGCGAAAAAAATAGGGTTTTGAGGAGAAAAAAATTCATAACTTTGTCAATTCTCAAGATATCAAATCCAATTAAATTTATAATAAAGCTTCTTAATATTATCTACAACTTTTATATTGACAAGTTTTGATAAGGCCAATTCGTGCCGCAAAAAAAAAATAAAAATAAAAAAAAAAATAAATAAATAAAAAATAAAAACAAAAACGGGGGGGGGGGGGGGTTGAAGAAAAAAAAATCCGTAACTTCGACAATTCACGATATCAAATCCGCATGAATTTATTATATATCTTCTTAATATTGTCTACAACTTTTATACTGACAAGTTTTTGAGAGGACAATTCTTACAGCAAAAACAAATTAAAAATACATAGCGGCTGAAGAAAAAAATCATCGTATTAAGGGTGTACAATCCAAACTGCTTATTTCATGACTCATTTTTAAATTCATTTTTGCTCAAACGCATCCGATTGGTAGGTTTTCTTATTCAGAAGCTATATAATATACCGTAATGGTAGATTTATTGATAGAGGCAGAATATATTTCAAAAAATTATGTCAAAGTGGGCATTTTGAACCGAATTTCCCGAAACGATTGTGTTGGAAACGAAAAATATTGTCCTACTGAGAAACTAATTATTTATAAATCAAGTTCTAATTAATTGAAAGAGAAAATATAAAAACAGGTGCTTATAAATTTCTTCAAAAATCACGTCAGTAAGTTTCATGTTTTTTCTTTTAAAAATGAATCTGAAAATGTGTCAGAACATTTCGAGTTGTTGAGCATGGAAAAGTATTTTTTTGAATACCGCTTTAACATGATTCTGATAAAACCAACTCTTATATAAAAATGAAATTAAAAACGCGTCAAAAGCGGCCAGATAAAATTGTTAAAGTGGGTTTATCTCTAATCATGATTTAGTTTTTGTTGTTGGAATTAGTACTTAACTTTGAAATCTACCTGCGCCGGCAGGGATTTTTTCTTTTAACAGAGTGAAAAATCTTCAGTAGAAAAATAACATATCTACGCTAAAATCAAAAATATTATGAGATTTGATTTTTGTAAAACTATTTTAGTTAACCATATGTCTGATAAATAAATAAATGAATAAAATAAGTACTATAGTCAGTTCCATTAGACCCAATATTTAAATATGTATCGGAGCAGCCCTCTAAATTACGATGGTCGCTTTCCTTATCTACTCTTTGCGTATTAAAATACAAGCGTGTATTTATTTTATTGCTTCAGCGTTTGTATACTTTAATTAAAGAAATTGTTAAACACCTCAAACAAATGCAAAAGTTTAAAACAGCAGGTATCAATTTCCGAGATTTTATGAGTTACTTTTCACACTCAATGTCGCATTTCATTGCACAGCGTCATTAATCTTCCCATTAATGACCAGAAGACAAATGAATTACATATTATGCAGTGAGGTAAACAAAAAACAGAAACAAGTGTCGCACAAAAATTTACAATGAAGTGTTTGGCGGGCGTCGTCGTGTCTCAGACAGTGGCCTTCAACTGTATTGAGCCGCAGATCAAATGCAGAAACAGGAAGGAGTAGGTTTTAAGTAGGAAAAAAATAATTATCAAAATACACCTTCTCTGGCCGATTTCACCGAAGGATTGTAATAACTGGTAATCATATGCTTTTTAGATATTCTGGAATCGGCTTCAAAAAATAGCGATAATATAACTGTTTTCAAAATTTGCTGGATATAAGTCGAAAATTTTAATTAAACATTCTTCTTAGGAAAGAAAGTGAAAAGCGAGCCGCGTGCACGATGATAATTAATGCTATATATGGGTCATTCAACTATTCTTTGTACCTAGTCAGGGCTCGAAATGTACCGGAGCACACCGGAACGATGTTCCTGTTAGTGAAATTATGACAAATATTTTTCGAAATCGCGAAATTATGGTAAATATCGTTCCGTTTCGTGCAATTATTAAAACATATTGTTACAGTTTTATGTGTATATAAAACTGTTTATATACATATATGCAACTGCTTATATAGCTTATTGTGCTCTCTGTAACATTTTCATTATTTTTTCATTACTAAAGCATGTTTAATTAATTTTTTAAATTCTTGTTGTATGGTTAGAAGTAAATTTATCTATACTTAAAAAAAACTTTTTTTTTAGTCAACAATAATTTTGAAATAGCGTTCCGGTTCGTGGATTTTTTCATTTCGAGCCTTTTACCTTCGTTCTTAAAAAATAATAAAATCGTTTTAAATATATTAATTGTACGTTTTATTTATTCGAATAATAGCTAGAATATTAATCTATGCTTTAGCTGTGCAAAATTTCGAAATAATTGCCAGTATCTTTGTTTTTTCATAATAACATACGTGACAAAATTGCCACGCCATGCAAATTTCTAAATTCTGTAATATGAGGCAAATATGAAGCAAAGAATAATCTTATAAAGAAAAAAAAATACGCTGGTAATGAGCAAATCTCAAGGATGCCATTGTAAACTATATTTATATTTTAATTCATAATTCTATTTATAAAAAATAATATTTGTGGTAGATTTATCTTGAATTGTTCTAGAATTCTATGGCAATGATTATTATTATTATTATTTTTTTTTTGAAAAAGCGGTTCGTATATAATAAAAAAATAATCGCCACTGGAGTATCTGGAGTATCTCCAGTGCGCCGCACTGGAGTATCTAAAACTTCATTTATTAATCTAGTAAACATGCCAAATGAAATTGAGTTAATTATTCATATATATTTTTTAAAAAAATACCTTGCTTGGTTTTGGTAAAAAAAAGTATTTGATTGACGTATATTAATAAACAAAAATGCAATTAAAGAGATTTTGTATATTTTTTGCACAAAAATTTTAATGAAAGAAGGTGAAATCGGTGTCGATTTAAGATATGTTTTTTAATTTATTCATAAGAATTAGAATAAAATGCAATTGAATTGTTTGAATCTCGAAACTATAGTGAAGAGATGGAAATTTAATATTATAGTGAGACGGTGATATTTTAAATATTATTTGTCATCTTTGTTTTAATAATCAGTACGGATTTTTATGAGTAAAAAAATCAGATGAAAATTTAATTGCAAATTTCAATACCATATTGGCAAAATGTGACAACATTGAATGCGTGCAAAATATTCCAGAATGTCTGAACTTCATTTTTAATAAGGTAAACTGACTATAAGACTGATAACCCGTAAGGCATGGTGACGTCACGTCGACGTCGTTGTGAAGTCACGCTGTGACATTGTGACCGTCGATGTGAAGTCACTGTGACTAGAATGTGAGGTCGTTATGGCCGTTTTAGAGCTCTTTTGTGACGTCACATTGTGACGACTTTGTGAAGTCACTGTGTGACTAATTTGTGAAAAGTGTGTCATTTGTGACTATTTTGATATTAACTTTTCAATGAATTTGTGACGAATGTGACAATGCTTTAAAGTCACATTGAGATCAATTTGTGAAATATGTGTCATTTGTGGCGAAATTGTCTTTAACACTGTGATGATTCTGTGACGACAGCGACACTGCTTTGAAGTCACATTGTGACAATTTTGTGAAAATTGTGTGATTTGTGACAATTTTGTCATTAACGTTGTGACGAATATGTGACTAGTGGGAATGTTGTGAAGTCACATTATGACATACTTGAACAGTTGTAAACACGTATGCATGTCACACTTAGTCATAATTATGCATGTTGTAAAATCATTTACACCTATAACGTTAATATACTTCGGCGATACATCGCAATTAAAACTTGGGGGCCGCTATAACAAGGGTATACCAAAAGAATTTTATTGAATCAAAATGCAATGCCCCGTAGACTTCAATTTTTGCTGCACCTTTCTTTTCTATTGCAATAAATGAGAATATTGAAGACAACTGAATGATCGATCTATCACATTTTTTCTTTTAATTAGATAATTGTTAAAAGCATTAAAATTACCAAAGAAACATTTTGTTTAAATTTTCAAATCTTTATCAAAATAAAATTTGTGTTGAAAATATAATATTTTATAATATATACAGTACTTTTTATATTCTTTAAACTATAGAAAATACTGAATGAAATTAATTTATTTCATTTAATACGCATTACAAACTCGAAGTCACTGGTGAAATTGAATTTTTTTTTATTACACAACATTTATAATAAAAAAAAATGAAAGATAAAAAGAAATGCCGATATTAAGTAATTAAATTTTATATGTTTTATGATATTAATTACCATAATATATATATATATATATATATATATATATGATTGTAATTCAAACAAGTTGGGGCTGAGAAAATAGGAAACTTCTTTGTTATAGAGGCCCCTATAAATTTGATTATGCAAAAATTGCAGTAACGACATTGCTAAGATCATTGTGAAGTTTATGCATGCGGTATATACATATATATATATATATGTATGTATGTATTTCTTCTTTCTTCCATAATAATTCTTATAAATTTTTTTTTTTTTTTTTTTTTTTTTTTTTTTTAATACTTACAGCTTTAATTCATAATAATTGACGGTGGTAGGTTATGTTTAATTAATGGTAATATATATATATATATATATATATATATACACTCGAAACGCTCATCATGTGCCATATAGTCATTATATATGTATTGTTTACGTCTTTTATGCCACATACATGCATTACAAAATTTTCGAAGTACATTTTAGCAATAACCATTCGAAACCACTCAAATGAAAAATACAGCTTTGGTATAGAAAATTAACTGAGTATCACCAGTATCATTATGTTGAGAATTCTACTAACAATTTCGGCAATAATCGTTATGTTGGAAGATAGCAGCAATAAATAAAATCGTATTTTTATGCTCACTGTAAAAGTAAGTAAAACTTTTAGGTATGCATAGAACGGTGATACAAAGGGTTAATTTATTTTACATCAGTGTTTGCTTGAAGTAAAATCATATATAAAACAACTTTTTGATTATTAAAAAATAGCTTTAATAATTGATTGCCAAAATTATATTTTTATTTGTGAAATTATATATATTATAAAAATAACTCTTATTATCTATGATTTTTTAAAACAATAATACCTTATTGTTTATAAAACACAGCACCGCAGCTACTCTATTTTGCGTCTAATGTGAAAGTTTTTATGTTTTGCCAAAAATCTATCTGGCTGGATATATGTTGCCATGACATCTATAACTCTGATATTATCATAAATAGTACAAACAGATTAGAATCTACAACGAAATTTTTAGAATAAAGTCTGGTGGAAGTTTTATAAATACAGTAGAACGCCGATTATCGGAACTCCAATTAACCGAACTTCCAATTATCCGAACAGCATATTTCTCTCAAAGAATTCTTTTTAACCGAATTTGCAATTATCCAAATATTTCTCTCTCTAAAAAAGAAAAAAAACACCTAACTTCCAGTTTATTTTTTGCTTAAATTATAATCTCTGAAGTTTAGAAAATGATTAAAAGAAAAAAAAAATTAAAAAATAAAAAAGTAAACAAAAAACAATTAAAAAAAACAAAACAATTTTTAAGCACTCCAGTACTAACTGGTGCTGTCAGTCCTAAACCTAGATAAAGTGTGAAGGTTTTAGAATAGTCGGGAGCATCCCTTAAATTGTCTGCCCATTTATCCGAACTTTTGTTTATCCGAACTAGGGTCGGTCCCGACTTGTTCGGACAATCGGCGCTCTACTGTATATATTGCATTAGAAATACAAATAATCATATTTATTTTTATATGACACAATAAAACAAAATAATGAACACAGTATCAAATGGTTAACTACTTTTTAATGTAAATAAAGTATAAAAATTGAGCCCATAAACACAAAATAGAGCCACACGTAGGTTCATTATTATTATTAATATTTTATTTACAAGATTATGGTAATTATAAATAAGAAATCCATTTTAATCAAGCTGTTTATAAAGAGTGTATAATATCGATACTTTGAAATTTATCTCGATAAAATCTTTCAGGAGATAAAATGATAAAATTATCCAGAAAAAAAGCAAATAATAAAAGATGATTATTACATTTTAGATCCATACCGTTCAAGTATTTGCGTTATTTTTAAAGTAAAATCATATTTAAACACTTACAGATTGCGTAACTTCTATATTTTCATTTGCCAACAGACTTCTAGTTCACTTTGAAAACATTTCAATAAGAATGTTTAACAACTGAAAAGCTTTCACCCGCGATGACTATTTCTTTATAGATTTTAAAACATTTCTCAGGTTGAATAATACATTAAATAATCTTTTTTTTTTCTTAACATTACATATCTACGATCTCTTTTAATAGTATACGTTTCCGTTGTGTCTTATTTTTTTTATAAATTCCTCTTCTGAGCAGATGCAATTTTTTAAAATAAAAACATGCAATGCAAATTGTTTAACACCATCACTTAATACAAAATTAAAAAAATTATGTTTGCCAATAATTTTATTCCATAAAAAGACTTTTTCTTTAAATAATTTAATTATCTTTAAATGTTTATTAATTATATTAATGACTGATTATAATACTTGTCCATATACTTTCATATTTATGACACCATGTGGTTTTAACCAAATATTTAAATAAGAAAATAAACCAGATTAAAATGCAATTTAAATCACTAATTTTAATAATCTGATCAAAGCTGTTCAAAAGGAAGTTAGATATTTTAACAAAATAAAAAATAAATGTAATGAAATATTTGTGTTCCGTAACATGTTTATTAGAAGATAACTAAAATCATTGTAATTATAAAAAAGCAAACAGGGAAAATAATATTTTAGATATTTCAACAAAATAAAAAATAAATGTAGTGAAATATTTATGCTCTACAGCATGTTTATGAGAAGCTAACTAAAATGGTTGCGGTTAATAAAAAGCAAACAGGGAAAATAGTATTTTTACATACCTAATTTCATTGACGTTGTACGTGATACTTTGATTTTGGGGAACCAATTAAATCCGATAATAAGTACCATAGCAATGACTTGAATCATCTTCAACAAGTCAAAGCTACCGTAATTTTCTCGGGTTTATATTTTGTTAGCTGAACTAACTTGGATCTTGAGAACGTTCTTGTTTCACTTTTTAAATCCGTGTCACCACGTCCATGCTGTCAAGTGTCCACAGAACTTCCCGCGTTTATTCTAAAAAGCTTCACTGTTACTTTTATCCGTTATTTTGCGGTGAGTCCTAACAACTGAAATAGTGCAGATGCAGACGATTTTTAAGTTTCGAAGTTCGAAGCAGATGTTTTTTCGGTTTTATTTGTTTTTCTATACAACAGTTTCGGAAGGAAATTAAATGCGTAATAATTTTATTAAATTGTCCCTAATTCAATTTCCTGTTTGAAAATGTTTTATTGTAATTCACCTTTTATTTTTATCAGTTTTATTGAATTGTAAAGTTTCATTTACGTAAATTATAATAATAATATTATCCATAATTACAGTTTACTAGATAAAATATTGCTTAATTTTTCAAAATGTGTATAAATTAATTTAATGGTAATAATGATGACCCCCTCCTTTTTTAAAAGTAAAATTTGTATCACAGGTAATATATACAAAAATCTTCTTAAAAAATACAACAAGATTATCGAGAAGAGATGAGTTTTTCTTTGTCAATCTGTCATTATCTTAATATTAATTTTCTTTAGAATAAAACATCTTGTAAAATAATTTTTAAAGATATATTTTGAAAACAAAAAATAAAATATGAATAATTAATTATGTCATGGGCTTTGCCTAAATTTTGTACATTAATTTTATATTCGGAAAATGTCAATTTTATTTTAAACGTCTGAAAGAAGTAGAATTAAAAAAAAAAAAAAAAAAATTACTTAAAATAGTGAAACACTAAGAGGAAAAAAAATGACTTGAATGCAAATTATAAAGCAAGAAATGCATATATGACTAAACTTTGAAGACGCTTTCTGCGTGCTCATTAAAAGCTTCAGACTTAACTGTAATAGAAAGTTTTTAGTTTGAAACCACAGAAATGTTTCGACTACTCTTTGAGAAACTTCTAGTATAACAGATGATCATTTACAAAAATCTTTATAAAAGATAAGTCGAGGTCTGTTTACCTAAAACATTTTTTTTAATATTATGAAATTCGCATAATTAGGAAATCTTTTTGTGTCGCTGATGAATTAATTACATTTCATGTTATATGAAAATAAAAAGTTTTGGTTAGAGGCACAGAGGCAACTTGGACCACGGTTTAAAAAAATTTTAAATCCGGCAGAAAAATATTTTTTACAGTAAATAACATGTTTTTAATAATTTTTGTAATTTTTTTAAGTTTTCTAAGAAGTTCACATTTCAGTCACAATGTGACATCACTGAGTGGTGGCATTTTAGTCACAGATGTGACGTGACCACAGTGACTTACAGTGACGTCACAATGACGTCACTGTGACCATGCATGCTATGAGGGAAGGTCTAAGACTAGAATTAAAACTAGATGACTTTATATATGTATGGATACGTAAGCTTGTTTCACAACGTCTGTCCCCATGTGAAATTTACTAAATATTTCTAAAATTAATCGTATATATTAGTCAATAAAATTGTATTTTAAAAAATCCCTTTAATAATATGTGATATAATAGGTGCCACTTAGGTGTCATCCATTAATTACGTCATGTAAATTCTTGTTTTTTTACCCCCTCCCTTCTCTTATGTCACGAGGCGATACTCTTCCCTTATTATGGCACCACATTTATAACAACTCCTCTTAATTTGGAGCTAATTTTGATTAAAATGTTATGTATATATTTAAAATCTTTTACGAATGTGTAACAAATTAAAACAAAATTAAATACTTCTTACATTTTCATTAGCAGTAATACATTAATAATATTGATACCATTGGCTTTTATACCAGTCTTTGATAATATTTATCATTGGCATGCCGCGCACTCAGTCTTCTTTTTTGGTAGTACTAGGGAAAATGTATTTTCATACTTTAAATGTGATGTCACAACGTGTTAATCCACTCCCTTCCACTGTGTCATACCTTATGGAAACCCCTCCTTCTTCTTCACGTGTGATATAATTAATGGATGAAACTTTTTATAGGAATCAATCATCCCTTATAACAATTAACCGATTTCACGAACCAAATAATTAAGAGCAATTTTTACATCATAAATGTTTTGGGGCAGATATTCATATTAGCCACTTAATAGAATAAAACTCTGTGGCAGAAACATACATTGATTAATACCAATACAAATTTTCTGTATATAATTATGTAACTATCCTGTTTTGCAATTCAATGTATTAGAAATAAAACAGTTCAGAATTTAACAATTTCGTCATTTTTATAATTCTTATGAGATAAACACATATTTAACCGTCATTTTGATTGCCACCTTATGTGCAACAACCGGATGTGTAAATACGATTAAACCATTCTACTACTGTTGAAATCATTGAACTCCCAGAGATATTATTTACCACAACCACGATATATTACCGCAAAATTGACATATTTCACACCCAAAAAATAACAATAAAAAAAAAAGCGTCAACTTTATCGTGCCTCCGAAAGATATTGCATTATTCTTATCAATATTTATTTTCAAGAGAAGAATAAACGTTTGATTAGTGTTGAATTCAGAAAGTTTTCTCCGGAAGGGAATATTGCATCTCAGGGGAGGAGATTCGCACTTTTGAACTATTACCAAACAAAAAATCTCAAGTCTTCCGGGGGAACATTTTGATGCACATGGAGGGATGGGCGGGGCGCGGGGGGTCTCCCGGGTCCGCTCCTGAATTCATTATTGAGACTAAGAGTATGCGGAATTTTTCGCTAAATATCCATTTCAAAAAGGAAATTAAAATCAGTAGATTCCAGTTAATTAGAACACTATTTAATTGAAGCAACTGTTTAATTTGGACAAAACGGCAAGAATAAAATCTAACAATATAGCTTTACTTCTGCAAATTGGAGCAGCTGCTTTATCGGGGGAAATCGCGCTACAATTACATAAGCACACCATATAATCTGCAACTTTCTTTCAATATTGCACATTATTATGTTAAAACAAATCTTTTCTTTATATCGACAAAACTGCTAATAATTGAATTTTTATTCATTGAGCGTTGTACAGTCGTGGGAAAAAAAGAAAGGCAACACCCCTTCTAACTCCTCAACAAATTATCGTAGAAAAAAGTTACTGGTACCGAACGATTGGAAATAAAGTCTACTTTTAAATGATGTATATAAAATTTGCTTATGGGGGGGGGGGGGCATTTACATATTAAAACGAACTTAAACTTCATTTTTTTTTCAATGGCAATACCCAATTTTAACAAGATGTTTCAAATCTTCGGTTCAAACTATGACTAGACACCGAATATCAAGTCATTTGGATGATAAGTTTTTGAATTATAAACATTCAAAACTTAGTACTTCTAATGTTAAATTACATTTTCATATTTTCATTAATATCTCCTGAAATTATACTCCTAATGTGCTAATTTTTTGTGTAGCAATAATACTAAAATACCCAAACATAAATACGTTGAATTTACAAATTTTATGATATGAATTATGAAATTAATATTCGAAAAAATTATGAATTGCAACCTACAATTTTGTTGATGGATTTAGATTTAAGTCCTGCTTTATGGAAATCCAAAATTTCACATTTTTCTTCCAAGTAGTTTTCAAATTATGCTTAAAAAACGGCAAAACGATGGTTTAAGGGGCCGTCTATGAGAGAACTGAGTAGATATTTTGAAATTTCTTATGATATCCTGTAATCTAGCAGTCTTTAATGACTGCTTGAATGGCGCTTAAGATGCCTTGATCAAGAAGGGTCAGCAATCTCTTGCTGAGTTGCTGAATGCTCTTGGTCAGCAATCGAGTACCGAACTTCAATTTGGATAGAGCCCCTAAAAAACTCTCGTTTTAAAATAATTAATTTCTCGGACACTTATCGTAGGAATTGTATAAATATTTGTTTTTAGGCTAATTGAAGGGTGTAGAGTTCGTTTATGCTGTCAGAATTGTGTACTGCTATTGAAAAAAACAAAGTTATGGTTCGTTTTAATATGTAGATGGCCCTCTAAGCAAATTTTATATACATCATTTAAAAGTAGACTTTATTACCAACCGTGTGGTACCAGTTACTTTCTTCTACGATAATTTTATGCAGAGTTAGTAAGGGGTGTTTACTTTTTTTCCCACGACTGTACATCTGATTCTATGTGCGTACACTGTCCGGTTTCCAATTTCTAGAATTTGAGATTTAGTATATCTTCCTTTTTTTAGCGTTTAAAAAGATCTATCTCTGAACAATTAGTAATCACTAACGAAAAATACATTTTAAAATATTTACAGATGGGAAAGACTTTACAAAATAATATAAAATAAAACGAGAAAAATTTTCAACTACGGACCCTATGTTTCAACCCACTCAGCCTATTTGATAATCCGCCTCTGCTTCAGTGTTGAATTCAGACACTTTTCTCCGGGAGGGATTTCTGTGGCTTCGGGAAGGGAGGGGGGGGGGGCATTATAGAGTTCGGAAGAGGAAATTGTACTTTTTGACCATTGAAAACCCAAAATCTCAAATCTTCTGGGGGGGGGGGGGACATCTTATTGTTCCGGGGGGAATGTCCCCCCGAGCCACCCCCTGAAATCAACACGATCAACACTGCTCTGCTTAAATCCACACTGTCTATTTTCTGACATGACATATTTTAATTCCTTTTTGTCCACAAACCAATGAAATTTACAGGTGCTCTTATTCAGAAACTGTGCAATCGAATTGTTTTTTCCATTTTTCAGAAAAGGCAGAAGACCTTTCAGAAACTGCTGTCAAAGTTTCGTTATGGTTCGTTACGTTCGTGTCGTTTTGAACCAAATATCTGGACGGTGGACACAACCAGCGCGGCACAGGGTAAAAAATTCAGTCAGAAAACTACAAAGGCTTATAAACACAAGATGTAATTAGTTTATTGAATAAAGAAAAAAATGTTAGATAACAAACCGCTTCAATAATCATTCCTGCAAATGTCATGCTTTTGCGCTTAAAAATGTGTCAGAAAGTTTCACTTTGTTGAGCGCAAAAAAAATATAGTTTTGAGAACACCCCTTTAAGAACGAATGACTCTTTCCCCTTTAATTTTTTTTAGATCGAATTACCGTTTTGCTGGTATGTCTAATAATGTTGATAGGATATAAATTTTGGGGGAAATTTTCTATCGCAAAAGAAAAGTTTTAAAATATTTTATTTACATGCACCAAGACCAACTATCTAAATTAATGCTGCTGCATCGATTAGTGCTGCCGGCTGTTAGAGCATATAGTAACGAAAAGTTATTAACTAAGAAACTGGCTCATGATTAAAGGAGAAAAATAAGAATTATTAAAATAAAGAAAAAAGTTCATACATTCGTAGGCGAAAAGATTAAATTTCTAAAAAATGCAAGTAAAAACAGAAAAATACTAAAGAGAAATGTATAAATCGTTCGAAAACATATTACTGAAAAATAATAAAAATATAGAACTGGACGTAACGCCATTATATAACTTTATGCGCGGGAAAAAGAAAATTAAAATATACTTTTTCTTTTTTAATTATAACTTTTATAATACTAAACTTACGGAACCCATCAATTCGACGGGTTTCTCATTTAATACTAAAATATTACGAAAGTATAAACATACTTTTATAAACATATATTGGTTACGCATAACATAATTTCTCCACCAGCCTTCTAATTTCGTGTATCTATAATTAACCCTACAATGCATAGTGTAGACATTTGGCACACTTTAAATTTCACGTTATAGGTTGTTCAGATTATAATGTTCACACATTTTAGTTTGCTCCTAAATTTGTAATAAAAGTTGACATGTGATTTTTTTTAAATGTTTCTCTTGTTCAATATACAGCTATTACTTTTTTTTTTTTTTTTTTTTTTTTTTTTTTTTTTTGAGGGGGAGAAGGGGTTAAATAAAAAGCATGCATTGTACGGTTAAATGAGTTCTTATTGTCAAAATATACATCCCTCGAAATACTGGATTTCAATAAAACTTTATTATACAATTAATTTCTAAATACAGGTCCCTATCATAATCACATGAGACTCTGGGGCAAAAGATTTTCTCGAGATCCCTCTCCCACCACAAGTTACATTATTACCCAGTTACAAACAGGGTGCATACAGTTCGGTTATAATACTCGGATAGAATTTTGCGTTTCATTTAATCGCTGAAACATATAACAAAGTGTGTAATTAAGGCTGTTCTTAACTGCTCTGCTCAACAAGCGCAAAACGTTTTGACACATTCACAAATTCATTTTTTAACGGAAAACATAAAATTTGAAGGCCTGACTATGGAAGCGATTTGGAATCGTACTGTGTTTTCCATTTTTTGATAAATAAATTACCTGTTGAGTTCTAAGCGATTTTGATCACGTGACAAAGACGTTTTTCACCCTTTCTTGAGTGGTTATTCTTCTTTCGCACGGAAATTCGGTTCAAAACGCCCACTTTGACAATATTTTTCTGAAAGATCTATTGCATTTGCAAAAAAATCGGAAAACACATTTCTATTACATAGTTTCTGAACAACAACACCTGCTAGTTTAATGCATTTCCGAACAAAAATAAATTAAAACTTATGTCATAAAGTTGTCCTTTTGGATTTCAGAACAGCCAAGGTTTTTAATCTGAAGAAAAAAAATATTAGGCACAGATTTTTAATATAAAATAGTGGTCCTTGGAAATTTTAAGGAGTGTACGTACCTTGTACAAAGGTAAGATATTGAATTTGGGGGAGGGGGGGTACCAATTAGAGATCCCTGTGCTTGAGCTGACTGATTTGAGCATGTCTAAATATAATGCCTGCATATTATGCAGGGCATGATAAAGCCCTGCATAAATTTAATGTTAATTAACAAAACTCATTTTAAGCTTTCACACAGTGTTCTTTCAGACTTGGCTACAAACATAATTCTGATTGTTCATTCTAATTGAAAAGATTTCAATTAAAAGAATAATTTATTCACAAGTATGAAACAAATTTAAACCATAGTAAAATTTCTATAAAAAACCTAACCTCGTTTAAAAATGTAATACCTGACAAGGCTCGACTTCAAAATGTTCACTATTCGGTTCGATTTCACTATAAAAACTTTAGTAGTACAGCGTCCCAGAGCTTGATTATGCGTCCGTTGGGGTCTGTACCCCGGACAAAAAATTTCAAGGGAAAGCTAAAATTTTCCAAAATGTCATTTAATATAATATTTATAAAAATTATTTTTTGTTACAATTTTAAAAATATCAGCACTTCTACTTTTTATGCAACGCATCTGACAGTTAATTTATGAATGTCCTTTTTTTAAAGACTCATTTTTGGAACTTTTTGTTCCATTTCAGCTCACATGGAAATCTGAAGTTAACTTCACAAAATCGCATGATAACGGAGTCATTTTTCTAAATATTTGTTCTACAAACATTTATCTATAAATATCAGATTACTGAACTACGTCATAATTTTTTCTTTTTTCATAATTTATTAAAAAATAATTTTCTACAGCTGGGTAAGTAACAATGGAAATAAAATTTAAAATTAGAATAGAAAGAAAGTTTATTACTTGAAGAGCATTGTGATTTATTTATTTTTTCACAATTAGCACTTGCTATGAGAGGTGCGAAATGACTTCCGGTCGCATTTTTTTTTTTTTTGAAAGAGTTAATATTCGCATTTTTTAAAACGAACTGCACCATCTTTAGAGAAGAAAGTATCCGGAGTAAGTCGGTTTTCGTTTTTCTGTATCTTTAATATAGAGCCCGATGCGAGCATCGAAAAAATAAATAAAATAAAAGTCGGCGGCTGAGTGAAATCCAACTTTTTCAAAAATTTTAAAGGGTTAAAATTAGTATTTTTTTAATGCGATTTGCGGCGTTCGAAAGTAAAAAGAACGAAATTTAAGACTGTTTTAATTTGTCCGTATTTATAATGATTCGACCTATGAGCGTTTACAAAAACGGGGTGAAAAAAAAAAAGCCGCTCCACCTTTCCTTTCTTCTTTGCTAGGAGATTTGCGGAATCGTCTAAACTGTTTAGGCGCTCACGCACTTGAAAAATAATGCTTTTCTAATAAATTTTCGTTTTTAATTAACAGCTCGACTAATTATTTCAAAAAAAAAAAAAAAAAAAAGGAAAAGAAACGAAAAATCTGAACCTCATGTGCATTAGGACCTGCCTTGGACTATCCTCATCCAAATTTTCGTACCTTTACGCGAGGTAGATTTTCCTAGCCATCGCCAAAAAACATACAAACAGACAAAAACTCTTCTTTTATTAGCATAGATTGTCGATGGTTATTTTAGAGATCGGCTGAAATTCGGTTTCGTTTTCGACCCAAAATTGAGTTTTGCCGAAAATTCGGCCGAACCGAAACTATCTGTATTCCAAAAATCTCGTTTCTTCCTTCGGAAATTTTCAACATTACTCGTTGATTTGAGCTGCATCGGCTCAAATGAGACACTATTTATTACTATGAACTTCACTGTTTATAATTATCAGTCAGTCATGACTGACTCAAGACGTGAGTGCAAATTATAAAGCAAGCAATGCATATATGATTAAACTTGTAAGACGCTTTTCATGTGCTCATTGAAAGCTGCAGACTTAACAGCAATAGGAAAACTTTAGTTTGAAATCGCAGAAGTGTTTCGAATACTCTTTGAGAAAGTTCTAGTATAAGAGATGATCATTTAAAAAAATCATTATAAAAGATAAATCGAGGTACGTATAGCAAAAATATTTTTTAATTAGATGAAATTCGTATAATATCGAAAATCATTCTGTGTCGTTGATGAATTAATTACATTTTATTTTATATGAAAATAAAAAGTTTTGGTCCGGGCACAGAGAGTCAACTTTGGCCACACGTATAATTAATTAATAATTATGTATATTTATTAAACACGTATAATTAATAATTATGTATATTTATGTGTGGATTAATTACTTAGTTGTTTTTTGACGTTTTCGTTTTCGGCCAAAAATAAGGAGGATTACCGAAATTTCGTTTCCTTTTCGGTCGATCCTTAGTTATTTTGACGATTTCCGCAGTAATTGTGAATAGAACACGTACGCTAAGTTTAGATTTCTAACCATTCTTTGTATAGCCGTTAATTGTGTTAACGCCTAAAACTCAATTGACGATTCATTAATCTCAAAGCACCTAGCATTTTCCTCCACATATACTCAGTTTTATCGATTTCACGTGGTAGCGCAATAAATAGCTTATCAATTGAAAACCAATGCGATGATACGAATATTTCTACATCCTACTGCATTCCGTAACGTAGTAAAAGAAACTCATTCACAGCATTGACGAACAATGAACTGAAAAGATAGATACGACTACTTGTAAAATCCTTTCAGTTAAAAAGTCACGCTTCAGCTTAAATCGCTGTTATAGGTTTACCGTAATATTGTCTTTATAATATTTTGGCATACCTCGCGATCATCGTTCGTGGGGCGTCTAAAATTGTATAAAATTGTCTAAAATTGGTCAAGGATGGGGTGGAGGTGGTGTGTCTCTGTGTGTGTATGGGGGGGGGGGGAGCCAAATCCATGCTCTTAAAAATCATCCAGATGCTACGAAATATTGTATAAAAAGTATATTCCTATGCTATTATCATTTTTCTGGTAATAATTGCAGTACGGTTAAACAGACCGAACGGATCTACAAATAAAACTGGTAAAAATCATCCACGGATTTCTTAAGAACTGTGCAAATTTTAAATTTAGACTAGCTGTTTAACCCGTTCTACGCACGGGAGTTCATATGACTAAAACCAAAATGAAAAATAACTATTCTATTTAGAAAAATATTTTTCTACTACTGCGCATTTTTTTTATGAAATTTAATTTATCATGAATCTATGGCAGCAGACGATATAACGGTATCTTTGGAATAAGGGAATAAATAGAATAAAAAGTTTTGTTGATGTTTGTGATAAAACGTTTTTCTCTATTTTTTAAAAAAGGTAATAACTAAGCACAATTAAATAATCTCTAATTATTTGCATGTTAGGTAAAAGAATTACCGTAATACCCGCTACAGCTTCTTAGTATTGCAGCGTGGCGTACGTAGTATGTATATCTCACATTGCAGTAAACATTTAGAACTGGTTAGAACTCGCACGATTACGGGTTGACCATAAAAAAAAGGCAAAAATTCGTCAAAGACATAACATTTTTGAATTTTTTGCCCCAATCGTTCATGGACCCTCTACCAGCAACCGTGTGACAAATTTCGTAGCCCTGCGCCCTGTGATTTCCGAGTTTTTGAGGTTACATAGATACGCCCACGGATTTTCAATAGGGTAGATTTTTTTTTGGTTGTGGGGGGAGGGGGCGTGCAATGATTTCATTTTCTTTTTGTAAATGAAAAAAAAAAAAATCAACGAGATGCTACGAAATGTTGTATAAGGAGTGCATTCCTTGCTGTTATCATTTTTCTTGTAATAATCGCAGTATGATAAAACAGACAGAACGCATCTACAAATAAAGTTGGTAAAAATCATCCATGGATTTCTTAAGAATTGTACAAATTTTAAATTTAGATTATCTGTTTATTTTTTAATAGCTTAAACATAACGGGTTTACGTTTAAAATTGTTTTCTCTTAAAGATTTGTAGTCTGCAACTAATTTAAAGTGATTTCGAGAAATGGAAAATAAGGGTAATATGAAGCAACTAGATTGTGATTGTCACCGCCCTCTATTTAGCAAATTTTATACATATTTATGAACAAAATGGATTTTTTTCTAACTAATAATTTTCAGAAATGTCATAAACGAATAACCATATTTCTATAAATTTACTTATAAAACTGGTGCTTTCCCCATATCATGATTTGTGTTTGTAAAAATTCTATGAGGAAATTTAATATTTTCAATCATAGTTTTAGTATTTTTTTTATACATTTTTCTGTAAATATTTTTATTTCCAGAAAAATAACTTTTGTTTAAAATCTTTGTGGCACTAACATTTTGTTTTTCAGCACAGGGCAATATGGGTCAAGGCCGCTCGATTAAACAATAAGAGAATTTTACCTCCAGTGGATTTTATTGAATCTTACTTTTCTTCCTTTGATCATCCAAATAAATGTTTTACTTACTTTTATACTTTACTTTTTAATATTTTTATATGAATATTGCAGGAAAAGAAAAAAGTATATAAAGAGAGCTGTGGTGAAATTAAAATATGGGAAATGACGCTTCAAAATACGGAATATTATATGAGGGGTTCACAACCATAGTAGACCAAGTCCATAAAAAAAGAAAGAAAAGAGATAGTCCATTTAGAAGGTGCATAAAATATGTTTTATCCACTCCCACAGTAAACCAAGTCTATTTTCACATATTTTCGCATATATGCCATCTGTTTACAGACTTGGTTTACTGTGGGAGTGAATAAAACAGATTTTATGCCCCTTCAAAATGGATTATCTCACTTTTTTTTTCAAAATGGACTTGCTCTACTATGGTTGTGAGTAGAGATGTAAATTTTCCGGAAAAATTGAAGTGGCAGAAAAAAAACCCCGGTTTTTTCGGAAAAAATTGGAAAAATTGATTTTTCACAAATGTTTCTCCCAAATAAATTATATTTTTTTAGAGGATATTAAATAAAACATTTCTTTTTCATTTATCCGCACTAAAAGAAAATTATTTTCACTTTATATGACTACATTATAAAAGAAAAAAAAAAAGCAAAGCCTGCTTTTAAAAGTTTATTTTCTCAGTCTCAGAATTTTCATAGTAGCATTGAGCATTCACGCTTTATTTAACGCTATTGTTTATTATATCATGTCTCTGTTGAAATGATTTTTCAGTTACATTTGTTGAATTACCAATTGAACTAATGCAAAAACTGCTGCCAATATCTCTGCAGTTTGAAATCAAATATGTTATACATCCCATTTACATAGTATTCGTTTTTAAGTATATAAATGATGCTAGTTTAATCAAACAAATTGTTGCATTTCTGCCATTATTATAAATATCAGTATTCAAATCTACCATTGTTTAAAAAATGTATATTTTTACAATATTACATTTTTTTTCTACAGTTACCATTTTCATTTCCTATTAAATATATATATATATATATATATATATTCAGTTTTGGTGTAGCCTTCCAGTCTAAACTCAAACCAAAACTAAATTTTAGTTTGGATTACACAGATCTGCAACCAAAAACCAGCGTAGGATTTATTGAATGTTAGATTTTTACTCACTAAAACTGGGAAAAATATAAAAAAAAAATCCATCACATCAAGTTTTCCGCAAAAATTATGTTTTTAGTTTAATTAAGCGTAAAATTTCTCTTTTTAGCCTGAAATCTGGTATCCTATTCTTGAGTAAAAAACCATATCCAATAAATGTTTCCATATGCTAATTTCATATTTCTACGAGTGTCACTCAATAGATATGAACTACAAAACGCAGTACTACAAATAGAAAATGCGAGGAATTTGAGGAACAAACAGAAGCAGTACAACAGACAGAAGCTGCTACTATGATTCATACAACTACTGAAATGCAAAGTGTAGTCCAGAGGGAAAGTATAATTTGGAACATAGTTGTTTGTAATAAAATATTAATTTTTTTTTTCATTGCAGTTGTGCTTTTCTTATGTAAACTCCCCATGTTTTGCAACAATACTGCATGTGATGGAGGTCATTTTTAGATTCAGCGCCCTAAAAAAACACACCATTAACCAAAAATATCCCATGCAACTGAAAAAATTTATTTTTCTGCAGACCTGTGTTATAAAACTAAACCAAAATTTTTTATACATACTTTCCACACATTTAATTCAGACTCCAGACAGACAGCGTTAGCGTGCAGAATCAGCTAATTCAGATTCTGACTGAGAATGAAGACTTTAATAAAATTAACTATAGATTTTGTAATAAGTTTGAAAAAATGGAAAATAAAAAATTTGTTTTTCTTCTCTTTAATAAGGTTTTTTTTTTTTTTTTACGTAACATTAAAAACAAATGATATATTTTAAATAAGTATAAAAATTTCCTTCAACAAAATTTTGTACAGGAAATTGTTTACATTTTCTTCGAAAAGTTTATTTAATCTACATTTATATATAAAAAAAATATGTATAGTTAGATAATACTGAGAATCTATATTTTAGAAAAAGAGCTTGAACAGAGTAATTAATGTTAAATGCATGCTGTTATTATATTTAATTAGTTAAATATTCTTATTAATTACCGATTACATGATTAACTGCAGCTATGGCATTAAAAATAAATGCATGTTACAAATTTTATGTTAAATTTTTAATTTTACCATTTCCATTAATCGACATATTATTGACATAATTTTGCACATGAATTCATCTTTAACAAGAGAAGTTGCATTTAATTATCTTGCCAGGCATATATCTAGATTTGTTTCAGGTAATCCTGTTCTTGTGAAATTGTGAACTTTTGTGTATACTATGTGTACAAAATGTAATCAGAATTTGTGAATTAGAAACATGAGATTTTTTTTTCTTCAATCATTGCATTTGTGAAAGATTCAATTTGGAATTTAAATTTTTTTTAATGCTATTTTTTTAAGAGAAATTTTAGGAAGGGTCTTGTGTTTCAAAGTAGAAAAAAAATGAAGGATCCTTTAAAGGATCTTTTCAAGTCTTCTTACAGATCAGATTTCTGACATTAATATTTTCGTGCGAGACATTTAACATAGAAATAAATAAAATAAAAAGCATCAGAATGTAGCTATTACAAAATTTTGAATACATTATCTTATAAATGAAATTTCAATTTTTCCAGTTTGGAAAAATTAAAAAATAAGCCTTCGGAAAAAACCCAGTTTTTTCCCCCAACTTTTCCGATTTTTTCCCGAGCATTCCCATTTCTAGTTGTGAGCCCCTCACATATCCTGAAGGGTTTGTACGCTGGTGTCTAAAATTAAGGACCAGTCACAAAATGCTAATTTTTAAGTAAGCGAATGCTCAAAAGGAAATAATATAATTCAAATAATTACTATCCCTACAGCACAGCTAGTCCATATAGCATCTCATTCATGTCACACATAGTCACAAGTGTCACAGTCACTACGGTGAAACAAAAAATAGGAAATTCCACACGTCACATTATGAGTCTCGAATGATCTTTATATGTGACTCCACCGAGACGTCAATGTGACTGCTGCTTTGTAACGAGTCACCAGGTGACTTTACAATGCAGTTACATTGTGACTCTCACGTGACTGTCATTTTTAGATTCAATTTCAAAGTCATCATGAACGCTGCATTATGATAAGTCACTAAATAATATCACATTATAGTCACATGGTGTATTTTCACAAAAGAGTACAATGGTGACTTCACAGTAGTCTCTCTGTCACCTGAAAGTCATCATGTGACTTTAATGTGACATTATTTGGTAACTTATCACAATGCAGCGTTCACGATGACTTTGAAATTTAGTCTACAGATGACAGTCACATGAGTCACAATGTAACTACAATGTAAAGTCACATGGTGACTCGTCACAAAGCAGCAGTCACAGTGACGTCTCAGTGGAGTCACATATAGTGATCATTTGAGACTCATAGTGAGATGCAGTGGCGCCAACTTTTGAAAAATATTGGGTGGGCTCAAAACCATTTTAGGGTAAAATGACACAGCCATTTTGCTTTCAGTGAAAGTTTGGAAAAAAGGTGATATTTCAAGTTATGATAAGTTAGAATTTTTTTTAGAGTAAAATATAAAGTTGCGATTTAATTTAATTATATTCTTATGGGGGGGGGGGGGTCTTCATTTTATGAACTCTAATATTTACTATTGTACCAGGAATTTGACAACAAATGAAAACGCAAAAGACTAAAAAAATATTAAAATGGTCATTTAATACAAATACACTGAAATGCTTGTATTAATAGTACTATTTGCTTAAATTACACAGGAAAATGCAAAATAGATGCAGTTTCTTGAACCGATGATAATAGATACCCCCAGTTACAAATATACAAATCAAGTACATCTTTCAGACATGGCATTTATTTATAAACGGACGGCATTCACATTAAAATACGAAATTTAATTTTTATACGGCCTCCTTTTCGTATAACGTATATTTAGAAAAAGAATAACATTAGAAGGAATTCCTAAGAAGGACAATATTAATAATAAAAAGAAAATTATTAATTTTCCGTGTTTTCTGGCGCTAAAAACGCGCCCTTTCTATTTATAGGTATTTAACAATTGTTTTAATAAAATGAACCCATCTTTTATGTAGCACGGCATATTGCAATTATGATCTCCTTAAGGGTGTATTCGAAAAAATATTTTTCCACCCTCAACAGCTCGAAACTTTCTGAGACATTTTCAGACTCATTTTTAAAAGTAAAAACATGAAACTTGCTGGGGTGATTTCTGAAGACATGCTTAACATGCCGTGTGATTTCATTTTCAGCTCAATTAATTAGAATTTGATTTTTAAACAATTATTTTCTCAGTATAACCATTTTTTTCATTCCCAGATCGCCCGCTTCGGAAAATTCGGTTCAAAATGCCAACTTTGACAGCGTTTTTTACAGTATTTTCTGCATTTATCAAAAAATTAAGAAGCACCGCACATTATATAGTTCCTAAATAAGAGAATTTCCCAGTTTGATGCGTTTGAGAGCAAAAATGAATTTGAAAATGAATCAGAAAATAAGCAGTTTGGATCGGAATACACCCTTAAGGGCACATCTTCCAATAAATGCATCACAAACATCGTCTAAAACGAATTTTTCTCACTGTCCTTATTCACGTTTGAAATAGTAATTTGATTAAGCCCTTTCTTTGACATAGAGGATTGCAAAATATGTTTTCAGTGTTTTCCGTGGGGAGAACAAGTATACTCTTAACTGTTTTATTAAAATCAGAGAAAAAATATTTCTGTCATGGCGCACCCTGGAATTCCTGTGCAAGTTTCACTGAAGCAACTAAGTGAGTTCATACATACGCTTGTATTAACTGTACCTTTAGAAGTCGAACTCTCCACTTAAAGCTATTCCAAAAGAAATATTTTTTCCACTCGACAGCACAAAATTTTTGACACATTCACAGAACCACTGGTATACGTAAAAAGTATGAAACTGTAGCTATGACTTCTGAAGTCATTAGGAATTGAAGAGCGTGTTTCATTTAATATATATATATACATGTATGTTACATCTTCACTTATAATTGATCGCTGTCTCGTGACGAAGATTCCTGTGCTGACGCATGTTGAAAATTGTCTTAAAACGCTTTGGCAGCATTTTCTAAAAATTCCTGTAACCCCAAAATTGGAAAGTGTTGAATAATAACAACTGCACATTTAGTGCATTTAGGGAAAAACATTACTTCGCTAATATTCAGGATTTTTTTTTTTTTTTTTTTTTTTTTTCTGAGAGAAAATTGATTGTTCGTCTTTTAGGATGGAGGAGGCAGGTTGTGTTTTAGGCTCCCATGTGTCTGTTATTGCTATTTTTACCATATTTTCAAACAAAATAATTTAGCGTACGTCAACGAAATAATTTATTTTCAGTGTTTGAAAAATAAATAAGCACGAAAATAGAATAATAAAAATCGGGTGGGCTGGAAGAAGAAATTATTGAGTGGGCTCGGGCCCCACGGGCCCATATAAGTTGGCGCCACTGGTGAGATGTATGGAATTTCCTATTTTTTTTTTGTTTCACCGTAGTGACTGTGACATGAATGAAATGTTATAGGGACTAGTTGTGCTGTAGAGATAGTAATGATTCGAATTATATTATTTCCTTTTGAGTATTTGCGTACTTGAAAATTAGCATTTTGTGATTGGTCCTTAATTTTGGACACCAGTGTACCATACTGTAACCAGCACCAGGTAAAACTTTCATTATTATTTTTTTTATATATAAATGATGTCAAGATTGTTTTTTCTATTAAATTGAAAATAAAATATTTTATAAATAAATTTGTTTACAAAAGGTATACAAAGTGTGCTGTTTATATTAATATTTACTGTTGCACAGTTTGTGTTGTGTCGATACAACCAACGCTCAATATTAATTACAGTGTTAAACAAATTTTAAAGAACTTCCTGTCTCTCAATTTGTGTGTTTCCTATAGATTTTAAGGCGCTAAAAAGGAAAAAGTTAAAAAATTTCTGATACCCTACAATTTTATGAAATTTTACTTTCAAGTTTTGATCTATATGAGAATTTGCATAGCAATGATAACAACAAAATATCATTTTAACACGTTTATTGCTACAGATTTCGACGAAGTGGTTTTTCTGGAAGACATTTAAAAAGCGGTTTTCAGTGTTTATTGAGTCTGTTCCCAATTCCCAATTGCGGCAATGTCTTAATTGTATACAAAGTGTTAATTATACATTTTTAATTAAAAAATACCAAATTTTAGTTCATGTTGAACGCCAAACATAAATTTGTAAACATGCCTGGGGAAGAGAGGGAGGGGGGGACCACGGACTTCTTTTTTTAAATGCATGGTAATAAATTATCATAGTTCCGTTTCATAGCAATAGCGTTCCTTTCAAAATTTCTCACTTGCATGTCAATATTTTCTAACGATTTTTTTTGCATAGCATACCTGAAAAGTTTATCTGTAACCGGGTACTTTTTTACTTTTTTCAATTTTGGTTGTGGTTATTTTAATGAGAATATTTTCACTTTTGAAACTAGCTTCGAAATAGAAAGTGATCTGATTAAAAAAAAAAAAAAAAAATCTGCAACCAAAATCGAAAAAGTAAATTAGAGATCAACCTCAGGTATCGTATGCAAAAAAAAAAAAAAAAAAAAAAAAGAAAAAAAAGAAAACCATTTAAAAATATGGAAAAGCAAGCGAGAAACTTTGGAAAGAATGCGCAATTGGCTTAACATTAGCTTGCCAGTGTCTTCGAGTCAGTTTTGATAAACTAACGACCCTCTAAGATTTGCGGCAGCTTTAGTAGGGCGTGATATATCTCCCCCCCCCCCCCTCCAAGGCTGAGCAATGTATAGTCCAGGAAATTTAACTGCACAAAATTGTGTTCGTTAATTTTTGAATCACCCAGTTGTTTTAAAGTTCAAATTCATCAATTTTTATGTAAAACAATGTTTCACCGCATACGGAAAGTCATTTTCCATGTAACTCGGTTGGTTGGTCGGTTGAATAAGTTTTTAATGGCACGAGGTCCCTGTTCCTATACGGGCATGCTGCGCCAAAAAAGAATTAAAATAAAACATTTTTTTTAAATGTCATCTTAAACCTTGTCAACCCCATCTAGTTTGTACAAGTCACTGGAAAATTCTCAAATTGTAAGTTTATTTCCCTTGCCTGGGAAATCATAGACCAGCAAATGAGACGTTTACAAGCTTCTCTCAATGATTTGCTATTCCAGCATAAAGCAAGACTTTCCATAAAGTTTGCCTCGCATTAAGCAAGAATCAATTTTCAGCAAATGCAGTAAACCTATTTGTGTTCCTCCATAGAGCTCCGTTTGATCGAGTTATTTCTACGAAATATTTATGTTTCTCTTAAGTTCAATGTTCTAATAAAATTTATGAGACTTTCATATTTTAATCATTATTTATACAGAGAAGACAAGATACCATACAAAATAGAGTTGTCACAATCTTGCAATTTCAGTAAATGTCAAGAATTATGCAGATGAAATTATTATTTCATGTACCAGTTACACTAGCCTGCAAAATTTGGGTTGCGTCATGTTTTCTAGCTTTTGATAATTGATTCTGATGTATTTTGTAGCCCTAAATCCGAAAATGACATTCATTTGTTACCATCACGTAAGGAGTTTTTGCATATCGTAAATAACAAAGTTAAAAAGTAGTGAAAATCCGATACTAAAAAAAGATGTGATTGTTGTGTTTTTTGGCTTTTGATAATTGATTTTTATGTATTTTTCAGTGCTGAATCCTAAAACGACCTTCAGTATTTCTAACCATCACGTCAGGATTTTTCGGAAATCGACAATTTGAAACTTAAGGTTATAGTTAAAAGTGAACAGCCCCCACCCCTCATCGGACCCTTGAGCTGTTCAGTTGTAAGAATCTCCAATATAAGCCAAAAAATTGAATAAATTGTCGAATTGAATAAAATTAAATGGAACAAAAGAACGTTTTACATCTATTTTATGGTATCAGATTTTCGCTTTCTTTTTAACTTTGAAATTTAAGATTTGCGAAAAATCCTGGCATGATGGTTAAAAATGAAGGTCATTTTCGGATTCAGCGACAAAAAATTACAAAAAAATCAGTTATTAAAAGTTAAAAAACACAACCATCGCAGGCTTGTGTTATGTATTGACAAAATATAAAATTTTATATAAAATGGGCTGAAACTATTCCTCTGAGAACATACTCTGAGATCATCTCAATTGTCATTTCCATATTTATCTTGGTGTTTGTTAGGTGTTTTACACTTGTGCACTTTTAGCAGAAAAAATGTTAGATTTCAGATTTCGTATTTTCCGCAACAATTTCATGGCGAAGTAGTTGCGAAGCTAAATATTTTTGAAAAAAGCCAATTCAAATATTTTTTTACTAATAAAATAATTAAACTTTCATATCGATTACTTTCTTAACTATATTTTAATATTAGCGATATTGGGTTTCAGAGAATCCAGTTTTTTTTTAATAAACTCTTTCATGCGAGGTTGTACTGAAATTTGCCCTCTGAGAATCGTGCACGTTTTATTCTTATTCTTGCAAAGCATATAAACTTCCTATGAAGTTCAATAATAGTGTACTTGATAAATACAGATATAGAGAGTAGGCATATTTGCTTTTCCAAATATCCAGTTGTAAAATCCGCCTTTGAAGGTTTTTTTTTTTTTTTCTCACGAGAGAAGATTTTCTCAAAGATTTTCTGTTCTTGGAACTAAACTTTCAACTTTGTGGTAAAGTGTCTAAAGTTTAAATTTATCAATAAAAGACTATTTAATAACTCTTAATAATAATTTTTTTAGTGGTGTAAACTTTATTTCAGGTCATTTTTTAATTCTGTAATAAATGCAAGATATTGATAAAATTAACATTTTTGTTCTTAATGCTTTTGAAATAAAAAATAAGTACAAATATATTTTTTAAGTGCAATATGTTTTTCATCCATTTAAAAATAAATCATGGATGATAGATTTAAAAACATTTGTGTAACTTATCTGGATAATACAAATTTCTATCTGAAAATTTATGTCTTTGAATTACGACAGCAGAAATAAATTTCAAGCTACTATTTGAAACAAAATAAAAAGTACAACAGATCCAATTTTTATTATATTTATGGGAATCGCAATATTTATTTTAACGTCATGATCCACAATTTAAGAAAAATTCGTTTTTGGAACCAAAATTCTGTAAGTTTTATATATATTATCTATAACTCTATAAGTTTTCACCAATGACTTTTAGACAGTAACAGAAGGAATTTTGAAATTTATCAGACAGCAAACAAGAGCACTTAAATCCCCAACTCCAGAAGAAATTCAATATAACAGTTGAAGTAAACATAATAAAAGAGTAATTTTATTGTACTGTATTCGAGCAGCAAAAAGGAAATTATTTTCTCCACTTTTGAAGCTCGAAATACAAGAAAATAAATCTCAAAGCACTCGGACTGAGCTCAAAAGTAAAGTAGAAAGAATTAGGTGATGGGATTTTCTAGATTTTTTTCATTATTTGTTCATGACTCTCTACAAGCTTCAAAACGTGCGATTGTGTCTACTCAATAATAAAAGAAATTGAATCGAACTACTATTTGAAAATAAGAATAAACAAGGCTGATTAAGTAAAATGAAATTATGCACACTTTGATGGCAATAAATAGTAATTATTAAATGAAAATTGAAAAAATCTCAGTAAATTGAAAAAATTTCGGCATGTGAAAAAAATCAGTATGTTTATACGTCGGGGTACAAAACTTTAGCAACAATCATAAAATGCTAATTTTCGAACACGTGATTACTCAAAAGAAAATAATATAATTCAAATATGTACTATCCCTACAGCACAACTAGTCGATGTGACTAGTCTCCTTCACATCACACATGGTTACAAGTGTCACAGTCAGTACGGTGAAACAAAGTATGGGATCTTTCATTCGTCTCATTATTAGTCTCAAATGATCGTCATATGATGGGTGCAATGAGAAGTCACTGTGACTGTTGCTTTTTGATGAGTCACCAGATGACATTACAGTGAAGTCATTTTATGATTCTCATGTGACTGTCATTTGAAGACTCAATTTTGAAAAGAAAAAAAAAAAAGGAAATATCTGCTTATATTGCGATTAAAGGAGGTTCAACATATAAATCTGGAGAGTTTTAAGAACTTACCAGGGTTGAATATTTTTAATATATTTTCAGATGCAAACATTTAAAATGCTTTTTTAAAAGAATATGATTTTCATTAACAATCAGTTATGGAAAACGTTCTCTCTAGGAATTGTCGTTATATTTATATAAAACAAATTCATCTGGCGTTGTGAGTGTAATGAATTATTGGTTTAAATAGTAGAGATTTTCCAGATATTTTCCAACTAATTTTATAAATTATCAGACACAAAATTTGACCATTGGCTTGACCCACTAGTTGCATGATTTTGTTTCGAAAAAATTATACATGATTTTCTGAAAGGTTTATAATGCAGGAAAAATAATGAAAAAAAAAAAATCGGAGATACATTTTTCGTATAATACGTCAAACTTTTCTTATGCTGCACATCTGCAATACAAGTGAAAACTAAAATATTGCACATTAGTAAATATTTTAATAAGTATGAATCTAAATACCTTATTTTATATACTTTATTTTTTAAAACTCAACCCTTAAATGCATAAATTATTTTTTTAGAATTATGTTTTTTACTCTTATATTAAAGGAAATTTTAAGATAGATTTCTAACTTTATATTTTTGTAATTTTTACGGGATTAATATTTCTATATAAATATACTGGTTGCTAAGAATTAAATAAAAAGTGACGTAGATATGCATCACTATACATTTAAGAGTTAAAACGGATTGTATATCTTTAGTATCAACAAAAGCATTGGCTAATTATATTTTAGAAAGCAGATACAGACTAATGTATACAAAATAACTCTATTCTATTAAAAGTAATTAGTTGAAACCTTAGAAATGCGAGTGAAAAAATACTAAAGAGCCAATCGAGCGTACTTTAGTAAAGGTGAAGGGAATGAAAAATCGACTTCGTAAACAACAGTAACCTTTAATGGACTACTTAATTAAATTATGTAAATAAAAGAATAATGAAGCGATAAAAAATAAATTTTAATAAAGCAATCTTCAAATTAAGCATTCAAAAAATTAAAAGTAAAGCCTTAAAATAGAAGTTGGAAAAGTAATAGTGTTGCATTTTTAAAATGTGTTAAACTGCTTTGTCTTATGATCCCCCAAAAGAAAATTAAAACCGTGGTTGTGCGATATAGAATAAAAATCCATTCCAACTTTTGACATTCAGATGAATAAATAATTTTTAAAAAATATCGCGAATACAAAAAAGGATTTACTTCACAGGTATAAACAGGGCTGCGGATTCGGAGTCGGGCCCACTTTTGGGCGAAAGAGTTGGAGTCGTCCATTTTAGAAGCAGGTCTGTGTTGTCGGAGTCGGCCCATTTTTGAGCGAAAGAGTCGGAGTCGGATCTATTAAAATTTCCGGAGTCGGAGTCGTTCATTTTCCCACCGACTCCGCAGTCCTGGGTATAAAACAACAAAATGCAATATATCTATTACAAAAGCATACTTTCTTATACTTTTAAAATAACCTGCCTATTTTTCTTTTATAACATTTTTATTGCTTAGGGAGGATGTAAATAATTTTCTAAAGAAAATAAGAGTCCGTGATTCTGTGGTATAAGACTAAAAAAATATATATTCAAAATTTAGACATTAGAGAAGAGCAAATTAAAAAAAAATATCGTGAATAAAAAAATCCTAACAATTTACTTCTCAGTAAAAAAGTTACAATATTCATTATAATCACAATTTCGTATATTTTTAAAATAACCTGACATTTTTTAAAAAACATTTTTATTGTTCTGGGAAGAAAAACGAACAATTTACCGAATAAAATAGAGTCAGTGATTGTGTGCTATAGAATATATATATATATATATATTCAAAATGCAGACATTCTGAAGGTCAAATCAGGAAAAAAAAATCGCGAATAATAATTGAAAGCAATGATTTCCTTCTTAGTATAAAACAATAAAATACAATATTTCTTATAAGAACATAATTTCGTTTGTTTTTTAAATAACTTGACTATTTCTTTTTACTATATTTATTGCTTTGAGAAGAAAAATAAATAAATGATTTTTCAAAGAAAATAAAGTCCGTGACTATGTGATATTAAAAGCGTAAAAAATAGCAACGTTAAAAGCACCAAAATGTTAAATTCTAAGCATACCGGTTTCGGTACCATATAGCATACCTTCCTCAGTGCTAAGGATGGCGGAAATTTGCTCACATATATAGGAGAGATGGGAATTCCAGTTAAAGGTTTATTGACCAATAGGAAAACAGAGGAAGGCAGGATTGCAGGAAACAGCCAATAGGAAAAAAGATGGGAAATGGAACCGAAGTAGTGAAGGGGGGGGGGGGGGGTGATTAAGAGAAAGAAGTTTTTATGTAATATTTCCAACAGTCTGATAATGGGGGAATAGCGAATTCACAATTAACAATATTTTTTATATTTATATAAATATGAAATGCTTCAAGGAAGTTAAGTTCGTGTATAGAAGTAGGTTTAGAGATTATTTTAACCGAATTGAAGTCAAAAGTATGATTCATCTCCCAGCAATGTTTTGCAATAGAGGATTTATTGATTTCTTGTTTTTTAATATATTGTTGATGTTCTTTGATATGAAATTTTTTGCCAGTGTGGCCTTTCCTATATTGGACAAACCAAACGCTGCTTAAAATTTCGTGAATTTCATTATTCATATTTTGAAATCCAAGAACTTATATTCCTTACTCGCATGTGTCTATCTCAAACTACATTTTCATTCCAAGGAAATTTTTAAAAACAATCTGACGGTCTAGCCATGGGCTCTCCCCTGTCACCCATCCTTGCAGATATCTATATGCATTATTTTGAATGCTCCCTTTTCAATAAATTTTCTTTCCCTTTCGGGATTCGTTATGTTGATGACACATTCACCTTAATTGACACCTCCCTTCACAATATTGATAATATCCTTAACATTATGAATTCTATTGATAGCAATATTCAATTCACTTATGAATCTGAAAATAATAGTTCTCTCCCATTTTTGGATACCCTTGTCACTGGCACTGTAAACGGTTTCACTACTTCCGTCTATCGCAAAAGCTTCGCTGTTTCTTTGCCACCCCATGCTCGTTCTTGTCATCCCCCAAGCCAAAAAATGTCCGCCTTTTATGCCTTTATAAATCGTGCCATACATGTTTGCTCTGATTCTCAGTCATTTAATAGTGAAATTCAATACATTAAATCCATTGCGATTGACAGAGGATACAACCCTTCTATAATTGACACTGCTCTATTTAAACTTCAGCATCCTCGTTCCTCAAACTCTCCTCAGTCTTCTACTCTTTCCAATATTAGCATTATGTTACCCTTCTTTTCTAAATCAAGCTTTCCCATTGCTAAAATTCTTAGACAATATGACTTCAATATAATTTTTGCCCCTACCAATAAACTCACCCTCTCCAAACTCAAAGATCCTATTGAATCATCCAATTCATGGGGTATCTACCGTATTAATTGCCAGTGTGGCCTTTCCTATATTGGACAAACCAAACGCTGCTTAAAATTTCGTATCAAAGAACATCAACAATATATTAAAAAACAAGAAATCAATAAATCCTCTATTGCAAAACATTGCTGGGAGATGAATCATACTTTTGACTTCAATTCGGTTAAAATAATCTCTAAACCTACTTCTATACACGAACTTAACTTCCTTGAAGCATTTCATATTTATAAAAATATAAAAAATATTGTTAATTGTGAATTCGCTATTCCCCCATTATCAGACTGTTGGAAATATTACGTAAAAACTTCTTTCTCTTAATTCCCCCCTCCCCTCACTACTTCGGTTCCATTTCCCATCTTTTTCCCTATTGGCTGTTGCCTGCAATCCTCTGTTTTCCTATTGGTCAATAAACCTTTAACTGGAATTCCCATCTCTCCTATATATGTGAGCAAATTTCCGCCATCCTTAGCACTGAGGAAGGTATGCTATATGCTACCGAAACCAGTATGCTTAGAATTTAAAATTTTGGTGCTTTTAACGTTGCTATTTTTTACGCTTTTATTATACTGCAACAAGCTCCTACTTGATAATTATTATGTGATATTGAATATAAAACTATTTAAAATTTAGACATTCCGAGAACAAATCGTAAAGAAATACCACGAATAAAAAATATAACCCTCCACTTCTCAGTATAAAAAAATACAGTACAATATTTATTAAGGATCGACTGAAACAAGTTTTTAAGACCGAAACCGAATTTCGGTAATCTTCCTACTTTCGGCCGAAAACGAAAACGTCAAAAATGTTTTTTTAAGTAATTAATACATACATAGATTTACATAATTATTAATTAATTGTACGTGTGGCTCATGTTGGCTCTCTGTGCCTCTGACCGAAACTTTTATTTTCATATAAAATAAAATGTAATTAATTCATCAACGGCACAAGAGAATTTTCTAATTATACGAATTTCGTCTAATTAAAAATATTTTAGGTATGCATACCTCGATTTACTTTTTATAAGGATTTTTGTAAATGATTATATGTCATACTTGAACTGTCTCAAAGAGTATACGAAACAGTTCTGCGATTTCAAACTAAAAACTTTCTATTACTGTTAAGTCTGCAGCTTTTAATGCACCTTAAAAGCACGTGAAAGGCGTCATCAAAGTTTAGTCATACATGCCATTTCTTGCTTTTATAATTTGCACTCACGTGTTGAGCCAGTCATTACTGATAATTATAAAGAGTGAAGTTCATTGCAATGAATAAAGAATGTCTCATTTGAGCCGATACAGCTCAAATCTACGAGTAATGTTGAAAATGAAATGAGATTTTTGGAATACAGATAGTTTTGGACGAGTTTCGGCCCGGCCGATTTCTTGGCAGCAGTTTCGCCGAAAACAAATTTTCGGTGAAACTCGGATTTTGGGCCGAAGCCAAACGGAATTTTCTGTCGATCTCTTATAATTATTATAAAATCAAAATTTCACGTAGTTTTGAAAATGTATAAATCCAGTTTAGATAGAATATAAACAAAAGATAGGGTGAAACATGACTTTATTTTTTTCTTATATGTATTTTTTTTATTGTTTTGGGAACAAAAGTAGATAAAGAAAAACATTAAGGCGGTTATTAAAATCTCTTTTCAACAACGCAAATCATTTTGACACATGTTCTGATTCATTTTTAAACATAAAGGCATAAAATTGTCCTTTTTTAAAAATAATACTTAACCTTAGCATATTTTAACACAAGAAACAATGTTTTTTAGGTAGGAATTATTAAGAATATGTTTAAAGGAAAAAAGAAGCCTAATTTTATTGCGTTTTAGGTGTATGTTTGGAAGGTGATATTATTAAATCCCACATGACACTCGACTAAGTTCTTTAAATTTGTTTTTATTTGTTTACAATTTAAATGAATAGGAAAGGAAATTAAATATGTATTACACTGGATGTAAAGCGTATTTCTTTTTATTACCATAAAACCACTAGAAACATGGAAAAAAAAAGGGGGGGGGATATAATGTCTTTTTAGCTTTAGAAATATGCTATGAAAGAAACAAAAATTCTTATTTTTTGCAAAACCGAATCAGTTACAGTTACCATAATTCTAAAAAACGAAAAATGAATTTGAACAGGTAGAGGGCAATAAATCTTTTAGTTACAGGCATGAGAGTGGGAAATGGGAAAAAAAGAGGAAATGTTTTTCCATCTACACAATAAGGCCAAACTCTTATAGTTTAGACAAATTTTAACAGCTATTCATACAATAAAATAAATTATAGCTGTACATATGATTGTTATTTTCTTTTTGCAACTTAGAAAGTATTAAAAAAAAACAAATATATAAATTCATTAAATCAAAAAAGAAAATTTGAAACAGTTTGCTAAAAATATAAATTCACCCAAATGTATCTGATGAACTTACATGAAGTACAGAAATAATTTTTTTTAAAATAAATGTATTATTTTGAATGATTTGACTTTTTAAGACTTTACTTTAAAAAAAAAAAATCTCTATGCGAAATATATGCACGCCAAATTGATCTTTACTCTAGAAATACATTTCCAAAAATGCATTAATGAAATTACCCAAAAGTGTTTTATAAATGGAATAAAATATTCTATTGAAAAAAGAACCTTATGGAAACTTCCTTAGTTAAAGAACTTAATTTACATGATTTTCAGATGCTTATAATAAAAGCTCGCCTTTGATTTGATAGTGCAGCAATTCAGAAACAAACTCCAAGGATTTGAGTAGACAAAATGTCTAATTATTAAGTTTTTTAGACCCCCCCCCCCATATGCTTATAATTGTTTCTTTGCATTTTTGCATCAATACAGAGAATGTCCAAATTTGCTTTTAAAAAGGTGGAATTCCTCCTATGAGGAACTCTTTCATGCCTGTATAGTTAAAACTTATTAATGCAATAACAAAATTAAACCTCTTCCGCTAACAGTGAACACAGCAAATATACCACAGTAATAAAAAACTTTCATAAAATGTACTAAAGCCTCATTAAAATGCCGATTTATAGTGCTATCACTCCAGTTGCCTTTAGATCCTCTTACACAAATACTTTAATAAGTACTATTTCAGTTATTTCTTTTTTCTGCTTCATGCATTGCATTTTAATTGACGTTAAAGAATAACGGATCATTTAATGCTATGAAAAAGGCACTTATTTCCAAACTAAAAAAAAATAATAAAATAACTATAAAAAATTATTCCATTTAAAATAAAAGACAATATTAGAAAGATACGATCTGAAACGATAATGAATAGGCCATTTAAAAACGGTTATCAATTTTTCTTATGGACATATGAGCTTTATCATCTCATTTTAAAACATCTCTTAAAGAAAGGTATAATCTATTACATCGTTCTAGAACGAAAAAAAAAAAATGTTAAAGTAGATGTCTGTAGAAAAAAATTGAGCTGTAAACAAGCTTACAAAAAATGGTGTTAGGGTGTTTGTTTTTTTATGGGTAATTAAACAAAGCTTCCTCGTCTTACATTCAGATTATCTTCTAGTCTTACATTATCATAACCTCTTGTAATAACTATAATTAGCTTTGTTTGAAATATATACAAACAACTTAACCAAAGATCACGAAATGACTATAATCGTTAAACATTTTTGAATAGAAATATCGATATCTAAACTACAAGGCAGATCAGAGCTGAATGACATTACTTAAAACAGACACAATTAATCTATGAAACAAGAACAAAAAATAATGTATAGATTATGAAACATTTTCTAACACTAACAGACCGATGTTAAAAAATTTCATTCTTTACTGCAATGATATCTATTTAAACAATTTAAAACGCACATTAAGGGGCTACTTCACTCACGCGAAAACATACCCGCTCACTAACGTTAATTCTAATTTTATGGGAAACATTTTTTTAAATATCTCGTTTGCATTTTCATATTTTTAAATGATTTTTTTTTCATTGGATAGCTGAGGTCGATCTCTACAAAGTCCGTTTTTTGCTTTTTCGATTCTGCTTACAATTTTTTTTTTTTTTAAATTAAGATACTTTCACTTTTGGAACCGATTTCGAAAGTATCCTTATTAAAAAGAAAAAAAAACACGCGCAAACAAAATCAAAAAGTAAAAAATGGCCTTTGTAGAGATCAACTTCAGCTAACCAATAAAAAATAATCATTTGAAAATATGAAAATACAAACGAAATATTAAAAAAAACTTTCTCCCATAGGATTAACATTAGCGAAAGAGGGTTTTCGCGTGAGTGAAGCAGACCCTTAACTCTTAAATGTATGATTTTTTATTTTGTTTCGAAAAAAATTATATGATTCTCAGAAAGGTTTATTACACAGGAAAAATAATGAAAAAAAAATCAGAGATATATTTTTCATATAATACGTCAACCTTTTCTTATGTTGCACATGTGCAATACAAGTAAAAACAACTATCATAGCTAAAATATTGCAAATTAATAAATATTTTCATAAGTATGAATCGAAATAACTTATTTTATATAAATTTTTATTTTGTAAAACTTAACCCTTAAATGTGAATTATTCTTTTAGAATTGTGTTTTTTATTCTTATATTAAGGATTAGACATTAGAAATTTTAAGATAATTTTTAACTTTATTTACTAGCATATTTTTGTAATTTTTACAGGATTATTATTTCTATATAAATATACTTGTTGCTAAGAGTTAAATAAAAAGTGATGCAGATATGCATCACTATGCATTTAAGGGTTAAGCAATGAAAATCTATTTTCTGCAATTGCTGTCAATATCCGGTATGTATACAAATTGTTTCTTGCAATTCTGTATTGGCCGCCTCAGAGCAACAGTAGGGCATCTAGGAATAATCGAAAATGAGATGTCTGATGTACACTGTAAAAAAAACAAGTGGGTAAATGTGATCACAGATCGCACAGAGGGTTTCGTTTAACCCGGGAGAACTCGCTAGTGAGAATTTCTCTCACGGTACCCAATTGCTTTTCTTTACTTTACATTAACTTAATATCAACTTTTTTTTATTTGGCTTTGTAATTTTACTCACAAAAGAGGTAAAATAATTGAAATAACATTTTGAAATTTTAATTAAAATGGAAAATCGTTTAAATAAGAGTCTTAAAAAAAGTACGACTGTGAGAGAAAATCTCAGCAGCGAGTTCTCCCGGGTTAATATTCCTTTCAAAACCCTTTATCCTTTTGCGAAATCTGTTAGTTCCACATTTCGAAACCAGGGGGTGCACTCTATCCTACACAAACCTCTATCCGAACGAAACTCTGTTTTACAACCTATCCGTAGATATATTAGTCGAGGGGATCGGATATATAGCACCCGAAATAGCTAGGCGCCCCCTGGCGGTAAAAAGTGGAACTGAAATATGTAAGGCTATATGCATAATATGAAAGAGTGGTCAAAAGAGTGTGTCGGCAAAAGTTAGAAAAGTACCCTCCGGGTGCAATGGGGGGAGGTTAGAAAAATTGCTTAAAATACACAAGTTAGAGCCCGGTGGGTAATTAATATAAGACTTTTTGAAATTTTTATGATTTTTTGTGTTATCGCAAGTGTTCTGCTATAAGTATGCAAAATTTAATGTCTCCAACTTAAATAGCGGCTCAGTTAGGAAAAAAAGCTTAAAATACGCAAGTTAGAGCCCAGAGGGTTAAATATAAGACTTTTTCAAAATTTCATGATTTGTGGTTTGATGTGAGGTGTCCAGCTATAAGTATGCAAAATTTTAAGTCTTCAACTTACTTAGGGACTCGGTTAGAACAAAAAGATTAAAATACACAAGTTGTAACACAGAGGATGTAACACCATGCCTATAAGACTTTTTCAAAATTTTATGATTTGTCGTTTGATGTGAGGTGTTCAGCTATAAGTATGCAAAATTTCAAGTCTTCAACTTAATTAGGGGCTCAGTCAGAATAAAAAGATTAAAATACACAAGTTGGAGTCCAGAGGGTTAAATATAAGACTTTTTCAAAATTTTATGATTTGTCGTTTGGTGTGACGTGCTCAGCTATAAGTATACAAAATTTCAAGTCTCCAACATATACAGTTTCTGAGAACGGGCTCTGTGACGGACACACAGACAGAGAGACAGACAGAGGAGCGACACGAATAGGGTTTCGTCAGATGAACGAAACCCTAAAAATGGAGATTCTACTGGCAATCGAGACGCCAGTACTATTTGCGTATTTTAGCGGAAATCCCCCCCCCCCCATAAATTCCAGAAAAACGGAAAATTTTCTGTAATTTATGGGGGAAAATTTCCGTAAAAATACGGATTTCTGGAATTTATGGGGGGGGGGGGATTTCCGTTAAAATACTGCCCTGAGAAACTGTGTCTGAATCTAGTGGAACAGTAGGGAATTTTTATAAAACACATCTAAGATATAGTATTAAATACACAACTTCGTGTTTCAGAAGTTGTTCCACTAGATGCAAACATAGTTTCTCATAGCAATAAGTCAGACATCTCATTTTTTATTATTACTAGATGTCCTACTGTTGCTTTGAGGCGACGAATGATCTATAGAATTTATATAAACTACGTAAAACACTAAAAATCAGTTAAGTTTAAACATACATACTACAGATGAGAACGCACTTCCAGCAATTACATCTCATTGTCAATTTTGCAACCCATTTTTTTTTTTTTTTTTTTTTTTTTTGTGTGTGTGTGTATATATATATCTCTGTAAATGAACAATACGTGCTATGTACTCCATTAACGAGATTTAGAGCACGGGCAGATGGTAGACAAACCGAAGTCAAAACACTTTTCAATTTTATTGGAAAGTGTCAAAAAGGTTTGAAATAATGAAAACTTTTTGAATTCTATCAAATATGACCCGAAGATTAGAAGATCATTTTCTGAAAATTTTAGCAAGTAGATACATGATTCCTAAAATGAATTTTTGTTTAATGGAATAATAAGCAAATGGTGACAACTAACAAAGTTATTTTTGCTGGAGATTATTGTGTGAAGTCTGAAAATTCTTTAGGATGCTTTCTTGTTTTAGTACTATTTATCACCAACATGTGACGCTGTGTTGTCTCAGACTGTAAGAGTATTCAAAATAACGTATAAAAACGAATCAAAATTCACTGTTTTTCCCCTTCATACTGGTTTGTTGTTGAAAATCAAAATAAACAAACTTGTATTATAAAATAGCAAGGTTATGTGCATTCTTGCAGTTTGACAAAATATCGGTTAACTCGACAAGGATTTGGTATGCCGTGAATTGTTGAGTTACCGGTGATTTGCTGTACATACATAACAAAGGGGGATTAGTAACTAACGCCGATTTGGCTATTTTTGCATAGAAAACGATGCTTCGTGATAGGATAATATAAAATACCACTTATACTATCGAAAAAAAAAATGCTTTTTCCAAATTTTCACCGACTTTTAATTGCGAATTTCTGTTTAAATTTAACTGCAAAACATTTTCGTAAAAAACGAGGAGAGGGGATATTCACAACAATGAAAAATCCGGACTTGAAAATGACTCTGAACGGATTTTATGTTTAACTTAATCTTTATGGCTGATGCTTGTTCTCAGCAATATTAAAACTTTGGGCGTGGAATGCATCCGTACTTTTAAAATTTCTCATTAGGAAATTAATATTTCAAGATTATTTTTTCTGTATACAATTTCTTTGTTTGACAACATATTTCTAAAATACATGCTTAATTTTATATTTTATGTGTTAAAATCTTAGCGAAGCTGACGAGGTTTGAGTAAGATTTTAACATTTCAAACAAAGTTATGTAAGGCAAATGGACCTATAGTGGGCCACTAATTTTTAAAGTTTAACCCGGGAGAACGCGCACATACCCAGGGTACGAATGGTTTTTACTTTGTCACCAATAAATACAAATTAAGGTCGTCACCTTATTTAATTGGAGATAATTTTGCGATAAAAGAAGTTGAAGATTACTTTTATAAAGATAGTGGTGACAATTGTAAAAACCGTACGCACTCCGGGTCTATCAGGCCCGGCGCGCGTCCTCGCTGGTTATAAACAAGCCCAAAAGTCATTTCTTGAAAACGAATGAAAGAAATCCAATTGACTGACATCCTTAAATGTTAACATTCCGTTCCATAAACTGTTTCCAATAATTGCTTTTTCTTCTGCTGCTAGATTAGTATATTTTCTAAGAGTGTCTTCAAAAAACGGATTTTTTGGCAAATTCTTAGATTTCATTAAGAGATAAGTTAAAAAAGAAACAACAACACTGTTTCTTTAATATTATGTTTTATTTTAAATTTAAGTACAGTTGATACACTCTATTACATTATAAATAATTTGTTGGATAAGTCAAAAACTTAAAAGATTCATGCATCAGAAATTTACTAAGCCCAGTACTGGAGCATTGAGGAAGGTAACATTTTTTATTTTTCATTTTTTTCCGAAGAATATATTTTGAAACTTTGAATGTTTATTCTGATACATGAAGGTTAGGAATAGGCTAAAAAATAGATGTCATTTGAAATTTACTAACACTTTAACAATAATTAGATAAATGTGCTTAAGTAGCCCATTACTGGGGCGTTTACCTTATATATTTTAGAAATATTTTGTCAACTAAACAAGACGCATCTCAAGAAAATTATACAGAAAAAAAAATTAAATATTCATTTCTTGATTAGAAATTTTAAAAATACGAATGTATTCCATGCCTATAGGTTTAACATTGGCGGGGGAATTTGAGATCTGACAGATGTTATGAAGGGCACTGATCTGCTATACATATATGATGTATTTTCATATGCATGAATTAAACTTAAATGGATGTGTCTTATAACTTATAACGGAGCTTCTTCAAAAAACGACTTTCAAATTAGCAGGTGTATTTACCCCCCCCCCTCCCCTCCTCCAACTAGTGGAGTAAAATTAGTAAAACCTTCACGTCTATTTTATTTTACTTTTTCGTGAAGGAAAAATACTCCGCGAGTCTAATATTTAAACCTAATTAGTTACAAAAACTTCGTCTTCTTCAAAACGTGCTTTTTGAAAGGATTTCATTGCGATTGAATACGCGTTTACAGCAGTGGCACTCGCCTTCAATAATTTATGTAAATCAATATACGTTTTTGATATAAATTTTGCTTTGGAAATTGGTTACAGAATGTATGGTGCTACTATTTAGTTTATTTTTTATGTTGTCTGTGTTTCTATTTTAACTGTAAAGTTTATTCTATTTGGATTTTTCTTTATGGCTACATTCTTTGGATTTAATTATATGTATTTTAAACATGGTGTCCCGAAAACCATGTAAAAAGGTGTAATAATACACAGCAAGACGAAAGATATTTGTCACAGAACTTAAGTCTCAATTAACTAAATCATTAAAAAAAGGGATTTAGCCGGGACTAGATTTTCGTTCATTACTTTAGTAATAATGATGATATTGTAACGACATTTTTCAACAGACTTATTTAACTACTATGTGTAAAATGCGATGTCACGAAAACTTCTGCAATTGCACAATAATTCTGCCAGTATGTACTGTCGTGTCAACAACCACAGCCTGCATTTTCGTTCATTTTAACAATAACAGCGATGTTATTGTTAAAATGAATTATTTTAACGAAAATTTTAAATACACTTCCGAAGAACTGCGTAAAAGGTAGCATCAAGAAAAGTCCTGGACGTGTTTACCATCCACGACCAAACAACACTGAGCTAAATGCTCATTTTTTTATAATATTTATGACAACATCAACAGTGCCTCTGGCCGAATTACTGTACAATTGGAGTACTTCTCGAGAGTTGGAACTTTTACCAAAATATCGTCACCAGTAACTTCATTATAGTTAAAGTCATAAACAAAATCTGAATGCTAAAAGTGTCAAGCAAAGCATATACACAGTGTAACTTACCGAATTAATGAGCATTCCAGTTATTGTAGTGGTGTCACATTCTACACCAGGACCAGATAGAATAGGCCTCCACGTGAATTGCCATCTTTCGGACAAATTTTGGTTTATATAAATTTTTTAACTTGGAATAGGTTTCCTTCTTCATGAATAAATTTAGCAATGAAATATTTTGGTGAATTTTATTCTTTCGGATATGTTTTAACAGTTTCGAGTGCTTTTTTTTTATATATATAATGTATTATTTTTTGAATGAAACAGATTTTAGAAATTATAACACAATTTTTTTAACAAGAAAAAAGTTTTTTAAAATATTTAAAATTGGATTTTTAAAAATGTTTTGGCTCCAGTGAATACACAAGCTAAGGATACAAGAACACAAACAAATTAACGGAACTAAGACCGTTTTTTTAGGTTGGGGGGGAGGATACAGAACGGAACCATAATGACCTTATTTTTTAAAGTTCATTTTATAAAATTTTAATTATTTAAAAGATAAATTATAATACAAACAATTCACATAATTTATTTCTGTGTTTTGATACGACATATCAAAAGTTAAATCCGAAATAATGTATACAGAAACTAACTGAACTGCCTGAAAAAAAAAATCATTAAATGAGGTATAAGAGTGAACAGTGCTATTTCAACACATGTCCCAAAAGTGCTAACTCGAAGAATGGGTCCAACAACCAATACCGACAAACGGAGATATTTTTAAAGCCTTTACAACCATATTTCGTACGTTGAAAATCAAAAATACGCCTTAAAAATTTTAAATCACGTGTATTGTCATACTTTAATGCTTGAGTAAGAATTGGTTTAGTGTATTTTTAAAACTTGCTATTTTCTCTTTCTAATAATGTCAAAAAAATTGTATGTTTTTTTTTATTGCTTTTATGAATTTTTTTATCCCCCCCTCGCCCCCCCCCCCAAGAACAAAAGTTTCTATTTGTCAAGAATGAACAATAATATTCTTCATAAGTTGTTATAGTTATAAATAATGGTTGAAATTTTGAAAAATTGGTAAAAGTAGTTGAATATGTTAAGAAACATAAGTTATTACACTCTCCCCTCCCCGTCCATGCGAGAAAATTCCGTTTTTGAAGGGGGAAAAGGCAACTACAGTAAACTTCCGATTATCCGACATTCACGGGACCGACGGTGTGGCGGATAATCGAAAGACAGTACAAGTCCGTAACTAAAATTTCATTTCTGTCTGTTTATTTATAAATAAGTTTAATTATTTTTTTTGTGTATACTTCCATTTATAAAAAGCATAACAGTTAGTAAGAAATCCATTTATCAGAGAAATTTCGAATTTTACTGAATAAATATGTAGCACCTGTTTTCATCCAAAGTAATCCATTGCACTTTTTTGTTTGCGCTTTGCTTGTGCTTTTACTGCAGCAAAATTACGAATTCTACGTAATAAAAGTACTTGGATTGCATCTGCTTCCTCTTGCATCTCAAACCAATTAATGCATTTAGAGAGCATAGTCTGCATGACTGACTCCTGGATGATCACTTCCCGAAGTATCACACTCATACGTTTCAGGCTTCTCTGGGTTCAAAACATTTTGGATAATTTCGAGATCCGTCAATTCTTCGCAACCAATATAATTCTTGTCACAATTGGGCCAGTCTGATTTCATTCTCAGAAATATTTTCTAGCTGCAGCTTCTGACGTCAGACAAACATTTTACTCAAAATATGCTCTAGCCAGGGCCTGATTAATACACGGGCCTCCGGGGCCTCGGCCCACAAATTTGTGTGTATTTTCTCACAATTTAAGTTTTCCACTGTTTGCATTTTATATTTTGGTCCCTGACGTAAAAACAAAGTTTTACTGTAATAAAAAAACTCCCTATTTAATTTTTCTGTAAAAGTCCTTTTCAATTTGAGAGTACCTATAATTTTCAAAACTTGCCGTATCCAGAAAATCAAATTTGGGGAAAATGCCAAAAACTGCATACTGTGTCTATTGGTTTCAATATAAACGAGGATTTTACAATGTCAGAATTATAGTTTAAAATTATTACTAGACTGTTAGGGAAAACACAATTTTTATGATTTTGGATTAAGGCGAGTTTTGAAAAAGACGTCCTCATTTATTCTGCAACATAAACTGTGGATCATAGATGTTTGTGAATTACACAAATGTTTATTTGAGAAAGTGAACGGTAATTCATTTTCTTGATTATTCTTGTAAGTTAAATTTGTTTTGTAAACTTGAAACTTTCACCCAAACAACTTTGTCAACTCATCAAATAAACCTACTTTTTTTTCTGAAAGTGTCGCCGGGAATGGGGAAGTAGGGGGAGCCCAACTTTTAACAGGCCCTGGGCCCAACTTCAGCTTGATCGGGCTCTGGCTCTAGCTTGGGTTTATGGACATTTGAATTTTCCTTTTTCGTTTCTTATTAAGAAAAATTAAAAAAGGTGGGTGGCGGTTGATAGAGCGGCGAATAATCGGAAGTTTACTGTATCTATAGTTCTGTCGACAATAGTTTTTTTTTGTGCTTCTGATTTCAAAAGTAGAAATGTTTTTCTAGAATGGAAGCAGGATTGACATGGGATTAAGAAGGCAGTTAATTAAATATAACCGTTTAATCATCTATATTAAAACGAGAATTTTGTAAAATCGTGGAAAGCCTACGGTAAAAAGAAAATAAGAATCTGTTAATTTGAAATGATAATATTATTGTATTAGCTTAAATGTCAATCTTTTGACGATTAACTGAAATCGCAGCTTTAAACCGGAACCAGAGTTGGGCAAATTCGTAATTGCAATTATCTTCAATGTAATTACATTTTAATTGCGTGTAATTAATTATAGTTAAAATTACATACCATAAAATATTCTTGCAGCACTGTAATCGGAATTGCCCCCATTCCATTATGTATGCGAAATTTCTGCGTTTGAGTGTGTCTAACTATAATCAATTACGTGCAATTAACTTGTAATTTCAATGCGGATAATTGAGATTACAAATTTGCCCCACTCTGACCGGAACTGGATCATAAACTTATTTTAATTGAGTGAAAACCGGAATCAAAATTAAATATTGCAATTGAACCAGAACACAAAATATGACGGCGTTTTCAGGACCCGGGATTTAAAACAAAGGAAATTAACATCTATAATTTTTTTCTTTGCCCTCTCTTATGGGACCCTGTTTATTTATTTATTTATTTTTTTTTTTTTAAGAAAAAAAAAAATTAAATTTGTCGGCATAAAAGAAATAGTGTTCGACAAATGTTGCCGAAGTTTATCTATCCGAAATTTTAAAACAATTTTCAATTAAATTGTAAATGTTCTTTAACTATTAAAAATTATGTATAATATTTTAAAATTATAATAATTAAGGACTTTACGTCGTAAAATCGAATACTAAACAAAATAGAGGTTGCTATCCAAGGTATACTTTATTCGTAAATTTAAAGATGATGTAAAAATGTTGTTTGTAGTAAGGTAATGTTAAGATGTTTTATTTTATTCACGTGTTTTTATTTTTACATCATCTGTAAATTTACTAATAAAGTATACGTTGGATTAGCAACCTCTGTTTTGTTTAGTACTTTTAAAATTATATACACTTTCTGAGAATTTTTTCTTATAATTACAAGTTTTAAATAAATACATAATAAATATATAAGTGCAAAGTGTCATCCATTTATGGAAAAAAAAAATGTCCGTCAGATACGGTGCGACTAACGGCATATTTCAAAAGAGTGTGCAAAGAGCACTCAATTGAAATAAAGCACCTGTACTACACAGTTCAAGTTACTTGACACTATGCAAGGAAAATCACAGGTGTTACGTAAAACAGCATATGTACCAGCTTCCGTGCAGCATCTGTAGCATAACGGAAGTGCATCTGTTTCGCGGCGGGCCAATAAATGTTTCTATGCAGTTTTCCCAGGTTTTTCAGGCATTTTTATTTGCAAGTTAAGCAAGAACTTACGAATCAATAGTAGATATGTAAAAATTCTTCATAAGCAATTCATTGTCTTTAGATGTTTTTTAATCGAGGATGGAATAGAAATATAGAAACATTTATTTTAAAAACTACAATTGTAATAAAACCAGAAACAATTACCAAAACTTACCATTTTTTTCCTTTTCGTAACTAAACTAATAAGGTAAAGTGCCTTAAATCTGACACCCAAAAAACAGTTCCTAAAGCTGATATCTTTAAATAAAACAAATATTTAAAAAGCTTTACCCATTTTCCAAATCCAAGATACATTCAAGAAGAAAGAAAAACTCATTCTAAACTATTTTAGAAATGCTTTATTGGTAATGATAATTTGTAATGCTTTAAATATTTGTTTTATTTAAAGATGTCAGCTTTATAGGAACTGTTTTTTGGGTGAAAGCTTTAGGGCCTTTTACATTAACCCGGGAACGATTATAGTAGATAAGGCTTTAAAAGTACTCCCTGTGACATTTACGTAAATTTCAAAGCATGTCATAGAACAATAATTAATTAAAAAAACGCAATGAAAAATTATTAAAAACTGATAAGTAAATTATATATAATGAGCAAGTAAACTGACTTAACTTAAATTGATACTACGGTAAAAGAATTTAGTTAGAGACACTACAGAAATATAATTTATTTAATGACATTCCACAAAAATATAATTTTATTATAAATATATAAAATAAAGATATCGTATCTATTACTTCTGATGCCATTATCCTCTTTTCTATGCACGTACAAAACCTACATCTATGAATAAGGTATCATACGAAATATTTTTGAGAAGGTTTTTGACATGGTACACTTACTTTTCCTTAAGACACCGCTGCACTGAAACTAACCCGATCAAGAAATACCATGTTAACCTATGGGAAAACTTTGAAGCGCGATTACTCATTACCTAATGTAATTATTAAAATACCGTTTTCACCATAAGAAAGTAGACATCAGATGCCGATGATGTGCGTTTTAAAAAATTATGTCCGTAAATTTTAAGTACATAAAAAATCCCTATATAAAATACCCGATATAAAATACCGTTTCCCCCTCCAGAAAGAAGACGTCAGATGCCGATGATGTGCGTTTTTAAAAATTGTCTACGTAAATTTTAAGTATTTTTAAGAAGATGATAACGTCTTCTTTCTGGAGGAGGAAACGGTATTTTAATAATTATATTAGGTAATGAGTAATCTCGCTTCAAAATGTCCCCATAGGTTAACATGGGATTTCCCGATCGGGGAGTTTCAGTGCAGCGGCACACGATGTTACTTTCTTCTATCTTCAATAGAAGAAAGTATTGTAATCGAAATTTTTTTCGACGGATTTACACGTTTTAGGGGTCAAAGATCACAAAAAACATGCTTATAAAAAATGTCTGTCTGCCTGTGTGTCGCCATTGTACCCTCGAAAAGTGTATAAAGTTATGCATAGAAGTGAACCAAATTTTTTTAAAGGGTTTTTGCTATAGCAAGCAGGTCCTCCCTTAATTTGGAAAAATTCCGCCGGAAGGGAGCGCTGTAATAGCGATTTTTGTAGAATTTTGAATATTGTACCATCGAAAAGTGCATGAAGTTATGATAGAATTGAACCAAATTTTTTGTGTATGTTCTTGGCCATGGCAAGAAGGTCTTCCCTGAATTTGGAACAATTCCGACGGAGGGGGCGGTGTAATAGCGATTTTTGTGCCATTTTCAATATTGTACCATCAAAAAGTGTATAGTTATGCATAGAATTGAACCAATGTTTTTGTGTATGTTTTGTGTATGACCATGGCAAGACGGTCCTCCCTGAATTTGGAAATATTCCGCCGAAAGGGGGCGCTATAATAGCGATTATTAAGTAATTTTCTTGATTTTTCGTAGTTCTATTGTAGATAGGCGGCTTGTGAAACGGCGGAACTTCCCATCCTGATAAGCCAACTATTCGCGAACAGCTGATATACAACACAGCAACGGAAAACTATTGATTTTAATAAATATCATGATCGAGATTAACTCGTTTTTACTCCGATTAATTGACTGAGGCAGAAATTTAAGATGACAGACAAAGTTGATATAGTTTTGAACTAATAAAAATGAAATATTGACATTTGCAACAAAATTTTGAAATATTAAAATATAAGATAGAAGAAAGTTTTGGGATTGGCACATCCAACTAGTTTGATTTAAAATTGCAATTAAACATTAATAAAGAAACGTATCGGCAAATAATCTCAAAGAATGCAGTGAGAAAGCCTCCCACCCGTCAACTGGTAAAAATATACTTTATCTTTTTAAACCAAAGAGTATTATTTATTTAGGTCCCAATTTTATTTTAATGCTTTTTAAATAAATATAAGCTTCATTTTCGTTCGTTTGTTCTGCGTAAAATAAATAAAATTAAAAATAGCAAAATTTGCTCACCCCTCCCCCACAACAATCCCTTTAACAACAGCAGTTAACCTACATATTATATAATATTGAATAGATATAATAAACAATAAAAAATTCGATTTTTTTTTAGAAGAAAGCTCTAGTTTACAATTGAAAGGAGGCATTTCACAGTGAGTCTTATCAGCCATTACAGGGTTCGTACGGGTAACGTTATTTTCAAGGCCAAATATCAGAATTGTTTTATAGAAAAATAAATGCAGTTTAAACGGACGAAATTTCGCCTTACTCAAAGAGATATTTTCTATAAGAAAATACTGGTACCGAAGAATTTCTTAGTCTGGAAATTCAAGCACACGTACGAACCCTGCATTATGCCGTTTTGGATTAGCGCACTTGGTACCTTTCATTTTTCAAAAAATGAGAAAAATATCCAATTTCCGATGATAATAATAGAGATAAAAGTTAAGATACTATAGTTAGATATCCTTAGTATATTTTTCAGCTTAACAAAATTTAACTATATTACGTGGTGATAGTACACAATGATATAAATGAATTCATATACATGGCTGAACGAAAGCTTATGTAAATATATTGTCATCTGTGGATGGGAATTCACAGAAAGCACTTTTAGTTGCATGCGTTTTCGAGTTCATTTAAATTTTATCTTCACTATGTGGTATGTATAAAAACTAGAAACTGACCGAAAATTCGGTTTCGGCCCAAAATAAGAGATTCGCCAGTAATTAGTTTTCAGCGAAAATGCTGTCGAAAATTCGATCGAACCGAAATTAACTGTTACGTGCTCATTAAAAGCTGAAGACTTAACAGTAATAAAAAAATATTAATTTGAAATCGCAGAAGTGTTTCGAATATTCTCAGAAAAAGTTCTAGTATAACAGATGATCCCTTACAAAAATCATAATAAAAGATAAATCGAGGTATATACTTAAAACATTTTTTAAAGAGATGAAATTCGTATAATTAGAAAATCATTCTGTGTCATTAATGAATTAATTACATTTTATTTTATATGAAAATAAAAAGTTTTGGCACAGAGAGGCAACTTGGGCCACACGTATAGTTAATTAATAATTATGTATATTTAATAAACATGAATAATTAATTAATAATTACGTATATTTAAGTGACTTACTAAAAATATTTGTGCATTTTCGTTTTCGGCCAAAAATAGAAAGCTTACCGAAATTCGGTTTTGTTTTCGCTCATAAAAACCTGTTTCGGTCGATCCTTAATAAAAACCTAAGGTAAAGTGCCCCAAAGCTGGCATCTTTAAATAAAACAAATATTTAAAGCATTACCAATTTTCTAAAATAATTTAGAATGACTTTTTCTTTCTTCTTGAATGGCAGCACTTCTTAAGCAGACTCTTCAGCACACTCATTTTCCCGAACCCCGCACCCTTAAACAATTACACAGTTTTCTAGGTCTAACTTCTTATTTCAGAAAATATATCCCACATTATGCAACTATAGCGAGACCTTTAAGTGATTTATTAAAAGCGGGAAGTACATTTAAATTTGGAATCCTAGAAAAACAAGCTTTTGAGACTCCAAAGAAAAATTAGTTAACCCCCCAGTACTGCATACATTCCGACGAGGCGCTAGACTAGAATTGCACACTGATGCAAGCGCCATAGGTTTTGGTAGTGTCCTACAACAAGAAGATGAGAACACAAACTTACATCCTATTCTTTACATGAGCCGTAAAACTACACCTACTCAAGCAAAATATTCGAGTTACGAATTGGAAACACTCGCGGTAATAGAATCGGTTAAAAAATTCCGAAACTACTTATTAGGCACGAAATTTAAAATTGTGACAGATTGTTCCGCGTTTCAAAAGACAATGGACAAAAAAGACATGACGCCAAAAGTAGCCAGATGGGCCCTATTCTTAGAGGAATTTGATTATGAAATTGCCCACCGATCAGGGTCCCAAATGAAACATGTAGACGCATTGAGTAGAAATACAGTTCTAATAGTTACCCGATCACATGATGAATTAACTTTAAAAATAAAGAACGCACAACAAGAGGACGAACACATACAAGCGATAAAAAAGTTAATTGAAAAAAATGAAAGTTCAGAATATTTTATAAGAAACGACATCCTATACAAATATGAAAATGATACAGAACTTTTGATGATTCCTACCAATATGCAAAAGGAAATAATACGCGATGTTCATAACAAAGGTCATTACGCAGTGGCTAAAACTGAAATTATTTTAAAAGAAAATTATTTTATACCCCAATTAAGAAAGCAAATTGAAAGTGTCATTGCCAACTGCATAGAGTGTATACTTTGCAATAAAAAGCAGGGAAAAGGAGAAGGATCACCAATCCCGATCCCCAAACAAAATATGCCCCCCGAGACCTATCACATAGATCACATTGGTCCCATGCCTTCTACAAATAAAAATTACAATCATATTTTTACTGTTGTGGACGCATTTACTAAATTTGTTTGGCTATATACCCCGTTAAAACTACAGCCGCTAAAGAAGTCGTCGATAAGTTAACCCGAATGTTAACATGATACTTTCGGAAATCCATCGCGAATTATTACCGACAAAGGACCGGCATTCACCTCTGCTGATTTTGAGAAATATTGTAAGGAAGAGAACATAGAGCGTATTTTTATAACAACAGGGATACCTAGAGGAAACGGTCAAATAGAGCGAATGCACAGAATTCTTATCCCAATTTTAGCAAAACTTGGCGTAGAAGACCCTACTAAATGGTACAAATTTGTCGCGCCCGTACAACGCATCATGAATAGTACCGTATCGAGGAGTACAAAATTTACACCTTTTGAATTACTGACAGGTACGAAACTGCGGCAGAAAACTGATCTGCAAATCAAAACGCTGTTAGATGATGAAGAATTAAATTCGTTCATATCGGAAAGAAATTCGAATAGAGAAATAGCTAAGCAAAACATATTAAAAATAGAACAGGAAAACATGAAAACATATAACAAAAAGCGAAAAAAGGCCAACACCTATAAACTCGGTGATTTGGTGGCCATTCAAAAAACACAGTTTGGGAAAGGTACCAAACTAAAGCCTAAGTTTCTTGGTCCCTATGAGATTACTGCAGTAAAAAGAAACGATCGCTACAACGTGAGCAAGTTTGGACACCATGAGGGTCCAAATACGACCTCAACGGCTGCAGATCACATGAAGCCTTGGACTTCTACTGTCTAAGACGAAATACTTATGCTTTAAGGGTTTTTTTTGAGTTTATTATTATTATTATTTTTTAAACTGTGTGTTATTGATATCTTTTTTTTTTTAATTACTATTATGAATAAACTGTGAAAAGAACTACCTCCAAGTGACAAGCAGAAAAACTTTATTATTTTTCTAACTCTAAAAATATTGGTCAAGGGCTGAAAACTTTTGATCATCAGTATTTAGTGACTGATTTTGCTATTATTTTGTTTTATATATCGTTTGTGATTTTTTTTTTTTTTTTGTATAATATACGTTCTGGAAAAAGTAGTCCAGTACCAGTCAGGTATGTAAGGTAGATAGGTAACTGGGAGGACCCAGTCCTGTCAGGTAAGCCAAATTGTGGTGACAGATTTTGAACTCTGCACTGCAAAGACTAGCAAATTCTTTAAATGAGGCTCTGGACGATCCACCCCAACCTCTGAGTCTACGAAAAACTGCTGAATCTACAAAAACTATTGTGAGAAAGAGAGATGACTGTTGGTTGCTCGTGTGAGTAGACGTGCTGAAACGTCGTCGTGTCGACGAATACCCGGTCACGGACCTGGGTTAAGTGGAATGCCGCTGGCCAGCTATATTTTTTATCTTTAACGTAACTGTAAATATCCCATCTGTAAATATTTCATCTATATATTCAAGAACATTAAAGTTTGTTAAGATTTCCTCAAGAATCTGCCTGTTATTACTCTTAGACACCGACCCAGTAGAAGTACATTTATTCGACAAAGTGAATGTGCATTAAATTTCTACATGTATAAAAACTAGAAATCGACCGAAAATTCGGTTTCGGCCCAAAATCAGAGATTCGCCAGTAATTCGTTTTCAGCGAAAAGGCTGTCGAAAATTCGATCGAACCGAAATTAACTGTACTCCAAAAATCTCGTTTCTCCTTTCAGAAATTTTCAACACTCGTTGATTTGAGCTGTATAGGCTCCAAAGAGATACTCTTTATTTATTGCTATGAACTTCACTGTTCATAATTATCAGTCATGACTGGCTAAAGACGTGAGTACAAATTATAAAGCAAGCAATGTCTATAGGACTAAACTTTGAAGACGCTTTTTACGTGCTCATTAAAAGCTGAAGACTTAACAGTAATAAAAAAATATTAGTTTGAAATCGCAGAAGTGTTTCGAATACTCTCAGAAAAAGTTCTAGTATAACAGATGATCCCTTACAAAAATCATAATAAAAGATAAATCGAGGTTACCTAAAACATTTTTTAAAGAGATGAAATTCGTATAATTAGAAAATCATTCTGTGTCGTTGATGAATTAATTACATTTTATTTTATATGAAAATAAAAGTTTTGGCACAGAGAGCCAACTTGGGCCACACGTATAGTTAATTAATAATTATGTATATTTAATAAACATGAATAATTAATTAATAATTACGTATATTTAAGTGACTTACTAAAAATATTTGTGCATTTTCGTTTTCGGCCAAAAATAGAAAGCTTACCGAAATTCGGTTTTGTTTTCGCTCATAAAAACCTGTTTCGGTCGATCCTTAATAAAAACCTAAAGTAAAGTGCCCTAAAGCTGGCATCTTTAAATAAAACAAATATTTAAAGCATTACCAATTTTCTAAAATAATTTAGAATGAGTTTTTCTTTCTTCTTGAATGGCAGCACTTCTTAAATCCAAGATAACTTAAATCTGGAAAATTGGTAATGCTTTAAATATTTGTCTTATTTAAAGATGTCAGCTTTAGGAAGTGTTTTTTGGGTGTCAGTTTTAGGGCAGTTTACCTCATATATTAATAAACACGGCTGCAAAAAATTATTCTCATATGTTATCGGCTATCAACAGCAATCGCTTAAAATGGACTTTTAACTTTGTTAGGTCTCTTTTCAATTCTTCATTAAGATATCACATTAAATTGCATGAAAAAACGAAATTTCTTAATAATATTCTCATAGTTTTCGATAGAGTTTCATAATCTACGCTTGATGCATGGATTTTCGTTCTTATTCTTTCATTATATTTTTCTCTCTTTCGTATTAAATTAATTTTAACAAGAGAACTCATTACCACTTTTAAAATAAAATCTTTTTCAAAAATTAAGACGTTTCATAACCTACAGAAAAAGTTTATAAGTACATTAATTATGTAGTATATATATAGAAAATATATAAAAGTGCCTTATTAGAAGGGGAGAAAATGTGTTGTCATGGAAACTGCTTTCGCAAGATGCAAAGATTAACCAGGATATTGCATAATTTTAATCCTCATGCATTCATGCTTTCAAATAAAGAGTAGGAATACATTTTTGTTATGTTTAAATGTATGAAGAAAAACATTTTTGTCGTGTTTTCTTTAATTATCGGGACTGTTATTTTAGAAACATACCATAAATGGATTTGGAAACGTGGGTTGATATAATTTTTTTTTGAATTAGTTAATTTTAAAATCCTGAGTTAATTATTAATTAGTAAATTTTACAAATCCTGAAATAATACTAAATCCCTTTTAAAATTAATTATGACAACATTCAAGTTATGAAATGAAATTTTTTATATGGTCGTAAATGCTGCTATTTTTACAGGGTGCGAATAAGATAGACTGAACGTTTTTAAAATTCAATACCAAGTAATCGGTGATAGCTATTGAAGTTACTCTAGCAGAAAATACGTTAAGTCGGGAATTTACTACGCTGCCTTGCTTTAGATTCAAATAGCAACGATGGATGACGCTGCGCTGTTTCGAATTTTCAGAACTCTGAAAGTAGCGTATTAAAATGGAGCAAAAATTCACTCAACTTTTAACTTTTACTCTATTTAGCTGCTGAAATGTCAAAAAAAAATCGTTTGCGTTTTGAAACTGCAAGATTATTTTGATCAGCATTGCAGTTTGAGACAGTGTAGCGCCATTTATCGGCAATATTTGGAAGTAAAACTAGGAAGCGTAGTAAAGAAGTTCATGACTTAACCCTTTCAGGGACGGTGGTATGTTTATGAAACCATTTAATTTTGAATTCTCAAACGCCACAATGGCACCAGAATTTTTATAAAATATTTTCCGTTTAATATGAAAGTGAAATATAGCCTTTTTCTTATTTCCAATTAAATTTGTTGGTAAATTCCGGTGTCATTCATTTATTTCAACATTTTAGCATGGTTAATACATTACCCTATTACAAGAATAACTTCAACAGCTATCACCGTTTGCTTGTTATTGAAGTTTAAACACGTTCAGTGTACTTTATGAGATCCTATATTTATTTTTTCGTTATTCAACCATTTCTATATTTGATTTTTTTTACAACAACCTTGTTAATGTTGTTACTTCAAAATACTAGCAATAATTAAGTAAATTTCAAGATACTTTGCGGGTGTAATTCGGAAGTGCATACAGAACGAAACATCTTGATTTTAGGAAGTAAAATTACAAGGTATTTTTCTTTCACTATTTTATAATCAATTTTTCAGTTTGTAATTATATAGATCAAGGTTCTTCAAAATGTGGCCCACGGGATACCACTATTTTTTAATAAAATATTAACTATATTTAATATCAGAATTCCGTGATTAAATAAAGCTAAGATTATTATTAAATTATAGGAGTACACCATGGGCCTGCTATTCCATAATCGAGATCTTTGTATTGGGTCCGTCCTTTAGATTGATACTTTGAACATTAGTTAATGTATGTTTTCCCTTTTGGCAGTTTAAATAATTACTGTATGTATATATATATATATATTATTATTTACTGTATATATTTATTATTTTTTTTTTTTAAGTTTTGATAAGAATAGGTCATTTTCGGTACTGGAAAAAAAAATTAGGTTTAGTTCTGATTTTCGTTCCATCAGAAATAACAGGGCTTTTTTTCCAGTTTTCGGTTAGGTTCGTTTCTGGTTCGAAGCTTTGGAATGCACACATTTATCCATTAATCCTTTCCGGCGCAGGGTAATTCTGTTTGTAAAATAATGAAATGATGGACTGACACCAGAATTTACAAACGAATTTATTAGAAAATAAAAACTCGCTAATTTTCCCGTACTTTCTAAAAGGAAAATTTTAATTAAATTTTCTTGGTGCCGTTTGTCAGTTTTGGAATTAAAACTAGGTGTCCTTTTTTGTGTACCACCCGCTAAAGGGTTAACCGTTAGCATGATTTAATCTTTTCCAGTTTCTGTAATTAATATTTAAAATTATCATGAAATCGCCGAAATCTTTTTTTTCTTTCGTCACGCTTATTTCAGCTCTTTTCCTATTACAGTGAAATTTTCGATTAATGATAATGTTTACATAGGAGATAAAGTTTATAATTGAGTTCTAAATTTCTGTTACCTATTCTCAACAAACCTTTTATTTTACTAAGGAGAGATTACAAGAACAACGATGTATTATCAATTTCATGACAGAAGCCTATGACAAAGCTGTTAAAATTTCCGAACATTGCATAATCTAAAGCTACAAAAACCAACATTTGCGAAACTAATGTTTTTTACAGGAAAATGTTATTAGACTGTAGCATTTTGCAAAGATTTCTAAGAAATGAAAGTTTATAATTGAAAATTAGAAAGCAATTAAATTTCAACATTTTTATTTAACTGGATAAAAAAATACTGTTTTCTTTTAATTACACACGCCTGCGATGAAAAAATTGCCAGCACAGTAAGTGGTATTTTTTATAGTTTTTTGGATGCTGATTACTAGAAAAATAATGAAAAAATTCCATCACGTACAGTTTCGTCACAAATCGCAATCTATTTTTTTTTTATGAATTTAGTATATTTCGGATCAAAAATTATTATTTATATGAGTTTGATAAATAAATTTATGGACTTAAAGTAGTAAATTGGTGCATTAAACTAATAAAATAGAAAGAAGAAGAAACTATTTTAATACAAAATATTTCTTTTAATCTGTAAAGTGCCTATTAAATTCAATATTAAAGACAGAAGAAACCAGTTGAAATCGGATCTCTTCTGCTTGCAGGTGTCTGCTCTCCACCCCTTCTTCACACGTCTTTTCACTGACCTTATGTCTACTCCTGAATCAGTGTCCTTCTTTACTCTGTGCTGTGCACATGGGTTTTTATTCCAACCTATGAGTTATAAATTATAGTAGTAAATTTTACTTCTAGTTTTTGCTGCATTAGAGAACATGGCTTCCAGAGGATGTACTAATTCACCGAATTGTTTCTGCTATATTTGTTGTAACTATACAGTGAAAAAACAACAAAGAAACATATCTGATTTTGTAAAAAAAAAAAAAAAAAGTGTATTTCGCTTATTTTGGCATGTAAATGGGCGATCAAGACAAGCCTTGGCCTCCGCACAAAGTTTGTCGTATTTGCGTAGAAGAATTAAGGCAATGGTTTCAAGGTAAAAAGCAATCTTTTCTGTTTGGTATACCAATGGTTTGGAAAGAACCTAAAAATCACAGTGATGATTGCTATTTTTGTATCTGTAATGTGAAAGGTTTCAAGTTAAAGAGCAAAAAGGAAATATTTTATCCTGACATTCCGTCTGCCATACGTCCTATCCCTCATGGACCTGGTAAAGGAAAAAATCTTGTTGATCCAAAAAAAGTGTTACTTCCACCGCTTCATATAAAATTAACATGAAACAATTTGTCTAGGCTTTACCAAAAGAAGGTGAATGTTACAAATACCTTTGTGAGCAGTTCCCGGGTTTATCCAAAGCAAAACTGAAGGAAGGTGTGTTTGTAGGACCAGACATCAGGAAAATGATGAAAGATGAAAGTTTTGAGCATAAATGAAAACAAACGAAAGAAAAGCCTGGAAATCTTTCAAACTAGTTATTACTAGCTTTCTTGGCGACAAAAAGGACTCAAACTACAAATCTATTGTAGAAGAGATGGTAAAAAATTTCAAGATTTTAGGGTGTAATATGAGCTTTAAAGTTCATTTTCTCGATTCAGACCTAGACCATTTTCCTGAAAATTTAGGTACAATTAGTATAGAACAAGGTGAAAGATTTCACCTGGTTATAAAGGAAATGGAGAGGTGATATCAAGACAAATGGAATGTCAGCATGATAGCCGACTGTTGCTGGATGCTACAAAAAGACAATCCCTGCCACGTTCACAATAGGAAAAGTAGCAAAAAAACTTTTGATGTAAAGAAAAAACATTACTCTAAGGACTTGTATATACTTAACTATTACTTGAACTCAGATATAAATGTAATTTATATAGATTTATAAATAAAGGAAATTTAAATGAAATGTCAAAATTTCGTGATTTCAGCATTTTCTTTAAAAATATGCAATCATTTTGTGAAAAATCCTTACGTGACAGAAAAAAATGGATTTCATATTTGGAATCAGCAATAAAAAAACATAAAACTTAGTTATCAAAATTAACGCAATTTTCAAAAAGTATTTTTTTTCAGGTCTGTGTTATTTTAACTAAATTTCTGAGAGGATTAAAAAAAGTAATCTATTAAAGCGGACTTTTAAATAGATATTAAGAACACTGTACCAGTAGTGGACGCTTTAAGAACAGTTTTCGCCTATTTTTAGCGTACAGTTCGTACTCTTAATGACTGCGATAGAAGTTTGCACGGGCCGAAATTTCCAGGCCTGACCCGTTTATACTTTTGCAGTTCACGGCCCGACCCGTGCAAAAATCAGTGAAATCCGGCACGGCCCGTGCAAAAATCAATGAAATCAGACTCGTCCCGTCCCCAACCGACTCAATTAATACAAAAAAATTTCCGCCTTTTCTTACAATACAATTAAGATTTTTTAATGAATACTGCATATATATTTATTGGAAAATTCTACAGCATATTTTAGATTACTTATGTTCGCAAGCCATAGAATACAGAAAAGCAACATTAAATGATCACTTAGACTTTTAGACTATTACATTAAAAATAATGCAGTTTAGTATAAAACAAAAAAATATAGTTAAAAGCATCATAACATTTGAAGCTGTATAATAAAAATGGTAGATTTTTGAAAATATTTCTCTATAACAATATTAAAGTATATTTCCAAAGAGACTCCGTTAACAGAAGTTTATTATCGCTATTACTATTTTTACAAAACAAAATTGCTTGCCCGACAAGTCCTGGGAACAATTAAGTCCAGTTCCGGCCTGGCCCGAGTATATAGAATGAAATGTAAGCCAGATCACGGCTTGTCCTGAGTCTGTCGAAAACATTTAAGCCAGGCCTGAGGCACGATGTAACTGTCCGATGCCGATCTCTCTTGCTGGGCATGTTATATTTCTATATTGATGTTGCCAAGCTAGCATCGGCTCGTGCTGTGAATTTATACTTATTCTCGTCTTTGCCAGTCGGGCCTAGTATTATCAGGTATCCGGCGTAAATCGGGGCTCAAAAAGCTCTGGACAGCAGTATTTTAAAGTAATTTTCTTCGCCTTATCTTGGCAGAATTATCTGCGATTAAAGATAACGAAATAAACTGTAAGAAATTATAGTGGTGTCCAGAGCATTTAGAGCCCCGATTTTCGCAGGACATCTGGCAACACGAGCCGGGCCAATCCCGGGCTCTTGCAGACCTCTAGACTGAAATGTAACCTCTAGACTGCGAACACAGCGAATGTTTGGTATCTCAATTAACTCTTTTTAAACAAAACTGTACTGCAAATATTTCTGCTTTAAACGTTTTCCGCAGATCTTTTATTATTTTTTTTTTCGGAGAGCTTACAATGCGCCAGTATTGGACACCTATCTGATCTAGTATCGGACACGTTTAAATTCTTGCAGAAAACATCAAATAAAAAAAAACGAGACACCTGAAATTTTTATTTTAATTACAAAAAGGTATTTGCAGTTACGTCAATGAATTAATACAATGAAGGAAATAAACTTGTTTCCAAAGCAAGAAAAAAATATCTTTAAAAACTCAGCTTTGTAGCATGACATATTTCAATAATAGTGCTTTAATAGCAACATTTTATTGCAATTAAATCTAACACAAAAGTAATTTTAATTGTAGCAACTAAGCCTAAACGCTCACTTAAATAATGGTGGCTGACGTATGCGGATTTTTCTCAGCATTCGAACGGTTTCTTGAATTTAGCTAACACTGTTTCTGAATAGAAATCGTCGTCTTTTTTTCGGCTAATTCAATCACAGGGAAAAAAGGCGAATATTAAAATTCTTTACTAGTCAAAGTAAGTAAACGGTTTTGTCCATTTTATAAAAGAGAACTTTAGGATTTAAAAAAAATGCTGTCCCGTTGGTGTAAAACACTGCTTGAATCTTCAAATATAAATTGAGGGCTTTTTTTGACAGTTACCTGTGGCTGAACTATTTCAACGCATTTTTTTCTTCATTCATTCAAATATTGTTGGTATTAAATTCTGAGCTATGTAAGACAAAATTGTCGAACACCTTCACCAGAAATGCAAACCATTTGCGTTTCGGTCGGTTATCCACAAATAGGTTCTGCCGATCCAGTTCCGTTTTTAATTTTGCACACTGTTCTCGACCTCAACGTCGTCCCTTGTCTCCGAGTAACTCTGAGTTCCTTGTCATCAGGATTCCAACTTTGGTACGGCTGTCTCCAGGTGATGTGTCGCGGTACCAGTAATGGACACCCGTGAGAAATTAATCAAGTTGACGCAAAATTAAACGAGTGGGTAAGTGTGATCACAGATCGCACAGAGAGTTTCGTTAAATATTCCTTTCAAAACACTTTGTCCTTTTGCAAAATCTGTTAGTTCTACATTTCGAAACCAGGGAGCGCACCCTATTCTAAACAAACCTCTATCCGAATGAAACTCCGTTTTACAAACTATCCGTAGATATATTAGTCGAGGGGATCGGGCCTATAGCACCCAAGATAGGTAAGCGTCCCCTGGCGGTAAAAATTGGAACTAAAATATGTATGGCTATGGTGCATAATATGAAAGAGTGGTCAAAACTTAGAAAAGTGCACCCCGGGTGAAAAGGGTGGAGGTTAGAAAAATTGCCAAAAATACAGAAGTTAGAGCCCGGAGGGGTAAATAATATAAGACTTTTTGAAAATTTTATGATTTTTCGTGTGATAGCAAGTAAGCAAGTGTTCTGCTATAAGTTTGCAAAATTTCACATCTCCAACTTAATTAGGGGCTCAGTTAGAAAAAAAAGCTTAAAATACACAAGTTAGAGCCCGGAGGGGTAAATATAAGACTTTTTCAATTTTTTATGATTTGTGGTTTGATGTGAGGTGTTCAGCTATAAGTATGCAAAATTTCAAGTCTTAAATTTAATTAGGGGCTCAGTTAGAACAAAAAGATTAAAATACACAAGTTAGAGCCCAGACGGGTAAATATAACACTTTTTGAAAATTTTATGGTTTGACGTTTGATGTGAGGTATTTAGCTAAAATTATGCAAAATTTCAAGTCTCCAACATATATAGTTTCTGAGAACGGGCTCTTGACTGACTGACAGAGAGACAGACAGAAGAGCGAGACGAATAGGGTTTCGTCAGATGAACGAAACCCTAAAAATATACGCAATTAATTATGCAGACCTATTTTAATCCTATTAAAGGCGAAAGGTAAAAAAAAAAAAAATACTTAAACGTTTACACACACAAATAAATAAAAATAAATTGTCTAGCCTTATTTCGAACAACAAGAAATCGTGGTAAGATAACTGAGCTATCGCATTGTTTGAGTTGAAATCACGTCGTTCCAAAAACGATGGCTTATAATCTGTAGTTAGAAGGTTCTATGAGCAACGACATCTGTGAGACTTTTAAATCCTATTTTTTAAGTTCAAATTTTAAAGTGCCCATTGCTGGTACAGTGTGCACCACAAGTACCGCTATTTTGACAGTGTCAAAAAATTTAGAAATATATGATGAGACACATTATTTCTAAGAATGCCGTATATTTCATTTTTTTAAACCCCATTTAATGATTAAAGAATTATTTTAATAAATCCGCTTAACCAAAAATATTACAGTATAAGACTTTTCTGAATAATTAAACTTGAGACGGAGGTGAATATGCGGTTTAAAACATAAGATGGGTGGATTGATGTCGCCTTATAGTTAAATAATAATAATAACAATAATTAGAAACCGCACCTACCGGAAAAAAGAAAAATGCACATCATGCAAATGTAAAATTAAAATTTGTTATATGCTGCAAAATTAAAAGTTTTATGATGCTATAAATTATCAGTAATTCCTTAAGTTTTAATATTTTTATAAGACTATTTTTATAAGTACTTAAGAAATATTAAAGTGTAGAACTTACTAACAGAGGAACTAGAACTTACCTGCAAAAGAAAAAAGAAAAAAAAGTGTTAGAAAGAATATCAATTTAAATAGGTGCACAGAAGACATAAAACATAAACAATGCTATATAATAAACCAATAATACATTCTTTTTTAATTTTATTATTTAATTTTACTGTAAATATTGTAATGGTTATATGAATAACCTGTAAATTATTAAAAGATACCAAGATAAATAATAATAAAAATAAAAATTCGAGATATATTATAATCAGTACGGGTACAGTAATTTTTATTCAATTATTATCCCAACAAAATAAAATGAAAATATTGCAAGTTATATGCAATTTCCCTAAAGCCTTTCTTATCGTATCGCATTATTAGCTAGAAAAGATAACCTTTATGATCTTTATAAACTTTTTACTTATTATTAAGCAACATATTAGTCTGTTTAATAGTTAAAGGGATTCGATACCCTTTGAAAATGTATACGAAGCGTATTTTTTTTTCTTTTAAACCTCCGATGAGGCGTAAAATAAAGACAAGTGCGTACTTGCCAACCTCCGGCTTTTTGTAAATGAAGAAAAATTACTTTGAATCAGAAAATGTATTAAATGTATCTTGCTCTAAATGTGGTTCTCACTTGCAATCTACTTTATTTCATTCGCTAAATAAATTTCTGGTTCGAAGCAGGTTTCTTCGGAAAAAGTCGGAGGTTTGCATGTATGCAAGTGTGAATAACAAAATGGTTTTATCGGCAGTAGTCAAGTACAATCAAAGTTACTTTTCCACATAGTCACAGTGAAAAGTCAGACATTTGTCATACCGCTGGACCAATATTCCAATACTCTCTTCATAGAAGGTTATCGCCAGTGACTTGAGACTAGGTCTCCGCGGCGTCTTGGAGATTTTCCTTGGGATGGAAGACGGAAGTGCTGTCCTCCCACTCTTCAGCTCTCGAAAAATGTGACAGTCACTCGATTTCAGGCCGAACTGGTAGCTCAAGAGCTTCTTTCACAATTTCGATGGGAAGTGTTCGATCACCCGGCGTAAAGCCTATATCTAACACCCCGTGACTTTCATCTTATTCGAGAACCGAAGACAAAACTGCAAGGCAGCGTTTCCGCTTGAGCAAAAGCCTTCAAGGCGCCGTAGAGACCTATCTCAACACGCTGGCGGCAACCTTCTACAAAGAAGGTATTGGAAAACTCGTCCACCGGTATGAAAAATGTCTCAATCTTCACAGTCATTATGTCGAAAAGTAAATTTGATTGTACTTGACTTCGGGTTATCAAACTATTTTGTTATCCACACTTGTCTTTATTATACGCCCCAACGGAGGTTTAAAAAACCTCTAGTACGTATCCATCTACCTACCTATCTACCTACCTACATACATACATACATATTTTTTTTAATATTTTATACCATTTTGACAGATTATTTAGGCGGTTCTCAAATCCCCTGCTCAACCACGCAAAACTTTGCCACATTTCCTGACTCATTTTTAAAAGTAAAGGCATAAAAAATTGGCAGGGATTGAAGCAATTGGGAATCGAAATGAGTTTTCCATTTATAAATGAATTACTTATCGATAAGCAATTGTGGTCACGTGACGACCCTATTTTCCTCCTTTCTCGCATGCCGCACCCGAAATTTGGTTCAAAACGGCAACTCTGTCAGCATTTTCTCAAAGATCTTTAGCGGTTACAAAAAAAAGGAGTCAATTAAAAAGTTTCTAAATAACAACATCTGCGTTTACACGCGTTTCCGAACAAAAAGGAATTTTAAAATATGTCAGAAAGTAGCTCTTTTGGATTTGAGAACAGCTTTAAATGGTTTTATGAAGAAAAATGATTTAATTAAGAAAAAATGTAATTCTTATCGGAAAAATTAGAAGGAAAAATTAATAATAATAAAAAAAAAAAACAATTTTAAATTCACACTTCTACGCACTTGAACTTTTTGCAACATATTTTTATATATATTTCTTAAAAGTGTGGTGCTCTATAATTGTAAGGATCAGATTTCCAAATAATTCACTAGTTTAAAAAAGTAAATAAAATGTCATGACATATAATAAAAAAATACCTGCCGGCTCGGCCTACAGGCGGGGGTAGATTTCGAAGTTAAGTACTAATTTCACCAACAAAAACTAAATCAAGATTAGAGATAAACCCAGTTTAACAATTTCATCTGGCCGCTTTTGACGAATTTTTAATTTCATTTTTCTGTAAGAGCTCGTTTTATCAGAATAATATTAAGGCGGTATTAAAAAAAAAATATTTTTCCACGTTCAACAACTCGAAATTTTCTAAACACATTTTCAGACTCATTTTTAAAAGTAAAAACATGAAACTTGGAGAAGAGAATTTTTTGAAGAGATTTATAAGCGACCTGTGTTTTTATTTTGCGTTCAATTAATTAGAACTTGATTTACAATTATTTTCTCAGTACGACCATTTTTTTCGTTTCGAGCACTATCGCTTCAGAAAATTCGGTTCAAAATGCCCACTTTGACAGCATTTTTAAAAATATATTCTGCCTTTATAAAAAAAAAAACAATCGACCAATACAGCACATTATATTGTTTCTGAATAAGAGAACCTGCCAAATGGGTGCGTTTGAGAGCGAAAATGAGTTTAAAAATGAGTCAGAAAATAAGCCGTTTGAATTTGAGTACACCCTTAATACGATAATTTTTTCGTCAACCCCTATTCTTGTCTGTTTTTTTTCTTTTCGCTGTAAGAATTGATCCTATCAAAAACTTGTCAATATGAAAGTTGTAGATAACATTGAGAAGATGTATAATAAATTTAAGCGGATTGGCTATCTTGTAAATTGACGAAGTTATGAATTTTTTTCTTCTTTAAACCCACCCCCCACCCCATTTTTTTTTCGTTTTTAATTTTTTTCAGTAAGAGTTGGGTCCTATCAAAATCTTGTCAATGTAAAAGTTGTAGGTAATATTAAGAAGATTTATAAAAAGTTTAAGCGAATTTGATATCTTAAGAATTGACAAAGTTATGAATTTTTTCTCTCCCTAAACCCCTATTTTGTTGGTTAAAACCCCTTGAGCCCATTTTAATTTTATCAAAAATCTGTCATACATAAATTTTGGCCCTTTTCCTAGACGTAACAATAACTTTAACCTGATTTGATATGTATAAAAATTAAGAAGTTATGGGTTTTTTTTTTCGATTTTGACAAAACCCCTCCGTATTTCAACCACCTAGGTCCGATTTTGCCCATTAACGAACTTGACCGAGATTTTCTACCCCTTGATTTTATGTATCAGTTTGGAAGAGATTTGTGCAGAATTACGGAAGTTATCATGTCTATAAAAAAGTGATATATATATAGATGGATAAAGTTTTTTACTGAGGGTGCTTTGGGGTTCTAGAGGTCATGATCGGTGTAGATCTGGAATTTTTTTTCCGGTAATTTCAATATAGGGGAGAAGATGATGACAAATAAAGATTATAAACATTGCAAAAAAAAAAAAAAAAAAAAAAAAAAAAAGGCTAAAATAAGTGTTTTTGGTTAGAACTCCTCGTACAAAACAGTTTTTTAACCATATCAACATATAAAACTGTTTTGTAGAAATTCAGTCAGGCCAGGCCGAGGTCGGGCTGAGATTTTAACTTTTTTCCAGGCCTAGGTTGTATTTCATACGAAATCTACCTAATACAGTAAAATTGACTATTTAATTAATTTTTTTTTATTTTAAAAAAAAGAAACTATTTATATATCATAAATCCTATTCTTATTGTTTATGAAATGCATTTTTAAGGATCGTCCATTAAAAATATCGAATCAATTGAAAACTATATATATCAAGTTTTAGCATTTTATCATACTGATATATAGAAAGAATACAAGCTTAGAAAAATAAATTCAAAGATTGCAACTCTGAATCATTTAAGGGTAAATGAATGCAGTAAAAAAGAGTTTTTTTTCGTATTTTTAAAAATGCATTTGATCTTTACTGATCTGTGCCAGAATATACTGCTGACGTCCAATTCCATTTTAAGCAAAAAATTGGAAAATTGATATTTTCGTTACTTTTCGCAAAATGAAGTCGACTATAATTTCCTTAAATCTAAAATATATCAAAAATCTGATTTAATGTTTTGTACTGTCTATAAATACTTAGAATTACAGAAAGAGTACCTTTATTTTATCAGCCTAAAGAGCAGTAAAATACCTCGAATGGCCGACATTTCTTTAACTTGTGGAGGTAATCGAAAAGTATTCTGAGAAGTTGAATAAATCATCTTCAACTGAATAAAAATTATTTATTGAAAATGAAAGTTATTTTAAAACCCACATTTTTATACATTTGATTTAAAAATGAAACGGGAAATTAGAATAAATCTCATATATAATCGAACTCCGATTTAACAAATTTCTCATTGTAGCGATTTTTTTTTTTTTATGGTCCTGACGAAAATTGAACAAAAGTACTTCGATTTAACGAATTTATAATCCCGATTTAACGAATAATTTTCGATCGAAAAAAAAAATCTAATATTTATATATATATTTTTTAAATTTTCAATGTCCCTGATTGTCAATTTTCTGAATATGTATTTTGAGAGACAGAAATATCTGCATGCTGAAATGTACACTACATCGAGGTTATTAATAGCAGTAGTATTGGATCGGATGAAGACGATGAAATACAGATGAAGCATGCAACATACAAAGAAGCAGTTAGCAGTTTGGATATTTCAAAACGGTATTTGATGGCTCACGATGTTGATGACATTGCTTTCACAGCTTCAGGAAAAAATCGATAAAGATGTTTGTAATATAAAATCGAAACAAAGAAAACAATCATCTATAAAAGATTGCTTATTATTTATCTATAAAATTTGAACAAATGAGATTTTTTTCTTAATTACAATGCTTGAGATTTATAGTAGTACATAAAAAAAGGATTTTTGCACAGTGTATTTTCTTAAAGCAACAAATATTTAACATCATTATGAAGGTAAGTGAAGGTCTGTTCTTTATATTTATAGCCATTGTTCTTTATATTTATAGCTCTTGTAAAAAACATCAATTGATTATCCCGCTTTAACGAACAAGGATGCTAGTCCTGAGCGATTCGTTAAAACGGTGCTCGACAGTATATATATTTATTTTAGAAACTAGAAAAATGTACTTATACCATTTATTTATGTAATGAGGCATACGTCAAAGTTTTCAGGAAGTAAAAATCAAAATTACGTTTTAACCCTTTGTATGACCACGTTACATATCTTAAACACACCAAAAAGTCAATGTAACTTATATACAGTGGCTTTTAAAGACGATTTTATTTATTGATGCTATCTCCTAGCACAACAGTTAATATAAATTGTTAATAGAATTCTCAGAAGACGGCGTTACTGAGTTAATTTTTCATGCCAAAGTTTTATTTAGTACCATTTGAGCACTTTCGCATCGTTATTTCTAAGATGAATTTCTTAAATTTTGTAAAATTAAAAAGGCTGGAGACGTCAATATACCGGGTGTCCCAAAAAAGGACTGACTGATTTTAAAATTCAATAACTTCCAAACGGTGACAGATATTAAAAAAATTCTTGCGGGAGGGTTATGCATAAAGTCAAAAGTTTTTTTACAGTGATTTTCGATTTTAGTTCGAATTACAAACAATAGATGGCGCTGCAATCAATAGAGGCTAAATTCAGGCTCGATTTTTGGTACTTCGTGTCCCGGATAATAAATTTCCATCTCCTTTTTCTGCATGGAACAACAGAAAGGACCAAAAACCGAGCCCGTATTTAGCGACTATTGATTACAGCGCCATCTATTGTTTGTAATTCGAACTAAAATCGAAAATCATTGTAATAAAACTTTTGACTTTATGCATAACCCTCCTGCAAGAATTTTTTTAATATCTGTCACCGTTTGGAAGTTATTGAATTTTAAAATCAGTCAGCCCTTTTTGGGACACCCGGTATATATATATATATATATATTACGAAGGTCAGTTCGTGTACTTTACAATTTTTTATTAGAAAATTGACAATATTTATGCGAAGTATGTAATTTTCTGCTTATTTCAGACGTGAAAAAAGTACTTTTTAGTCAATAATGTTTTATTTATATGATCTCAAATTGTTGGGGTTTTTTTCTTTACATGCTTAAATTGATGTATTCTAATATATCAGTAAATATTTTTCAAATCGGAGTTGTTCAGTCACAAAGGGTTAATATTCGACGTATCATTGTGACATAACACAGAAAAATATTTCAAATAAAAGATGAAAAGTATAAAAAGAGAGAGTAATAAACAGACCACATAGCAAGTTAGACACATGTTTTACAATGGATTGATTGATTGATTCATACATACATACATACATACATACACACACACACATATATATATATATACATATAAACATAGCTCCCCCTCCCTTCATTATAGTAACCGACTTATAAATGCAAAACAACTGTAAAAAGACTTCTCATTATACATTAATAAATATCGTTAATGAAAAACTGTACTTAATTCTTTTTTTACTTAAAGAGTTTAGAAATTCTTTTTTTACTTAAATGTCAAAATTTCCAGGAAGTAAGAATTAAATATGTCACCTAGTGTTACATTTATCATCGCCACAAAACATAAGTAATACAACAAATTATCCATAGGTATAGATGAAAGAGCAAAAAGGGAAAGAAAGAAACAGACCGCATAGAACATCCATTAGAGGTGTGCACGGGCCGGAATTTCCAAGCTCGGGCCCGGTCCGGCGAAAAATCAATTAAATGATGGCCGACTCAATTTCTACAAAAAATTCAGTTTTTCTAAACATACAAATAAGATTCTTCTAAAGAATAATACTGCATACATATTTATGGGATAATTTTACAGTATATTTGCCACGTGTTCGCAAGACAGAAAATACACAATAGCAACATTAATGATTACTTACACCCTTAGACGTTTCACCATTCAAACAAGGATTCATTAAAAAATTAATGTAGTTTAGAATAAAAAAAAAAGGGAGGGTTAAAAACATGATAACTTTTGAAGCTTTATAATAAAAAGCAGATTTGTAAAAATATTTCTCTGCCATTTAATAAAGTTTTTCTCTAATCCAAAGGAGTTACTTTCTGATACATTTCTGAATTCATTTCTTTTCGGAAACGCATAAGATTAGCAGGTGTTCTTATTCAGAAACTATGTAATTGAATAACGTTATCAATTTTTTGATAAAGGCAATATATCTTTGAGAAAATACTGTCAAAATTAAAGTTTTGAATCGAATTCCCAGAAGCGATAGAACGGGAAAGGATAAAAACCAGCAGTCACGTGACAAGAATCTCTTATATCTCGATAAGTTATTTATTAAAAAAAATGGAAAACGCTGTTCGATTCCAAATCCCTTCAATAGTCAAGCCTGTCAATTTTATGCCTTTTACAGTTAAAAAGGAGTCAGAAAATGTGTCAGAAAATTTCTCATTGTTGAGCAGTGAATTTGAGAACCACCTTAAGGTATATTTCCAAAGATTCCGTTAACAGAAGTTCGTTATCACTATTAATATTTTTACAAAACACATTGCCTTCCCTACACATCCTGAGAACAATAAAGTCCACAGTTCCAGAGCCTTGCTCGACTATGTAGAAAAAAATGCAAGCCTGATCTCGGCCCGGCACGAGTCTGAGCAAAAAATTAAGCCGAGGCTCAGACATCATTTAACTGTCCGATGCTCATCTGCTGATCCGACGCAGGACACATTTGTATTTGATGTTGTCAAACTAGCATCGGCTCGTGACGCACATTTATACTTATTCTCGCGAAAGCCACCTTCATTTAAAATGGCTCATATTTTATCGGCTTGGATTAAGTTTTTATAGTGGGTCGGCAGGCCCACTTAATTTTTTTCATCTGCCCTGACCGGCTCGGTAGCCCCGTTCAATTTTTTGGCCGGCCCGTTGAAAAAAATTGTTCTAATTGTTCCGGCCCGGGTACGGGCCTCGGGCCAAGCCCGGGCACGTGCATACCTCTAACATCCATACTCAACCTGCGGCCCGGCGACCTTTCATGTGCGGCCCGAGGCACATAATCATTAATCTATATTTTTAAAATTACTTGAGATGTGCATAAAAAAATATTTAAGACCTTCACTGTTGTTTTCTAAATTTTCATGAGAAGACAAAATTGCCAATATTATTTATAATTAATTTAAATTAAGTTAAAACGTTATAGTGTTGTAAACATTTCTTAAGTTTCAACACTAATCAAACTTTATTCTAAATTAACTTTGCACTATGTATTTCCACAAGATAAAGTTTTTGCGTTCAGCAAAAAAACTGTACAATTAGAGAAAATCTCTTGGATTTTTTTTTTCTTTAGAACTTGGATATTCTGCATTTTTATATTATACCTTTTATGCTTATTATATAACTAATACTGCTTTTCAGGGTTGATTGTCTTTCGGGGAAAAAATTGGCACAGAAAATCTTTTCACTACTATTTCCAAACAACAAACTTTGCGACCTGTTCTACAACATTTGCGATACAAATCTACCACGGACTTTATTAATTGGAAATGTGTCGTTAAAAAAAAATTTTGACGTTTCTATTGAGACGACAAACGTCCAACCATAGTGATAATAATATATATATATATATATATATATTTATATTGCTTTGTTATACTATTTTTTTAATTTTATTATTTTAATTACACTTCTTTAAATGTGTTGCGGCCCGCCTGACGTCGAAACGCTTGTTTGCAGGGTCGCGAGAAAAAAAAAAAAGATGGAATATGGGTGGCATAGAATGTTAGACAAAAGTTTTACATATGATATGAATACTTTATAAACACTGCTCTCCCCCACTCCCCATTTTTAAAACAGCGTTGTATTAACTGACTTAGAAATACAAAATAATTATGAGAAGATGCCAAGTCATCATTAGGCACTTATAAACATCACCAATTAATTTCAACTATGTCATCACTAAGAGGGGGTACAATATTTAAAAAGGAGAAACACTCCGAGAGAGGCGGATCTAATTTTTAAAAAAGGAAACAATAAATAAAACGGGAAATTAGAATAAAATATTTTAATTTTAGATGTTAAAAAGATATTGTATTTATTTATTTAATGAAGTTTAAGTCAAAGTTTTCAGGAAGTAGAAAATGTTACTCTTTAAATTTCCATTTATCATCATGACATAACATTGAAAGACAAAATACAGAGTTATAAAGTGAAAAAGAGAGAGAAATAAGCAAACCACGTAGTTTGTTAGAAAACGGCTACACGTATACTTTATAAACATAGTTTTCCCTTCCCTTCTTCAAAACAGCTTTGTAGTAACTTATAAATGCAAAATAATTCTGAAAAGATTCCAAGTATCACACATTAATAAACATCACTAATCGCAGCAATGTCAACACAAAAAATAAAAGGTGCCGTACTTATTTATTTCATGAGCTTTCCGTAAAAACATCAGAAAATAAGGATTTAAAATGCCACTCATTAATATTCCATTTATCATCGCCCTACAGCATAAAAAAAGTAAAAACAGAAAAAAAAAATAAACGGACCACATAGTATGTTAGATTTTTTTATTATTATTATTTAAGTGGAATATATACTTTGTAAATATCGCTCTCCATCTTTTCAAAACAGCAATGTAGTAATTGATTTACAAATGGAAAAATAATTCTGAGAAGATTCCAAATCATTATCAGACAATAATCATCATTAATCATAACTGTAACACACTAAAAGAATACTGTGTTTCTTTATTTAACGAGCTTTATGTCGTAGTTTTCGAGAAGTAAGGATTTAAAATGTCACTCATTAATATTTCTTTTATCATCGCGACATAGCTTTGAAAAATTAAAAATAAACCATAGATAAAAAGGAAAAACAGAAAAAGAAATAGACCACGTAGCATGTCGGACAATGTTTTATAAATGATATGCATACTTTATAAACATAGCACCCGCTCCTACCTCAAAACAACATTGTAGTAATTGACACAGAAAAAAAAAGTAATTGAGAAGATTCCTAAGTCATCATCAGACATTGATAAACATTACTAATCTGTACTGTGTCACCACTAAGAAATAAGTACGTTTATTAAATATACATTCAAGAGGACGGATCTAATGAAAAAATAAATAAAAGGAAACAAGAAATAAGAAGAAAAATTAGAAGAATATATCGTATTAATTTTACAAGCTAAAAATAAAATGTATTTTTTATATATTTATTGAGCTTTGAGTCAGTTTTCGGGAAGAAAGGATTTAAAGTGCCACTCATTAATATTTCATTTATCATGGCGACATAACATAGAAAAATAAAGAAAATAAACCATAGAAAAAAAGGGGGAAAGTAAAAGAAAATTAGACCATATAGGGGGAAAGTAGGGTAATGTCGTTCAGCGGCTAATCCCGCTCACTCAACTATATTTAAATAGAATAGAATTGAAAACGTGCGATCGGTACCGGCACCTAGCGAACTTCAGCGTAAGTTCCCACTAAGGATATGGTAACCGCCGCGCTGGAAGGAAAGTATTTTTGTGTCTTCACGTTATTAGTTTGCAGTTGTTTTATTATAAAATTCTACAACATCTAACTTGAAGGTAAGTGTACATTCTTATTTTCAAATGTTAATTCACTCATTATGTCTACAAAATATATACATTTAGCTGTACGTTCATGCTTTTATTTATTTTTGTAGTGCGTTGTTACGCCAAATATAATGCATTAAATGCCAACATGGCTATGAAGGGTAATGGCGCTCACGTGGAATTCCAGAAGCAGTTCCTCCAGTGTGCTACTTTTTTAAGTTTCAATTTCTTTATTGACACCACTTTTTTAAAATGGTAAAATTCCCCTTGTTTTCGCCTTAATTAATATGTCATTAAACAAGGCGAATTTTACGATTTCAAAAAAGTGGTGACAAAAAAAAAAAAACCTGAATTTAAAAAAAGGTAACCCATTGGCACCACTGTCCTACAGGATGAAAACCACGAACAAATTCTTAGCTCTTTAACCCTTTCTGGCATGGTGGGTCATGGTTTCGCTGCACAATATGTGGAAAGTGGTCGCATAAGGTCTACTGTGGTGTGAATAGCCTAAACAACTACATATGTGACTTTTCTCGTACTTAAATGTATTCAAATTTTGAGCGCCATTACCCTACCATGTCGGCCATTACCGCTCAATCGATGGTTAATTAAATAAAACGATAAAAAAATTCCTAAAACTTTTATGCAAATTAGTTGATTGCAAACTGTTCCTTATACTTTGAACTTATACTGAGTTAATAAAATATTGATTTTTTGTGTAAATTTGACAAGCTATTCATGTTTTCCCTTAAGTGAGCGGCATTACCCTACTTTCCCCTAGTGCACGTAAGATAAATATTTTACAAATGACACGTATACTTTAGTACGCATAGTTCCCATTCTTCAAAACAGCATCAAAAAATATAAATATACGTTTAAATAAGCCATAAATAAAAAGGGGAAACAAGAAAAATAGACTGTATATTTATGTTAGCTAAATATTGTTAAAGCACCCTAGAGTGCTTTAACAATATTTTACAAATGACACGCACTACACTTTTTAAACATAACTCCTACCCCCAACCCTTTCTAAAAACATCATTGTAATGACTTACAAATGAAAAATAAATCGAAGAAGGCTCCTAATCATCAAGCATTACTAATCACCACAAACCACAATTCTTATAAACTATAAAGGTACTAAATAAGATTTTATTTTAAACAAAAACTAAAAATATACTGTACTTCTTTATTTAATGAGCTTTAAGTCAAAGGTTTCAAGAAGTAAGGATTTAAAATGTCGCTTATTAATAAGTTTCGACCAAAACAGGTTTTAAGACCAAAACCGAAACCAAATTTCGGCAATCTTCCTATTTTCGGCCGAAAACGAAAACGTTCATTTTTTAAGTAATTGATACATACATAATTAATAATTAATTATACGTGTTTATTAAATTTACATAATTATTAAATAATTTATACGCGTGTCCTAAGTTGCCTCTCTGTGCCTCTGACCAAAACTTTTTATTTTCATATTAAATGAAGTGTAATTAATTCGTCATCGACACAGAATGATTTTCTAATTATACGAATTTCATCTAATTAAAACATGTTTTAGGTTATACATACCTCGATTTATCTTTTATAATGATTTTTGTAAATGATCATCTGTTATACTAGAAATTTCTCAAACAAGCGTCTTCAAAGTGTAATCATGCATTGCTTGCTTTATAATTTGCATTTACGTCTTGCCTTTACGTCATGACTGATAATTATAAACGGCAATAAATAAAGAGTGTCTCATTTGAGCTGATACAGCTCAAATCAGTGAGTGATGTTGAAAAATTCCAAAGGCAGAAACAAGATTTCATGGAATACAGATAGTTTCGGTACGGCCGAATTTTCGCCGAAACTCCGATTTTGAGTCGAAAACGAAACCGAATTTTCGGTCGATCTCTACCTATTAATATTTCGTCTATCATCGCGACATAACACAGATAAATACAAAAAATAAGCCATAGAAAAAAAGAAGAAAAAGAACAGAAAAAGAGACAACATAGTACGTTACATAAACGTATTACAAATGACATGTATACTTTATACACATAGTTCCCCCTCTTTAAAACAGCATTGTCGTAACTAATTTACAAATGCAAAATAATTCAGAGAATTTTCTAAGTCACCAACAAAGATTAATAATCGTCACATATCACAACTGCACTAAAATTTAAAAAATACTAAAGAAAAACAAAAGATACCAAAGAAAACTAAAAACAAACTAAACAAAACTAGAGATACTGTACTTATTTTTTTTGTTTGTTTGTTTGATAGGAATTATGTCATATTTTTCAGGAAGTGAGGATTTAAAATGCTACTCATTAATATTCCATTTATCATCACGACATGACATACAAAAATAGAAAAAAAAAAACAGCCGGAAAAATGGAGGGGGGGGGGGGGGGAGAGAAACAAAATATATAGTATGAAAAATAAATGTTTTACAAATAACATGTATGCTTTGTAAGCATAGTTCCCCCCCCCACACACACACACACTCTCGTCTTGGCAAAACGGCAATTTTATTAACGAATTTACAAATATAAAATAATTCTAAGAAGACTCCATCATCAAACATTCATAAACATCACTAATCACAACTATGTCATCACTAAGAGAGGAAAGGGATGGAGAGTTCACGAGTCCATTTCGTACGGGTATAAAAAAAAAAGGGGGGGGGGAACCCGAGAGAGAGACGGATCTAATAAAAAAATTAACGGAAACAGAACTAATTAAAACATCCTGAATTCTTAGAAACCTTGATTCGTCATCTTTGAATCCTCTTTCTGTGCAGAGCGGCATTTGACAACAGCCGGGTTACAACACTGGGGAAAAGAGCCAGGAATACAGAGAGCATTTGGCGCTCAAGATACGATATCGGCGTGGGATGAACATATACTATGTTCAGCTTTGTGCGAGGAGGATAGGTGTCAGAGAAAGTAGTGTGACTTTTTCTTCTATTCATTGAACTTTCAGAGAGACGCACGTGACTCTTTAAATGTTTGTTTACACTTAAAATCAGATTTCTGCCTCGCTTTTTTTTTTTTTTTTTTTTTTCAAATACAAAGCATAGACCCTAAAGATCTTTAAAATAAAGTCGTCCCTTTGAGATAGATAAACAATTTAAAATTGTTACATTTTCCCTGTATGTTTTAAAAAAATAATGAACATCCACTCTAAGACGATCATGAAAATTTGTATCTGAAAACATTTCTGGTTTGTTTAACACTAGAACGCCCAGAAATTTTACTCAAGTTTCATAAAAATATTTCATACCAGAATTTTGATTTAAAATTATTTAACTGATTTATTTAAAGTAATTCTGCGTTGTTTAAATTTAACTTATTTTATGAAAAATTTTCTGGCTCCAAAATACATTTAATAATATGGCTGGAGTCGAATCGACTCCTTCCGGGCGTTCTAGTGTTAATGAAGATGCTTGTAGACTCTATGTACATTGTACAGTCGCGGGAAAAAAAAGTCCTTCCGGCCAGTGCCGGGAGGAAGAGGTAGCTTTCATAATCCTTATTTAAAAAAAGCCAAATTATATCATTCAAACACACGAAGCTCAATTTAGTGGAAACCGAATATAGGAGATTCAATACTAATTTTTATCAATATAATGAATGAGAATTTCGCGAAATTAGTCAGCTTTATCCAAGCTGCTTTTCTTTGAAGTAACATATATTTGGCTGCCAAATTCGGCAATTTCTTAAAGTGCCTGTCATTTTAAGACAACATGGTGGATGAGGCTAAGCAGTGAGCTCGGTCGAGACCTTAGTAATTGCTGTGCACATGCTCACTCACATCGGAATCGGTTAATATATAGGAGTGCTGTCGCATGCAAAAAATCAGATTTTTCAAAATGTCACCCACAATAGAAATTGAAACTGCTATATCTGAGCCATTTTTTAAGGTAAAGACAAACAAAAAATGCTCCTGAATCCTTATATCAAGGTCAAATACTTAAGAAAGAAACCCTTTTCAATTTCTAATTTTTTTGCACCTCACTTTAAATATATATATATATATTTTAATTTAATGGTCGCCATTTTGAAACAAGATGGCTGATGAATCTGGCCAGCGAACTTGGTCGAGGTGTTGATGTATACTATCCACATGCCTTCTTACATCGAAATAGGCGAATACGTGTGTTATCGCGTGACAAATACAAGATCGTTTCAAAATGTTAGCCATGCTAGAAATTCAAAGTGCTATAAATCAACCATTTTTTAAGATATAAACAAAAGAACAAATTTTCAGAAACAAAAACTGCTCCGGAATCTTTGTATCAAGGTCAAACACATAAAAAAATCTTTTTCATTTTCCAATTGTTTAATACCTCATTTTGAATTTTAAATTTAATTTTTTTTAAATGGCAACCCTTTTGAAACAAGATGGCGAATGAAGCTGGCCAACGAACTCGGTCGAGACATTGGTATGTACTATGTACAGACCAAGTTACATCCAAATAGGTTCATAATTACGCCTGTTGTCGCGTGACAAAAATCAGGTCGTTTTAAAATGTCAGCCACAAGATAAATTCAAAATGCTATTACTCAGCCATTTTTATTAGATATAGACGAAAGAAAAACTGTTCCGGAATCTTTGTATTAAGGTAAAACACATACAAAAAAAATCTTTTTCACTTTCCAATTTTTTTGGTATCTCATTTAAATTTTTTAATTTTTTTAATGGCCGCCATTTTGAAACAAGATGGCGGATGAAGCCGGCCGACGAACTCGGTCGAGATATTTGTATGTACTATGTACACACCAAGGTACATCCAAGTCGGTTCATAAATACGCCTTTTATCGCGTGACAAAATTCAGGACGTTTCAAAATGTCAGCCACGCTAGAAATTCAAAATGCTATAACTCAGCCATTTCTTAAGATATAGACGAAACAAAAACTGCTCCCGAATCTTTTTATCAAGGTCAAACACATAAGAAAAAATATTTTTCCATTTTCAATTTTTTGGTACCACATTTCAAATTTAAATTTTTCTTAAAAATTTAAATGGCCACCATTTTTAAACAAGATGGCAGATGAAGCTGACCAACGAACCCGGTCGAGACATTGGTATGTACTATGTATAAACGAAGTTACATCCAAATCGGTTCATAAATACGCCTTTTATCGCGTGACAAAATTCAGGACGTTTCAAAATGTCAGCCACGCTAGAAATTCAAAATGCTATAACTCAGCCATTTTTTAAGATATAGACGAAACAAAAACTGCTCCGAAATCTTTGTATAAAGGTCAAATACATAAGAAAAAATATTTTTCCATTTTCAATTTTTTGGTACCACATTTCAATTTTTAAATTTTTAAAAAAATTTTAAATGGCCGCCATTTTGAAACAAAATGGCGGATGAAGCTGGCCAACGAACTCGGTCGAGAGATTAGTATGTACTATGTACACACTGAATTACATCCAAATCGGTTCATAAATACGCCTTTTATCGCGTGACAAAATTCAGGACGTTTCAAAATGTCAGCCACGCTAGAAATTCAAAATGCTATAACTCAGCCATTTTTTAAGATATAGACGAAACAAAAACTGCTTCGGAATCTTTGTATAAAGGTCAAATACATAAGAAAAAAATATTTTTCCATTTTTAATTTTTTGGTACCACATTTCAAGTTTTAAAATTTTTTAAAAATTTTAAATGTCCGCCATTTTGAAACAAAATGGCGGATGAAGCTGGCCAACGAACTCGGTCGAGACATTGGTATGTACTATGTACACACCAAATTTCATCGAAATCGGTTCATAATTACGGGAGTTACAGTGTGACATAGGTCAGATATATATATATATATATATATATATATATAGATATATATATATATATATATATATATAGATATATATATATATATATATATATATATATATATCAATTTTGAACGGAGGGTGGTTTCGGGGTCTGGGGGTCATGATCGATGAAAATATACCAAAATTTTTTGAAATCGCTTTCCTCCGAACGGCTGCAATAGGTAGCTTTTTTGTAAAGAAAGCTACCTAAAAGTAAACACCCCTACTAACTCCTCAACAAATTATCGTAGAATAAAGTTACTGGTACCAAACGATTGGAAATAAAGTCTTCTTTTAAATGATGTATATAAAATTTCCTTAGGGGGGCCACCTACATATTAAAACGAACCATAACTTTGTTTTTTTCAATATCAGTACCCAATTCTGACAGCATAAATAAACTCTACACCCTTCAATTAGCCTAAAAACGAATTTTTATGCAATTCGTACGATAAGTTTCCGAGAAATTAATTATTTTAAAACGAGCGTATTTTAAGGGCTGTATCCAAATTGAAGTTCCGCCCTGGATTGTTAACCGAGAGAGCCGCTTCCTTGATCAAGGCACCAAGGAGTCAATGAAGTGTGTTAGATTACAGTACGGCAGAATAAATTTCAAAATGTCTACTCACTTCCATCATAGACGGCCCCTTAAACCATCATTTTGCCGTTTTTTAAGCATAATTTGAAAACTACTTGGAAGAAAAATGTGAATTTTTTTAATTTCCATAAAGCAGGACTTAATAAATCTAAATCTATCAAAAAAATTGTAGGTTGCAATTCATAATTTTTTCGAATATTAATTTCATAATTCATAATTCATATCATAAAATTATAAAAATTGCAAATTCAGCTTATTTATGTTTGGGTATATTAGTATTATTACCAAAAAAAAAAAAAAATTAGCACATTAGGAGCATAATTTCGGGAGATATAAATAAAAATATGAAAATATAATTTAACATTAGAAGCACTAAATTTTGAATGTTTATAATTCAAAAATTTACCATTCAAATGACTTGAAATTTGGTGTCTAGGCATAGTTTGAACCGAAGATTTGAAATATCTCGTTAAAATTGGTTATTGCCATTGAAAAAAATGAAGTTAGGATTCGTTTTAATATGTAGATGACCCCTAAGAAAATTTTATATACATCATTTAAAAGTAGACTTTATTTCCAATCCTTCGGTACCAGTAACTTTCTTCTATGATGATTTGTTGAGGAGTTAGTAGGGGGTGTTTACATTTTTTTTTCCACGACTGTACAATATTACTTACAAAAAAGAGTTAGATAAGTGGTACAAACCGACTACTTTCATTTTTGTTGGTTTGAAGGTCCTAGATATACAGAAGAAAATCCTGTATTAAAAAGTTAAAAAACAAAAATGTTATATAGCTGATTGAATTTTGAGAATTTCAGAGCTTTTATAAGCACGCCGTACATTTTTTCACCGAAATCATCTTCTCTCTCTTTTTATAATGGGCCATATTACTTTACGTTGGTTTGTCTTAAATTTGTAGTTAGTTAATGGCATCTCTAAATGCTTTAACACTATACGGGGCATCTACTGTTATTCTACAACAGCTAATACACTGAAAAAATAAATGGGTACTCAAAACTGAGTAAAAAGTACTCAATTCTGAGTACGTCACATACTCCAAATAGCTTCGACCCGAACGTACTCAAAATTGAGAAACACATGTACTGATTTTAGATTCCATGGTTATGTTCAAATATGAATCTTTATGTACTGCCCCCCTGAAGCTACAAGTTAAAGTAAAAATGTACTGACATTTATTTCCCATTCAAAGTTATTAACAAGAAACGTTTAATTGTTTATTTATTACGAATAATAACAAAATTGTTAACAAGGTACCCAAATCGAATATTTTTATGACAAGAGCATTATTTGCAAGCGCTTTTAAATTATTTTAAAATACTGTGCACAATTTAATACTTACATTAATAAACATTTTTTATGTCGCCATAAATGAAATAAACCATTACAGGGTACAAAATTATAGTTTTGTTTGGGTATGATAACATGTCATGTTTCAAAATTGAGAAAGCATAGGTTCATTTTTGAACCAAACATACTCAATTGGATATGAGTACATTGATTTACTCCTTTTTGAGTACTTAATTTTTTCTTTCGGTGTACCTAAACCATTAGAAGGTACAGTTACAATGGCTAAATGTTTTAGATGTTGTTCTTCGTCATATAAACCTTTTGCCCGCGACAAACGGCACGTAAACATGTATGTATAAGGTTTGCAGGATTCTTGAATTTGAACACCAGTAATTTTGAACAGTATTCTTTGCCTTATTTAATCACAGCATTTCAACTATTAAATAAGGCAAAGATTACTGTTCAAAATTAGTAGTGCCGAAACATCAAAAGACGAGATTCCGGTCGCGAAGGGATTAAAGGGATTATGTCAAAATATTTTTTGTGAAAGTTACGAATTTTAAATTACTGTATGTTCCCTGTGACTAATGTATGTAATATTGGGTCATTTTTTAGAAAAACATTCTCCGTGCTATACTATATCAAAACTCAGTAAGTTTGGCCGTACAAAAAAGTAACTTTTATTGTTTTACTTATAGAGAAGTTTTTCTAAAAATAACTTATAGGAAACAGGGAGCAATATTTTTGTGGGTAATTTCTAGAGAAAATTAATCAGACATAATTTTCAGAAAACAGTCAAAAATCAATTTTAACAAATTTAAAATTAAAAAAAAATCGTTCACGGCACTTTCAGAAAGCCAATTTACATATCATACTCTAATTTTAAATATTTATGTGGGTAATTTTCGGAGAAAATGAATCATAAATAACCTACATTTTAAAGGCTTTTTCGAAATACACCCTTAAATTCCGTAACTTTTACAAAAGCAACTAAATTGATGTAAGTGGATAACAACATTTAAAACATTTTTGTAAAATGCACATTTTTTGTAAATTGTAATAACCTCTAAAATTAATAGTTTATGGCTTACGAATTAGCGGTTGGAGAGCGAAACGACTGGATACCCTGTATAGCGCAAAAGATTTTAGAGATATCATTAATTAACAACGGTTTAATGAAGGAAAAAATGTAAAGTACTGTGACACATAAAATAACAAGAAAATAATTTCAGGAAAAAAAAAGGTACATATTAAATAAAATAATAAAAATATTAAAATATTAAATATGCCCGAAAATATTAAAAAATTCAATCAGCTAAAATATTTGTTTATGCATATCACCTCAAATTCACAAGGGATTTTTTTATGCCTAGATAGCACCTTTTAAACAGCGAAGGGGTGTTAAGAGGCCACTTCAGTCATGCGTAAACACTCGCTCGCTAATGTTAATCCTATGGAAGACATTTTTTAAATATATCTCGTTTGCATTTCAATATTTTTAAATGATTTTTTTTCATTGGCTGAGAACGATCTCTACAAAGACAGTACTTTTGGGATTTTTGTTTACAGGTTTTTTTTTTTTTTAATTAGGATACTTTTACTTTCGGAACCAGTTTCGAAAGTGAAAGAGTCCTAATTAAAAAAAGCCTGCTAAGAAAATCAAAACAGTAAAAAACGGTCTTTATAGAGATCGACCTCAGCTATTGAGTGAAAAAAATCATTTAAAAATATTGAAATGCAAACGAAATATTTACAAATTTTCTTCCATAGGATTATCATTAGCGAGCGGGTGTTTTTACGTGATTAAAGTAACCCCTTAAATATTTAAAACTTTTCCATAGTCCTCCTGAACTACACATTTTCGAAATTCTCTGTCTTCGGCAGTAATAGTTTCCAAGATCTGCTAACAAGCCAGCTAATAGCACAATTAAAAATTTGAAAATCAGTCTTTGCAGCTTTAAATATATTTTTTAAAAAGAAGCTACGCTGTGCCACTGTCTTTTTAAATGAAATAATTTAGGCACGGGGATACATTATCAATAGAATTTATAAGTTCATACAAGTTCAAGAACGTTTGAAGGGAGAAAAAAAAAATCACAAGTTTCATTTCATTCTGAAGTGTTTTAATCAAAGTTTTCATCATTGTAGACCGTAAATAAAATTTGTTACTTTGTGATAAATTTCCTTTTCTTTTTTAAATTATCACGTTTCATTAATTATTTCGCGAGAAATTTGAATAATTAAACATTTGTATGTTATTCATTCCGCTTAAATAAACGATCGATAAACGCATGTCGTGAAAAATAAGCTTTTATGCAACTTTAATGAAATGGAATTCATTCATATAATTTCCGAGCGCTAGAATGCTAAGGAATTACAGAAAACATTTTTAAACGCTTATCTATAATAAAGGGGAAAAACTCTTACGAATAAAAGAGAAAGTCATCAATAAACAGATAAAAGTAGATAGCTTGAGCTTTAGATGCTAAAAATAAATCTCGAGAGGGCTTTCAGTGTTTTGTTAAGGAAATAAAAAATATAAAGGTCATATGTTTGAAAACACTTTACAAATAATAAATTAAAAGAGAAAATTTTTCATTTAGAGAAAGAGAATGATTTATGAAGTTTCGTACCCTTTTTTACGTTCTTGTTTTAACTTATGCTTCTGTGGGCATGATCATGCTGCATGAATTTAAAATTCCACTTAACCCCTTCTCTGTCGGCTTTTTTTTTTCGAATTTCCGATCCCAAAAAAGCATTTTTTTTATTGCTGAAAATTAATATATGTTCTATCCTGAACTGAAAAATGTAAAATATTTTCGTTTGTAACCAATTTTCGTTTGACCATTGGTAGAAAAAAAATCAAAATGTCACTGAACCCCAGTTTTTCCTGCAATGCACTCAAGTTTTAAATTAAAAAAAGTAGTCAAACTATATTTACCAAATCTATTTGAAGTATAAACACAAAATTGGCAACATTTCGCCAAATTTGACAAAATCTTGCCGACATTGATTTTCTGAACAGTTTTTTACATAAAATTTACACACATAAAAGATTTTCTCGTATTATAATATTAGATAAATATCTGCATAAAAAGAATTATGAAAAATTATTATATATAGGTATTATATAAGTCAGAGCTCTCATCTTCTGATTGACAGATATAATAATCACTTCCCTGAGAAGAATCACTCTCTGAATCCACCATATAAGCTATTTTGACATGGAACAATAACTAACGAACGCCGATATTACAGCAAATTCGAAAATAATAGAACTAGTTGCGTCATCTCTTAGCACTATGCAGAAATACAAAAAACGATCCCAGAATATACCAACTTGCAAGTTGCGACAAATTCCGACCGTACCTGAACAAAAACGCCAAACGTATGATATGCGACGCCGACAGAGAAGGGGTTAAATTATATTAATCTTGCACTGTAAAATAAGGGTACATTCGAACTGGGACGAATGTTTTCGAATAAGAACTTCTTTCCCAAAAGATAAATTGCACAGTAATCAACTCTTCCTTAAGAGTTTCTAATATAGAGCAAAAATACTTCTGAATTTATTTTGCATTCGTAGGATTTTCTACATGTTGAAAAGTTTCAAAATAGAAGTTGACCGCCGAAAGTAATAATGTGAACAGTCATGTTTTTTTTTTAAATATAATATCTGCTTGTTACATACCTTTTGATTTTCTGGAACCTCAATTCCTGAAAAGAAATCTTCATCTTATTTAATTGCGAATTTCTGTCATTAAATAAAGTAATTATTCCTATTCGGAAAAAGCTGTACTAACTTCTTCATTCCCGAAGCTAAAATAATACTACACATACTCATTCCAGTGGTTTTAACCCTTTGAGGGGCAAGCAATTGCGTTTGTGTAATGCTGAATTCCCACCGAAAATTTAGAAAAATTTCATTTCAAAATAAGGAAAAGAAATTTTTTAACTCTTTCCCCCAAAGTTATAAAACTAAAATTTAATTAAAATTTTCTGGTGCAAATCTTAATTAAACTTAGGTGGGATATAATATATCCCATCGCCCCTCAAGGGGTTAAACAAACAAAAATGACACCATAGATGACAGAAAAAAGAACTTTACGGATATTAACACTTTAGAGGATTAGTAATTTAGATTCACAAATAGGGATCTAAAATTACAAATCCACTTAAAATTCAATTTAATTATCACTAACCTAAATTCACACTATCACAAATTTAAGGCCTTTAAACAAGTGAATGATACACAAATCCTCAAAACATTTTATTGTAAAGGATTTAAGTTAAATAATTGTGAAAATTTCTCAATTTCTTGACCACACTGTCTTGGAGGCATTTTGCAAATTCAGATGAAAATAACATTTATTTTATGAGGTAATCAGCATAGATGTTGTCATTTATTGGTTTGCTTTTAAAGTAGAAAACATTCAGCTATTAAGAAATGAAGTCAAAATGTAAAAAATCAAACAGTTTACTTTTTATGAGAAAAAGAACAGAGGTCCACATATCTGGACCCAGGTAGCGAAGAGCCTAAAATTAGAAAGGTTGGCAGTTATGAAAATAAGTAAAGAGTTTTTGAAATCCCACTTGTTTATTTTCAGAAAGCAAAGTCGAATATGAAAAATATCAACCGACTATTCAACTAAGAAAGGAGAATAAATAATTAGTGTTCGGGACCCAAAACAGTGAAACAGTTTTCACTAATCCTTTTTTCTAAATGAAGTAGAACTTCGACTATTCAACAGTTTAATTTAAATATTAGGAATGATTCAAGGAAGATCACTGTCAAACACAATCTGAATTGGCCGTTGCATTAAAAACTGGGCTGGCGCAACCATCGGACAACTGTCCAGTGTCCCGCGCCAGATGGAGTCTTGCTAGGGGGCCCCCGAGCGTATTTATACAATTTGAAATAACATTGCCCTATTTATAATAATGATACTAATATTGCTCTAAATTTGTCTTTAAATGTTTTTTCGGGAAGAAAAAGTTAGTATTAACTTTATTTCTTACAGCCGAAGTTGATATAATTGTTGGGGTATTATTAGATTTGGGGATCTTGAAACTAACCGTAAACCAAAATGTTTAAAATATTCTAAAGGATAAAAGATTTTTAGAAATAAAAAATTATACGCATTGCATGTCAAAGAATTTGCATATTATTTTTCATACATTTTATACTTTATATTATAAATTATTGTACGATACATATAATTTTTTAAATGATTTTTATTAGTCGAATACTGCAGTCAGAGACGTTGGGCCCCGCTAAGTGTTTTGCAAGGGCCCCGCACTACATTGCATCGGATCTGATTAAAAATGCTCTTTTATTATCCTACCATGAACTTGAAAACGTCTACATGCAGCAGGCATGTTTCAAAAGCAAGGAAATCGGGTCCTGTATGATTGTGAAACGTAGAACAACCATATGTGAACTGCCAGGGACCGATTTACACATTTGGGAGACCCGGACACAGATGATTACGAGGGCTCCCTTGCACCGATGCTTAGAGTGGGAGTAAAGTGTGGGGTGAGTAATATATATATATATATTTAGAAGATTGCTAAAAACATTTAGTGAATGTATATATTTAAAAAATATATAGCATTTAATTTTATTATGTATTCAGTTTGAAACTATTCTCTTGGTTTTATTGGTCGTTAGAGTACAGGAGAAATTCTTTTTTTCAGCTTTTAGCTTTTTTTCCTCGCAGAAAACGACTGATTTTGCTTATATAATTGAATTCTGTACTCTTGATAACGAATTCAATATATAAGCTTTTCAATTATTTTTATCGAAATCCATATTCTTCTTTTTTTTCTTCATTATTAATTCTTGTTATATAGTACAAGGGACTTTATTTTATTCATAGCAGCTTGTTTATTATGCTTTTGGTATCCATTCAGTGTGTTTGGGAACACTGTATTGTTGTAAATTCATTCATACTATCACAATATTGATGGTGGTCAGTAATGTTTAATTAATGGTTATATATATATATATTGAAAAAGGTTTCAGTATAAGGACTAGCATAAGGACTAGCATAAACATTATTGACTTTAATAATTACTTTAAAATATAAATTAAAAAATTAAATTTGTTAATCATTAATTTACTTTTAAATATTTCACAATTATGAAAGTTAAATGTGTAGACGTTTTTATAACAAATTGTGTGATGCTCATTATCTTTTCCTATGCAAGTCTATATATCTGGAATGATAAAATATGCAACAACTAATAATAAATTTTCCACAATGCGAAGCTACAATTATTTAAAATATTAGGGGGCTCTGCCGCCTACGAGCTATGCTCACCAACCCCAAATCATCTGACGAAAACAGGAATAAGATTAAATAAGAATTAAAAATACAATATACTTTTAAAGTAATAAAGATTAAAGAAAATATTCACTATAATAAAGTAATTAAATATGGATGTTTTAGACAAAATATACGATGTTGTAAAAATATAATACGAACACAATAGAATGTATAACGAAATGTAAAATTCCATTAGATGTTAAAACTACATTAGATTTTGGACAATAATTGAAAAACCTTCAGCAGCATTTGAGGGCCCCTGAAAATCAGGGGCCCTAGGCCCGTGCTTCGAATGCCCTGCCATAAATCAGGCACTGTGAACTGCTGTTTTAAAAACAAAAAGAAGAAAAGATTTTGTCTATCGAATTCTTACAGAAGATGCATAACGGATTCATTACGACAATCCCAAACGACTGAAGGCTTAAATTTGTATAGGTGAACATTCATGGCAGGAAGATCACGTCCTATATCTAGTATCTGGTGGAACTAAATGGACGTAGTCTACTATAAACAGTATTAACCATGTCTGACAAATAGGATCTACACCACTTTTCTGATTTTTTTTCATTATTCGAAATACTTCCATTAAACTTAAAATTGCGTAGCACAAGAAAATGTTTGTAAGGTTACATTATTGCGTTTAATGACATATGAAGTTGTGACTATTATTCCAAGAAATAAATTTCAATTCTTATTTATTTTTTATCTTGTATAAGGGAAATTTAGTAGCGAAAAATCTTCATTTGGCATTGGGTCTTCTTCCTAAATAAATATACCACATTCCTTATTTCGAATATTTTTATTTTTAATAGTTCACAATGATAAGATGGTCACTTCCATTAAAATACTCATTTGAAGCTTTTATTGATGCCTTTTGAACTAATATACGATACAGATACATTCACTGTAAAACAATACTAACTCATATTCTAAAAGTGTATATAGTTGTACTTTTCTAACCCCCCTCCCCCCCCCTCCAAAAAAAAGAGAGCCTTGTTTGAATTTAAAGATCTCTAGAAAATTATTACAATCTTATCTCTTTGATAGCAGACCACTCTAAAAGAAGATAACAAAACCTCCGCAGAAGCTGAGTAGCAAAATTATGTACACAAGAACGAAAATAAGCTTTAAAGATAAACTAAGTTTCAACCTGAGACGGCAATTCATAAAATATTCCCCCATGCTTTGGCGTCACTGATACTGAAGCTGATATGTTTTTGTTCTCGACTCACTCGCAAATTTAATTAAATCTATCTTATTCCTGGATTAAAAAAAAAAATCTTTCTAGATGTTACTGGTAAGAGACATTAAACAAACATGCTATAGAGAAAGATTTATAGTAAAAAATAGAAACACATAGACACACACACACGAACAAAATGGGTTTTTTTTTTTTTATAAAATAGAAAGAGAATGTATGAAGGAAAATATCTTACATATTAAAACTGACCGTATGCATGCATTTCACATGTACTCCAAGAATAATCCGACGTACTACCATTTGGAACATTCGCAAGGATTCGAGGATCTTATAATAACTCACGAATTTTCAAGCATCTTAAGTTTAAATAATTTGCAGTAACACTGAATAGAAATAATTTCTTAAATTTAAAAAATCTTTAATTTAATATACATCAATTTCAACTTCAAATGAGAAAGGAAACTGGTTGTAAAACGAATAACAAATACAGAGTGAAAATATACTTTGATACTTTAACTTATTAGCAGTGTTGTTCGTTTCTTTTTAAATCTAAAACGTAGTTGAAAAGTGTTTATGATTCAGTTCGTCTATCAGTCTGTTCATCCGCACTCTAAACTCTCATAAATGTACTTCAATTTCTTATTTACTGTACATGCAACTGAGATTTACCATGTTATGTTACCAGGGGTGAGAAAATATATCATTTTATTCGCACTGGCGAGTGGATTTTTGACAGGGCGAATGAATTTTAGATAGTTTTTGGAAAACTCCAGGCTATAGAGATATGCAAAAAACTATTTTCTTTACTTGTTAGATATACTTTGCAACATTCCAAATTATAGTGATGTAACCATGGTACTAAGTTTTATTCTATACTCAACATTTTCCTTATGTATTCGTTAAATTTATAGAAAAAAATATGAAAATGAATTGCAGTAACAGTAATTAACTATTTATGCAGTCGCTTCCATTTTGTCATAAGAATTTTCAACTGTACGGTGTATCTTGCTGGCTGGTAAGATTTTCTTAAAATTCCCCACCCCTGTATGCTACCTATTCAAAAAGAAGTATGTAGCATTTATGGTTCGTTTACAAAGACACTCAAAAAATGCCTTTATATTATGGTGTGTGATGAAAAATCGATTGCAGTGTATTTCAATGATATTACAATATTTTAAAAATAATAAAATTGATATGCATTTATGGCAGTGAAATATGCTTTCAGAAGAATATGGGGTGCAAAAGCTTTGCCATTCATTTACAGGGGTACACGAAAGTATTCGGTTATAGTACTGCCTAGGAGCGATAATTAGTGTAGGTATTTTTCAACTTTGGTTTGCGTTTTTAACTAAATTTTTGCATACCGTCAAACTTTGGGCCGCTTTTTCCTGGTTCCACTGACATTTCCATTATTAAAAAATATTATGTGTGATTTTTCAACGTCGAAATGGAGTTTTAAACAATTAACATGAAATAATGAAGCAAACTGTGTGGTTTTAAAGAGAATTTTTTTCTTTTTTACTATTTTTAAAGTTTTGGAACAAAGTAGTCCCTGCTGGGGGCTTCTTTAGTCCATTCACTTAGTTTCAAGTAAAATGAATACATTTCATATGTAAATGAATACATTTTTATTGAAATTCCCTTGCAATAGCATTTGCTAATAAATGAACACTGCAAAATCGATAAACAATTTTTTTTTTTTAAACATTTAAACACAATAAACCAATTGCTAATATTAAAGAAACGAGAAACAGTTACTTCATGTTATCCTCAGCAACTGGAACAAAAACAATGTAACATTTTGCTACAGTAATATTTGAAAAAAATGCTACTTAAAACATGTTTCAAGAGATCTGGTTGTATAAAAGGCATTTCTAAGTAATTGGGGCTATTTTCGGACCAAAAGTAGCCCCGAAATACCAGTTTTCATGTTAGCTTTATGAAAACGCAAAAATTTTCCCTCAAAACGAAAAGTTACAGGAAAAACTATGATCACACATGGGCTACAAGTTACTAAAGGTAATATTTTGACACTTATCTTATTTGTAGCTCTTATCCAGATTGTTTCACTATAGAAAGTTTAAGGAGTTAAAATTTACACACGAAAACAGTTGCTTACAAACCCATCCAGTGTTGCCACTAAAAAAATTTAAATTACTCCCCAACTATTCAAATACCCTATAAGTAGGGTATAAAATATTTTTCAAGGGCAAAAACTCCAAATTATCTTGTATTGTTTGTTCAATACAAAGAATAAAAACTTTTTTTTATGGGATGAATCAAAGTACAGTGGTTGACGGTACTGCATATAAATTTTATGTTAAAAGTTATAATGAAACTGTAATCACTAAATAAATATTTACGATAATTACTTTCTGGCATCATATAATAAGATAATGTAAACACATCATAGAAAACATCATCTAATTTAAACTCAAGAAAATTATCTTCGAATCATAGATCTCAACTACAATTATGCGAAATAAAATAATCAAACAAACATTTAAAGACATTACAATAAAGAGGACTATTTCATTTCCGGATGAAATAACAATTTATAAAGATTTATGACTATTATTATCAGGGGTCTGTCCAAACTTTTCTCTCAGGGTCCTGTTTTTGTGAAATTGTGAAGAACTTTTTTACATTTTGTGAAATATCTTGTCCTAATTTTGTGAATTTGAAATTAACGTTACACTCGGGTTCTTTTTTATATATTTTTAAGAAGATATATGTATGTAAAATACATATATTTTCCTTACATATGCAAAAGTGACAGGTCATATTTTATTTTTAAATGAGTAAATTTGTGAAAGGTTTAATTTAGAGCTGGAAAATTTTTGTAAAAGGCCTATTTTTAAGACAAAGAATTTTGTGAAGGGTCCTTTTTTAAAGTGAAAAGTTTTGTGAAGGGTCCTGTTTTGAAATGAAAAATTTTGTGAAGGGTCCTTTAAAGGACCCAAATTCTTCCAAAACAGATCTCTGATTATGTTTTATAAACTTTTTATTGTGTAAACATATAACTCTTAATTTTTATATATTTGATATTTATAATAAGTTTTTTTTTCTTTTTTTGTATATTTAGTAGATTTAAAAATGTAACAAGAAAGATAGGACCATATTTATGTCAGCTCCAAATGTAGTCTAGATAATACAATTTTTTTCTCTTCAAAAGTTAGTAGTTTTTTTTTTTTTTTTTGAGGGTGTGCCAAATCAATACCCATGGAATATATCAATAGTTCCAGATTGGATTACCATGATGGAAAAAATATAAAGGTAAGCCATTCTTACTTAACTATCTTCTTATATTGAAAAATTTATAAAATAAATCATAAAGGGAATTATTTATCGAACTCATGCAAATAAACTGCTTATGAAAATAGAACATTTCTAACATTTTATAGATCATATTCAGGGATACACGAAAGTATTTGAAAGCATTATTGTCTAAGGGCGTGAATTGCTTAATGGTGGTTTTTAATTATGTAATGCATTTTCCAACTAAATTACTAAAAGATGTTTGAAAACTATATATAAAGTAATGTACAGGGCTACGTAAAGAACTGGATATATTGCCGTATAGGGATGGTAAATTGTTGGGAGGGCGCTTTTAGTTGTGTTATGAGATCTTCACACCTGAAATAAATTTTAGATTATTATGGGATACGTATAAAAATCCGTAGATAACATACAGGGAAGTACAAAATAATTCGAGTAAATTTAAGATTATTGGTGGAAAATTTTTAAAATTACTTTTCAACAGTGTTAGACGTCTTTTAACTGAATTGAATTATGTAGCATATACAAATCTATTGATCATATAGAAGGCTGTACAAAAGAATTTGATTATCTGTCCGACTATGGAGGTAATTGTTTAAATTGAGTTCTTAAATGTGTTATGCGTTTTCTAAATTGCTTACTTATATCTTCCTGTGAAGTTTCGTTACATTATTATAGTGATTATTATAGAAGTATTGGAAAGTGTTGCATAATCTAATCTTTAAGTAAGATTTTTTTCTTTGTTTCGTTTTTGATGAGTGTAGGATAAATTTCGCATATACATTTCTCAGGAAATAGACTTTCTTCTAAAGATAATTTCGTTAACGTCAAGTAATAACCCTTGTTCCCAGTATTTACTAATATCCAGGTTATTTGTTTACAAAATTTTCTGGAACACAATCTATTATGTTGGTAAAACCTTAAAAAAATTGCAAAACATACTTTATTGAAAAAAAGTTAATGCAATAATCAAATTTAAAATGTAATTAAAAGTTACAAGTAATAGTGAAAGACTAACAAATTTCAAATGAAACATAACTGAAAACTAAAAGCAATTCTCCGAGAAATAATTCCAGACAGTAACTTTAATAATGAATGTTAAAGAAAACAAAGCGAAAAAACAAACTATGATTAGTTTCTCAGACGACCTTGTCAACATTTTCTTTTGAAGATACATGGTTTTACTAATCGAGCGAAAAATCGACTGAAGTTAAAAAAAAAATTCTTTATTTTTCCTTATACATATATATTTTTCCACAAAGATTTTTTCCCTCTGACAGCAATTTTCTCGCGGATAATTTCATTATTTATGCAGCGTAACCCTTTATTATTACCGTGAAAGAAATATTTACGTAAAAAAAAATAAATGTGATGAAAGGGACATGACTACAAAAATAATGTTTTTAAGTAAAAATAAATAAATTATATACTCCAAAGTAAATAAGAATTCAACAGTAACAGATAAATTCAGACATAGTAAATTAATTTACTCTATATCAGATATTGTAATAATTAAGAAAAATCTCCATCATGCTAAGAACTAATAAAATCAATATACATCCAACATAAATAAAAAACACCTTTATTTTACTTTTGAAAAAAAAAAGGGGGGTTCTAAAACGATTTGCATCAGAGTCAGCATCTATCCTCTGTGCTTACAGGGAGCAAATCCAAACTGGCAACTTTCTGACACACTTTTTAATTCATTTTTCTTCTTAAATGCATAAAATTCTCAGGGGCTTACTTAGAAAACATATAATCGAACTGCCTTTCCATTTTTCGGTAAAAGCAGATGATGTTTCAGAAAATGCCGTCAAAATTACGTTTTGATCAAATATTCAAACACAAAGACACGAGGAGCGGGGAGGAGCTGCCATCATAAAACTACAATCGCTTATAACACAAGACGTAATTAATTTATCGAAAAAAAAAACTGTTCGATGAAAAATCAATTTAATAATCATGTCTACAGGTATAATGATTTACGTTTAAAATGAGTCAGAAAATGTGTCAGGAAGTTTTGCGTTGTTCAGCGGGGAACAGTACTTTGAGAAACGCCTTTAAGGCTGCTAGTTAGCGAGATCTCAAATTCACTTTGCTAAAGTTGAACCCATGGGCGTATGATGCTTTCTATCTTTATAATATCTCCTCTTGAAATTAATATTTTCAACTTTTTTTTCTACGTACTCTTCTAAAATCATGTCTCCTTTTTTTAGTTTTTAAAAAGGAATTTCCAAAAGCTAAGCACACATGAAAGATCTACCTGTGTCATCGTATAAAGTTCAATAACGGATATTAATAGTGTATCAGAGAATGGTGTTCAACAAAACTGAACATATTTAAATTGAGAAATATGTGAATAAATTGGTCGCACATACATTAAATGTACCAATAAACCAATATCTCGAAAGTTAAAAAATAATTTTGTAATGCACGTAATTTAATCTTAAGTTAAAACAAAACAGCAATTTATTTTTGAACTTTTACAATATTAAAGGTATCTAGTTATCAGCTATAATAAATGTTTAATCCCAAAACTGCATAAATTTCAAAATCGTAAATTTTCGATTTTTAAATCATATGTATTCTACTCCCGGTCCTGCGTGGCAATATCTTGGACAAAGCTACTACTATGGTAATATATGTGGAACAAATCTTTCAGAACTATATTGAACTCAGCTGAATAGCTAAATCAGATTCGATGTTCAAGGTACGGTTTTCTTTCGTTTGATGAAGTTAAGGGTTCCTTTTGCTCTAAAAGATTAAACAAACAGACTAGCAGCTGCCACGTATAATTTGGATATTGTATTATTTTGATAAAGCTTGACAGCTTTACTTGATACAGATTTCTTATTTTCTTTGTTTTTTCTTCATAAAAATGTGGTCCAAAAGTGGTAAAATTTTGTCACTGGATAGTACATTCAAGTAGTATGAGCATCATCTTGGTACAAACGTCCAAAAATGTTCTTAAGCCATGCAAACATAGATAACACTAAATATATTGAATACCAGAAAACACTTTTTAAATGCCAGATTTAAAAAAAACGGAAAGGGCATAAAACGAAAGCTTTCACAAAATGACTTGCCTTATTCTTGCCTGCTTCATTTTCTACAATCTCTTCTAATTTATACGTAGGTAAAAATATGAAAACATAAGTTGCAGTTATTTTTACACTAAACAGAGCGACTGCACAAACACAGTTCCCTTTTCACTAACATAAATTCCATTAATTTATTATTAGTTAGTTACATTCCACTATTAAAGTGGAATGTAACTAACTAATAATAAATTTGTGGAATTTATAATAAATTTGCATGGAAGATGCAGGGAAGCCCACCCTCCTAAATCTTTAAAATAGTAAGAAATAATTTGAAATACTAAGAGAATGTAATTATTAGATACCATTGCCTCTCCTCCCCTCTTTCAAACACAAATCTTGTGTATGCCCACGAATTCCTCATATATTTCTGAAGATGATTAGACAGAAATACATGCTGCAGGAGTACGGATATCCAACATAGTTATTATAAAACGATAAATGCTTTAAATAAGTAGCTTAGAAAATAAGCTTACTTGTATCTTCAGTGAAAATAACCTAATTTTATTCTTCTTTCCACAATTTAAATAATTTTAATTATTTATTATCTATGATCTTCATATCAGTGTACCTGCATTTTTTGAGATAAATTAGAAAATGAAATATAATTTTATGTGTAAAAATAACCATGATGCTCTAAAACTTCCAAAAATATTTCCTTTCGATGCGCTATTAAATTAAGCAAGTCTAAATTATTTTACTTAAAAAAAAAAAAAAAAAAAAAAAAAAAAAAAAAAAAAAAAACGTCGACAAAATAGGAATTTTAACATTTATTCTTAGAATTCATAATAAAATATTAAAAATATTTTTTGGCTGAAACAAAAATACAGTTGCATCAGACTTTGTCCTGCTTTTTCAAATCCTTGGCATACTAGGACTTAAAAAACTTATTTTTCTTTCTTTTCTTTTGGCGAGACAAGGGGGAGTAAGTAGATATTAGCCTTTCAGTACCAGCTGAAAGGATTTTATGAATGATTAAAATAAATTTTTAAATATAGGAGTTTTAAAATATATATCTTATGCTATTTGTGATGAAAAACTTTCTACCCATTAACTTCAACATAAGTTTCTGACAGTCGTAAGAAATAACTACATGGTTAAGCAACATTTCACTAAGAGGATAAACTGTTCTCCAACCAATCCTTGTATTATAGAAAATAAAAAGATTCTTTAGATTTCTAACTGGTAAATCTAGTCTCTGGCCGCCAAAAATAGTTTTGTACGACTTATTTTCAAGAACTTGAAAAATACGGTCTGGAAAATACGACTGTTCACCATCACGCCTACACAAAGAGATATGTCTTAGACTTAAAATCAAACATAATCTGATGCGTCTAAAAATGTTTCGAGATAAACTTGAAATTGTGTCTCGCTGACAGATTCTCAAATCTCAAAGAGAAATATTTTCTTTAACATCTCACTTTTCTTTAAAAGGTGACCGGCACAGCCAAGAGGAGCACCACAACAGCTTTAAGTGATAAAAAAAACAGCTTTTTCTAAAAAAGATAAAAGATTCTGTCTGACTAAAGTGGCATTTATTCATTAAAATATACAATTTCTGCATTCGCGCTATTATCATTGATTAATACTTATATTACAATATGTATAGATAATATATATGTATGTATATATATATGTCGGTAATGTTTAATTAATGGTTATATATATATATAAATATTTTCTATTTATATTATATTAATTGTATTTATCACGGTATTTCAAAATGAATTAACTGAATCCATAGGTTTTAATTTCTGTGTTAACTGTTTTATTCACCTTAATCTTATCATGCTTATGGATTCCATGCGCGGGAATCTATTTTGAAAATCTACCGGAAATTTATTCGGTAAGTTGTGCAAGATTTCTATTGCTATAAATTAAATATTTAATGGGTTGTAGTGTTTTTTTTTCCATTTCATGCCATTTGATAATGTTCTGTTTTCATCTTGAGACTATTCTTTTGGATCTATTGGTTGTTCGAGTACAGGAGAAAAAGTTTTTTCAGCTTTAAGCTTTTTTCTCACAGAAAACAACCCATTTGCTTATATCATTGAATTCTGTACTCTTGAAAACGTAATTCAATGTATAAGTTTTTCATTTTTTCGGAATCCATATTCTTCTTTTTTTATTCTTCCTTATTAATTCTTGTAATTAAGTATAAGGTACTTTATTTTATACATACAGTTCTGTATTATAGGTTTGTGGCATCCATTTTTATTGTCAATCATTCACAATAATGCGGTTTTTGATGATGTTCGGTAATGTTTAATTAATGGTTATATATATATACAACCTGTGGCCAGAAAGCTCGGTGAATGAATTTTTATTTCAAATACAGTATTGTGCAGCATCAAATACAATTTATTGCCCTTCAAAATAATCTCCATGGATGGTAATGCACTGTTGGAAACGGGTATCTAAGTCCTGGTAACTCCTGTAAAACAGTTCTTTCGGAATGGCTTTCAGCTCGGCCGTCGTGTTGCGTTGAATGTCGGTGATGTCCGTAAATTTCTTTCCCTTTAGGGCTGACTTTAATCTGGGGAAAAAGATCAAGTGTCACAACTCCATTCGTGGCCAGAAACTGCCGTACAATGAAGGCGGAGTGTGGCCGGGCATTATCGTGGAGAAGAGTCCAGGAGCCATGCGTGGCGTACTCATAGTCCAAGAGCTGTTAAACATTTTAGGGAAGGTATTTGAGGCACCCTGAAAATTTGTGCAACACTTCTTTTGTAATGCCTGAATACAAAATCGAATGTCTGGCTGAAGGATCGTGGCCCAAAACCTGTGCCAGACAAAAAATGGCACTTGACACGTGTCTGGCACAGTTTTTGTGCCGACTAAAGTGTCTGTCATTTTCAAAATATTTTTTTCTAAGCATAAATATTATTGTGCCTCAATCTCAGCGTGCCTCAAATACCTTTTTTGGGTAGTCAAAAAATGGCACTTGACACGTGTCTGGCACAGTTTTTGGGCCGAAAAACGTGTCTGTCATTTTCAAAATATTTTTTTCTAAGTATAAATATTATTCTGTTTCAATCTCAGCGTGCCTCAAATACTTTTTTTGGGGTAGTGTCAAAAAATGGTACTTGACACGTGTCTGGCACAGGTTTTGGGGCACGATCCTTCAGCCAGACATTCGATTTTGTATTCAGGCATTACAAAAGAAGTGCTGCACAAATTTTCAGGGTGCCTCAAATACCTACTCAAAAATGTTCAACAGCTCTCCTACTATCAGGGCGAACGCGACGGATCCATCGCAGCATCTTCAGACATCGGCGTAGAAAACAGCATTCAATGTGGTACTCACAGGGGGGATTGTACTTTTTGACCATTGAAAACACAAAATCTCAAACCTTCCGGGGGGGGGGGTTCCCCCCCGGTAAATTTAGCATGAATTTTTTTTAAGTTTAAATAGTTTTAAAAATCTACAGGTGTTTCTGGTTAAGACTTAAAACATATTTTCGCAAAACGGTTACTTTTAAAAGCAGTCGAAAGTATTCGTAAGTGGTTATTTCATCGAATATGGATTAAAAGTGCATTTTATATTATTTAAATTATTTGTAATTAGATAAAATATTTTTAAGTGTTGAAACAATGAAATGAATGTATGAACAGTTATGTATTAATCTACAAACTGATGTAAATATGAATTTTAACTGATCCTTAGATCATAAGATCAAATCATAGTAAACATATAACTGTATGTAGGATCTGAATATAAAACTAGTAATGGAACAGTGGTAATTATCTTAACAAACATAAGAAGTTCAAGGTCACTGTAAAATAAGTATATTATGACTTTATGGGGGGTAGTGATATGCACCAAATTTAGTATGTAATTTTTGAAGTTTAAATATTTAGATCGACAGAAGAAGAGTAGCGGTCCACCAAATTATGTATTTTATAAATGTTTAAATAGATTTAAACTATCTACATTAACTCTAGTTAAGTTTTTTAACGATTTTTCGTAAAACGGGTAATTCTAAATGCAACTGAAAATATTTATAAAATAGTTATTTCTCATAAGGGGACTCTTCACTCACTTGAAAACAACCGTTTGTTAATGTAAAACCTATGGGCAGGTTGTTTTCGAATTTCTCGTTTAAATTTGAATATTTTTAAACGATTTTTTTTTTTTTTTTTTTTACAGGACATCTGAGGTCAATCTCTAATATGACTATTCTTTACTTTTTCGATTTCTGTTGCAGATTTTTTTTATAAAGGTACTTTCATTTTTGGAACCGGTTTCGAAATTGAGAGTACCTTTATTAAAAAAAATCTGCAACCAAAATCGAAAAAGTACAAAATGGATTAGAGATCGACCTCAACTATAATATTTAAAAAAAAAATCGTTTTAAAATATTCAAATTTAAACGATAAATTAGAAAACAACCTGCCCATAGGTTTTACATTAGCGAACGGGTGTTTTCAATCTGAATTCTCATAGCTAATATTAAACCTACGGGCGAAGAATGCATTCCTACATTTAAAATATCTCCTCGGGAATTTTTTTGCACTTTTCTGGAAAGACTTTTTTTTTTCTTAGTTCTCAAAATTTGCTTAATTTTTTATGTGTTAAAAGCTGACGAACTGCAAGTAAGATTTTTAAACTTGAGATAAAATTAAGTATACATTATATACTTAATACAAGCACTAACAAGTCGTACGCGAACATACATTCCAATTCATTTATGCAACCCTGTAAATATTATTCAAAATTAAAGTCACCACTTTCAGTGAAGAAAAAAAGTTATAATTCAGTTGAACATATTGAATTTTTTACGTACTTTGATTTTTTTTCTGAAAAATTGAGAGCGGGCATGGGGGGGGGGGGGGAGTGGAACCTATGGGCGTAGAATGCATTCGTATATTTAAAATATCTCCTCGGGAAATTAATATTTTAAACTTTTTTAAAATTTGTACTCTTATTAAAAAATGTTTCTTTCTTTCTTACTTACCAAAATATTTCTAAAATCTATGCTTAATTTAATATTTTGTTTGTTAAAAGCTGACGAACTGCGAGTAAGATTTAAACACTTCACATAAAATTAAGTATATATTATATACTTAATGCAAACACTAACAGGCCGTAGACGATAATATATTCCAATTCATTTATGCGACACCGTAAATATTATTCCAAATTAAAGTGACCACTTTCAGAGAAGAAAATAGTTGTAATTCAGTTGAACAACATATTAAATTGTTTACGTATTCTGATTTTTTTCCCCTGAAAGCTAGAGAGCGGGCAGGGAGAAAAAAAAAACTGGAACATTATCACTTTTAGCTGAAGCTGAAAAATGCTAAAAAAAGACATGACGAAAAAATCTCGAAGGGTAAAATAAAATGCTACGAAAGAAACTAAACGAAGAAAGTTGAAAAAGAAAAAAAAAAAAAAAAAAAAAAAAACACCTAACAAGACAAGTGTCAAGGAACTCGTGAGAAAAAAATACTCAAAATGTAATCTACAGCTGTGTCTAGTGCGAAATGCCAACTGTTTTATGAAATTCAATGCACAAGCTTAAACTAAAAAAAAGTGTAGGTCGCAGTCACTTTCGAGCGAAAACTGAAAATTCGGAGTTAAGTAATGCTTGCATAATCTTTTTAATTTTGGAAAACATTCAGGTTGTAGATGTTATATGAAGACACAAGGCACTTTCATGTTTTTTTTTTGTTTTTTTTTTCCCATGTTTGAATTTTTTTTTTTTTACCTAGTGTTCACCATTATTCACCCTATTTTACCCATTTAAAATTATTTTTACTGATTGAGAAAATGTGAAGAAGTGACTTGTCAATATTAAAATATATATATATATATATATATATATAGCTTTAGCTTATTTTTCCCACAGAAAACAACCATTTTGCTTATATCATTGAATTCTGTGCCCTTGAAAACGTAATTCAATATATAAGCATTTCCATTATTTGTCGGTGTCCACTTTCTTATTTTTCTTCCATAATAATTCTTATAATTAATTTAATCTTTTTTTTTTTTTTTTTTTTTTTTTTTTTATATATATATATATATATATATATATATATATATATATTCTTACAGCTTTAATTCATAATTACGGTTTTTGATGGTGGTAGGTTATGTTTAATTATTGGTTATATATATATATATATATATATATATATATATATATATATATATATATTGCCACGTTAAAGTCAGAACCGAAACATTCCATAAAATACTTTCATAAATCAATTATGGAACTGCTTATTAACCCTAGAATACTAGACATAGTTAGTATAGCGTTAATGTTAAAATACCATAATCGTGATAATTACGAGCCTCTAGTATTCTAAGAGTTAAATATGAATATTTACCAATAATAGCGTATTGCAAATTTATATCTCTGAGTAAACACACTTCGAATAGCGTATCATTTATGTTTTCAAAATAAGAAACTTATTATCATCATTCGACTGTTATTTCCTCTTTCAACTGTATCATGTGAGAGAGGCTTTTCAACTTATTAGAACGAAGTAAAAAAGACGATGATCCTTTGGACATACTTCTAAGACTTTCTATAGACATTCGTAATTATAATGAAAATAGTGATATAGATTTTAGAATTCATAAAAATATTAAAAAGCCAAAAAAGAAAAATGGAATTTTGTACGAAATTTTGCCTTTCAATGTAAATGACTTTTTTTTCTTATATTACTTATAAAATTAGAAAGAAAAACGAAAATTAATTTCAAAAATTACTCCTTGAAATATTTTTCTTTTTTGACAAATGATGCTGTCACACTTCTTAACAGAGACTTAAAAATGACAGCCATCTGATAATTTATTTTCATTTATTTATTTTGCGCTGCATTCAAAATGATTTTCTCAGTTTATTACAGTTTTCCATTTACTGTTCAAAATATTGTTATTAATTTGTCTGATTTTATATCGTTATGCATAACTTTTATGTTGCATATTCATTATAATCGTGGCAAACATCCACATTGTAGTTGGTTAATAAGTTATACACATGCTTGCGACCTTTTCATGTATATTTTTTATGCTTGAACTCATCTTTCACCCCTCTTCATAAAGTAGTCTTTTCACCCCATAATTTTAATTATTTTGCAGTGCATTCAAAATTATATGCTCAGATTTCATTCCTATTACCCATTTTATGTGCCATAATATTTTTAAATAACTAGTTTAATTTCATAAAGATATACTAGTAAATGAACTAAATGCGGAATCGGTTTCGAAAGTGGAAATATCCTCCCCCCCCCCCCCCCCTAAAAAGAAAACCGTAAACAAAATCGAAAAAGTAAAAAAACGGCCTTTGTAAAGATCAACTACAGCTATCTAATTTAAAAAAAAAAAAAAAAAAAAAAAAAAAAAAAAGATCATTTTAAAAATATGAAGATGCAAACGAGGTATGTAAAATATTTTTGTCATATAGAGAGCGGATATTTTCGCTTGAATGAAGTATCCCCTTAACCTGAGATGCAACGAGAGCCCACTGAATTATACAATTAATCAGCACATTAAAATTTCTGTAGATCAAGATACATCATCGCGTATTGGGGAAATTTTCTTAGAAAATCACTCTAGTCAGGGACGCTGGAAAGAGGGTTGCTCGGGGGATCAACCCTCCTCATTCAAATTAACATAATTTTGTAAGTCGCATGAGCTCTTCTAAAGACTATCCTCTCTCTTCACTGTTTTATAATTCTTCTCTGGAAACCTAACTCTGTACATAAAAAAAGTATTATATAAATATCGATTACACGATTGCATTTGTAACTTGCAAATATACAGATCAGAGGCCTAAGTGACAGCTCTGCAAATTTCATTTGTATTTTTAATTCATTGTATTTAATATTTTAAAACTTAAGTTTCATTTCTTTCATTTTAATATTACTGCAGGTCAGATTTCGGAAAATTCAACTATTAAGAATTTTAGCGGAAAAATTCATCATCTACACTGATACGACTATATGACTGTTTAATTTACAGTGAAATATTTTTATTATTCACCTCCCCCCCCCCCCTCCCCTTCGGCCCTTGTCTCATTAATATATAACCGTAGCTTTCTAGTATTCAGTAGCTTAAATTTTCTATCTAAATCAAATAAAACGTTGATTTTGTGACATTGGTATTATTAGTTTGAACAATTATATGTTATCATAAAATGTGCCCATGGTTTTAATCTCAAAATATGCGAGTCAATAAACATTTTCCTGTGGAAACCAAATTAAAAGAAATTCAGGATGAATTAGTAGTTGAAAAGCCAGTTAAAAATAATTGACAAGTGATGAAAAATCTTTTCTACATGAGGAACGAGCCTCTAAAATCTCTTCTTGAAAATGATACCTCTAGTTGATATGAAACGGAACGCATGCGCGATTTTAAAGGCCACTGACACTCCTTTATTAGTTGCTTCCTGTACTAAACACAGGAAGCTGTTCTTTGCTACGGACCTTTTTCACCCGCCGCAAACGCGGTTTGCTGCCTCTTTGGATAGTTCGCTTGCACACTAACGTGAAGAATTAAGCAAATACTCTTATCGTGTTTGATTAAATAAAACATTTAATACTTTATCAAAATGTAGAACACCTGTTTGTCCCAGGTTCAAAATCTCGGGTCCTGTATTGAAGGAAATCAGTCTTTTTCTATTTTTTTTATTTTAAATAATGCATCATAAAGGGTAATGACGCATCTATTAAGTCACGCAACTTTCGAGCGGGTGCTTTTACCCCTCTATGTTACAGGTCGTCACACTTATAAGATACTCCCTCTCTATTTGTGACATCATACATTTCTTAGCTATCAATTTAGAGTTAATTTTGATTAAAGCAGCATTGCGATGATTATTACTTTTAAATATTTTACAAATGTGTAAGAACTTAAAATCAACCTTAAAAAAGTATCATATTTTCTTTAGCCATCATACATTTAATCATATTGAATACCTGAACCTTGATAATAGTGTTAAATATCGCTCACCCGCAAGAAAAGCGACACATCTCGACAAAAGTAAATTTCACAGGAGAGGCAAAAGAAAATTTGCAAGATTTTACTTAAACATGTAATTATAGCACTTAGATCTGCATGTAGAAGTAAAAACATGCATAAAAGCTTAAAACCCTTCAGAATGAAGACGTAGATGTGGGTTGGAGGGTTGAGTAATTTTACCTTCCCACACAATCCACCTCCCTTCTTTGGTCCCGAATGGACGTATAGCGTAATAAATCGATTTTCAGTATAACAGTTTTTATGAAACGTCTTCTGTAGCAAGACGCATCTATGGCAGACCTTTTTGTGGAATAAAACGCAAAATGCGATATTATATGAGGCGTTGAGAACCAGAGTGAACCAACTTCGCCAGCTGTGATTTTTAAACAAATGCTTTCCAAAATTTGTAAAAAATTTTGTCAGACTCTTTTATGGCCAGTTATACCAGTGCCAGAAGAGCCCAAGATTCTTCAGAAAGCGTATAGTGATTAAGTTGGCAGAGCCAGGGTGGTGGAAGCCACTTGATCCACTATTGCACTGGCAACTCGATAGCCAAGTTACATTGGACCATCTGTTAAACTGGCTCTATCACTTGAATAGTTTCGAAATTAGTAAAATTCATTATACAGCCGATAGATGACAGGACATATGGCTTTGACACTTCAAACTCATTTTTCAGGAAAATTTGGGGTAGTCCACTCTGGTTCTCAACACCTTATTTATCACTGGCGTTTCACACACACTGTCTGAAAATAATAACCCGAATAAAAGTACAGTTTTTTTTTATGAACTTTAAAATGATGTATGCAATCTCGTAAACAATAACTACCTAATTGTTTTCATATTTTAAATACGATGTAACAACGTGTAAACCTATTTCTTTTTTCCTATATAACATTCTGGGGAGACCCTCTTACCCCCGCTTAGAATGGGGCGTAATTAACCTATTTTAGGCCAAGCATAGAAATTTTATGAAATGTGGTATTATTTTCATTGAAATATGCTTAAATTACATTCATTAAGACACAAAAAATGTTTCGTGCAAGAAAAAATAGTATTTTATTTAAGAAATAAAATAGTGCGTATACGCACCATTGGCCAAATCAATGAACAAATCCTTCAGTTGTACAATTGTATTATAGACTAATTTTTATATTTTCTTATGGAGACTTCCGAAACATTTTTGATGCAAATGGACTTGACATTTGAGGCGCAAATAAATCACACTAAATTTGCAATAGAACTCTGAAACCTTGCATAGAAATTGGGTTTTATAGTATTGCCTATTTTCCATGCATTCGGCCAATGGTGCGTTAACGCACCATTAAATTTAAATTAAAAAATTAATTTTTTTATGACATTTGTTTTATTTTTACTTTATTTACAGAACTTGCAACTTTAATCCATTATAAAAACATATGATTAATCTCAAGTGGAATAATTATATATTTTCAAAAAGTCGAATTTGCCAATAACCGTTTAAAGTTAAAAAACTAGCGTATTTTTAAAATTTCTCAACAGAAAGTGTTTACTCCATTTGAATTACTAATATTTTATAATATCTTCAGAACCCTTAAAAATAGCAGAAAAATAAAATTAGTGAACAATATACGTCACGATGTTATACAAAAAAAAAAAAAATATTTATTGAAAGGGCGCGTTTACGCACCTTTGGCCGAAAATGGGTTAATACATTACTGAGAGGTGTCACTTATACGGAGAGTAACTTAAGAGGCTACTTCAGTCAGCCGAGAAGACCCGTTCGCTAATGCTAATCCTATGGAAGAAATTTATAAAGATATCTCGGTTACATTTCAATATTTATAAATGATTTCTTTTGCATTGGATAGCTGAGATCGATCTGTATGCAGGCCGTTTTTTACTTTTTCGATTTTCATTACAGATTTTTTTTTTTTTATGAAGATGTTTTCACTTTTGAAACCGGTTCCGAAAATGAAAGTGTCCCCATAAAAAATATCTGTAAACAAAATCGAAAAAGTAAAAAACAACCTTTGTACAGATCGATCTCAGCTATCTAATGCAAAAATCATTTAAAAATATTGAAATGCAACCGAGATATCTTTATGAATTTCTTCCATAGGATTAGCATTAGCGAACGGGTCTTTTTGCCTGACTGAAGTAACCTCTTAAAGCAATTCCCCCCGCTCCTCTGGATTTCAGAATTTTTTAACATTGTTTCTTTATTTCCTATTATTAATTGAATGCTTTCATTTTTTGCCAACATATTAATAGGTGCATATGAATAAATTATAGCTATAAAAATAGTTCTTTTCAAATAGCTATAAATAATGAATTAAGGAGAATTAGTTCAATTCATGCGGACACGATATTTAAATTTACTGTGTTTAACAAAGGAATTTTACCCTCCAAGAAAAACTTAAATAACGCTCCTGGGATGACCTCTAAAAAACTGTCAAATTTATGCTATGATACAGAATAAAACTACAAGGAGAGTCATCTTTAAGCGATTTATATTTTCAAACAGAAAACTCAGTTAAAGAAAAAAAAAATGCCCTAATTTTTTTTGTTGCAAATAACAGGGGCAGTTAGTATACAGGGCGATTCATAAAGATGAAGCCAATAACCTATTTCATTAAATATTACCCCTAGACCAGCCATACTCAACCTGCGGCAAGGCGACCTTTTATGTTTGGCCCGAGACACATAATCATTTATAAATATTTCTAAAATTAATTGAGCTGTGCATAAAAAGTATTTAAGACCTTCACTTTTGTTTTTCATATTTTCATAGGAAGACAAAATCTGTTATTTATATTAATTTATAATTATGTTAAATATCTTAAATGCTGTTTTCTTAGTCGAGCGGTATTTTTACATGCAGTCGTGTTTGTGCTACAGTGGTGGATATATTTCTTAAACTTTAACACTAATCAAACTTTATTCCAAATTAAGTTTACACTATATATTTCTACAATTAAAAAATATATACAGATTTTGCATTAAGCAAAAGACTGATTAATTAGAGAAAATCTTTTTATTTTTTTTTACTTGGAAATTCTGCATTTTAATATTATAATACTTTATACTTATTTTATAATACTGCTTTTTAGGGTTGAAAGTTTGTCGTGGGAAAAATTGGCACCAAAAATGTACACTACTATTTCCAAACAACAAACTTCACGGTGTATTTTTACAATATTTGCAATAGATATCTATCACGAAGTTTATTGTTTGCAAATAGTGGGGTTTTTTTTTGTTTTTTTGTTTGTTTTTCCGAGACAAATTTCAACTCTGGTGATAATATTCAATTTGTTATAATGCTTTGTTATACTACTTTTTTTATCTTGCTATTTTAATTAGGCTTTTTTAAGTGTGTTGTGGCCCACCTAACGTCGCAAATGTTTATTTGCAGCCAGCGAGAAAAAAAAAGAGTGAGTATGGTTGATCTAGACTCATACTTCCAATTGCGAAGTTTCATAAAAAAAAAGGTGTAAAATTTTGTGCCATAAGTTACAAACCCCTAGGAGGTCTATTTGAGGAAATACACAAACTAAAGTTTTATACGGCACCCGTAGGGTAAAATATCCAATTAGGAAAATTTTCCTTATCCATTCCAGAATGAAACACAAATCCATTGTTATATCTTCAGAACTCAGATATATTAAAAAGGTCAAAATTCGTGATTTACACCACCTAAGCATACCTCTCGGCGACGTGATATTGATGCATTTGGAATGCAAGATAGGGATCATCCACAAAAGTATACGTTATTAAAGGTCGATTTAAGACATTTATTTAATTACAACTGATTGGTGAATGGAACATAATAGAAATAGGACAAAAATTGAGTTAATCGAACAAATATTAAGAGAATAGACATGAATTGAGGTTTTTACAGTAATTCTTGAATTACAAGCATTTCAATTTATGTCTAATCCCTTTAAACCTGACGAATTATTTAATCAGGGAAATCTCTGAGTTTTGCAGATATCAAAATTTAATTTTTTGTGCTCCGTTCAGGAACGGTTAAGAAAATTTTACCCTGCGGGTGCCATATACAAATTTAGTTTGTGTATTTTCTCAAATAGACGCTCCAGGGGGGGGGGGGGGGGGTGTAACTTAAATCATCAAATTTTTCACCTTTTTTTTATGAAACTTGGAATTTGAAGTATGCGTCTAGGGGCAAAACTTAAGGAAATACGCTATTGGTTCCATCTTTACGTATCACCCTGTATTTTAGTCCGCTCGGTAGATCTCTTTCTAATCCTGATTATACTGAAACAAAAATGCTAGCTTTCAACAAATATGGGGATATGCAACCCAGTGTAGCCCCAGGGAGAAACTTATTAACATTATTTTCTTTACATAAAGAAAAAAATCGAGCTTTATTTCTTAGAAATCCTTCCATGAAGAAAACGTTCCACATAATAATGTTGAAAATCTCGCTCATGCGTAAAACACTCCGTAAGAATGAAGAGAGGTGAACTATTTTGATTATATATTTTCTTTCAATGCAAAACTTAAACCTGTTTTAAAATATACATAAGTCGTTTTAAAATATGCATAAATCATTTTAAAATATTATTATTATTTTTTAATATTTAGAGGATGGGCAATTTTCTTTTTGAGAATTTGTAGCAATTAGGAAATTTTAGGCAGTTTACAATTCTTTCCATACCAGATTCACAGTCAGAATCATTTTTGGGAAGGAAAAATGTAAGTTTCATGTCTTTCTGTGAAACCCGCATCTTGCTACTGTGTATATTTTTCGAATTGCTTAATTTTAATTCTTTTGTAACTTTCTGACTGTTGGTATTGCACATACATAAATATAGAAAATAAAAAGATGCCAAAATAGCAAAAAATGCCTCAGTGTAAATCCTTGTAACCCTACCCTGGAGTTCCACATCGAGTCAGGTAATCCGATTTTACCAGGACCCGATTACCCGATCCGTAGTTCGGGTCAGGTTGTTGACACTATTTTTTTCATAGCGGGTCGAATTGGGCCCCGGGTCAATTTTAATAGTTTCGGGTTGACCAGATTTTTCAAAAAAGTCTAGTTTTTTTTTTTTTTCGGAAAAACTATATATTTGAACATTAATATGTTCATATTTTAACATAAAAGATGAAATTGATATTGGAGGTAAAATTGTAGATTTTTTTTTTTCAGAAAATAAGGATTAATTTTCTTCCATTTCGGGTACGGGTCGGGGTTCGGAATGACGAAATTTATTTGAAGAGTTCGGGTCGGGTTGACTTTAAATAGAATTTTCGGGGAACTGTACCCATGCAGGATTCTGCTTGCAAGACTTTTTTCCATAACCACGCCTTCAAATCGGAAATCACTTGTCAGTATTCTTAATTGCCTATTTAAAAACGAAACAGGCGTATATTTTATTTTTTGTGACACTAGGCATAATCTTTCGAAAGTAAATATTAAAGTGGATAAAAATTAAATAAAGCATATAAATGTTTCAAACTGCTTTTCGTGTTCTTACATTATACATGAAAAGCCAAGAGAATAAATACTACTGTTCCATTAAAAATAATGTTAATGAGAATATTCCTTTTAAGAAAAGTATTAATGTAATGGATTGATATTTTCATGTGGCGAGAAATATGTGCAATCATCACAAAGATTGAAAAAAGCTCTGCCCACGAGGCTGGAAAGTTTTTCAACAGGTCCAACCCATGGTTACCAACCTCCTGTATTTCTTTCTTCATGAGAAATTAAAAGTTTTAAATCAGAATTTATTTTTAATAAAATGTTTCTTGTTTCTATGAAATACTTATTTGATTTAATTTATTAAATAAAATTTATTATCCAAAATACATTTATTTGATTTGAAATTAATATAGGAATTTATCAGCTGTGCCAAACGGGTAAAACGATACTCAATACAGACGATCAAAAACAGAAACATTTGTGGTAGTCATGGTGACATAAGCACAGTGCCCGATTTAGGCTTAGATCCGCAAGGTCCGGGCATTGGAAACTGAAATTTCAAAAGGTTCCCAAATTGACATTTATAAGAAATATTTTATTAATTATGATATAACGTTTATTTGAAACCTGTGTGGTTTTAATAAGCATTAAAATAATTTATAGCATTTAATAATTCTCTAAACTGTGTAAAAATACTACCAAGTTGCGAATAGTCAGCTTTAAGGCTGTTCTTAACTGCTCTGCTCAACAAGCGCAAAAAGTTTTTACACATTTACAAATTCATTTTTTAACAGAAAAATATAAAATTGGAAAACCTGGCCATGGAAGCGATTTGGAATTGAACTGTTTTTTCCATTTTTTGATCAATCAATTACCTATTGAGTTATAACGAATTTGGATCACGTGACAAACCCGTTTTTCGCCCGCTCTTGAGTGCTTTTTCTTCCTTCGCGCGGAAATTCGGTTCAAAACGCCTACTTTGACACTCTTTTCTGAAAGATCTATTGCGTTTGCAAAAAAATGAAAAAAAAATAGCTCGATGACATAGTTTCTGAACAACAATACCAGCTAGTTTCATGCATTTTCGAACAGAAATAAATTAAAATTTATGTCAGAAAGTTGCCCTTTTGGATTTGAGAACACCCTTAAATGCACACAGTAATGAAACTCAAATAAATTAAATTTGATTTAATAAATTAAATCAAATAAGTATTTCATAGAAACAAGAAACATTTTATTAAAAATAAATTCTGATTCAAAACTTTTAATTTCGCATGAAGAAAGAAATACAGGAGGTTGGTAATCCGTCTGGTAAGTTTATATAAAAAAAAGGGGGGGGGGGGGGTGACAAGGTGTCCTTTGGAACCCAAAATTGTGTAAATCGTGTTCTCTGTAAGCAAGATTATTTAGTGCCCCCTGTGAATAATAACGATTAAGGAGGTTGGTCAGCCAGATCTCAAATTCGCTCACTAATGTTAAACCTAGGAGTGGAATGCATTCTTATTTTTAAAAGATCTCCCCCAGGAAATTAATGTTTTAAACTTTTTTCTGTGCATTCTTCTTAAAGGACGTCTGTTTTTTTTTTTTGTTTTTTTTTAGTTGTCAATATATTTCTATAATATATGCTTCATTTAATATTTTATGCGTTAAATTCGTACGAGCTGCGAGTAAGATTTTAACATTTCAGATAAAATTAAGCATATATTCTAGATATATTTTGACAACTATCAAAAGGAGATATTCTTTAAAATGAGCGCACAGAATTTTATTTTTATTTTATTATTTATTTTATTATTATTTATTTATTTTTGTGAGGGAAATTTGAGATCTGGACACGCTCTTTAGTACTAACCATTATTTTTCGTATTTTCCGCCCCTTAGTTTTTAGCGCTCAATCTCGCCTTCTATGAGAGCTGTCTCTGGTCAAGAATGTGGCAGTATTTATAACGGCCGATTAATCAGCGCGAGAGATATAAGCTGATGGGTCAAGAATGTAAAGGGTCATTCCATGGTAACTTACGTTACATTTACAGACCTGCCAACCTTTGAAAATGAGAAATCGTAGCACACAAAATTTGAATTAATCTGAAGGTTGGTTGGTTGGTTTTTCTTGTTACAAAGCCATCTTTTGACATTTGTAAAAGGAATAAGGTTTCAGTTTCAACTCAATATAGTAATTTTTTTCCTCTGAAAATTATTATACGATTTTTAGAGCTTCTTTTCATTTCGCAGCGTTTTTTTTACATTTGTAAAAGGTGCCAGGTTCCAATTTTTTTAGCCCAGTGCAGTAAATTTTGACGAAATTCGCGATTTTTTCCCGCGATCATTTCAGGATATTCATAATTTTTTCCCCACAATCGTAATTCCCATTTTTCTATCACGATTCTTTGTTGAAATCTGCACTTTTTACCATGAAATGTGACGAAATTCGCGTTTTTTACCACGATCCTTTGACGAAATTAGTGTTTTCTTTCTGCGATCTTTCGGTAAAATTTGCGTTTTCTTACTGATCTTTCGATGAAATTTGCATTTTCTTACTGATCTTTTGACGAAATTCACGTTTTCTTTCTATGATATTTTGACAAAATTCATGTTTTTACCACAATCCTTTGACGAAATTTATTTTCTTCTGCGGCCAATTGATGAAATCGATTTTTTTACATAGTCATTTGTCGAAATTCGCGATAGATAGTTTATCGCAAATCTTGCGATTTTGCACACTATTTCAAACCTTGCCCCTCAAAGACACCCCCCCCCTTCCAGAAATTTTTTAATGACCGAATTTTCGGACTAATGGTCAATTTTTTAAAACTTTCGGAAATGAATACTTTGAAATCTCAGAACAGAATCACTCCTAAAGAATATGCTGTTCGGAATAAAAATCGCAACTAGAAACAAAAAATGCGTTTGTGTTTTTTTGCAAAAAATTGTATTTTAAGACCGATTTTCGTAGCATCGTAGTTTATAGGTCCAAATCGTAGCAACTACGATTTTTTCGTAGCAGCTGGCAGATCTGCATTTAGACCAATGTCAGACGAGCGTCTTTTTTGCTTAAGTATTATCCATTCACAATGCCACGGGCGTCTTTTTTGCTGCTTTTTTGCTTAAGTATCATCCATTCACAATGCTATAGCATTGTGAATGGATAATACTTAAGCAAAAAAAGCCGCCCGTCTGACATTGGTCTTAGGACAATTTAACTGCAGTAATTTTCACAATATAACACCAAAAAATATTCAAATATAATGCTGACATAATTTGTTAATTAAACCTATCCAAAGGTCAATTTGTATGAAAATTACCTAAAAAATGAGAATGAAAATTCTATTTTTTATGGTAACTTCCTTTCCTTTTTCAGTAATGTCAGTTACCATAACAAATATAACTGCCAAAGTTAAAAAAATAACAATAAAATTAGGTAATTTTTATCTAAATTGAGCTTTGAATAGGTTTAATTAACAAATCATGTCAACTTTACATTTTGATTTTTTTTTCGTGTTATATTACTAAAATTACTAAAGTAAATTGCTCTAAATGTAACGTAATTTATCATGGAATGATCCTGAAATCAATTCTTTAATGATCGAATAGTAATCCGAGACATGTTTAAAATGACTAAAACATAGTTGAATCAAGCCGAATTTATTCGCTTTATTTGTATAGTACTTCCTATAAGTGTTTTGATTAGTCGTTAAATTATTTGACTGCAAGAAATTTTTACTACAAGCGAACGATTTCCAACACCGCACATTCTTTCTTTCTTTTTTAATAGTTTTGTCAATTATTTTTTATTCTAACCAGTCATTTTTTATTGTTTGTCCAACGGTATTAAGTCAAAAGTATTCACAATGTCATATTTTTCCATGATCCACTTATTAGCTAAAATAAAATAAATTCCTCAAACATATCTTTTCTTTCAAACATGCTTGTACAAATATTTTTACTTTAAACACATATCTTTCTAGCATGTTTATGTTTCATAAATTATGTTAATAAAAAAAGAAAGAAAAAACATTTGAAAAAAAAAAAAAAAAAAACTTTTATCTTTTTCAAACCTCAAACTTACAGGGCGTTACATAAAGAACACCTCATTTTAAAATTAAATATATCATCACCAATAATAAATATAAACATGATATATATGACTTGATTATAAGGTTGGTCATAAATTTAGTCAGAAAATTTAAAAAAAAAAAAAAATATCCTATGGTTCCAATACGATTGTTTTACATTTGCCCACAAAACTTTAGTTTATAAGCATATTACAATTCTCTTAATTAAATTAACAAGTATAACTTACACTTACTTTAATTAACATGCAGGGAATATAAGATTACTTAAGTTTGGTTACGGTAGGATCTTTCCCCCCCCCCCCCCCCCGGTAAACACGGAAAAAGATAAATTTTATCTGAATGAGTGATGTAACGAGGTGCGATATAACGGGGATAGCTGAATTCACCTTAAATCGAGAAAGAAAAATTGCAGATTGAGTTTAACGCATCCGAAGATAATACAAACTAAAATACCAGATTTCGACTTTTTTAGTTTTTCTTTCTAATTAAATACAGACTATAAAAATAAATTTAAACCGGGTTGAATAATACAAAATGGAGGAGCTTTCATTTTCCACCAAGAAATCTAATAAAATTAATTTTTATATGCTTCTAAAAAAGATCTATAACAGAGTTAACTCTGTCATGCACGTTTCTTTCCGCAGACTTGGTTATTATTATTATTCTTTTCCTAAGGTACGAAGCTAAGAAATCAGCAGTCATAATTAATCATTTATTTTCATTGCCAACAAAGTCGACGCGGTAAAAGAAAAAAAAAGTCACTTTGAAACTATTACCACTATGCCAACTATACTAACCCCACAATATCAACTTTTTACAAACTCACTCTCTCTTTTACTTAATCTCATCAAACATATGCATAAAAAAATTCGCATTTAAATGAAAATAAAAGCTCTGGCGCCGCCGTCACAAGAGACGTGTGTCCTACAGAGTACAGAGACATCGAATTTTCCGAATCGTACTATCCAAAAATCCTTTCCAAAACATCCACCCCCGCATCTTGGTTCTCACCCATCAGTTGGGTCACTATAACAACCGTGTGACAGGGTCAGTTGCACGGAGCGATTGCGGGGGTGGTTGCGCGTTTTACACTCTATCGTACTCTGGCATACCTCCACACGAGGAAAAGTCTTTGGCAGATCGATGTTCAGGTGCTCATGCGCACGTCGTGACGTCACGCTCGAGTATCCGCAATGAATGACGCAAGGTTTCGCGGTAGGCGGCACGCTTGTGTGTAAACGCAGAAGGGGAGAAGGAAAAACAGGTGAGGAGAAAGTCTATGAATGAAAAAGTGTTGGCGCGCACGCGAGTGTGCGACTCCTGCTCTTACACAACTTACACTACTTCAAATAGATACAAATATCCCAAAATAATAAACTGTTTTCTATAAATAAATTTGATAGTGGAAAGGTAGAATAATACTAACGAAAACGAAATTTTTTGAGAACTAATTCCTTAGAAATCACAGGATACTATTTCTGCATATAAGCAGCATTCAAATTTGCTTCAACTGAAGATGTTTATAGAGGCGGTTCTCAAACTTTTCATTTCTAATCTTTGTTTTGCATACGAATTTCATAGTTTTGGATCAAATTCTAAAAATTCAGATAAAACAATTATAAATATTATACAAGATGCCTATTAGAATACTATAATCTCTATATATCGCTATAAAATTATATTAGAAGTTAGAAGTACAATAAATATTAATGTGTTTCTTTGGGGTTTTCATACATAATTTTTTAATTATTTCCTTCCGTAAGTCAGAGTTTGAGAAACAATATGCTATAAATAAACGCCATTAGTTACAAACAAACAATAATCAAACAAGTAATATACACAATATACGATAAACAAACAAGTTAAACACAATAAAGAAACGAGTTAACATAGGTAAAAATATGTAATATTGACAGTTTATATGTCAAAATCGCATTGTAAAATTCTGGATACAAAGAAGACTAATACATCTCCCTTCAAGGTATTTCATTTATAAAAACATTCAAATGCAAAATAAGATTTTCTTTTGTATTTTTAATTTATTATTAAAGTTCACAATGTTTCACAACAAAGCAAAATTTAACAAAATGATTTATGTTTACATTCTTCAAGTTTCCAAGGGAGATATTATTGCTTTTTTATACTACAGTCTAGGTAAAATTTTCAAAACCACACCGGGATTTTACTATTATTTATTTTTACCATTAAAAATTGATTTAACTAACGAACGTTAGTTAAATCAATTTTTTTATTATTGTTATTAATGTCTAAAGGCAATGTTTCCCCCAAAATATATTGCAATATTTAGAAATGGGATAGGAGAACGGAACAGAAAATCCATACTTTTTAAAATTTATTGAAATGTTTAAATTTCATTTAAATCAAATTTCACACTTTAAAATAAAAATAGAAAATCTAAGTTAAAAATATATTGAAAAGTACATTACAAAGAAGACAAGGTTTTTAAATTAACTCTTCCACCACGAGATAAGATAGATGGAATGCAGTGGTTGTTAGTTGAATTTTAATCATTGCATACATAAACAAGTAAGAAAAAAATCATGTGTCAAGCATAGATTATCAAACACTTTCCAACACATTCAGAATAATGTAACAAAACTGCACTGTTTAAAAAATTAAAATATTACGTGTAATTCAACCATATGGAAACGCATAATACATTTCAAAACCCAATTTCCTGTTCCCATCCACAATTGGAAAATTATGCGAATTTTTTCAGCACCCTGTATATGATTTATAGATTTGAATCTATTAGCCACATGCAAGCCAAAATTTAGTTCACTTAAGAGATACATATACTTCAGTTGAAAATTTACCTTCAGCAATTTCCTCTAATAAGGAGAACGGTACGAGAATACTTTTGTGCAGCCCTGTATTTGAGGTATGGAATTTATATATAACGAGTAAGATGCAAAAATTTAATTAAGTTTAACAGCGCATACCGAATTTTAAACCGTGCACTCCAGCAATTATTGCTCAAAGACAGTACTGTATACTGTAACCGATTTCTTTTGTGTATCCCTGTAAATAAAGAAAAAAATGCTATGAATGTCCTGTTCTAACGTGATCGTAGTGAAATTCAGTGATTTATATCAGTTTCAATACATTTGAAATAGCATAATGTCATTAAAATACTCTGCAAACGATTTTTCCCCATATACCGTAATGTAATGGAATACCTTTGAGTACCCCTGTAAATGAACGATTAATCCTACATACTTCATATACAATACAAAACATGCTTTGGTGACTCTAAATAACCTTTATCAATTTCATGAAAATCCGAGTATATTTACGGGCAGTTATTCCCCATATACCATAATGTAATGGAATACTCTTGAGTGCCCTGTAAATGAACGATTAAGCCTACATACTTCATATATAATACCAAGCATGCTTTAGTGACCCTAAATAACCTTTATCAATTTCATGAAAATCCCGAGTATATTTACAAGAGTTAGAGCGTGGACAGACGGACAGACCGTCAGACGGACAGACAAACCGAATGCATAGACACTTTTCAACTTTGTTGGAAAGTATTAAAAAAGAAACTTGCCTGTTTCAGGTGTCTCACCGTTCTCCTTTTTGAATACCAATATTTCCATATAAAAATATTTTCGTGCACTATTTCTATTGCAAATATATAATTTAAACCCGAGCATTGTTGTTTGAAAACAGTTACATTAAAAAAATGAGCCGAAAGCCCTGCTATTCTGCTAATCATATGTGAAACTAATCGAAATAACACTGACTTAATTGTATATATTAAAATTATTATTGGGGGGGGGGGGAGAGGAGGGTGTAAACTGAAATACAGAATACTTTTTCAATGCCAAATCCAATTTTTGCAAGCACTGATCATATGCAAAAAACAGATTGTATAATTTTAAATGTAGTTAATTTATGCAAAGATTTAGAAAAAAAAAAAAAAAACTAACGACAAATTTAAATGCGGAGTGTGTAAAAGCATTAAATGAACGGGACAAGCAAAGAAATATGCCTAGCACATTTCTGATATATCTATATAGATGTGATCCATTCTATACAGTAGAAAAAATAAAAAAAATCGAGACAACCTTAGCATTAGCGTTTGCTAAAGAGAAATAATCATACTTAGTAAATCCCATCATATTGAATTTTCAAGCAAAATATTAAAGAATTAGGGGTCAATAACTTAACATTAAATAATACAGTCTTGTAAACAAAATATTTAATTATTATAGTATTACGCTAACGGTGAAATATTCGACTACCAATTTATACTAAAATTTTTTAAGTTTTATAGATTTTTGTTGTTTTAATACAACTTCTCAATTTTTGTTCCCTGTAGGCGCCTTTCTTCTAAAATTTCTCTTTATCGCTGCCTTCTGCTAGATGAAGGGGCTTAAAGCAATTCACACGTTTTATTATTAGGTACAGATCGAGTATACAGGCATATCTAGACTTATCATTACAGGGCGGGAGTGCTGGGGGGAAAGGGGCGACAGTAAAACTTGCTAAGGCAGAGTCGCAAGGGACCGGCCAAATTTCGTTTTAAACAAGTTCTTGTCCTTGCGGGTACCCCATCCTTTATACAATCAAATCTGGTAAGGTGAAATCGCATAAGACAGGGATAAATTCCGTTTTAGACAAATTTTCGTCTTAACAGGTATAAATTGCATCCCCCCCCCCCTCCTTTATACAATCAAATCTGGTAAGGTGAAATCGCATAAGACAGGGATAAATTCCGTTTTAGACAAATTTTCGTCTTAACAGGTATAAATTGCATCCCCCCCCCCCGGAGCCATGAATATTTCCCTCTCTAAATCAGGATTCAATTAATGACAAGATTCGTTTTCGCAGGTTTTATTGTAATTACAATGTATTGTTTTAGTCGGGATAAAGATTTTTTTTTTCTTTTAAGGCAAATTTCTGTTACACACAGATTTTACTCGATTAAATTTCTTATAAGTTTGTTGGTCTAAAAGCTTGATATTGAGGCAAAATTATTTTTGATTAATTCGCAATTTAAATAGTTAAATAAAAGTAAAATACCTTTTACCAACACACATTTTGATAAGTTTAATTTTGTGATTCTTTAATGAAATAGATTAGATTAACTATTACATTTCATGTTTGTTTTTTTTTTTTTTACGATTCAATATTGACTGAATTAATAAATAAAACATTACTTTGACACATATAAAATGAAAATATCTATGATTTTCTTTTTATACTTCTCATTATATTCTCAAAGTTTCATTTTATAATCTTCATACATCATCAATATTAAATCCAGTCGTCTTGGGTTTTTTTTTTTTTTTCAAAAATGTGTTTTACCATTATCATGCAATATTAGTATATTCCAGTGAATGAATAAAAGTGCTAGGCCATTCAACTTTGTATTTCGTAAGTACGATTTTAGCTATTGCAAAGTTGAGAAGCTTCTTTCCGATGCGTGCTCACTTTTCGAAGCCCGGGCCCGCCCGTCGAGTTCGACGATTTTAAATTTGAGCCCGCCCCAGACCGAAACATTTTCTGTCATCAGAGCCCGAGCCCGATGCCGAAAGTATGCAATAAAAAAAAAAGCATAATATTTAAAAGTTGCTCTAAATATAATATTCATTTTTTAACAACTTCGTACATCAAAATAACTACTAATCTGTAGCCCATAATTGATTTCATGAGATTTACATTCAATCTTATCAAAAGTTTGGTATATGCTTCAAATAAAAGTATGCTTCCTTAAAAGGATTCTCATATTTTTCTCCGACAACAAGACAATCTGATGTGTACATTTAAAAAGTGCGTTTAATAAAGAAATGAATGACATTTGTAGAAATGACTATTTATATGACGAAGAATCGAACTATGTTTTTCTATTTCCTGTAAATTACTTCTTCAAAACAATCTTAGGTAACTTTCGTGTCCTTGAAAATCAGTTTAAATAAAAAATTTGCCTCCGTTATCTGAAAGATCCGTTGCTTTTATGGGAAAAGAGGAAAGACCGTTCGATTGCTTTCTATCGGAATAGCAATACATTCTAATTATATCTATTTACGAATAAAAGTGACTTCATAAATGTGAAGAGCAGAGCCACAGTTTGAGCAGAGTTCACAAAGAAAAATGGATAGAATCACTAACGTTATTTTCATTTACACATTTAAAGAGCGATTATGACTCACACACAACAAAAGACTAAAAATATGCAAACCGTAAGCTAATGCTGATTGACTAAAAATAAAAGAAAATATGATTTCTGATTCCCCTTCATTGTGATCAAAATAGCATTAAAATGACTTAAAATGGAATAAGTAATTTTTAAGGGAAAAAAGTTATTTTTATTTTTTCTACACAAGAATGAATAAAATTCTCAATTCCCGGAAGAATGAGCCCGAGCCCAAAGACTTGTATAAAAATCGATCATTTCGTGTTAGATTTCTAAAAAACAAATAATAAGTAAACGTTCCAATCAAAATATATCCTAATGGCGAGGCATTCCGATTGGCGCCATATCAACTATTCGTCGCCGTCAAAGTCAGACATAAATCTGAAAATATCACAAATTTTCTTTTAAAATAGCATTCTAATATTACAAATAACACTATTTCTTTTTCCCTTCATTTATAAAAATAGCATTAAAATGACTTGACATGAAATACGTAATTTTTAAGGGAAAAAAGTTTATTTTTTCTATACAAGAATGAATAAAATTCTCAATTTCCGGAAGAATGAGCCCGAGCCCAAAGACTTGTATAAAAATCGATCATTTCGTGTTAGATTTCTAAAAAACAAATAATAAATAAACATTCCAATCAAAATATATCCTAATGGCGAGGCATTCCGATTGGCGCCATATCAACTGTTCGTCACCGTCAAAGTCAGATATAAATCTGAAAATATCACAAATTTTCTTTTAAAATAGCATTAAAATGACTTGACATGAAATACGTAATTTTTAAGGGAAAAAAGTTTATTTTTTCTATACAAGAATGAATAAAATTCTCAATTCCCGGAAGAATGAGCCCGAGCCCAAAGACTTGTATAAAAATCTATCATTTCGTGTTAGATTTCTAAAAAACAAATAATAAATAAATATTCCAATCAAAATATATCCTAATGGCGAGGCATTCCGATTGGCGCCATATCAACTGTTCGTCACCGTCAAAGTCAGATATAAATCTGAAAATATCACAAATTTTCTTTTAAAATAGCATTCTAATATTACAAATAACACTATTTCTTTTTCCCTTCATTTATAAAAATAGCATTAAAATGACTTGACATGAAATACGTAATTTTTAAGGGAAAAAAGTTTATTTTTTCTATACAAGAATGAATAAAATTCTCAATTTAAGAAAGAATGAGCCCGAGCCCAAAGACTGGTATAAAAATTGATCATTTCGTGTTAGATTTCTATAAAACAAATAATAAATAAACGTTCCAATTAAAAAACATACTAATGACGACATATCAACAGTTCGTCTCCGTCAAAGTCAGACATAAATCTGAAAATATCACAAATTTCCTTTTAAATTTGCATTCTAATACTACAAATAACACGATTTCTTTTTCCCCTTCATTTATAAAAAATAGCATTAAAATGACTTGATGTGGAATAAGACATTTTTAAGGGAAAAAAAAGTTATTTTATTTTTTCTATACAAGAATGAATAAAATTCTCAATTTAAGAAAGAATGAACCCGAGCCCGAAGACTGGTATGAAAATCGAGACCGAGTTCGTCTCATCTCTAGTAAAGCATATGCAAGATTTTTACTAAATGACGTATAGTTGGAAATATTTCTGCCATATTACTCCACAAAATCATCTTGGTTTTTGCGAGTGATCCAAACTGATTATTTTCTGGCACATTCACTCAGTCAAATTTAATCTTAGATGCATAAACTTGATGGATGATCTTATTAAATATATATGAAAATTGAAAAGTGTTTTCCACTTTTCGATAAATGCAAAGGATGCTTCAAAAAAAAAAAAACCAAAGTTGGAATTTTTAACTGAATTTTCGTACAATACTACAATTATCGGAAAATGAATCACGCTATTCAATTCCAAATACTTTCAACTGTCTGCTAATTTTATGGTTTTACGTTTGAAAATGAGCCCTTGAATGTGTGACAGTTTTCCGCTGTTGAATAGGGATTTTTTTCTTTTCCTCTTTAATTCAAAATTCGCCTTAAGGGCGCTGGTCACTGGCGGAAAATATCGCGTTCAGCTCATATAGTAGACTGTTCCTACCCCCCCCCCCCCCCCTACGAGCTGTCAGAGAGGCGTGTACTTTTAACAGCCGTGAAGTCCAAGAGATATTATCGGCTATCTGTTGACAAAATTTACGAGCCAGTATGAACGGAAAGTTCTCCCATAGCAGCTATTTTTGTTAGTAGGGAAATACTACAATTTCTTTTGCACTTTTTAAAATACACGAGATCACATTGAACAATTTTACTGTTATTATTATTATTATTATTACAGCAACGCAACCGGGAATTCCATCAAGGAATAAGTTTCAATTGAATAATTTCGACTTTTATAAATGCCTAAATTTTAGAAAAGGTTTGACAAAAATTTAAATATGACAATAAAAATTGATTCAATGTAATTCTCCTGTCTAAAATGATTTTGATGTTTCACCTTACTTTATATTATGTTTATTATATGTTCATGTTTACCTTCAAATTTAACCATCCTAAATTTTAAACAAATAATTATTAAATCAACTTGTCTATAACTCGTTTTCATAATTTAATTACGTAATATTCAGTGTTTGGGATTTTTTTCCTTTGTTTATGTAAAGCAACATTAATTTACTACTGAAAAATCAAAGCACAATTGATTATAATTAATTACTGTAATATGTATTTTTTTTAATGTTTGTTTATAGATAAAAATATTATTATAAATCATCAGGTAAAGAAAATATGGACAGAGTGAAGATTTTAGTCTGAGTTACACATTCATTCTTCAATGTGATATATTTAAAAATATTTCACAAATTTATTGAACACTTTAAAATTCGATGTTTCGTTGAGATTTTGGACCTATTTTTATAAACGATAATAGATACAGCCATAGGTATTTCTCACTGGATAAGACAAAGAAGCTGAATTCTCAATGTAGTAACCCCCCCCCCCTCCCCCTAAAAGCGAAAAAAAATAAAAGGTTGTAAGAGAATTTTATCAAAATATCTCCGATTACTGAAGTTATTCAATATTTTGGCACGTATTTAAGTATTTATATAATGAAATTAAACTACAGTGCAAAATGAACATAAATTATACAAAAAATACTCCAAGTAGTGTTTTTTAATACAGCTTTATTTGACAAAAGCATAATATAAGATTTCCAATAACTCAAATTAACGGCCATAAATTCGAATTTTGAAAGTTATTTCATTTAATTTTGATCATCTTTTAATAAAATTAACATTATTAAAGAATATTGAAAATTGCGAATTTCAATACATGTAACGATATCTTCCTTAATTCTCTATTCAATCAAAGGATACAATATTAAATATAGATACAACATACATCAATGTATATACGATTCACAAAGATAAAATATCAAAGTATAATATTAATATGTATAGATATGAGGGAAAAAAATCATTAAATGAATATTAGTATTGAGCATGCTAAGTACCCCCCCCCCCCCTCCTACTCAACCTTGCTCCCACCAAAAATATCTAACAATATTAACTGAAAGGAAAGTAAAAACATGATATGTTTGCTCTGCATAATTAAATTTTTAAATAATATTAGTTTTTTTTAAATTATGTGATTGTAAATTTTAATTAAAGATGTGGAATGCTTCCTCAAAAAATTATTATTTTTATATTTTCCCCAAAAACTTTGTTAACATTGCCTTGAGTTTATAAGAATTTTGTTATATTAAACAAAGAAACTAACTATATTTTCTGTATTTATATAGTTACATCCGAATGTAAATATTACCCGAACTTTCTTTTTTCTTACAGAGTATTTAAATAAAGCACATTTTTCCCCCTTTATGTAGATTAAAACTTAGCACTGAAAATTATTTAAAAAACATTAATTACCCAAAGTATACCATAGTAGTTTTCTCATACATTTGGAAGGTTCACAGCTATATTCCACACATTTTAACAATTTCTTTTCTTTTCTTTTTTTTTTTCTTTTTCTGATCATTTTTTAATAAAATTGACATTATTAACAAATATCCAAAATTGCTAAGCTCAATACATATAATTAATTTTCAGTTAATTCTGGCATTGTCATCTATTTAATTAAAGGATACAATATTCAATATAAATGCAGCAACATATATATGATTCACAAAAACAAAATGCCAGAGTATAATATTAATACATTGTACAAGTGAGACAAAAAAAAATCATTGAATGAAAATGTGTAATGTGTATGCTGAGTTCCCACCCATCCCTCGACTTACTTCCACCAAAAATATCCATAACAATATTAACTGAAAGTGAAAACAAGAAACATAATATGTTTGCGCTGCATATTTAAATTTTCAATTAATATTCATTTTTTAAATTATGTGATTGTAAAATGTGTGTGTGCTTAAAATGCTCAAAAAAGAAACCAAAAAGAAAAAGTTGACTGTGATAGCGTAACACAGCGTATACAGGTTGTTCACTCTCAATGGTGTCCAATGGCTGATTCCTAAACCGTTAGTCACAGACATATATAGTTCCAATTACAAAAATGTTTTAAATGAAGTAAAGAAGTATTTTAAAAGCGATTTCGGTCAATAAAAAAATATTTTTTTTTAAAATATGAAATTTTATTTTTTATACTGTCTCCTGCCCCGGGTCCTATAAGTAATATTTAGTAAAATTTTCCAATATTACACTGACAAGTAAGACAAAAAAAAAAAGAAAAAAAAAGCCATTATTCCACGATTAAAACTGACTGAATATCTGTTTAAAGTTGGAGCATATTTTTTGTTGCGAAAAAGCGATCATTCACAAATTTAGTAGAAATATCGTCAGCTGTATTAAAAAAAAATAGTTGAGAGTAAAATTGCAATATAAATTTGAAATCTATAATCATTCCGACATATTAATGCAAAATATACAATTTGTACTAAACAAATAAGAGGGGAAAAATAAGTGAATTTTTGTTAAATAAGATTATGAACAGCAACAGCTTCATTTCTTTACAAAATTATACATATTATGAAATGCTATTAGGTTGCAAAATTTGAGTTGTGTTATGTTCCTTAGCTTTTGATAATTGACTGTATGTATTTCGTAGCGAAGAAACCGGAATTGACTCTCCCTTTTTTACCACCACGTAAAGATTTTTTACAAATCATAATAGCATAAAAGTTACGAATTTCAAAGTTTCATAACTCGGTCAATTTCAGTGTTAGATGAACATATATTTTTGTTGAGTTTCATGAGTTATTTTGACTTTATTTTTAGTGTAACAGGAAGTTTTTACTAAATATCACTTATAGAACGTATATATATTTCGAAATTTTTTAAGAAATATTTTTATTGACCCAGATCGCTTGCTTCTTTACATCATTTTAAACATTTTTGTAACTGGAACTATATGTTTATGGCTAACGGTTTAGGAATCAGCCATTGGACATCGTTGAGAGTGGAACCATGTATAATTGAATTTGGAATAGCCACTTTTTTTTTTATATTTCTTCGAATTCTTTTTTCTTCTTTTTATATGCTTCCATTGCATCTAAAATGCATTTTGATTCTCTTATTGACATGGTTCTCGTGTAGCGGGGATCTATTAGTTCTGGCAAAAGACAGCTAAAATAAAATTCTTTAAGTTTATTCTCCATTTCTTTTTTCCAAAATTCGTCATCTCTTTCGATTTTTTCTATTTTCATACCCTTCGGGGTCCAAAACACGAAAAGACAATGCATTTTTTTTGTTATATGTAACTGTCCCTGTATCTGAAAAGAATACTGGTGTTTCTTATTTACACATGTGACCGCTGTTCTATCTTTATTAATTTTCCAAAAGGTGAATTTTTGCTTTAGAATAGCCTCATTAGGATATAAATTTTCACACGATGATGGACATTTAATTTCTACGATGCAATCACTGTTTTCGATAATACCATCTGGTGTTGCACCTAAAAAAATGAAGTTCTTCATCGACAAATAATCCGCATTCTAATATTTTGATGTTTTCTGATGTTTCAATGTTTGCTTTTGCATCTCTTTCATGCATTTTATCATACTGCATTCCCCGCGTATTTATATTGGAATATAAAGTCGGTTTTATGATACTTTTGCAGCTTGTATGTGGTAATTTATTGCATACTGCGCCAAAATTTGACGCTGTTAGTAACTTTCGACGCTCTTCCATCCATAATGGACTTTGTGCTTGGCTCCGAGCTTTCATACGTTTGCAGCGATATTATACATTTATTATTCACATATTTTACTGATTTTAATGAAGAAAAGTCAATAAAATACTATTAAACATGAAATAGCTTTATACCAAAAAACATTTTAAGGAAATATTATATAAAAGTGTTTAATAATAGCTTTTTGTTACATAATGCATTTTCCTGCACTTGCCCCCTGTATGGGAAAAGAGTAAGCAGAAATAAGTTCTTATCAACAAAACAAGTTACCAATATTCTTCCCATTTTTTTACGAGTTAAAAAACAAGTATAATTTCGAACCTGGTTACTGAATGTGTAAATACTGTATTTAAGAAATTGATACTCTATACTAACCCTTTCGGGACAGGTGAGCATATATGCATCGTCAAAAGGTTCATGTGGAATCTGTTTTTTGAACCATTAATAAATTATTTTTTTGTCTTTTTTAATTACAGTTTTGTTTGGTATTTTACAAGTAAAGGGAACGATTTTAAAAAAGCGGTGCCATCCAAATAAAATTTGTGCAAGGGATTCCGTCTCGAAAGGGTTAAAAAGGGTCTATTATAATTCAATAGTTTATAGGTCTTTAAATATATATATATTTTTTTGTTTTGATCCTTGAAACTCTTTGATTTATATTTAAAGAAACGAATACTAACCCTAAATGAATATTTTGACATAGTGAAAAACTTTAATTCACCTTTAAAAAAAATATTTTGTGAAAAAAAAAAAAACATAAACGGTTTAAATTAAAATTATTACTCTAAAAATAAGAGTAATGAGAATTAAGATTTTTTTTTTATTGTTAAATGTAATTTGATGTATTTTTCCGTTATAATAACTTAGCTACATAGCTAATATAAATACAATCTAAAATTGAATATAAGAATTTAAAACGTGAACAATTATGAAAAACTATAATAGAACTTATTGGAAAATTATTGAAATGAACTACATAAAGATTTAAAATAATCAATTTAAAAGCATGGAAAGAAATTTTAGTTATAAAATTACGATTCCTGAAAATTAAATGCACTTCTAAGCAGGGCCCGACCTCTGAAGCTATGGGAAGCGCAGCTTCATTTCGGTTCAACCTTTCATCCAAAAAGGGTTTTCTAAATTGAAACTCACAAATGCTATAAATATTTCTCCAAAGAGTTACTTATTTGAGTTCACATATGGCCATAAAAGGTTTAAATTAAAATTAAACACATATAGCTAATAAAACAACTTTTTATGTTCTCTTATATATACTATGAACAGGAAAATTGGACGCAATCAAGAAAAATATGGAAAAATAATTTTGCATAGTATTGACATAAAAATGTTGAATTCAGCATGTATGCTCAATATAAAATATCAATATTTTGAAATACTTCTTTCAATTTTAGCAGTAGTTTAAGTTACTAATATTTTATGTTGTGCATACAAGTCAAATTCAATATGTAAAATAAACATACATCTAAAATAATGGACAAACTGAAGAATTGTAATCCTGTGGTTTAAACTACTGGTGTATTATGTACATGAAAAATTAATGTGTTATGAAAGACATTTTCATAAAACCCTTATAAACACACACACACACACACACAAACACATATATATATATACAATTTTTGAATGGAATTAATTTAATATAACATTTGGGGCCTCCTGTTTTCTCAGTTTCGAGTCATGTTTTCTCAATTTCGAGTCCCTTCAAAATTTTCTGAGGGAAGCAAAACCTAAACGTGGCTAAATTGACTTTGAAAACTTCTCTCACCTATTTCTATCCCCTCTAACTATTCCCCGGACCCAACTTTTATTACTCCGGAGTCCGAGCAAACGCAACGGGGTGTCGCTCCCCATGGAGTGATGGATTATATCGAGGGGGAAGACACTGAAATCATCAGAATAGAGATATATGCGTTTTGTTTTAATTATAGCTCCCTCCCTAATTAATTTCAATGAAATATTTTTATATCAATGGATAAATTGGAAACTGTACATTTTTTCGTGTTTTTTTTAATTTCCAAACGACCTAATAGAACTGCCATAATTTACAATTTAATGAGAGGTAGAAATTATTTTGGTCATGCTCCGAGTATTTCACGTAAAATCAAATATTTAAAATTATTTTTAATATAAAATGAAAACTAGGATGAAAAGTGACAAGTTTTAAGAATTGCATACAGAAAACAAAATTCGAAAATCTTAATTTTTTCATGAGATATCCTTAGAAAAGTGAGAAAAAATATTCCCATAGGTTTACACGGAGAACGGAAAACGGGATTGTAAGTGATCAGCACCCTTAACCGTATAGTGCCTTTGCCGCAAAAGGGTGCCGAGCGTAAGAACCAGTTTTTTCAAAGATTAAAAAAAGAGGCATTAGGTGCTAAGAAAGGTAGAAAAAATATATTTTAATCTCATTGGAGGCCCCTATAAGAGAGGAGCTCCAGTGCATTGCACCAACTGCACCCTCTTTGTGGCCGTCTCTTGTATTGTGCCACATAATATGTAAAAATATACGCGCTCAGTATGCGTTTATGAAAAATGCCCTAATTTAATTTAAAAAAACCTTTTTAGCACAATAATTAAGAATTATTACAAACTTTTGAAATTCTAGACTTCAGGTACATTTTTTTTTTTTTTTTTTGAAAAGAAAAATAATGAGCGCATTAATTAAGGGCAAAATTTTTATGCCTATCGAAAATTCATCATAAAATGATAAACATTTTACACATATTCAAAATAAAAATAAGATAAATGTTTGCAATGAATACTGAAAACCATTAAAATATTTTTATAAATTTTCTTTTTAATTTTGATGATACTCTAAAAGAAACTTCTTTTTTATTTATAAAGGCACCAATATTTAATAAGCATAAAAATCTTCAGTGAAGAAAAATAAATATTTTAAAATCCGTACGATGCAATGTTTACATATTCGAGATGAGTTACCATTAGCAGCAATGGTAAAGCAGAAAAAAGCAAGCGAAACGGGGATAGCGTAGCACAATAACAAAATATTTATAAGATTGCTTTGTGTTTTTCAAGAAATTCGATGGTTCAATCTCATTTCGATAAAAACGCAAGGAAAGAGAAATAATTAAAAGATTCCGACAGTACAGTATAGTACTCAAGAACCCAAGGCATCAATGTGACAGGAAATAAACATTTCTCATAGCTTGGGGCGTATTTACGATAAACCCGAAATGTGCCTTTATTGAAACGAGCATCTCTTACATACTCTTTGTTCCTACTCACTTCCTACTTCCATGGAAACGGGTGAGGAGTTTCACTAAATGTAGGCACATATTACTATGCGTGTCCTCCATTTTTAAATTACAATAACAGCCTTTTAAATGTATTACGATTTTTGAACTGAATGTGATTCAACAAAGCTGCGAATTCCGAACAAAATACAAAAGTGTACTGATTTTAGTTTAATGATTCATTTGATTCTAAGATTGGTTAATTTTATTAACTAGTGATTTTGGCGCATACATGCATGACATTAGCTGACTTTACTATCGGAGTACCTAAAAATCGAAAAGCGTTTTCATTTTCTCATAAATGGGATACATTTGGAATTGCAGTCGATCGCCACCTGTTGATGACTTCTCCGAGATTGTCATGTGCATGTCCCGGAAACTGTTTAAACTGCCAAATTTGAAAGCATTTTCTGAATAGTGTTTAATTATAAAATGTTGCTGATATGTAAGTTTGTGTATGTTCGAGATTCATAATTACTCAATCAGATTTCTAGTGTATTAACCCTTTATCTACTGACGGTACTTATAAGTACCACTCACTTTAAACATTCATCCCATAGTGAATATTACTAATATTCTTATGGTACTTTGCAAAAACACTCTTCTAACTCCACTTTATCCGGATACATGGCAGCAGTAGTTCTAGGTTTGTTATTTTAGCGAGGAAGAAGGCTATCTTTGAAACAGTCGACGTGTTTTGTGCCGACATTTCGTACAGATTGTCACGCTCGTCTTTTTATTTCTGCAAACACAGTAAAGGATATAAGATAAGTGCTGGATTTTTTTTATGTGTTCATCATGATCTTAGAATACAATTTGACTATCTATTTTAGGTGAATGGTGCATATATTTGATTTAACAGTTAAATTACTCGGTGGTACTTAGAAGTACCGTCAGTACACTGAGTGTTGGAGAAAAAACGTCTCGTTTACTTTTCGTCAGTGTAGTTATCCATCGTTTTCATCTGTTTTAAAATGTAGTTACTAAAATGCAGTTTAGAAATAATTTCCCTGGTATTTCTTTTCTGTTTCATTGTTATTTTGTATAGGGAATTGAAAAGTTGTGGCACCGGCTCGTTTTTGCTATGCTAGAAATGGCATATGTAAATTCATATATTGCATATGTGGAGATGCGAGAGAACATGTTGTCCCTTGAATATCGACGTCGCATAACTAAAGGACTGCTAACAAGACCGAAACCTAAAAAAATATAGTTTTTTTTTTTTTAACCCTTTCAGGGGCAAAGCATTTGCAGTTCTAATGTGTTAAAATAAATGATTCTCACCGGAATTTGGCAAAAGATTTATTTGTAAATAAGAAAAGGCCTATATTTCACATACTTATATCGAAAATATTTTTTGGTGCCATTTGAAGGACCTTGCGGATTTTCTGTTACGATATTTTAGTCATAGTGTACTGACGGTACTTTAAAGTACCACTTTAATTTAATTACCTCTAAATAATTAAATTTCTCACGGGTGAGTATTTTTTTATGTTTATCCCTTAATTTTCATTGTAGTAACTGGGGAAAAAATATTACATGAAAAAAATTGCAGTAGATCATAATGCAGCAGATAAAGGGTTAAAATGCAAATAAAGCTTACTTCTATTCAAAACAAGTTACATAACCATAGAACAAAGCTTTACGTCAATATTTTGGAATGTTATTGAAATAACACACAACAGTGCTGTAATGTGTTGAATAACACGCATTTAAATAAATTTTAAAAAAATGGCGGAAAGAGTTTGCAGTTTATACTGAGAAGATACCTCTTTCTATAGGTACAGTCGTGGGAAAAAAAATGTAAACACCCCCTACTAACTCCTCAACAAATTATCGTAGAAGATAGTTACTGGTACCGAACGATTGGAAATAAAGTCTACTTTTAAATTGTGTATTTAAAATTTGTTTAGGGGGCCATCTACATATTAAAACGAACCATAACTTTGTTTTTTCCAATAGCAGTACACAATTCTGACAGCATAAATGAACTCTACACCCTTCAATTAGTCTAAAAAATTTTTTTTATGCAATTCGTATCATAACTTTCCGAGAAATTAATTATTTTAAAACGAGCGTAATTTAAGGGATGTATCCAAATTGAAGTTCTGTACTCGATTGTTAACCGAGAGTAACCCTTCTTGATCAAGGCATCTTAAGCAGTCAATTAAACCTGTTAGATTACAAGATAGCATAAGAAATTTCAAAATATTTAGTCACTTCTATCATAGACGGCCCCTTAAACCATCATTTTGCCGTTTTTTAAGCATAATTTGAAAACTATTTGGAAGAAAAATGTGATAGTTTGGATTTCCATAAAGCAGGACTTAATAAATCTGAATCCATCAAAAAAATTGTAGGTTGCAATTCATAATTTTTTTAATATTAATTTCATACTTCATAATTCATATCATAAAATTATAAAAATTGCAAATTCAACGTATTTATGTTTGGGTATATTAGTATTATTGCTACACAAAAAATTAAAACATTAGGGTCATAATTTCAGAAGTTATAAATAAAAATATGAAAATGTAATTTAACATTAGAAGCACTAAATTTTGAATGTTTATAATTCAAAAACTTATCATTCAAATGACTTGAAATATGGTGTCTAGGCATAGTTTGAACCAAAGATTTGAAATGTCTTGTTAAAAATGGGTATTGCCCTTGAAAAAAAATGAAGCTTGGATTCGTTTTAATATGTAGATGGCCCCCTAAGCAAATTTTATATACGTCATTTAAAAGTAGACTTTATTTCCAATCGTTCAGTACCAGTAACGTTCGTCTACGATAATTTGTTGAGGAGTTAGTAGGGGGTGTTTACTTTTTTTTTCCACAACTGTACATTACCTTAAATCAGACTTTCCAACTTGCAGCAAGAGCAAGTATATTGTTAGTGTTTTTTAAACTAATAAAACTTAATGCAATTTTAATGACCACATACCATGTTTAACCCTTTCAAGGGTGGTGGCTAGAGGGTCTAGCAACCTAATTTTAATTCTATAACTGACAAATGGCACCAAGAATATTTTAATAAAATTTTGCTTTTGTGAAAAATAGCGGGTCTTTATTTTAAAAGAAATTCGTTTGAATATTCTGGTGTCAGTCAATTATTTCATCATTTTACGAACAGAATTCTTCTGCCCCTGAAAGGGTTAATACAACAACAAAAATGTTAATAAGGAACCTGTGTATAATGAAAACCTGGCTTAAACAGAAAATTTCATGGTCCCTACTAAATAACGCACCTCCTATGATGAAAACATGCATAAAATGGATTTTTTTTTCTCCTTTTGATTGTGCTTAAAGAGGTTTTATCGCAGTTTGCAAAAGTTTCGTAAGTAAAATTGACATTCTCTCCAAATTTCAGGGACTGTGAAAGTTCCCCCCCCCCCCCCAAGTTCTCGCATTGTGGTGGAGCTTAGGTCCGGTTCTTCTATATTTTTATTATTTAAATATTAGTGGGATCCCATATTAGTTCATAAATACTATACTAAATATTAGTTGGAGAACACTGGAGCTCTTAAATACCCGCGCACTGAAGCCCACTGGAACAGGGCTGCGTGTTGCATTTTGTTGGTGAATAATAATAATAATAATAAAATGTTGGCGAAGAACATTTTCTGAAAATACTCCCCCTCTGATTATAAATATTTTCCTGTCTTTTCCTTCATTATATTACATTGTATATATGTTCATATAGATATATTTAAACATATTTAAATTTTCTTTTCCTGAAAAAATTGCTTTAACTTTTACAAATATGCTGGCGGAAGAAACAGGAACGCTACCGTTGTTAGTACTGCAGAATATTAGGACTCTGATACTTTTTTTTTTGCTAAGAATCCCCCCCCCCCTCCCTCTCCAACCACACTGGATACGCCATTGAGAATGTTTCATTTTCGCAAATGTCACATTATCTGCGTTTTCGAGATATTAGGGTGTAGATATTTACAAGGAAAATCATCATATATATTAAAACCCAAAAGGTAAAAATTTAAGTAGATCAAAATAGGCACAATTGCGCATGCGTCAACACTTTTTCGAACCTCTTGAATTTAGAGGGAAGTGGAACGAGTTCTTGCTATCGTAGCGGTCTACAGATACTGTTTCAAACTTTGAATATTTGTAGAGGACGCAGGTTTGAACCCAACGCCCGTCAAAATGATTTCTGTAATATTTTTGGCGATAATTCATTTCAATAAGGACATATTTTATTAGGAGGAGCAGTTATATGATTTTCATATTATATTATTATTATCATTTGAATGCTTTATAATTAAATAAAATTTAACACTAAAAAATATTTTGAAAAATAATTTATATTTAAAATATTTAAGCTAAAATATTTTGCATTTAATTATCAATTAAACAAATTGAGTTGATGTACAATTTTTGTTATATTTTCTAACCATTATCAAGAATATACGAGGGTAAGTCAGTAAGTAGGTCACAAACTGATATGAGAGGTCGGAAATCAGTAGTAAATTGTTTCCAAATATGCCAATAGATGGCACCATAATACAACTATAAGATGTTAATTTCGAATTTATGAGACAGCAGTTGTACAAGATGAGCAGGGTCGTTCAAAAGTGTTTCACGCAGAGCGAAGTGGTCATCCAGTTGAGATTGCGACGGAAGAATCAGTACGGAAGGTTGATGAAATGGTTGCTATGCTGTCTATTGTTGATCGCATGTCAGCGCTAACCATTTCCTCAATCTTCCGCACTGATTCTTCTGTTGTAATCTCAACTGGACGACCACTTCGCTCTTCGTCAACAACTTTTGAACGACCCTGCTCATCTTGTACAACTGCTGTCTCATAAATTCGAAATTAACATCTTATAGTTGGATTATGCTACCACCTATTGGCGTATTTGGAAACAATTTACTACTAATTTCCGACCTCTCATATCAGTTTGTGACCTACTTACTGACTTACTCTCGTATATGTGTGTGTGTGTGTGTGTGTGTGTCAGAAAGAAAAGTTTGCCATTCTTTTCCGTAAAAAAATAAAAAATTTAAACTAAAACAAAGAAAAATATTCACATAAGGACTATAAAAGAAATTACCTTGATATTCATGGTTTTATATTTAAAAAATGTATAAAAATGTAAAATAAAATTCAGGTAATAAATAATATATATTATATACATCATTAGCTGCATCAAGTTTCAAATTTAGGCTTTTCAATGAGACTGATAAAAATAAAATTCAAGATAGATTTTAATGGTCGTGTAATTAAAAAAATAATAATTAAAATAAAATAAAAAATAAATATTATTATTATTATTAAAAAAGAGAGAGACCGTAGTAAGTAAAAATAAATGCTCTATCCAATATTTTTAGTAAATTTCTGATTAAAAGCAAGCATAATTGGTTGAAAATTATAAATTTAAAATTCTTTCACTTCATTGAATAGGTTAGACTGACAGCCCCATCTATCTATCGCCTTAAAGAAATAGGAAACACTTAGGCAATATAGAAATTTGTCACGATTTCAATAATTAATTTAAAAGCAACTAATTAAAAATTCAAGAATTTTTCTAATGAAACATTCAAGTTATTTACCGTCAAATCTTCTAGTTTAAATATCTCGTCAACCAGTTAAATATCTAGACAAATATCTAGTTTTTAATTATTTATGAAAATGTTCCACTTGCAGAAATTTGTCCTGTGTAGTGAGTAAATATGTTTGCAGAAATGGGACATTAATGCTTGCGATTACATTCATGGATGCATCTCCTGAGAAGAGGCAGACATCCAAGTAGTTTGCTAGATTTATGATGTTCGCTGAAAAGGGTCGCTTGAGAACAGAAAGTGAAAAAGTTACGTAAGCCATGAAACCAAAAAACAGAGCCTTATTATCGCATGGGCAAATCGGGACTTTGCCCATGCGATTTGGGGGGACCCAAATCCATATATTAATTTATAAACTATTTACTTTTTCTTCCCCAATTCCAACTCTGACAATTTTCAAATACAAAATACAAATTTCATCTTTAAAAGACTCTACTAAACTTTCTGAAAAACAAATTTAATTTTGAATTCACGCTTTCGCAAAGCTAACCTCAACCACTATTAAATAAGAAATAATATCTTGATTTTAATAGATAGTATTAGCAATGAACTTAAATCATATCTAAATGTTAGTGGTTGAAAATAATCAGTTCTAATTGTCATGAGACAAATTTTCTTCCGTATTCAAGGTTTTTTCTTTTGAGTTAAATATTAAAAAAAAACCCAGAATTGCCATCTTTTTAGATTTATTGAAAAAAACACTTTCTACTTGTGAAATAGAATGTATTTGATTTGATATTATGTTCTGTGTGGTACAACTTAAAAAGATGTAAAAGAAAGTACCTTGAATAACTCATATTTACACGTTAGATTATTTGATACTCTTCCATAAGTTGAAGTTATTAAATTCATCTTAAAGTAATATAACAAGTTGCGAAAGTTATATCCTCCTGAGACCTGACATCCATTAAAATGGATGTTTTATAATGTATTTTATTTTGCTCAGGTCTCAGGAGGATATAAAAGAGTTTTGTTCTTTACTAAGGAAAGAAAAAAAAGAGTATTTTTATTAATTAAGGTATTTAATTTAGAATTGACGGAGTTAAGAATTTTCTTCTATTTAAAATCCAAGGTGCGAAAATATTGTTTATGCATTACACAGATGACTGACCATCAGTTATATTTGAATAAATGTTGCAACGATTCGAATGGGGCCCCCGAATTTATCTTTGCTCAGGGCCCCAGTTAGTCATGATCGGGGCCTGAACAAGAACGAAACAACGTGCATAGATTCTAAAACACTTTCCAACAGTAACAGAATATTAAGAAATTTCATTTTTTCACACAGTAAAATGAGATATCTAAATAAGGAAATTAACTAAAATGCACTGCAAAAATTTTCTGTCATAGACCATAATATAACGGTGTGTGTGTGTGTGTGTGTCCCTGTATACGAACTATGCATCAAACACTTCATTTTCAATAGCGAATATTCTATAGCGAACATTCTCTAGTGAACCTCAATAACATAGAAAAATTACATGTCAATCCGAGATATTTATGAGAGTTAGAGCATGGTCAGGTGGTCAGACCGAGAGACAAATCACACATTCATAAACATTCTTTACCTTTGTTGGAAAGTGTTAAAAAAAGCCCTTATACAGTGCGCCTCTAAAGTCTTCACCCTCTTTTAAAGAGTTATATTTGTGAATTTATCTTATAACATTGCTCAAATAAGCAGTAAGCATAAATGGGTGGAAGCAATCTTACATGAGCTTTACATGTCCGGAACTTTATAATTTTTTTGTTGTAAATTTTTTACGTCATTTCTCAGAAAAAATAATTATGTAGTTTTGAAAAAGGAATATCCTCCCAATTTACTTTTTTCCAATTCTAAATTTGTTCTAAATTTTCCTCTTTAGCTCTGACATCAGGCTGTCCGAATGACGATAGGCACAACTTTAAACAGAATATATTTCTACTTTTCATAAGAAACTTTATATATTTTAATCTAATCCACAGTGTTAATAGCTTAATATTTTTTTCTGATTAATTGAAATACTTGTTTTTTAACTTAATACATTTAATTAAACTTTTGTCCATGACGCTCTCGCTCACGAATTATAAAAAAAAATATCAATCTGCGTATTGGTACACTTAAAAATACTATTCTAAATTGTGTAGAAAAATAATAATTTGCTTAGCATGTTACTTTAACCCTTTATTCACGACGCTCTCGCTCAAGAATTACAAAAAAATAAAAATATCATTCTGTGTATTGGTACACTTAAAAATACTATTCTAAATTGTGTAGAAAAATAATAATTTGCTTAGCATGTTACTTTAACCCTTTATTCATGACGCTCTCGCTCACGAATTACAAAAAAATAAAAATATCATTCTGTGTATTGGTACATTTAAAAATACTATTCTAAATTGTGTAGAAAAATAATAGTTTGCTTAGCGTGTACTTTAACCCTTTATTCCTTGGCGATACTTTCCAGTACCATAAAAGAAAACGTGTTATAAAATTCATTTAACACATTTACAGGCAGTAATAGAATTTAGAACATGTTATAGATACTTTCCCATGTTCCAAGCATTAATCGGTCTATAAAGTAAAAATACTTTTCAATGGATAATTTCTTATCCTATTGCTTTCCTGGTGTTGAAATACACGAAGTTTTCATTTATGAATTCTTCATTCTTTCATTTTCTGATTTTTTCATTTCTGAAAAAATCGTGTACTGTCCTATATATCATCAAATATTAAAACAAATTTAAAGCCGCACATGAAAAATGAAAGCTTTAGAGACAGATATCAGTCAAAGTTAGTCGGAAGAAATTTTCAAGCCACTGTTTCTGTGACTTAAGTTAGGAACCTCATGTGGAGCTCAAATGAGCGAGGGAGTTAACCCCTGTTATTACATTTATATTTACTAGAATAAATAGTTTTAAAAGCTTCCACCAGGCAGCACTGTCAGAAATTAATTTATACTGGAAAAATTAGTTTACTGAAAATAAATCTAACACCATTTTGAAATTGTTCATAACATGTTTAAAATATAAAGCAGCATCTTCATAATCTGAAGAGAGAGAGTTTTCTGTTTGTAACTTCTGTTTGAAACTTCTGTTACTCCAATTATAGATTTAAATATTGTTTTAAAGATAAAATTTTGTTTAAATTCTATAACATTTAGTAAATAAAGTTTATATAAGCAATAAACTTAGGTATTTTTATACAATATTTTAAGACACAAAATTTTATATCCTTAAATGTGACCTCTGTTATGTGCAACATCTATTATAAGACCTCGGTTACTTCTTTGTTGCAAAAAAATTTGTGACACAAATTACTTTGACAAAGTTGACAAAAATCTGTCGCTCAAAGCTTTTTCTTTCCTTGCCTTACTTATTGATGTGAACCAAATTTGATATTTACAAACAAAAAGGTCTTATGTTCTTTAAAAGTGCAACACAATGTATACTATCTTTTAAAAAATTATAATATTGCTAAGTTTGTCTTAATTTTTTTGTCAGTAAAAAAAAAAACATATTTTTTTATTACTATTTTCTTGTACTTCCAAAATCAGAGTTTTTAACTAAGGGATCTTATTGTGAAAATCACCTATCAAAGTTTTACTTTTTGAGGCAATATTTGTACCGCAAACTGAGCAAATATTGTCCAGCAACAGAGGTTACTTCTTTTTTTTTTAAACTTCAGATACAACTTTGAAAGATTGTATTTTAATTTTAAAAATTATTTATTTATTTATATATTTTTGCACTGGTGAATTTTGGAGAGATTACACACAAATAAAAAATATATATATATATTGCTCTTATTCAGTAAAACCTGCATCTTAAGAAAACAACGAAAAAATCTTGAACAGCTCATGTAAAATTGGTTTCACCGAAATACGTGGTTTTCAGCTGCTTGTGACACTGTGAGGTGGGCTACAGACAAAGTTTGCGAATATTCTACTATTTATCTATAAACTTAGCTCTCAGCATACGGTCAGGTGTTCTGCACATCCCATGAGGAGACAGTATAACAGTATTTCCGAATAGTAATCTTCACATTATTTAATCGCAGAATTTGTAGAAATTTCTAGAGTTAAATTACGCTAAGATTATTATTCAAAAAATATTGGTACGATAGCCTTCCTTCTAGCTTTACCCTATGTACGCAACTGCGGTTTATCGAAGATCCTGTGACAAACACTTTGGATGAGTTGTAGAAACGGATTAGAGCAGTACTTAATTCAGGTATACTATGTAAGGTATGAGAAGAGTTTGAGTAAAAACACGATGGGTGCCGCGCAACGAAGGAAACCTCGAACGTCTGAGAACATTTCATTCATGTAACTCCAATTGTTTTTTGCATTTTGTAACAAATTTGTGCGTGTTTGTGTTTTAAAATCAATAAACCGCTGTGAAATCGGATGAAGACTTTAGAGATACTGTATATAATATACAAATTCGAAATACTCACCAATGAAAGCGATTGCCTCGGGGAAAAATGTAGCCAAGTTCTGTGACCAATGGTCCTGAATGGGAATTTTCATGTATTTGATGCCTAAGCCTTTGCCTTCAAAAGCATTTGGCAAGTTTGGTGTGACATTGAGCACGTAGCGGATATTATGCCGCTGCAACGCTTCTAAGTCTGCAGAGTTCTCGGCGTTGCCCAGGAACAAATAAGGAAGGATCTCTACAGGAAAAGGAGGATCATTGCTGGGGCTGTCTTCGCTCCCTCCGTCCAAGCCACTGTCGCAACAAGGATCACTCCTATTTCTTTTAGAGTCGCTGCTGGCACTTTCAGATAACGGAGTAATTCGAAGGTTTTCCAAGCTTAAATCGGAATCGGGTTCTTCGTCTGGAGATCCTTTCTCTAATAAATCGGAAGCGACATTGTGGAAAGCGGAGAAGCCACCTATAAAGGGAAAGTAAAATGTAACTAAACATGAAAAATATATTTAAATGACAATTTCTCATGCAAAAATTTGGATTCTTACTTTTCAATGAATTAACGGTTAATATCGCTTTGACAGATTAAATTTTTTTGAAAAAAAAAAAATTCGATTAAACATTATACACACAAAAATAATGTTTTATTAGTTAAATATCGATATCAAAAGTGAAAAAGCAATGTCAGATTTCTGACGCTCTTAAGACGTATGCTTGATGTAAATTACTGCTTAAATTTATTTTCTTTTGTTATTATATTTATCTGTATACTATTATCTACGTACTTGAGTTATGTACGCATTTGTTTATCTACGTGATTAAAATGAGTAAAAGGTATGAAAAGGAATTCCGGAAGAGTGGTTGTTGTCTACTGGAATACTGGTAGTACTATAGGAAGGTATGTAGCGACGGATGGTTGATGAGTGGCGGATGAGTTGATGAACAAAAATAATCTTTTGTGATGACCTGTCACTGGACGAGCGGTGAGCAACAACGCGTGGGGTTGCCCGTAAAAATAGAAGGAAGGCCCCGTAGGTTTCAAGGAAGGATGCAAAGGGAGAGTGAAAGAATCAGTTGAGAGTTGGAAGAGAAGAGTGGTAGCCGTGCTGTGAGCAGTGCGTTTTTTTAGAAGCATTTCGTAGTAGAAACCTACGTGTGTCGAGATTTCGGATAGACCTGTGCGGTGGTAATATTGGATACGCCTTGCTGTGTACGGCACACAGAGACGGGAATAACGTGTATATAACGATATAACTTAGTGCGTAGATAATATTCTAAAGTGAAATTTAACGTAGGACAGGATCTTCTATATCCTTGCCTATAAACGAAAATATTGTGTTTTGCTGTAAATATTTAAGTGTATTGTAAATAAATCTTCAATTTAATATTTATTTGAAGTGCCCTTGTGAACTGAAGTGTCCTAGTGGTTCATTCCCAAACTTACATCGTGTCCGTTATTACGTATCTATACCGGTGCTGGCAGCATATCAATTAAAGAATATACATATATCTTCACTTCACGTATGGTGGATTTAAAGTGGAATAAAATATATCACAAGCAATTTTGAAGCTATAGAAGTAGACCGCGCTCTCGCAAAGCGGCCTCAAAGAAAGTGCAGTTTTCGCCGTATTTCTGACCAAATGTCACTTACTGTATGAGCCACTGAATTTTCCTAGCTGTCGGTACATCGCAAACACACGGTGTACAGAGTAAAACAGTAACAAAAAACAGTAATGAAAACTTTAAACGAGTTTTTCTCAGAAAAGCATTTTAAAAATCGGTGGGCATTCCAGGTCCACCAATTTTTCATCAATCAACGTGCATTTTTTTGAAAATTAATCGTCACATATTTTTCTAGTAAAATATGTATGTTTTTTTTTTCGAAATATTGATATCTTGCTGTTTTGTGAAACTTTAAAGTAACGAAATTTTTGATTGGATATTTTTTCGACGTGTTCCCGCCCATCAGCTGTCCAGCCACCCTTTTTTATCAATAAAAAAAACAAGAACACATGTATAATCAGGGGTTGGTCCAGGCAAAATTTGGGGCCTATTCAGAGCCCTTTAACAAAAATTTATTTAACAAAATAGGCCCCTTTACAAAGATAAATTTAATAAAATGGGCCCCTTCACAAAAATAAATTTAATAAAATGGGCCCCTTCACAAAAATGAACTTAATAAAATAGACCGCTTCACAAAATTTCTTTTAATAAAATGTAACATTAACCTTTGTAACATTATTTTTCATAAAAAGTGTTTTAAAATGTGTAACTTGCAAATAAAACCAGGTCACGAAAAACAAAAACTTTAGCAAGGGGATTTAAAGAAGTTTTTGTTAGTAAATTCTTGGTTCAAATTTGAGTAAATGGATTTCTACTTTCGTTACAAAATGTTATTTTTTATAAAAATGTAATAAAATTCACAAAAATAAGTTTTACTTTTCACAAAATGGGCCCCAAGAATAAAAACTTGCATCGACCCCTGATAATAAATCAATGCAAATGAATTAAACACTTTGCATTTTTTAGCAGAATAAAAAATCATGAAAAAACTTTAATTCCCAAGTGTCAAAGTTGTGTTTATCTCTTAAAAGGAAGTTTAAAAAACTATGAACAAATTAATACTAAAAATGCAGAGAATATACTTTGAAGCACACAAGTGAAGCTTTTCACCACCTTTCGTTTCATGCAATCATTTTAAATCAGACCTTTCGGGGTAAATTTTTATTACGCCTGATATCATAAAACGAATTTCTCCGCAAATACCGCAGTAAAAAAAACGTACTTTATGACCGGTGTGCAAGATGCTACAGAATAGAAAGCATTTACAGAAAATGAGTCCATCCATAAAATGCGAAGTTTCGGTATAAATATATAGTAGAAGAAAAAGGCGAAATAAAAATCCACATTTGAGAAATTACATGCATCAAATAAATGTAGCGAATGTTCCATTGCACCATCTCAATTTCAAAGCAAGTTTTCTTGTTTTGTTTATTATACTTTGACCGAAAAATTTTTAGAGAGTGATTTCAGCAAAAGCATATTCTGAATGTTTATAAAAAGATACTAGAAAACATGTTCTATCATTTAGGTGATTTTTTAAATACATAAAAACAGTTAACTTAAAGAACTAGTTTCTCATTAACAAATTTTGACGGTTTACATGATATTCATAAATTTTCATTGGTACGTCAAGGGTTTGCTCATTCATAATCTCAAAAAAAGAGAAAATAAAATTAAAAAAAATATCTTTACATTTTAAATATCCCTTGAAACTGTTCCTTAAAAATTTTCAAAGCGATTCAATAAAAATCGACGGTATTATCTTATATCTTGAGAACTACAATATTTTAAACACATTTCTAACCCCTAACTCTGGGTCTGACCTTCGCTTAGGCCGCAAAGACTGGGCCTTGGTTGCTATAACATCAGTGGCCCTGAATAAAACTTTTGCGGTTATGTTTGTAGATTATTTGAAAATATATATAAATCAATAGATAGAATACGTAAGGTAGCCGTGTACAAGGGTCCCCAGTAGCAATTGTGAATTATGCCACTAATTCTCAAAGTCAGGCTTTGCTTTTTTTTTTTTTTTTTTTCATGTTTATAATCTTCATTATTATAGAAGTGCCGCAGGCTGCGATATTTATTTTTTTAATGATCTGTATTTCTTGTATGTAAATATTTCAGTTATCATTAGTATTGTTAATCCATATTCCATGTATTAAAGTGTTAAAAATCTCAAAAATGCTATTACAGTAAAATCTTCAAAGACGGAATTACATAGAAAAGAAAAAGAAATGCGTTATAGACAAGTTCCCTTCTTAGCAAGTGTAAATGTATTATATATTCTCTTCTTACGTATTAGTATATTAATTTTGCATGGATCAACACATTTTTCGGTTTAAAACAGAGTTCCATCATAGACAGGTTCCTTTTCACACGTTTTACTATATTTTAATAAGCGTAGAAATCTACTATTCTTTAAAAGAATACATTTTAATGTTTAAGTGTAGAATAATGGGGATTTAAAAATATATGCATTTTTCGCAAAAAGTTTTGGGCCAGGCCTAATTTAACTGACCTTTGAATGAACCACGCCACGCTGAGACAATGATTTTCATGCGGGCTGGGTCAGGACTGAAAATTTTGGACCGTGAAGACTAGGAAGGAAACCAGTCCCGGCTCTGTACAGAAAAAAAAAATACTTCCGGTTCGGCCCGAGCCTTCAGAAAAAAGTATGGCCCAGGCCGGGCCAGAAAATAGTGGATACCAGGCCCGGCCCGAGTGCCGTGAATGAAAATCGGGCCACGGGCCGACCCGTGCAGATCTTTACCGCCAAGTTGTTTTTAAAGTTATGGTCAAAAAAATTACCAGCATTGCAATCTGGTTTGCACCAATAACAAGTGAAGCCAACACAGTAAGAGTTTCAAACTTTAAACCTTCCTAATTCCTAAACTACTTGGAAGAATGACTTACCGAAACAGCTAAATATGATATCAAAGTTAAGTGTTCGCTTTGAAAATTTCGGTATTTGCTACAATTTCAGTATAAAGACAAATCTCTAAAAATATATTTTTTAAAACACAAATTGAAAAAACATTTCCACTCGAAAGGCTATTTTCGTTTGTTTCTGGGTCAATTTGTTGATTAAAATATATGAGATGGTCTTTTTTTTTCCACTGAAGTTACTATTATTATTTATTGCCTTTGAGGTGGGAGAGGGTGTAGCCTTAAAAATCGTGCTTTTCTCAGCGCTATGACTGAGATGATATTTATACTTACTTATATATACATATATTTCCTATTAAAATTAATTGCACATAGGTTACATATTTTATTTTATTATTTGCATATGGGCATCTGCCTTATGACGACACATATTTGCACGGGATTAGTGCGTATTTAAGCCGCTAATTGAATATCGGAAAACATTTCAGAGCTTCTAATACAGTTATGTTTAAATGTAAAATATCATTTAATACTATATCGAGGACTCTTTACACTTTTGTAATTGCCTTTCTTTCGGTATCTCTCATAGTTGTAGAGATAGAATCAATAAGTTCCAAATTTCGCCAATGGGGGGGGGGGGGGGAGCGGGAGGGTGCTGAGATCACTCATACAGGGTGGCCACGTAAGGAATCCCTGATTTTAAAATGTAAAATCTCCAAAACAAAGGTAGACAGAAGGAGGCAACAAACGGTATTTTTATTGTGAAAGCTGTACGAATTTCATACAGCAAACGCAGAAGGAAATTTGCCATTATATCCTGCAATGTCTCAACGGAAATGGATTCAGTAGCCACACAGATCAATGATTCAAACTCTTATAAAGCGTGGTTGGATGGTTTCGGTAGACAGTGTCTTTAAATGTGCCATACAAAAAGTAGTCACAAGAAGATAGTCATTAAGATAGTCACTTAAATTTTAAAGAGGAAGCTCGTCCTTCACGTGCCTTTTGGATAACTAGGCCCTGTTTATAGGCACGTATTTATTGCGATTACCGCGCCATCTGTTAACAGCGTTTGCAACTGTTTTTAAAACTTGTGTATGAAATTCTTACAGCTTTCAGAATAAAAATACTGTTTGTTGCATTCTTCTGACGATCTTTGTTTTCGAAATTTTACATTTTAAAATCAGGGACTCCTTTCGTGGACACCCTGTATGATAACAGCATAGTCAGTTTAATAAACCACAGAACAAAAATTATATGTTAATGCATGCAAATACGATTGTATCATTTGTTAGACAGTGACTGTAAGCATTAGACTTATTTCTTATAACAAAAACAAAAGGAAATTTATCTATGTAGGGGTAACTTGGGATACTTGACCCAAGGCCTTTTTCTCAGAATTGGGAAAGTTTTGTAAGCTGGAAGTGGCAACCCTTTCTTTATTTCAGTTAGCTGACCACATGTTGAAAATAATAACTGAATCATTCCGTAAGTTTTTAAACTATCCGGCAAAATACATTTTCATGCTCCAAAAGTAAATTTTTTGTTCTGTAAACTCTGATGTTATAATTTTTTCTGTTTAAAGGTAAGACTTTTTTAATTGGTCATTTGTTTTGTACATGCTTTTAGCGACAGCAAGATATATAATAACATTAATCTTCTCATTAGCAAATGGCTGCATTTTAGGGGTATGTAGTAAATATGCAACTAGGGATACTTGACCCAAGTTACCTAGGGATACTTGACCCAAGATTGAAATTAGTACTATTCAAATACATTTAGCATGTTTTATTTATGAATTAAAAATATTATAATATTAAAAATTATAAACATATAAATATAAGTATTATCAGTAAATAATATAAATATTATAAGGTATGATCCATGTCAATTCAGGCAGCCAAAGAAAAAAATCTTACCTTCATAGTCTCAGAAGTTTTTGAATTGAACATATGTTAAAATTCAATAAAAAATAAGATACTTGAATATTTTGGTTTTGCCCCAAAAAAATCCTGGCCCGAGATACAGGCCGCCAAAGATGGCATCCCGGGCACCATTTCCAATTCGCCATTTCCGATAACAATTTTAAAGTGCTCTATTTCTAGAACGGTGCAAGATATTTTGTTGCGGTTTTTTTTATTTTAAAGATAATATTCTTCTGTTTAAAATGATATACCCAATTTTGAAAAATCTATTCAACTTTTCTTGTGGCAACCTTTTGAAAAAAAAATTTTTTTTCAAAAAAAAATTTTTTTTTAAATGCCAATCCTAAAAATTTTGATTTTTTTTGCTGTTGATCAATACCATTGGGAACTATCTTCACTGTAAAGGAGAACTTCCACTTTTGAGTTTAACAAATTTTAGAAACATTTAAAAAATTCAGAGAATTTTACAGGAACTGTATATGTACAGTTCCAGTAAAAGTCACTGAATTTTTGCTTATTTGTATCATATTTGTAAGGATAAGCCTACTATGTATCCTAAACAAGTTAGAAATTGCAATATCAAATGTGGCAAATGAGGTGCGTGCATAGTATTAACTAGTTTTATAAATATTCAGATCTTGGTGCAATAAGTGTTACACTCTTGGGCAAAAAGGCATGAATACAAAATTTACTATAATACCATATATTAAATTCAGTAATACGGAAGTAATATGAATCCATCTTACAAGGACTTAATCGCCATGGCAACCTAGAATCATTGCCTATCATGGTATATCATTGAATCAATTATGTATTATAGGATTTTTAAATAGAATGAAGAAAACTTTTATTAATGTCTTTTATGTTTTAATTTGATTTTCATAGCATTTGAAGTGATACATACTTTATTGCAGAGGTTTACAAAAAATTACTTCCTGTGTCATAGAAAGTGCATAGTGTTTACAGGGACACACAAAAAATTTCAGATACTTTACCTTATTGGAAATACTGCACATTAGCGAAGATTGCTAGAGGTGCATTTTTAGTTGCGATATGAGTTTTTAAGTTTAATTAAATATTTCCATATTACGTTGTGTGTATAAAGGCTGTAGATCATATACAGGGCTACACAAAAGAAATCTTAAGGGTATTGCTGGAAGTGCATTGTTAGTTGTGTTTGAGTTTTTAAGTTTAACTAAATTTTTCCATATTACATTGTGTGCATAAATGCTGTAGATCATATACAGGGCTACACAAAAGAAATCTTAAGGGTTTACTGAGTATGAATGAAAGTAGCTTAAGGGTGATTTTTAAATGAGTTATGCATTTTTACACTGAACTACATTTAGTATACTAAGATATGTTTGGAGAATATAGATAAAATGTTTACAGGTCCATGCAAAGAATTAGATACATGGATACACGTCTATGGATGATAATCTCTGGAAGTGTGATTTCACTGGTTTTAAGGATGTTTTAATGTTAATTAAATATTAGCTAAATAGTGGCATGTATAAAAAGACAGTAGGTAAAATACAGGGTTGTATGAAAGTATTCAAGTATGCTTCCGTCTATTGACATAAATTTCTAAAAGTCAAATTCCGACCTATTTATGTGTTTTTAACAATTTCCAACATAGTTGAAAGTCTTTATGGATTCGATTTGTCTGCCCATCTGTCTGAACTCTAACTTGTATTAATATAATTTGTATTGCTGTGTAATTGATATATGTTATTGAGATTGTTTTACTATGTTCGGTATTGAAAATAAAGTATGTATCACTTCAAATGCTATGAAAAGCAAATTAAAACATAAAAGAAATTAATAAAAGTTTTCTTCATTCTATTTAAAAATCCTATAATACATAATTGATTCAATGATATATCCTGATAGGCAATGATTCTAGGTTGCCATGGCGATTAAGTCCTTTTAAGATGAATTCATATTACTTCCGTATTACTGAATTTAATATGTAGAATCATAATAAATTTTGTATTCATGCCCTTTTTGCCCAAGAGTGTAACTTATTGCACCAAGATCTGAATATTTATAAAACTAATTATAGTACGCACGCACCTCATTTGCCACATTTGATATTGCAATTTCTAACTTGTTTAGGATATATAGTAGGCTTATCCTTACAAATATGATACAAATAAGCAAAAATTCAGTGACTTTTACTGGAACTGTATATATACAGTTCCTGTAAAATTCTCTGAATTTTTTAAATGTTTCTAAAATTTGTTAAACTCAAAAGTGGAAGTTCTCCTTTACAGTGAAGATAGTCCCCAATGGTATTGATCAACAGCAAAAAAATCAAAATTTTTAGGATTGGCATTTTCGAAAAAAAAATATTTTTTTGAAAAAAAATTTTTTTTTTTCAAAAGGTTGCCACAAGAAAAGTTGAATACATTTTTTCAAAATTGGGTATATCATTTTAAACAGAAGAATATTATCTTTAAAATAAAATAAACCGCAACAAAATATCTTGCACCGTTCTAGAGATAAAGCACTTTAAAATTTTTATCGAAAATCACAAATGAGAAAGGATGCCGGGGATGTCATCTTTGGCGGCCTGTATCTCGGGCCAGGAATTTTTTTGGGCAAAATGAAAATAAACAAGTATCTTACTTTTTCTTAAATTTTAACATATGTTCAATTCAAAAACTTCTGAGACTATGAAGGTAAGCCCCCTGCTTTGAGTTGATATGGATTCAGCCATAAGTAAATGACTGAGTTCTTGTCAAATATTGCGGGAAACGGATTATAAGAAGATTTGATGGAAAGGTTCTTGAAATCAATTCTGACAGGCTTGCTATTCAGTTTGCAAGAAGAATGGAAGGTACTTGATTTAAATGGCTTGAAATGAATGATATATCATAAGTTGATCCAGACCAAATAGAAGCTACTCTTCATCCACCTGAGTTTTCGACATAAATGATAGAATTACATGTTTTGTGTTTAAATATGACTTTACATTTGGAGTTGAATAAATTGTTATTTTCTTATTCTGGAACTTGTTTAGCCACAGAATGCACTTTCAGACTGCTATTATTTTCAACTTTCTGCAATAAAAATTAAAATTGGGTACATTAATGTTAGGCCTATGTACTAAAAATTAAAATTATTAATTTTATTTGACAAAAGTAAAAAAAAATTATTAACCTTAATATTAATTTTGCTCTTATGTAAAAGTGTTTTGTTTATTATTTTTAAGGGGTCAGGTAACATTTGAAGCGTCCAAAGATGGAATCTTTTTTAATAGCTTATAATTAAATATGATTCTTTGGGAACATTTAAAAGCAAACCCCATACAAAAAATCGCATTAGAAGAGAAGTTATGTCTAAAACACTTTGAGCTTTTTCTACATGATCAACGGGTTTTTCAATCTTTAAAGTCAATTTTCACAAAACAGCGATTTTGATGATTGCGCGCACGATTTCTGAAAAACGGTTGCATAAAATTTCACGAAATTTTTGATGGATGTATTAAACGTACAGAAGCACAAAATGACCTATTATTATGTTTCTCAATTTAGAAGTTTAGAATTCACGACTACTTTTGTATAAAGAAAATCTCGATATTTCGAATTACTCTAAAAAAAATTTTTTTTCTCGGGATCTACAAGTTTTATTTTTTTCATTGTAGGTCATTTTGAAAACACTTTATATCTGTACTCATTAAAAAAAATTTTGGCTTGTTTCAACCATTAAAATGGGAAAATTCATGCGCGCAATGCATGCAAGAATAATTCTTTCGTAAAAATTGTATTATCTTTAAAAATAAATTTAAAAAATATATATATGTGTATACCTTTTCTAACAACTTTGATTGATAAAATAAATCGTTGCTAACACGTGTTTTCAATTTTATAATTAAAAGTTAATTAGTTAAAGAATGACTGCAATTCTTACAGAGGTCACTTTTCCATGTACTTTATTGGTTCAAAGGTTACCTCACCCCTTAATCATACTCTCAAATCTCTGACTTGGGTCAAGTATCCCTAATGGGTGGGTCAAGTATCCCTATACATTGGGATACTTGACCCAAATTGAAAGTTTTGAATATTCATATTTTTCTACCTTTTATAATTAATATTTCGGAATAATAATAATAGATATTGTGTAATACTTCATTAAGTATATATAGACTGCATTTACACATCCATCAGTAACGTAAAAAAATAATTATCAATCCAAAACTAACAAATGGGTCAAGTATCCCAAGTTTCCCCTAATGATTATTAAATGAATTATTTTTGCGTGCCACAAGGTTCTTCACCCCCAAACTAGGCATTTAAAAAAATTAATAAACATTTTAAATTAAAAAAATTAAATTCACACTTTTTATTGATCTCCCCCCCCCCCCCCCCCCACCCCTGTTGAGTAGTTCTTCGCATTTTATTTGCCCAATTCACACAAATTCATAAAAATCTAACATTAGGTACAAGAGATATAAGAATATTTATATTCAGATTTATAAATATTTTGAAAGTATTTCTACGATTTTATTCTGTTTTAATATTGGCGTACGTAAGTACAACTGGAACTATTTCAATATCAAAGAGAGAAGGTAAGATTTATGGATTGAACATGAGGTAGTTTCAAGATTAATTAACTTATTTCAGCAGCACACGAAAGAATGAATAATCGTTTCAAAGCAAGAGTCGACTGAAAAAATAAAATACATGATAAATAACCAGAATTTCTTAACCCTTTCGTGTATGGCGTTCTACTAATAATTAAATATCTTTCAGGGGTCGATAGAGGGGGTTTTTTCTCTTGGGGCCCATTTTGTGAAAAGTTATTTTTGTGAAATTTATTATGTTCTTGTGAAAAATAACGTTTTGTCACGAAAAATGAAATACAGTTTCTCAAATTCAAACCAAATGTTTGTTAATAATAAGTTCTTTAAATCCTTCTGCTAAAGTTTTCCTTTGTGATGAGTTTATTTTGTTTAAATATTAAATACTTTAATAGAAATAATCAATGAAAAGTATCTTTTTATCGAATGGAACTTTGTGAAGGGGCCAGTTTTATTGAAAAGAACTTTGTAAAGGGGTCTGTTTTATTGAAAGGAATTTTGTGAAGCGGCCTGTTTCATTGAAAGGAATTTTGTGAAGCGGCCTGTTTCATTGAAAGGAATTTTGTGAAGGAGCCTGCTTTATTGAAAGGAATTTTGTGAAGGGGCCTGTTTTATTGAAAAGAACTTTGTAAAGTGGCCTGTATTATTTAAAAGAACTTTGTAAAGGGGTCTGTTTTATTGAAAAAAAACTTTGTAAAGGGGTCTGTTTTATTGAAAGGAATTTTGTGAAGGTGCCTGTTTTATTGAAAGGAATTTTGTGAAGGTGTCTGTTTTATTGAAAGGAACTTTGTGAAGGGGCCTATTTTATTGAAAAGAACTTTGTAAAGATGCCTGTTTTATTGATTGAAAAGAACTTTGTAAAGGGGTCTGTTTTATTGAAAAGAACTTTGTAAAGGGGTCTGTTTTATTGAAAGGAATTTTGTGAAGGTGCCTGTTTTATTGAAAGGAATTTTGTGAAGGTGCCTGTTTTATTGAAAAGAACTTTGTAAAGGGGTCTGTTTTATTGAAAGGAATTTTGTGAAGGTGCCTGTTTTATTGAAAGGAATTTTGTGAAGGTGCCTGTTTTATTGAAAAGAACTTTGTAAAGGGGCCTGTTTTATTGAAAAGAACTTTGTAAAGGGGCCTGTTTTATTGATTGAAAAGAACTTTGTAAAGGGGTCTGTTTTATTGAAAAAAACTTTGTAAAGGGGTCTGTTTTATTGAAAGGAATTTTGTGAAGGTACCTGTTTTATTGAAAGGAATTTTGTGAAGGTGCCTGTTTTATTGAAAGGAATTTTGTGAAGGTGCCTGTTTCATTGAAAGGAACTTTGTGAAGGGCCCTGTTTCATTGAAAGGAACTTTGTGATGTGGACTGTTTCATTGAAAGGAATTTTGTGATGGGGCCTGTTTTATTGAAAGGAATTTTGTGAAGGGGCCTGTTTTATTGAAAGAAATTTTGTGAAGGGGCCTGTTTTATTGAAAGGAATTTTGTGAAGCGGCCTGTTTTATTGAAAAGAATTTTGTGAAGGGGCCTGTTTTATGGAAAGAAATTTTGTGAAGGGGTCTGTTTTATTACATGGATTTTTGTGAAGGGGCCCTACAATAGGCTCCAAATTTTGCCTAGATCGACTCCTGTCTTTACATTTACTATTATTCTGTTTTTACAATCATTTGATATTTTTTTTCAAGTAGTAATGATAATATATGTCTGCATTTATTATTATCACTTTATGTTTTAGCATTCAGTAATAAAATAAAAAGTTTGATACGCTGTTGCTGAGACTTCTTTCAAAAAATTTGTTTTATACATTAAATTTAACAAGAACCAAAAAGCATGCATCAAGCATAGATTATAAAACACTTTCCAAAATTTCCAGAATACTTTAACATAACTTCGCCGTTTAATAAGGCGAAAGGTTGTTTCTAGAAGTAAATCATTTGAAAACCCAATTTCATAAAATCCCACCAATAGTCAGAAAAATATCAGATTTTTTTTTGTGAAGCCCCTGTATATGATCTATAGATTTGCATATATATATATATATATATATATATATATATACTACATAGTACACTAAAATTTAGTTCAGTTAGGAAATGCATAGTACAGTTGAAAATTCCTCTTTAGCAATTTCTGTTAATGAACGGAATTGTACTCGAGATCTTTTGTTCTGCCCTGTATATGACTTTTTACAGAATTTATACATACCTAGTAATAGGCAAAAAATTAGTTAAATTTTACAAGCGTACCACAACTGAAAACGCACTTCCAGCAATTACTATTGTTAAAAGACAGCACTATAACCGAATTCTTTCGTCTGCTTCTTTAAATGAACGATAAATATACTATGCACACCATAATTTATAGTAAGCCTCTTGTAGTGCACCTCAGTGATTCATATCAATTTAGATATATTTGAAATAGTGTAACATCAAACAAATTCACCGCAAACGATTTAGTACCCGTATACCGTAATGTAACGAAATTCTTTTGAGTCTTGGGTGTCCTTGTAAATGAACAATAAATGCTACACACTTCATTTTCAATGCCGAACATTTCATAGTAAATTTCAATAATATTATCAATTGCACGGCAATCCGAGTATATTTATGCGAGTTAGAGCAAGGCAGACAGACAAACCGAATTCATAAACAGTTTTCAACTATGTTGGGATGTATTAAAAAGGGGTTTCTTGTACGAAAAAACAATTTATGATTAACCAAGAAAAAATACTGCAAAATTCTTATGTCTATTTAATCTTGTTGTAATAGTAATACTATACAGTAAAGCAACGATTATACATCTTTCAGGGGACCGTTCTAAAACGACGTTTAACTGAGAAATACGTACAATCGAAAATGTACTCGCCTAAGGTGTAAAATCTTTAATTGTAGAAATATAATGCTGCAATCATACAAATTTAATTTTGCTATTATTTTCGGTTGTTTAAAATGCACTGTATATTGGAAAAAAAATTAAACAGTCATTTCTAAAATTTAAAATAAAAGTGAAAATTATCAAACCTTATATCAGTTCCACACCTTCAATTACACATTACATTCCATTATTAAACGTACAAAGAGATTTTAATTTAACCCTTTATCTACTGACGGTACTTATAAGTACCATTAAAATAACTTGTTATAAAATTCATTTAATACATCGATTAGTAGTAATACATTTTAGAATGAATTATAGATGTGTTACTTTATCTTGTTCCAAAAGCATTATTGGTTATACAAAACAAAAATTTTTTTTAAAGGATGATTTCTTTTCCCTTTGCACCTTTTCAGCTTTCTTGGCACTGGGGGAGGGGGGAGGGATTTTTCAATTCTGGAATATTTCAATATTTCTATTGTCAGAACATCATATTTTTATATTTTCTAATTCTACAAAATATTAAGAAAAATATTTCAAATAAAAGATTTGAGTGGAGTTATAAATATTGCACAAAATCCCTATAAATTCAAATTTAATTAATCCTTCTATATCCTTCAATCCTTCTAAAATTTATTAAATGATTATGTAAATCTTTTAATGTAGTTTAAAAAATTCACGAAAAATGCTTTAGAAGATAATATTTTATGAATTCATAATTCCGTGTTCCTGGAAAGTTTTCTCACTAAGTATTATGAGAAACAAAAAAGGTTCTAAGTGTGTCAATACAGTCCAACGCATTTTTGAAAGAAAATTGGATAATTTCTTCACTTTCTTCTTTTTATTTTTTGCTAATCACTACTTAAATGAACATCCGGCAATATTTTTTCTATCAGTTCATCAATTGTGCATAATTTCTAATGTCATAACACCGGCATCATATTCGGGAAAATTTGCGAGATAATCTGTTACGGCATGAAAGAAACGACGTATATCCGAAGTTATGCGTCGCATAAAGGAACCATTACAACATTAAAATACATAGGGATGAATCGGGACCGCAGTGAAACGACCTATAAATGTGAAAGACATATAATTGAGGAACTTATAAACGGTGCTTTACTGTATAACATTTCCTAAATCTCTTAAAAAATTATTCCACAACCTAATGTCGTATTCATAATATGAAAATAACTATTTAGATTTCAGTGAATTCTAATTTTTGTTATCTGGATAGGTACTTTATTTTTATTTATTTTTTTATTTTTTTTTTTTTTCAAAACAATTTTTCCGCAAAATGAAAGGAAAACTAATCGGACCCGGATTAACGATGGCCGTGTAAGATAAATATTTCTGAAGAAGAAAGTAATATTATCTCAACACCTAAAAGTATTCAGCAATTTTTTTTAAACCAAATTTTCTCAAAAAATTATATAAATTAAAATTTGACAGTCATGTAGACAGATGTGTTAATTTTGAAAGAAGAATAAGTAATAAGAATTATATATTTTATACATTTTATAATATACTATATATTATATGAACCTAAAAGTTCCGTACAAATTTTTGTGTGAGTAAACAACCTTTCTTAGGCTAAGAATCAAAAAGAGAATTCTCTTCCATAAGTATTGTAAATTAAAAAAAGAGTAATTACCATTCGCATGCAATGCACGTTTTACTGGAGTCGATCCGTTTTCATGGAGAATCTCCTTCATCCTAAACCGCAAATGACGTGGAGATTGCGTGCAGTATTTGGCGGGGGGTAGGGGGCTAGCAATAAAATCATACAGTCCCTTGGATGACCTTGACCAGCAGATAGACACGCGAACAAAAGAGCAGCACAAAAAGAATATCGGGAACCTCCAACACCTACGCATGCGCGAGCCAGGTGTTGCCTCCTATGAACTTTTAGTTTCTTCGGCTTCAGGGGTACCCCACCCACGGTAACTGGTTTTGGGCAACTGGTTCTCGGTCCGGGTTCTTCATCAGTCCAGGTTGAAGGTCACTAGCACTTTCATTAGCATTAGCATCGGATACGGAGCCCAACTCTAGGATAATCTTTAGTACAGCGGTTCCCAATCTTTATCGTCTTGCGACCTATCTTAAAGTTTGAAAAAAAATTCGTGACCTGTCTAAAATTTAATTACAAAGAGCCTTTTGATTAATCCTGTGGAAAGGGTGAAAGTTTCTCACAAACCGCACACAGGAGAACATAAATAGATAATATTAATGTCAAAGTATAATAATCATAAAACAAAAGCATATTTTACTACATAAGGAAAAATAAACTTATCCATAAATGTATTTAAAAATACAGCTTAAAAGTCGATGCAATTTATAACATTGTTTCACTGCACCGACAGAGTCAGTATCAGGGCTGAACTTTTTTTTAAAATTTTAACCTCAAACCGCTGTCTAAACAAAGTTCAATCACAAAATTATTTATCTATATTCTTTTTCATAAAATTTCGCCCTTTAAAGTGTTAACATATTGTTTACATTATATTTTGCTGCAAATAAGATCAATTATATATTTTTGAAGATCTGATTGATTGTTCCTTGACCCACTGAAACATCACCCGCGTTCACAAAGTGGGTCGCCACCCATAGTTTAAGTTCCACTGCCTTATAACAATGGGGTACATTTCAATAGCAATTTATTTTTTTTATTTTTTAAGCATGAACATTCATAATATAATATATATATATATATATATTATATATATATATATTAATATAATATATTCAGTGTAAAAAATATTCCGGATTTTAAATAAATAAAAATAAGGTATATTTCGCATAACATATGGAGTATTGTTTTAGATAAATAGGGGAGGCCTTTGAACCTAGAGCCAATCCCCTTATTTTAAATAATATTTGGATCTAAGTTCTATTTTTCATATGGGCGAGTGTCAACATCAGTGTTTATTAATTAAAGTCATTTTGAACTTCAGAAGAATGTCACTGAGAAAATTAAATGGAAAACTGTTTTGAAAGCACAAAAGTAAAATTTTGCTACTGAATTTTATTATTATTTTACAAAGGTAACAAAATATTTTTCTTTTAACTACAACATACAGTTTTAATTATTATCTGAAATGCTAAATGCGATATCAAATATATGACCTACCCAGGAGGAATTTTTAACAGATCCCATTTTATGTGAAATCGCCCGACGTTGTATCTTGGGCGACCCAGATTTACGGCTCTAGATAACGTTTAAAATTTTAATAATTCCTGAAAAAATATTTACATTTTATGTATGAAGCTTACATGCTAGAATTTTGGAAAATTTTTGGAATTTAAACAGTTTCGATATGGAGAAATTGGTTAATTTTTGAATGCAATTTTAAGCATATTTTTAATAGTAGATTTTTGACTCGTGTTATTTTACGAAGATCGTTTGTATGTTTCACAAAATTTTAATGTGGGTTTGTTTTTTTATAGAGTGCATATTTAAAAACTCAAGGAGTGACTTTAGGTACAACAACTACCTGTCCTAGGTGCACTGGCATAGGCGTAGAGTTTTCAAAATTATTGGAGGGGCTCAGCCAGTGGCGCAGACAAGGGGGGCGGGGGTCTACCGCCCCCTGGAACGGGGATTTAATTTACTAAGTAATGAATACAACAATAGTAAAACCTGCTAAGACAAAATTACAAATAACCGCTGAAAGTTTCCGTTTTATCCAGGTTTTCAATAACCTTAGCAAGTAAAAATTCAAAGAGTTCCTTTCGATGGATCATGAAATGTTTGCCATTAGACAAGATTTCGTTATAGACAGGTTCCGTTTACACAGGCTGACCTTATATCCATATCAATACAGTAAAACCTTTTGTAAAAGCAATCGTAAGCGACCGAAACAATATTCCGTTTAAGACAGGTTTCTGGCTAATTAAGTAAAATTGTACGGCAATCTTTCCTTCTGAAGCCTGAAAGTTTCCATTTAAGACAGGATTATGCCATAGACAGGTTCCGTTTTGACGGGTTTTACTCTACATATATCATAAATATCTAGATGTCTAATAATAAATTTACAAGATCGCTGTTTGTGTGTTTATTGCTGATGGCAAGGAAAATCTACTGCCACAAGAGGTCTGAAAATTTATATGAGAATAGTTCATTTGAGGTATGGATGTCCCTGAGGCTCACATTTTTAATGTTTTGATAATTGGCCGAGATATTAATTAAAAACTCATCAAAAAAGAGATCTTTTTTCGAAAATTGGCGGAGGCGCGCTTGTGCATGATCAGAACCTGCTTTTCGAGAGAAAAAGGAAGAATTCATTATTTTTTTTTTTAGCCGTTTTGTTTCAATGCCATCAGCCGTGCCATTTAAAATTCGGAAAAACGGACGACATATGCTCATAGTTCGTACTTTTACGTCTCAAACGCCGCAATCAGTTAAAAAGATATGGTTCTTAACTCTTTGGAATTTTTTTCAATAAGGCTCAGTCGACTTTTTCTCCCTTTCGCCAACGCTTACTCAGGGCTCAATTTTAGAGGTACCGATTCACAAAAAATACGCATTTAAAGCTAAGATCTTGTTTTTGCCGCCGGTGCAATCGGTTTTCTAAAAGGCTAATTTTAATTCTTTAAACAAACTCGCGACCCCAGGTCACTTCGCGCTTCACCGTGACGAGACTATTTTTTTTTCCACAATCTTTTTAGAGCATTTCGACAGACTGGATTTTACACCTATTACAAAAATTTCGTTAATGTTCAAACGAATAGAAGTATTAAAAAAAAAAAAATCGTAGAAAATTTCGACGAAAAAGCTAAAAAACGGTTTCGGCGCGGTTTCGCTTGGCTTCGGCACACGTTTTCACTATTAAATATGCTTTTTTTTCATGAAATTTTATAGAGTACACGGGTACAGTTATACGTATTTATAACATTAAAGTTTCGGACAGTTCGGACCATTTTTTTGTTTGTTATGTTAAAGAACCCGACGCGAAAACAAGAAAAAGTAGTCGAATGTGACAATCCCAAAACTTCCTTCTATCTCAAACATGTTTTCAAAATTCTTTATCGCAGTACCAAAATTAAATAACACTCTATGCTCAGCTCAATCATAAGGATTCTAAAGATATAGGTTTATTAAATTGTGTTCATTTTAAAAGGAGATATCAGTATCGCATCTTTGAAACAAACAATTGAATATTTGATCCACCCTCTTATGCAAGAAAAATTCTCAGCTCAAAGAGTATAAAAGCGACACCTGTCGGTCGCACTGTATACACCCAAGCCTAAAAAAAGATCGATTTATGTGAAAGTAACAGAATATGAAGTCTGATTAAATTCCGTATATTAGTTTTTGAGAAAGCACAAATGCGGAAATCGTAAAAAACTTAGCATAGCAGCGCCACCTTTTGCGCGATTTAAACCAAAACATAAAAAAGAACATACATCAACATCTAACTGAATTTGAAGTTTGATGAAAATTTGTGCATAAGTTTTTAAGATGGAGCTATTACGAAAATCATGAAAAATTCTGTACTAACCTAATCTGAAGTTTGATGAAGTTTGATTAGTTCTTGAGAAAGAGCTATTGCAGAAATCGTGAAAAATGCAGTATAGCAGCGAAACCTGTTGGACGATTAACACGAAAACGTAATCAGCACGAAATAATATCAAGATATAACTGAATCTGAAGTTTGATGAAAATCTGATCATTAGTTCTTGAGGTCTATTTGCGGAAATCGTGAATAATGCATCATAGCAGCGCCAGCTATTGAGCAAGTTACACCAAAAATTAATCAGCACCAAACAATATCAAGGACTAACAGAATCTGATGTTTTATGAAAATCTGTCCATTAATTTGAGATATAATGTGATTTGCACCAACAACAATTCAGCACCAATTTATATCAGGGACTAATTGAACCTAAAGTTTTATTAAATTTCGTGCATTAGTTCTTGAGATAGAGCGGCCAAAAAAATTTATGTCACATACAGACAAACTCAGACAGATTCACAGAGTCATTTTGTAAAAACATGTTTTTCGGGATCTGTGACCGCTAAAAAGTGTAAATCCGTCGAAAACCGGAATTCTAAAATTTTCTTGAATCCAACACTTTCTTCTTGCAAAGATAGAAGAAAGTAAAAAGGAAGAAGAAAACATGTCTTTTAGAAGTAGATATCAATATTTTTTTCACGAAAATTTTACACGGTCTGAGAAACGGTTATATTTATAACGATAAAAATTTTAAAGGGTTCAAACCAAAATAAACTATTTTTTTAAAAAAATATGAAACGACCGTACGTGAAAAACAAAATGACTTCTTACGAACGCTTTTACCATTAATAGTCAATATTTTTTGGAGATATTTTCGTTTAAAAATATAAATTCGGACAAAATCGAATTAAAGGTATAAAATCATACAAATTAGCGCTTTATTAAAGATTATTATCACGGGCCAGTGAAACGCCGGGCGGGTCAGCTAGTTTATAATAATAAGGAAAGAAGCTTGTCTGTCTGTCGGCCATGTTCTGAAAAAACCGCTGCTCGCAGAGCTACAAAATTTGGTATGAAGGTACCTCTGTGTATTTAGTTAAGCACCCCAAAGCCCGATTTCAAACTTTTTGAATATAATTTTTTATGCAATTTTTAATGCTTTTCCACAATTCGAGGCGATTTTTTTTAATTATTAAAATAAATCCGATTTTGATCTTTTAGCGTATAATATAGTATATTTTGTCCTCTTTTCAAAAAAGTTTATTCGGAATTCGTACAGCGATTTTTGAATTTTTCGCAAATATTTGTATGCGATTTTTAGCGTTATTTCGTGTTTCGCAGCATTTTTTTATATTGATAAAAGGAATTCGGTTTCAAATTTTTAGCATTATACAGTAAATTTTGTCCTCCGAAATTTTTGAATTTTTAATTCGATTTTTAATGCTAGTTTTTGCGCTTTTTCGCAACGAGTTTTGACACTCGTGAAAGAATTCCGGTTAAAATGTTTTAGAGCACTTGTAGTAGTTTTTGTCCTTTGTGACTTTTAGAATTTTTAGCGCTTTTTAATGCAAATTTCAGCGGTTTTTCGCGTTTCGCAGTGACTTTTTTACGTTGGTAAAATGAATTCGGTTTTAAACTTTTAGCCTAATGTAGTAAATTGTGTTCACTTTGAGCGATTTTTATTGCGATTTTTTGCATTCCGTGGAGATTTTTTGACATTCGAGAAATTTTTCCGATTAATGTTTTAGTCCGCTATAGTGAATTTTGTTCTCAGCGTTTTTTTTAATTTTTAATGCTCTTTGTTGGGTTTGTTTGCGTTTTTTTCGTATTCCGTAGCGATTTTTTGGCATTCATAATATTTTTTCGGTTTCAAACTTTCAGCTTAATGTAGCAAATTTTCTCTTCCGTGATTTCTGAAAAAAAATTTCCCCATCTCAACACGATTTTTAGCGTTTTTACGCGTTCCGTACCTTTTTTTACATTTCTAAAAGAAATTCGTTTCAAACATGTAACACGCTGTTGTAATATTTTTGCTCTGCGTCTTTTGATTTTTTATCGATTTTTAATGCGATGTTTAGCGTTCCGCTGCTACTTTTTGACATTCGTAAAAGGTGTCAAACTTTTAGCCCAATATAATAAATTTTGTTGTATTTTCAATAAAGTTTATTCGAAATTCGTACAGCAATTTTTGGATTTTTCGCATTCTGCGGTGATTTTTCTACATTCGTAAAAGGAATCCCGTTTTAATCTTTTAGCCCATAATAAAAAATTTTGCCATCTGCGATTTTTTGAGTTTTTAAAGTTTTCTCGCGATTTGCTACAATTTTTCCAAATTAGTAAAAGGAATCCGGTTATCTTCTAGCCCAAAATAGTAAATTTTGTTTTATTTTCATTTACATTTATTTGGAATTCGTGCAGCTTTTTTTTAATTTTTGCGATATTTTCAGTTTTTGTGTGTTTCGTACTATTTTTCGACGGACCGCACGACGCCGGGCATGTCAGCTAGTTAGTGTATAAATGCATAATATAAATACTACAGGGTTGCGCGCGAAAAAGCGGCCATGCTGTGTTTGCCATGAATGCGCATGTACAGATAGATACTTTTATATGAATATCTAAAAGTTTGAAAATATCCCGAAAATCGAATCAAATGTCATTCCGAAACGACACGGGAAAAAATGAAGTTTAGGAATGTCCCGGGTTTACGGAAAAAATTTAGACCCGGTCCCTACTCAGCCTGATATTAATGAAACAAAATGTCCCTGAGAAAGGGTTTCTTGCTCGGCCTGAATAAGAACAACTGGATATGTACTGTTTATTGTTACCAGATCCTGGTGGATCGTCATTTACTATACTGAGAGATCGCTTGGTAGATTTGGACTATTTTAATAAATATGAGCTTTATGCATGATTTAGAGACAAATAATTTCTCCCTTTATATTCTACGCTTTGGAGGCACCGGTGATTCTTCCTGGCTTCTAGTTTCATCATTTCAAACAAAAATTATCCTCTCCTCCCTCCCGAGTTCTTTAAAGCTCGTAAATTGGAGTCACTTTCTTTGTAGGTTCGGGAAACGGCGAACCATCTTATCTGTGCTCTAATCAGATCATATCGGACACAATTTATTGTCCTATGTGTATGATGCCGAATCAGAAAAAGAAATTCTTCCCAGAAAGTGTGCCTATGCCCAGTGTCCAAAGAAGGAAGAAAAACCCACCATGGAGAGTAGCGCTTAGTTATTCCCCATACGCCACGCTAAAATTTTCCAGTTTAATTGTTTACAAAGAATAAAATTAAACAGCGAATTAAGAGAAAGAACAATTATCCATCGAACACATTATACGCTAAAAACTTTTGTAAATTTTATGAAAGTCCAAAATCTGAGTTTTTTTCTATGTCAGTTGGCCTTAAAAAATATAGCCCATCTGAAAAAATTATTGGAGGGGCCCAAGCCCCACGGGCCCATATAACTCTACGCCTATGTGCACTGGTGTTCTTGTACCTAGGGGAAGGGGGGGGAGCATTTGTATTGTTTTTGGAAATGATTCTATAATGACTTTGCATAATTTTCAATTTCAAGTATGTGCGATTCTTCCAATAAGAAGCAAATAGTATAGCCATTCGTACACTTTAACAGTTTTAAAATTATTTAGTAGTCCAGTATCCTATTACTGGCCCCAGTGGAACACTGGACCAGGGCCCATACATTTAAGGGGCCAAAGTATTACTGTCTTCTTTAGTAATTTTATTGAAAAACACTTTAACCCTATGAGCTTTTTGAGGGATTCCCTGCATTTTCATTTAATAAAACTAATGTTATTTTAAATTTTCTTTTCCTGTTTGTTTCTAATATACACTTCATGCTCCTTTATTTGACATGCATCTTAAAATACAATTCCATTAAAATTATCTTTGTCTACAACAGATTTAAGTTGTTTTACGAAAGCTGAAATATAAAGGCAAACAGCTTAGAGGGTTAATGTAATAAAAGTTGTAGTTTTATTAAATAAATTAATTAAAACTGTCAGTGAAGTCATTTTGTAGGTGACTTATGTCGCGAAACATGTGTTTTAAGGTTTTATTGGTTTTCATTTTATCAATATAATTGTTCTTTTTTTCTGCAAATCAGACGTTTAATTTTTTAATAATGAACATAAACCTTTATGTTTATATGTATTTTTTAATTTTACATATAGACGTCATATCTGTGGAATTTGAATTTTATTTGGCACATATGTTGTTGAAGAAAGTGTAGTATTAGTACGTATATTTGTTTTATTTTATTTTTCAGAATTTGCAAAATTCATTTTTTAACAAAGAAATTTTTACGTAAATAATAATGCGACCTGTAGGAACAATAATTCTTGGTTTATCATTTACATTTGTGGATTGAGTAATAGAAGTATTATCGTGCAACTCTTGCATGCATTCCTTTTTAAAAACATGATATTCTACGATTAGGGCTCAAAATATTTTCTTTGACCAGACTCAAAAATTTTCTTTGCCAGGACCCAAAAATGTTGATTTGTGGGGCCCTGTACAGAGTTTCATATATTAAGATTAGTTATTAGAAGAATATGAACTCATAAAACGGATCATTTTTCTTAAAATAAATAAATAATGGCATGGAAAGTTCTGCTGTAAAGCAATTTGTTAAAGGGAATACGAACATCGAAAATATCAATTTTACTGCACTGATTTTTTTAAAAATGCGATTGCAAAAAATAACAGAATATATATTTTTCAGAACATTTTATTAAATATATGAAGAGAAAAAAAAATTGAATTTATAATTAGGTATATTTATTTAATCCTGTAATGCTTTTTAAATAATGTTTTAAAAAGAAATGGATTGAAAATTTGCGCTGTTTTTTATCATTACAAAAAATAACGGTTTTTTTAGGTTTGAAAAATTTCTAAGTAAAAAAGGAAATTGGCCATTGTACAGCTAAAAAATAAATTGCTTTAAGGATTGAGTTTGAGATGTTAAGCCGTTTGTTTACAGGCTGTTTAGTTTCAACGTTAGTAAACTAAACTATGTTGTTATAGTAAAACTTAAAATAGATTAAAGCCAACTTACTTGTGAAAAAATTATAATTTATCGGACGATATATTTTATTAGTTTCTAAAATCTAAACTACATTGAAAAAACTACTGCAACATATAAAGCTTTAAAACAATGACTGAAAATTTTCTTATTTATTACATTATAAAATGGATATGTTTTATGTTTGCGGATTGATTTTTATTATTTAATGTACTGTTGTTAACTATTTTTAATGAAACTAACAATGTTTAATAGAGTTTAATAAATTACATTATCAAAATTTCAATAATTTCAATGTTAAGTTCATTAACAACAATTGAAAGGCTTGAATTTCTATTAACACTAGTCGAAAATTTGTGTTCGTGAATTTCGAAAGTTAATATAAACTGGAAACGTTTCCATAGTATGTTTTATTATATTAAAGGGAGAAAAAAAACATTACTATTCTAAATCTTGAATCTAGCACAGAACATCAACGAGAAAAAAAAAAAAAAAAGAAAGAAAATAGTCGAGCAGTTTTAAAAAAAGTGTACGATTAGTTCCAGCATGAAGGCCATATGGAGGTTTCTTTCTTTTCTTTTTCTTTCTTTTTTTTCTACCTCTAATGCATGTGAAAAGCTTGGAGTAAAAGGCAGAAAACAAGAAGAGAAAAAAGCATCATTTAAAAAGATGTCCATTTCACTCGACGCTACCAAAAACAAAATACACAAACACGCGAGTTACATTAAAAAAAATATCTCCCCCCCCCCTTTTTTTATTCTTTCTTCATTCTTATCAAGCATATCGTGACTTAGCTCGAGGAGCCAAAAGAAAGTGAAACAAGAAAGAGAAAACAAAATAAAAACGCCGAAGAATTACGTCTTGAGCAATACAGCTTCGACTTGAGGATGGGGATTGTTGAAGGAGGGGATGCGAAGAGAGGAACTTGCTGTCCGTTGGTTCTAATTGTCGAAAAGATGTGGTGTTCCGCTAGATTGCCGCTATCAAAGAAAGATAAGCGGCTGAAAAGAAAACAACTAATGAACTAACACGGCGTTTTACAGATAAAATATGGAGTATAAAATCTAAAGTGTGGATTGAAAAGTAGACTAATGTTTGAATATCGGGTGCATCAAAAATCCGTTGAAACTTAAAAAAATATTTATAAAAGAATAAATAGTGATAAAAAATTGAGTTTGAGGATAGTGATTATTGAAGGAGGAGATGCGAAGAGAGGAACTTGCTGTCCGTTGGTTCTAAAGATGAGGTGTTCCGCTAGATTGCCGCTATCAAAGGAAGATAAGCGGCTGAAAAGAAAACAACTAATGAACTAATACGACGTTTTACAGATAAAATATGGGAGCATAAAATCTAAAGTATGGGTTGAAAAGTAGGCTAATTTTTGAATACCGGGTGCATCAAAAATCCGTTTAAACTTTAAAAAATATTTATAAAAGAACAAATAGTGATAAAAAATTGCGCTTTGCAAAAATAGGATGAAAGAGATTAATTCTTTTAACAACAACAGAAAACTGTAGATCTAAAAGTCACAGTCAGAGGGCGCTTTAGTTAAAGTTGAGATATGAAGTTGATACATAAAAATGATGCTTATAAAAAATTAAAAATGAACAGGAGAAAATTTAACAGATTAGCTTCTGACAAGCTTCATCATTCTAGTTGAAATCACCGAAATGGTAAATTTAAATTTACTAAATTCATACGTATGCTTACTTTAGAAGAATCTTTCAATGTCTTACTTCTTTGCTTATTACTTAATCTACTTAACTCTATATTTCATTTTTTATTCTAGTTTAAAGAGAATATCCAGAAATTCTTACTGCCTCTAAATGAGACCCTCATAAAAACTATGCACTGTAAAGAGCAGAAAAATTTTGACAGCAAAAAGATACAACACACAAATCCTGTATGTACCAGGAAAGTCGGTACATATAGAAAAAGATCGAAAAATGAGAACTTTTCTTGTATATACAAAAATATCTTGCGTACACAGAAATTTTTTAGCAAACTTTTTCTGCCAGAAATCTTTAATTTTTTTTATTAGATTCTTTTTACAGTGCATATTTTACATGTATATTGAGACTTTTATTTTTAATTTTTATGCAGATAATCCCCAGATTCAAATATACATACAGCAAGATTTATTGGTGTCGATCTTTTACTTCACGTACAGATATTTAAGGTGCATAAAAAATTGTCTGTTGCAAATTTTCCTGCCAGATTTTTATTTTTATTTTTTAATTTTTAGCACTGTTAAACTAAATATCCAAAATATACACAAATAATACACTAAACTAACTAAACTCTGTAATGCTACAATCCCTCAAGCCCACAGTGTTCAACTGTATTTTCTTGTCCATGTATCCTGGGTCATATGTCCCGGTCAGGTGGCTTAACACGGAACCCTCAGTGTTCCGTTTCCAAGCAAGCTTGGTACCAAATTTACCGACTCAGAAGGGGGGAAATATTAAGTGAAACTTGTCGTAGTCAAACCCTGTGCCTGTAGCGCAATGAAAACATAATTTAAAACATAGGTGGATTTAAATTCGGTTTAATAAAAGGTTAAAATAAAAAAAATATATGCAAAAAAGAAAATGAAAAACACAAAAAAGTACGAAAAAGAAAAGAAAAATTATGCAACAAGCTTTGGATAAATTAAACCACATAACGAAGATTTATCGTACGGATAATATACTCGACAGAACTCATTTACGAAAGATTATTGACAAAATACTTTGACTCATTAAAAACATCAAGTAAACAATCAATAAATAAACTTCAGAGGTGAGCAAAGTCGGTCACTGAATCCAGGGCTTATAAAGGTAATTTTAAAATAAACAGTTAATTTTAAAAAGTGGGGAAATTTCTAGTTAATGAATTCTTGTTGAGTTAAATTTAGAATCAGTTTAGTGTTGCTTTAAAAAAAATCACTTTATCAAAAATACTTTAATTTCACATCGTCATACAACGGGGAAGAGTTTTACTATTTGCTCTTATCTTCAAACGAAATTTCGACAAAGTTACTATTTTCGGGATTTGGAAAATTTATAGAAATACAAAAGATCAATTCGTGTATGGTTACATTTTCATTCTTTTTCTGACTAAAAATGGATATCCCTTAAGAAAGCCGCTCCAAAATAGTTGAACAGAAAAATACGCTCTAAAAATATTCAAAATCTGTTTAAATAATTTTTCACTGTTTAACATTTTTAGTCAAATATATATTGCTTTTGTTTGGCATCTTTCCTTGAAAAGGAAATAAGTTTCACCAAACCAACTTGGATTAAATTTTAAATATTCTAATTACTACGCTTATTATTATCATCATCGTGTATTTTTAAAACTTTCGAGTCGGATTTATTATTATTATTAGTAGTAGTAACTTAGGGGAAAAATTACTTTTATGTTTAACAAATTAAAAGTAAAATCTAAATTACAAAAGTTAAGGTTAACTGAAATTTATCAAATATGTACTTTACCAAAATCAAACTAAAAGAGTGGTTTTACATAAGGTAAATGCACCTATAGTACGCCACATACCAGTAGTGGCCACTAATTTGTTTAAAAACAAACCCGAAATGAATTTCTGGAAAACGACAGAAAGAAATCTGATTGACTAACATCCTTAATGTTGACTTCCCATAAACTGTTTGGAATAATCTATTCTTTTGTTTTCTGCTGGTACATTTGTTTATTTTCTAGAGTTTTCAAAAGCAGATTTTTTGGCAAATTCTTAGAGATTTCATTAAGAGACAAGTTTTTATTTAAAACATTGTTTCTTTAATATTATGTTTTGTTTTAAATTAAAATACTGTTCATATACTCTATTACATTATAAATAATTTTTTGGATAAACCGAAAACTTAAAGATTCGTGCATCAGAAATTTACTAGGCCCACTACTGCAGCACAGAGGAAGGTCACAGTTATATTTTTAATTTTTTTCCTCAGAATATATTTTGAAACTTTGAATGTTTATTCTGATATATGAAGCTTAGGACTAGGCTAAAAAAATATATATCTTTTGTATTTACTAACACTTTAATAATAATTAAATAAATGTCCTTAAGTGGCCCACTACTGGTGCGTTTACCTTACTATTAATAGTGCAACAGGGTAAAAAAGAATTTTTGAAGGCCTTTGTAAGATGTATTACAACAATATTAAAGAGATATAACTTTCTAGCATTTTTATTTTTGGCTAGTTCCACGGGTTTTTGTAGTGTAAGTCACATAGCTGATAACTGCTATGCTTGCTGGCCACCGTTATTTTCGAAAAGTTTGCTTGACCTTATTTAATTAATGAGGTATTTCCCATAAAATAAGTCACATTTTTCTGTTCAAAAATACTGCTAGCCAAAAATCGTAGGATGTGACTTACACTACTAGTACTCATGGAAATAGCCTTTTATAATAAATTATTATTTCAGAAAAAAGCCCCCATTTTACATTTAATAAGTGAAACATATGTTTGAAAGAATCACCAAAAGTGCAAAGCGATTTAAGCAAACTTTTTGTTTCGTTATACTAAATGCTGAAACATTAATGAAGACATAATAATGAATGTATAGACATATACTATCTTTAAAACAAGCAGATAACAAAAAATAGTTTTTAAGACATAACAATCAATCTAAAGTCATATTCTATTTATAGAACGCCAGACACGAACAGGTTAAGAGGCTACTTCAGTCACCTGAAAAGACCCGCTCACTAATGCTAATCCTATGGAAGAAATTTTTAAAGATATCTCGTTTCTATTTTAGTATTTTCAAACAATTCTTTTTGCTTTGGCTAGCTGAGATCGATCTGTACAAAGGGCGTTTTTTACTTTTTCGATTTTGTTTACCAGATATTTTCAATTAGGACACTTATTTTCGGAACCCGTTTCGAAAGTGAAAGCATCTTCTTGAAAAAAATATGCAAACAAAATTGAAAAAGTTAAAAGGGCAAATGTTGAGATCAATCTCAGCTATTCAATGCAAAAAAACATCATTCAAAAATATTAAAATGCAAACGAGATATCGTAAAACATTTCTTCCATAGGATTAGCATTAGCGAGCGAGTCTTTCCAGGTGACTAAGTATCCCCTTAAGAAGTACAATACAGATATTACATTTGCTAACATCTAGCATTAGTTTTGTGATTCACTTATATTTTACTCTTATACATAATTAGGTGTCCCGGAACAAAAAAAAATTATTATTATTATTATTTTAATTTATAAACATATTTTACTACACTGTTAAAAATTTTGCAGCATTCTGGCAGGTCATTCGACCGTTTTTTGAAAAAACGGTTTCATAGCCATAATTTAACTATATTCTGACCATAAAATGGCCAATATTATGGTCAGAATAGCGTTAAATTAACGGTTGTGTAACCGTTTTCGGAAAAACGGTCAAATAACCTGCCAGAATGCTGCAAATTTTTAACAGTGTATGCTTTCCTGAAATGTATATTTACATATATGGGTCATTCCACACTGTTAAAAATTTTGCAGCATTCTGGCAGGTCATTCGACCGTTTTTTGAAAAAACTCTTTCATAACCATAATTTAATTATATTCTGACCATAAAATGGCCAATAATATGGTCAGAATAGTGTTAAATTACGGTTGTGTAACCGTTTTCGGAAAAAACGGTCAAATGACCTGCCAGAATGCTGCAAATTTTTAACAGTGCAGGATAACTTACATTTAGAAAAAATTACTTCTGTAATTTTAGTAATATAAAACTAAAAATGTAAAGATGAAGTGATTTGTAAATTAAACTTATCTAAAGCTCACTTTGAATGAAAATTACCTAAATTTAGCGCTATTTCTTGAACTCTGGAAATTATATTTACTATCGTAACTTACGTTATACGGAAAAATGAACATAAGTTACCATAATAAATATAATTTTAGTGTTCAAGAAATAGTACTAAATATAGGCAATTTTCATACAATAATTTTCGTCTAAATTGAGCTTTGGATAGGATTAATTAACAAATAACATCTTTACATTTTAAATTTTTTATGGTGTTATATTACTAAAATTGCATAAGTAAATTGTTCTAAATGTAACGTAAGTTACCATGGAATGACCCATATACTGTTTTTTCAAATGTAAATTTAAACAAGAAAGAAAAATCTTGCATTGAGCATAGATTATGAAAAACTTTCCAACACTTCCTGAATGCTTTAACAAAACTTCGTTATTTAGGTTTAAGGTATATAGGTTATAAGGTAAATAAGATAACTAAGTAAACATGTTAGAAAACGCATAAAACATTAAAAAAACTCATTTCAGCAGTTACCGTCCATAGCCAAATATGTATTACAATTCTTTTGAACAGCCCTGTATTTGATCTGTAGGTTGATATATATACTATATAATGGGAAAATTTAGTTTAGTAAGAAAACGCATAACAGGTTGAAATTTCTCTTTCAGCAATTTATATTAATAGATGGAAACATACTTGAATACTTTTGCACAACCCTGTAGTTTACCTAGAAACTTTATTACACGCCCCTATTTCGCTATAATTTATTTCAAACTAAAAGACTCTTAAAGCTACTGAAATCACATTTCCAGAAATTATTATTTATAGACGGCCATTTATCCAATTCCTTGCGGGACCCTGTATATCATTTTATCTATATTCTACAAACATTTCTTGGTAAACTAAATGCAGTTCAGCGTAAAAATGCATAACTCATTTAAAAACAACCTTTAAGAAATTTGCGCTCATACCCAGTAACCCTTACGAATTCTTTTGTGTAGCCCTGTATATGAATTATACCATTTATACAAACCATATAGTATGCACAAATATAGTGAAACATAAAAGCGCATATCATAATTAAAAATGCATTTCCAGCAATCATCGTTAATGTACAGTACTTCGGATACAATATAGTATCTAAAATCTTTTATGTGTCCCTGTAAATGCTATGCACTTCGTATTATAAATGAAATAAGTTATAGTAAACATCAGCTACACACATAAATTTCATTACATATGAAATAGTTTAACATAATTAAAATACGCCGCAAACAATTCCATCCACCCCTATATCATTTTGTAACGAAATTCTTTTGTATGGTCCTGTAAATGAATAACTATTTTTTGCACCGCATATTCTACAGAATGCATATTTTGGTGCACTCCATAAATGCATATCAATTTTATTATGTTTGAAAGCTTGTAACATCATCAAAAATCATTTGAAATGTTTTTTTCTCCATTGGCCATAATGTAACGGAATACTTTTGACTATCACTATAAATGAACTAAACATGCTACAAACTTCATTTGAAATAGGGAACACAATGTGGTAAACGTCAATAAATCCAAAAATTTCAGGGCAATCCGAGTATATTTACAAGAGTTAGAGCGCGGACAGACAAACCGAAGTCACAAACACTTTTCAACTTTGTTGGAAAGTATTAAAAAAAGAAAAAATAATAATAGCCATATCTAATAATTGATATATCTTCTTAGAGAAAAATACTTTTTGCATACCCTTTCATTTCCATGTGCAGAAAGGAAAAAGTATATAAATGTCTTCAGAAATTTAAAATATATTTAAAAATAATTTTTAAAACATTTTCCTTTTTTTTTCCGAGTACCGTTTACTACGATAATCATATTTTCAAAATTTTCTTTCAAAACAAAATCATCTGAAGACAATTTAATGAAAATGTAACTGAAAGCATTTGTAAGAAATTTCATATCTTTATACGTTGAATAGAGTCAAATGTATATATATACCAATGACGAATGTTGCAAAAATACTTTCTGAGATTTTAAATACTCCTTTCCTAAACAGAGGCACACTGTAAAGAAAAGAAAAAAAAGACAAGTGTTTCTTAATCTAGGAAAATATAATATACAGGGTGTAGACTCTCTACGGTGTCCAATAGCTAATTCCTAAACCGTTAGTAATAGCCAATTCAAAAATGTTTTTAATGAGATAAAGAAGTATTTTAAAAGTGATTTAGGTCAATAAAAACATTTGTTAAAGAAAAAAAAAAGAATACAAAAATAATTTCTTTACATACCCCCCCCCCCCCCCCCGCGCGCCTCAGTCCTATAAGTTATAGTAAACATATCCCAGGACGCTAAGAAGATAAGACAAAAAAAAAGTCTCATTCTTCTTGGACTAAAAATGACCCAGTATGCAAAATAGGGGTGATCCACATATTCGCTAGAAATATAAATAATTGTCAAAATAATAGTTGAAAATAAAATTAACATTACAATATAAATTTGAAATCTATTATCATTCTGACATAGTGAAGCAAAATATACAGCTTGTATTAAAAATATAACAGAAAAAAATAACAGAATTTTTTGTTAAAAGAAATCACGAAAAGAAACAGCCTTATTTCTTTACAACCCAAAACATATGATAAAATTCAATTATTTTAACTAATCTGAAACTTAATAAAAATTAACACTATCGTAATACTTGTGCGATGGGACTACATTCAGTTAAAGTGAAGCGAAGTAAATTCTAATATCTTAAGCACTTTGAGTACGATCCCTCGAAGCATGGCCCAATTCGTCTGTGTTCAGATGCAGAAAATTGGCATAAGTCATGCAATTTAAACTTTTATAACTCGGTCAATTTTAGTGTTAGATGAATGGGACTTTGTTTTTGTCTTATTTGTTAGTGTAATAGGAAATTTTTACTAAATATCAATTATAGGACCAGGAGGACCGCATAAAAAATTAAATTTCGTAACTTTTTCAGAAATGTTTTCATTGATCCAAACGATTTTTAAAAAATATATATATATTTTTTAATCTCATTTAAAACATTTTTGTAATTGGAACTATATGTCTATGACTTACGGATTAAGAATTAGCAATTGGACACCGTTGAAAGTGAGCACCCTGCATATATACAATTAACCTCTTTCGAGTTACAAACGAATCAAAAACTTTATCTTTAGAAATCTCAGAAACTATATTTTCGAGATTTAAAGAAACATTTATAAAAATAAACTTTCTTTTGATTTTCGGAAACTTTTCAGAAGTTTTCAGATTTTTATAGTACATTAATCTGTTTTGATAACCTGGAATATAGGTTTTTCCGATGCTATCAGTTCTCAAGTAAACATTTTCATGTTATTAAACATGTTTTAGAGGCAAACGATAAATTAATAACATTAACATAAAATTAATGTTATTTTGTTACTTTCACTCTAAACAGAAATGTCTGAAATTCAGACACTTAAGTGTCTGAAACGCAGTGTTCAATTTTCAGACGTTTTAAAATGTCTGAAAATTTTCAGACACTTCTTGCGTCTGAATTTCAGACACTTAAGTGTCTGAAATGAGAGTGTGCGATTTTCAGACGTTTTGAAATGTCTTAATTTTTTGAGACACTTCTTGCGTCTGAATTTCAGACATTTCAAATGTCTTAATTGCGGCCATCTTTGAACCCTTTTTTTTTCACCAACATGAAGCCATCTTTGACCACTTTTCTATCTAAGCCATATATGCAGCCATATTTGACCACATTGAATCATTTTTATAAATGGGAATAATTTGTTACTATAAATCAGATCTGTTGCAGCGTGGAAAACTGGGATATTTCTCTGCCCCCTGATTCTAGGGTCCCCCAAGTTGGGTATGAAATTTTGATAAAGCTGATATTTTAAATTTGTTTTAACCTTGCGATGATTATAATCAGTATTTTGTAGTTTTAGAATAGGATAATATATATATACGCATATATAGAGAGATATATTCACCTAAATATGTATTGATATGATATCATATTTTGTCCTACGGCATGAAAAATGTTATTACTTTTAATGACAACTTCAAATTAATGCTAGGCCAGAGACCTGGTATTCATTCGCCCCCCCCCCCCCCACCGCCTTCATATACTGTTACAAAAGAAAAATAAATAAATAAATAAATAAATAAAATGAAAAAATTAACCCTATTCGATGTTGTCAAATACATATTTGGATAAATATATCCTTTTCTTTAACCATATCATGTTCTAAAAGCACACAATATTTATTAAAATAAATATAAGATCAAAACGAATTTAAAATATCAGCTTTATTGAAATTTCATACCAAATTTGGGGCCCTGTAAACCAAAAGGCTCATAGAAAGAGCCCAGTTGTCCATGCTGCAATCATCTTTGCATGATAACAAATTATTACCATTTATATAAAATGATTCACTCTTTTTTTTCAATGGCAACACCGAATTTTGACACCATATTTTAAATCTTCGTCTCAAACTATGCCTAAAAACGAAATTTCTAGTCATTTGAATGGTAAGTTTTTGAATCATAAGCATTCAAAATTTAGAGCTTCTAATGTTAAATTTCATTTTCATATTCTTATTAATATCTCCTGAAATTATAATCCTAATGTGATAATTTTGTATGTGGATACAATACTGAAAATCCCAAACATAAAGACATTGAATTTTTAAAATTGCATACCAAATTTGAGGGCCCAAAAATCAATGGGAAGGGGAGGGGGCGGGACCGCGGATCAGTTTCCATGCTCTAATCAGGTCTTGCTTCGAGACGAAACACTACCCCTCTTTTTATTTTTCTAAATAGAGCTGTCCGCTATTCGGGAGTGACCGGTTATGGGAGTTTTACTGTAATAACGGACATTCTCGAATAGCAGAGACCTATTTAGCGATCACTTTTTTCAATGCACATTTGTAGATTGAAGCAGATTTTGTGTACTTTTTACTCTGTATACTGTGTATTTGAATACTCTGGACTGTTTATTTCTACATATGAAAATAAAATCTCTAAATAGCGGGAAAATTCTGCGGTCCTAGGGTGTCTTCTATTGAGAGTTTTTATTAAATATATCTAGTTATAAATATATTTAAAAAAAAGTCAGAAAATGTTTCTTTTCTATCTTTCTTTTTTTTTTCTTTTTTTTTTTGACAGTATAGGAAATGTGATTCTAATAAGTTCCAGTGCCAGCGGCTTACATTCATTAGCCCCCCTTCATACTACTACATATACAGTCACAAAAAATTAAACACATTGACGACTTAACATATATATATATATATGTGTGTGTGTGTGAACATGTAAATATATGTTTGGATAAATATATCCTTTTCCTTTTACTTCATTCTACTTTACAAGTATATGCAATATGATATATAATCAGTACAATAAATTGTTTTGCGAAAATGGATGCATTCTCCGATGATAATAAAAAATAATCCTGCAAAAAATCAGAAAAATTTTGGCAATAAAAGTTGTCAGAAATTTTCTGTCTTAATATTTAAAAATGTAATACAGATGAAATACAGGAAATACATATGAATGTAGTTCTTTATATTTTGAAAAAGTTTTCATAGTCTAAAAAAATTCTTTCATCGTGCAATTAAATACTGTAGAAATTTCGAACTTTTTAACAAAGCGTTACTTTACATAGGAACAATTTAAAATGCATTTATAAACAGGGATGTAGTGGAGGGTATGCGGCGGTATAAGCCGTATACCTTCTGGATTTTTTTAAGGAACACCGTATACCCTCTGTTTCTTAAAAAAGCTATAGTGTATACACTGTAGGGTATACCCTCTTCTTAGAGCGTAGGCCCTCTGCATTTTTTACGACTACACCACTGTTTATAAAACATTAAAAATTTCCCGATAACTTCAATTCTGATGCTCTTATAATTATTTTTCAAGTTTTAAGTCCACCATCTGAAGCAAAAACGTTCATAGCATTTCCTATACATAAATTTAATTTTGTTACATGAAAACACTAACTTCGAAAATGTAATGTGTAAAAGAATTAAATGATCTGTCATTAAAAATAAAAATTCATATGCGAAACCATGCCAATAATATCTGTAATACAATGGAAGTATTTATTAATATCATTTAATAACTTGATCTTTTTAATTACATTTTACCATGTGGGCAATTCCTTTTATAATAACTTTTAATTTCAAAACTTATTTTGCCTTAAAAATACATATCTAATTTTTATTTCTGTATTTTTTATAAAAATTCACAAACTTTTGAAAAAAATCCCCAGCAATTTTATGTGAAAAATGCAGTTATACATAGTAAATATAAAAAGACTATCTTTTCTAATTTCTGTTCTAAATCTGCAATCACTTTTTAACAGTCAATAAATCGATATTAATAAATTTTTCGATTTTCAAATTTTTGTACAAAACTTAAATACAATTTTAAGCAATTAAACAAAGTAAATCATGATTTATTTTTTTACTTATTTTATAGTAAATCCTTATCTATCTAGAATTTTTTTAAATAAAATTATCTATTAAAAAATGGAACATTTTAATTTTATTAGTAATAATCATAAGTTACAATAATTTGTTTGATTTAACTAACATGTATATTGTTTAGAATACATAAATAGGACAACGCAAAATAATTAAAATTTGCTTTCAATACAAATAATATTATGAAGATTTTTTTTAAGTTGGCATTTCCGAATTAAGGGAAAAAAAATGTTTTACTAAATAAGCTATTTCAGTTTGAAAATTTGTTTCGCATAAATCCATTTTGACAAACTTTTAATTTAATAACCCCCCTCCACGCCTAAAATGTACATATCTTATTATATAATACAAAAAATTAATCAAAATAAGTGTTTGATTATTTTACAATTTTCATCTAATATTAACCTTGAGGGGCGGTGGGATATATTTTATCCCACCTAAGTTTAATCAAGATTCGCACCGGAAACTTTTAAATAAATTTTATTTTTGTAACTTTGATGGGAAAAAGTTGTAAATTTGCATTTCCATATTTTGAAACTAATTTTTTCAAAGATTCCGGTTTGAATTCAACATTACAGGAATACAATCGATTGCCCCTCAAGGGGTTAAATATTGAGTTATTATATGTTCTACACAGCAAAAAGACAATTTAATTAAAATTCAGGTAAATAAAATGTTGTTTTAACCGTGAAAGAAAGTATTATAAGGAATTAAACATATTGATAAAACCCATTGATTAAATTGATTGAATTATTTTATATATTAATTAAATTTAGTAACAGACCAAAGTGAAAAAAAAAAAGCTTCTCAACCAAAACTGAGTATTTCTTTTTCAGGAAAAGATTCGAGAATTTTGCGATTTTGCTTTATTTTCTATAGAGAGATTATACTAAGCGATTTTTTATGTAATATTCACTGACATTTTTACAGTCTGATTAATAAGTTGTATTCACAAGAAAAATATATAGTGCAGCAACTGCTTTTTTGGACAAAAAATATAACACGAAAAAGGTTGAAAAAGTTGGGTGTCAATGTACACAAGCAATAACTTTTAATGCTTATTTAAACAAATGATGGGATTATTTGATATAAAAAAACATTTTTTTATAAAGCGGAAGCTTTAAGAATTATTAAGCAAGTTAGTTAATTAATCCTGAAAATGATATAAATTTGTTAAAAATCATAAAAAACACTGTAACACTGAAAAATATTTATTGTATATAAAAAGATACAAATATGATAAATACATATATTCTTAAAAAAGTAAATTAAATAATTAATATTACGTAAGTAATATTGTTCAAGAAAAAGTTCTGTTTCGAAATAAAAATATATTGTTGTAAATAATAGCATCCTTACCTTTTTATTTTCCTTAAATCTAATAAAGTAAATCCGTTTAATACAAACACAAAAACAAACACACTTTCTTATGTATTTTACTAAATATTCAGAATGATGTTGAAAATTGAAAAACATATAGAAGAAATTTTTTTGTCATTATTCCCACATATATTTTTATAAGAATATAATTTAAATTTACTGCACAGATTAATTCTACTCAACATCTGTTTGCTGATATTTCACAATTATTCTTCAGTCTCTGAAGAACAAATATTAAAATGCCAAAAAATGGCACTTTATAGCTGCGTATAGATCTATGTAGATGATAGAATCACACTATTAAAAAATATATTATTTTTATAACAACATAAAACGCATATTCCACAACTTGAATTCAATCCACTTTGTTGTTTCACACGTACTTTCTTATACTACCACCTCTGAAGAACAAATATCGAAATTCTAAAAAATGCATTTTACAGCTGCGTAGGCATATGTACCTACTACTCTATAAGTTAAATTCAATCCATTTTGTATCGGCTTATTTTTCATACATACTTTCTTATACTAGAATCTCTGAGGAACAAATGTCGAAATTCCAAAAATTTACTTAATAGCTACGTAGCTGTATATAGATCTATGTAGAATACACAGTCACAATATGCATTTACGGAATTTTACACATAAAAAATCTCGGGAGCCTTTGTTAAACAAGAAAATAACTGACTGAAAGAAAATTCCGTTTTAACGCGCCAATCGCCAATGGACTTCTAGCAAAACGAAATACGCGAAGTCATCATTTTAATTTTCTGTGCAGTGGTTTATCCAGTCTGCGGTTTACAAACCGTTATAATGGGCTTGATGAGTAATAAAATTTTTTATCAGCGAGAAGTAGATCATTGAATTAGAAGAAATCAGAAACGTTTTATTTTATCTATTTAGTTATTTTTCTTAACATGCTACATTTATTTGAGTGCGATTTTTGCAGTTTTTCTATTTTCAGACATATAGAAAACATACTTTAAATAAAGATTTTGTAGTAAAACTAGCAAATAACATATTGAATTTTGATGAGGAGGGCGGTGGAGGTACATTGTCCCTCCCTGAAATTTAATTAATTAAATTTTCGTTATGTCTAATCATTTAAAAAATATACTTTTTTGTCTTCCAAATAGCAATATATTAATTAAACGCTAAGAGAAAATGTTGCTAAGAATTTTTCTTCAGAGGAGCCCCCCCCCCAACCCCCCCCCCCCCCCCCACACACACACACCACCATAAACTTTTTTGTAGAAGACAGTTTTAATTCTGTTCTCCTTTTGGTGTTCATATATTTCAAATGTATCTTAGATGGAGAAGGGAAATTCAGAAAAAAAAAGAAAAGAAATAGGAGAGAAAAAATCCAGTTTTCCATTGAACGATTAATATTTCTTAATTTTTGAATTTCTTATTATGTTGATATCTTTAAGGCTGTTCTTAACTGCTCTGCTCAACAAGTGCAAAACCTTTTTACACATTCACAAATTCATTTTTTAACGGAAAGGTATGAAATTGTAAAGCCTAGCCATGGAAGCGATTTCGAATTGGAACTGTGTTTTCCATTTTTTGATCAATCAATTACCTACTGAGTTATAAGAGATTTTGATCACATGACAAACACGTTTTTCGCACGCTCTTGAGTGCTCTTTCTTCCTTCGCGCGGAAATTTGGCTCAAAACGCCCACTTTGACACTATTTTCTGAAAGATCTAATGCGTTTGCAAAAAAATGGAAAAAACAGCTCAATTACATAGTTTCTGAACAACAACACCAGCTAATGCATTTTCGAACAACAATAAATTAAAACTTGTGTCAGAAATTTGCCCTTTTGGAATTGAGAACACCCTTAAACATTTTTCACACGAGGAGGAGTTATGACAAAATATTCTTAGTTTAGCTTCGTGTTTACATTCTGCATTTTAGAAAAGCGGACTAGGCAGTGGAATCCAGGCATATCTATCCTAAATTCTTGCTCCTTAATACGTTTCTTTCTGTCCAAACTCATAACTCTTCGCATTTAGGGGAGAGGGCTTTCCTGTGTACGCCTATGATAACAAGTAATTTTTGAAACACTTTATATTATGAAAAGCAAATATTTAATTATTTATTGCGCCAAAAATAACTTAGCCGCAAACCTTACGCGAACTTTTACAATTGTCCCACGATTACTTCTTTTATAAAGTAATACTAAATTAAGTGGATGAAAGAGTATTTTAAACAGCTTTCATCCATTCGGAAATATTTTCTGATGGTATTGGTATACATATTGCAATACAATAGTACGTACAGTCATCACATATATGATACAATTGTATCGCATTCAGACGCTTAAGTGTCTGAATTTCTAAATGTCTTAATTTCAGACATGTCACTATTATTCAGACATTTTTCTGAGTTCATTTATACCATGATCATAGTTAGACACTTATGTGTCTTAAATTTAGACATCTATGATGTCTGAAATTTCTCATTCAGACACTTAAGTGTTTGAATTACTTTTTCAGTCACATATGTGTCTGAATTTAAGACGCCTCTATTTGCAGTGTTTGCGAGTAATGAAGTTACGCAGCTGAAAACGCTTAATGTTCCCACACAAAACAATCCTTTTATGCCAAACCACTCTCACTAAAATACGCAACTATGCGTCAGTAACTACACGACCCCAGTAGCAGAATTTTCTGTGTTATTCTGCTGCAAACCAAGATTTATCTGTGCCCCCAAAAGGCTGGACTAAGCTTACGGTCATAAGTAATTATCGTAGCCCATAAAACAAGCAAAAATTTCATTTACAAGAAAATACAATAAATCTACAGATAAAAATTAAATTTTCGAAATACTTCTCACCCCAGATTTTTTTAAAGCTGATAGATTGACCTGCAAGATATATATATATATATATACACACATATATTTTATTTTGTATAATGTCAGAGTTATGAATAGAAGCATAATTTATTAATTTAATTTTAGTAATTGGAAATAGATGATGATTTGTAATTATATAATGGTTATATATAATCTGCAGCACACGCTGCCGTGCTGCACTGTTTCAGCTACTGGGTACACGACACGTATCAGTTTAAAAATATAAGAAACAATCTCTTGAAATAAGTTTTTTAACATTTTACAACATAGTTGAAAAGTGATTATGAATTAGGCTTGTCTCGCGTATATATAATCAGATTGCCATGAAATCGATATACGTTATTGGGAATTACTATGGCACGTTCGGTATTGAAAATGAAGTGTGTAGCATTTACGGTTTGTTTACAGAGCCAATCAAAAAGATTTCCGGTTCATTATAGTCTATGGGGAAAAATCGTTTGCGGTGTATTTTAATTATATTACACAATTTTAAACGTATTGAAATTTATATACATCACCGAGGTGTACTGCAAGGCGCTAACTGTAGATTATGTTGTGCATAGAATTTATCGTTACTTTACAGGGGCACACAAAAGAATTTGACTACAGTACTGCCTATGAATAATAATTATTGGAAGTGCGTTTTCAGTTCTGGTATACGCGTTTTTAACTTTTTTTTTTTTTAAATATTGCTTGATGTGAATAAATATTATACATTATATACAGGAGTGCACTAAAGATCTCAAGTGCATTTCCGTTTACTGACGGAAATTTCTGAAGGGGAATTTTCAATTTTGCTATGTTTTTAACTGAACAAAATTTTAGCAAGCCATGTAGTATACATACAAATCAATAGATAATATACAGGGCTGCACAAAAAAAATTCGACTATTTGTTCGACTATTGAAGGTATTGCAGAACTTAGGTTTTCAAATGTGTCACGCGTTTTCCAAATTATTAAGGTCAAAGATGATGTTTAAATAAACAAACTGTGAAATTTTGTTTCTGCATTCTGAATGTGTCGGAAAATGTTTCATAATTTACGTTGGACGCATTATTTTTCATTTTTTTAAATTAATTGTTAATTATTTTTATTTCAATTGTTTTTGGCTGAATAGATAAAAAAGTCACTTTTTATTATCGGCTTTTGTAGGACTGTGTCTATCCACACAAGTCAAGTAATAAAATGGACTATCGGAAGCTATCTGAAACATTTCCGGCATGTTTTTAGATTAGAACACAATATTACCACTCACTACCGGCATTTTACGAGAAACATCCGATGATGCTTTCCGCTTCTGTTAATTTCCTTCATTTAATCAGATGGAAAAAAAGCAAACTAATTCACACATTTTCGGAGAACATATCAGTAAGAAAAGTGAAAAGCTTTAGAACACTTTAAAAACGTGGTTATTCTAAAAGCACTCCATTTTTTGAACTATGAAATTAAAAAGTTGAATTTGAAAAAAATATGTATAAAAAAATTTCAAATTATAAGCATCACGGAAATCAAAGCTGATTATTAAATAGTAAGGTAAAATTTTAAAATCTTTTTTAACCCTTAAATGCGCGATTTTTTATTTTGTTTCGAAAAAATTATATATGATTCTCTGAAAGGTTATTACACAGGAATAATAATGAAAAAAAAAACCAGAGATAAATTTTTCGTATAATACGTCAATTTTTTCTTCTTTTGTACATCTGCAATACCAGTAAAAACTACTGTCATGTGGCTGTTTTACGCTAAAATAATGTAAATTGGTAAATACTTTAATAAGTATGTTTCCAAATACTTTATTTTATATAATTATTTATTTTATAAAACTTAACATTTAATCCTTTAATTCCCATAATAGAATACGTTCTAGAAATTACGTAGTTCAGAGAATCTGACTTTACACCAGAAAGTTTCAATGGTTAATTTCGCTTTATTTAAGTACGGAATGTCTGTTTTTTAATTAAAGCAAATATTGCTATTTTAATTTTCCGGTGTGAATTAGGTACATGCGAATAAAAAAACTTAAGTTCAAAACTGTGTTGTTTGCATATATGCAAAGCTGCGCACTAATGGGTTAAGACGTTACGAACCGTAAATATGTTTTCTTTCGATTCAATTAAAAACAATATTATCGGTTTCAAATGAATGAACTAACTTTGCTTGTAATTTCAGAATTAAAAAAATAATAATAATCTATATATTTAAAAAGCAAAGCCGATTCTTTCGATAGAACGTGGGTGAAAACTTCTGCATAAATTTACTTCATTTTTGTTTTAAAATGAAAAATTTTAGTCTACCATTTTTGGATAAATAATTTGAGATAAAAGGAATTTAACTATTTTTTAGAAACATTTATCGTATTTTCTATTTCTATGGATTATTATTTATCCAAGTTACAAAAGTAATGATTTATTTATATTAATCTAATCATTACAATTTTGTTACATATTAATTCTATATTTATGTACCCAGTAATAGATTATAATTTCGTATATTATATAATCTATATTTGACAAGTTTTAAAAATCACTTGTGTATGAATATTTTTACGATACTTAAAACCAAAAGAATGAAAAGTTTAAAAACTATTCGGTATTGGCCGAGTACATAGTCAAAATATGGGCAAACGTAAAAATGCTTTTGTTTTTTTCCCTTACACACTACTTATTGATACTCGGTTGAGTAGTAAAAGACCGAGTACTCGGTACTCAGCCACAAAACAGTATTCGTTGTACCATTAATAAACCTCACAATAAAATTATTTCTTTCGATTTTTTTTATTTAATCATTCTAAGAACAATAAATGAAAAGTAAAAATGTAAAGTTTGAGGGATTATTCTTTTAACATCGCATAAAAACGCTGGCGTAAATGAGACTTAATTAAAGAAATCTGTATCCCATGTGGACTGAAGGTTATTTATAAAAAAGGGAAATCTGTTTGAATCTGGAAGTTTATTCATACTGAGATATAAAATATGTTAAAATGATTGAAATTCTTAGTTTTAAAATGAAAAAGAAAAAAATGAACAATTTTATTTTAGGTTCAGTTGTTGAACAATAGTACATAATCGGAGTAAAAATGTTAATGCATAGGAAGAATGATTTAATCAGTATAATAGTTTAATTATTAATTTTTTTTTTAGATTTAGTTATAAAAAGTAATGCTAGTTTAATGTAAGATATTTAGACTGTCCTCATAAAAAGAAGCTATTTTCTGACATTTCTGAATTTGTTATTGTTCGGAAACGCATGAAATTGGCAAGTGTCCTTATTCAGAAACTATGCAATCGAATGGCGTTTTAAATTTTTTATTAATGGTACTCTTCACTCACTTGAAAACACCCGTTCGCTAATGTTTATCCTATGGGCAGATTGTTTTCGAATTTCGGTTCCGAAAGTGAAAGTACCTTAATCAAAAAACCTGCAACCGAAATCGAAAAAGTAAAACATAGCCCTATTAGTGATCGACCTCAGCTATCCTATGCAATAAAAATCATTTAAAAATATTTAAATTTAAACGAGAAATTCGAAAACAACTTACCCTCCATAGGATTAACATTAGCGAACGGGTGTTTTCAAGTGTGTGAAGAATCCACTTAACCCTTTATCTACTGACGGTACTTAAAAGTAACATTAAAATAACTTGTTATAAAATTCATTTAATACATAGATTAATAGTAACACAGTTTAGAATGAGTTATAGATGCATTACTTTATCTTGTTCCAAAAGAATTATTGGTTACACAAAAGAAAAATACTTTTAAAAGGATTATTTCTTTCGCCTTTGCATCTTTTCAACTTTCTGGGCATTGGGAAGACGAGGGGGGGGGGGGATTTTTCAATTTGGAAATATTTCTATATTTCTATTGTAAGAACATTATATTTGTATATTTTCTAATTCTGCAAAATACTAAGTAAAATATTTCGAATAAAAGATTTGAATGGGATTATAAATATCGCACAAAATCCCTATAAATTCAAATTTAATCAATCCTTCTAAATCCTTCAATCCTTCTAAAATCTTTTTAAAATTTATTAAATGCTTATGTAAATCTTCTAATGTAGTTCAAACAATTCACGAAAAATGCTTCAGAAGATAAAATTTTCATGAATTAATAATTCAGTACATAAAGGGTTAAAGGGCAGAAGATCTTTCAGAAAATACTGTCAAAGTCGGCGTTTTGAAAAGAATTCCCGACGCAATTAAAATTCTTTTTGCAGATGCACTAGACAACAATATACAGACGAAGCTCACAAAGTTTTACGGAAAAAAGATAATAACATTTTTAATTATCTCTTCTGTAGTGAGCTTTTTGTGTAAAAACCAATTTTTTAATGTTAAATTAGTATATTTTTACAATAAATAATGGGCTAACTTCTATCCTAAACATAGTAGGAACAAAAACAAAGCAGTTTTAGAATAGTAAAAAGTTGTACTTTCAAATAAAATAAAAACAAAATCGATAATTTTCGCGAAAGTGCTCACCTCAACGCAAGCAGATACCTTAAACTTTTTTGGAAATTTAGTCCTTACAATTACAGAGTCGACTGGTAAGAAAAGTATGAAAAGATGATTTTTTGAAAAAATTTGAAATTTTAAGAAATATGGTTTTAACATTTTCTAATTAAAAAAAAAATCCCAAAAGAATCTTTCTCTCTATCTCAGACACATGTAAAAACAATCGAAATCAGTTTTCATTTACTAATATTAATGTATTCCATACGTATTTTTATTGATCTGATTTATCTACGTTGCGGCATCATTATATAATGTAAGGTTAACAAAATATTTCTTCTTAATAACCAAAATTTTAATTCTTTTTTTATTTCGTTGTAGGGTTATTTAAGTGTAATAGAGCAATTACCTATCGACCGGTCCCTAGGCTGGACTTTTTTGCAGGCCCTTCCCTTCCTTTAAAGAGATATTATACTGGGTGATTTAAAATACGTGTCTGTTCTGTTTAATTACTCATAAACCACTGATAATAGAAACGTACTTCCGATTACAAAAGTGTAAAAATTAAGCACAGCTTTGGCATTTGTTTTACAAGGGGCTGTATGTGTAGTAAAAGACGAAATTATTTAATTCGGTCAAGGTGTCTTATAAGTTATATTTAGAAAAATGTTGCCCTTCGTCTAAGGACAACATAAAAAAAAACCTATTCTTTTACAATCAAACTTACGAAATTATAAATTTTGTGTATTTCGGTGTTTTCTGGCACTAAAAACAAAAAGAAATATTAGATGTAAATTTCCAACTGGGCGAAAAATGTCCGGACCAGGATTCGAACCCGGGACCTCCTGGCTGAAGCCGCCAGTGCTCTGCCATCTGAGCTATCCCGGACGATTCTGGTCGAACTTTTTCACCCAGCTAACCTTGATGATTACAGCATCTGCTCTGAAACCTGATTCAGCTCAACAGAATAAATCTCAGGTAATGGAACTCCAGAAATCGCTGGATACGAAATTACACTAGATTAATATTAGCACAATTATTCTAATTGGTAAACAAATCATATTATATGTTAATTTCCAACTGGGTGAAAAATCGTCCAGAATCGTCCGGGATAGCTCAGATGGCAGAGCACTGGCGGCTTCAGCCAGGGAGTTCCCGGGTTCGAATCCTGGTCCGGACATTTTTCGCCCAGTTGGAAATTTACATCTAATATGATTTGTTTACCAATTAGAATTTGTTTACCAATTAAGAAGTACTTTTAGTGCAGATAAAAATTGAAATCAATATTCAATAAATGAATGAAACAAACAATATTGCACATCATTTCTCTTTTTCTGCATTAAATATTTGACCAATATGAAGATAAAAAACGAAAGAAATTGTTTGTACTGGAGTCCCTTTTCTTCCGGGTCCCCATGCTTCAGTCTACTCAGACTAATGGGTAATCCGCTTCTGAGAACAAATAGAAGTAAGACATTGAAATGTAAACATTATGATGGACTTGAGTTTCAAACGTGGAATAAGACTGCTAAGAATCGAATTTCCAGCCAACCTCAAATCTCCATTTTTCAACGAAATAAAAATTACTTTCAACATCCATTCTACTCGAAAAATATTTATAAGAAAAAATAATTGCTTTTTTAAACGTTTCGAACTGTGGAATGCCTTAACGCTGTTCTGAAATCCAAACTGACTAATCTCAGACAAATTTTTGAATTTATTTTTATTCATAAAGATAAAAAACGTACAAGTGTTTTTATTCAGATAAGAAATCGAATAGCTTTCCCATTTTCCGATAAATATATAGGATCTTTCAAAATGCTGTCGAAGTTGGAGGTTTAAGCCAGTTTTCGAGACACGACAACCCGGAAAGATTTCTAGCAAGAGAAATCAGTTATGACCTCAGATCATATGACTCAAGATGTAATAAAGTTATCAAAAATTGAAAATGTCTTTTAGGTTCGAAATCACTTCAATAATCATGCTTTTACGCATAAAAATGACTCCGTGAATGTGTCAGAAATTTTATTAATGTTATTGAGAAGCGAACTTTTATTTATTTATATATATACATACAAGCGGGGATGACCGAGCTAACCTCCGTCAAAATTAGCTTTATGCTCAACTGGATAGAATATTCTCACTGTATCATTCTCTTTGTATTATTGCTATAAAACATGTTATATTACCACAGTATTACTTACAAAAACAATCAATATGAAAAGTACGTATAGTACATGCTTCGAAATTTTACACTATTTACACACTTACAACGAAAGGACATCAATCCAAATTACATTTTTAGCTCAACTCTGATTGGTTTAACCATGTACCTCGAGTCCTATTAGGAATTTCTAAAAAGTTCTTTCTCCTTTTGAAGGCTTATTTTTTCGACAAAAATAGCCACATTTAGCAACATTCTTGCATTAGGCACCAAATATGTGTTTTGGCATTCGTAATCTTGAAAGTCGATTTTTCGGTCAAATGTTGCCAATATTTCGCCAACTTCGCGGTTTCATGACCATAGCCGTAGTGAGTCAAAATGACGCACTAATCAAATCTGCTCGAGTATGTGACTCAGCTCAGTGGTCAGATAATCAAAAACGGTACGATACAAAATTTAGCCAAAATCATTTAAGCCGTTTAATAGAAATTGACTTGACCCGCAGTGATTCCAAAATGATCCACTAATCTAACTTTCTCGAACATGTGACACAACCGCGTGGTCTTCTCGAGCCCGAAAACGATAAAATACAAACTTTAATCAAAATCGTTAGAGCCGTTTTCTAGATAAAATTAGCTTGGCCAGTAGTGACCCAAAAAGGAACCATTAATCGAAATTTCTCAAACATGTGACCTAGCTCAATGGTCTTGCACCCGGAAACGGCATAATACAAATTTTTGTCAAAATTGTTTGAGATGTTTTTTTCGATACAATTAGCTTGACCCTGACCTACTGTGAACCAAAATCACCCACCAATGGACTAACTTCTTGAACATGCGACCTAGCCCAATGCTCTTCTTGAGCCCGAAAACGATAGAACACAAAATTTAGTCAAAATCGTTAGAGCCATTTTTTAGATAAAATTAACTTGATTCCAAATCGACCCACTAATCTAATTTTCTTGAACATGTGACCCAGCCCAGTGGTCTTCTCAAGACTGAAAGCGGTCTAATACAAAAATCAGTCAAAGTCGTTAGAGCGTTTTTTACATAAAATTAGCTTGAACCATAGTGAACCAAATATGACCCACTAATCGAAATATTTCGACCATGTGACTCAGCCCAATAGTCTTCTTGTGCTCAAAGACGGTTGGATATAAAATTTAGTTAAAATGGTTTGAGCCGTTTTTTAGATATAATTAACTTGACCCTGACCCATTATGACCCGAAAAGACCCACTAATCAAATTTTCTCGATTATGCGACGTAACCCAATGGTCTTCTCGATCCCAAAAACGATAGAATACAAAATTTAAATCTTTAGAGACGTTTTCTAGACAAAATTAACTTGACCCGTAGTGACCCAAAAATGACCCACTAATCGAAATTTCTTGAATATGTGACCTAGCCCAGTGATCTTCTCGTTCTCTGTAACGGTAGAACACAAAATTTTGTTAAAATAGTTTGTGCCGTTTTTTAGATACAATTAGCTTGAGCCTGACCTATTGTTACCCAAAATGACCCGATAATCGAATGTTCTTGAATATGCGACCTAGCCCAATCGTATTATTGTGCCCGAAAATGGTAAAATTCAAAAGCTCGTTAAAATCGTTGGAGCGGTTTTCTTGATAAAATAAACTTGACCCATAGTGACCCAAAAATGACCCACTAATCAAATTTTCTCGAACATGTGACTTAGCCCAATGGTCATCTCGTAATCTAAAACAATAGAATACGAAATTTAGTCAAAATCGTTGGAGCTGTTTTTTAGATAAAGTGGGTTTGACCCATAGTGACCCGAATATGACCTACAAATCGAAATATTTCGAACATGTGACCTGGCCCAATAGTCTTCTTGTGCCCAAAGACGGTTGGATATAAAATTTAGTTAAAATCATTTGAGCCATTTTTAAGATATAATTAACTTGACCCTGACCCAAAATGACCCACTAATCATATTTTCTCGATTATGTGACATAACCCAATGGTTTTCTCGATCCCGGAAACGATAGAATACAAAATTTAATCTAAATCTTTAGAGCCGTTTTTTAGACAAAATTAGCTTCACCCATAGTGACCCAAATATGACCCACTAATTGAAATATCTCGAACATGTGACCTACCCCAATAGTCTCCTCGTGCCCATAAACGGTTGGATATAAAATTTAATTAAAATCGTTAGAGCCGCTTTTAAGATAAAATTAGCTTGACCCACAGTGCCCCAAAAATGACCCACTAATCGAATTTTCTCGAACATGTGACTTAGCCCAATAGGCTTCTCGTGCCCCAAAACGGTTGGACATGAAATTTTGTCAAAATCGTTAGAGCCATTTTTTATATAAAATGGGCTTCACCCATATTGACCCAAATATGACCCACCAATTGAAATATCTCGAACATGTGACCTAGCCCAATAGGCTTCTCGTGCCCAAAAACGGTTGGATACGAAATTTTGTCAAAATCGTTAGAGCATTTTTAGATAAAATGGGTTTCACTCATAGTGACCCAAATGTGACCCACTAATTGAAATATCTCGAACATGTGACCTAGCCTAATAGGCTTCTCGTGCCCAAAAACGGTTGGATATAAAATTTAATTAAAATCGTTTGAGCCAATTTTTAGATATAATTAGCTTGACCCTGACCCATTATGACCCACTAAATGAATTTTCTCAAACATGTGACCTAGCCCAACGGTTTTATCATGCCCGAAAATGGTAAAATACAGCATTTAGTCAAAATCGTTAGAGCTGTTTTTAAGATAAAATTTACATGCATACGCACATAATTTTTGCTCGCATTATAGTATAAGATATATATTTTTTAAGTCCACTTCATTAAGACTTCTTTAATCTTGAAATGTCTATAATGACTGAAGTAAGGCTACTTTAGTAGTGTGATACTGAATATTTTTATGTTTTTCAGTTGCGTCTAAAAACGTCACATGGATATAAAATTTCCAAATGCTGGCACTTCATTTTAAAAATATCAGCAAAATGAATGTAGTACTATGAAGAGTGTGTGTTGACATGTAAAAACAAATACGATTTTAATCTTAGCAAAATCTAACCATATTCTAAAATGATGTCCTACTAATAGTGGATTTTTTCATTACTCTCATAAGTTAATAATAAATAAATGTTTAGTATATTTCATAATATGGAATCTGAATCAGAATACCTGAAACATTTATACATGTCTAAATGGAAGTTTTCCTACTAAGTTTTCCTTAGCCTTACATGTTTGCATATATTTTTAACTTTATCTTTAGAGTATTAACTTCAGCAATAACCCTCTTTTAAAGTGACAGTAGAGGAATCTAAATGATGAATCTGTAGCTTTAAACTCTGGATGAAGGATCAAAACATAGCAACTCTAAATAATGCTCGATGCAGAATAAATTCTAGACTATCTTGCTTGACGTACAAAGTAATCAATGTACAGCGCAGCAGGATTTCATTCTGTGTCATACTCATGATCTACGAAACACTCTGAATTCGAGGAACTATTTTCAACAATGAACAATATCGATTTCTTCCCATTTTGTTCACTTCTTTAAAAGAAGTACTTCTCTTAGTGTAATAATTAACTGCTTGTTCAATTAATGTCTCTTGTTATTTTCAAAGAAAACACGTTATCAATTTAAATAAAGCACGTCATTGTAAAATTTTTGAATATGTAAAAAGGAGCAATTCTATTCATTAATGCGGGTGGTTATTTTCTACAAACATTTCATTACTCAGTGATTAATATTCGCATTAGAAAAATATCACAAATGACTTTGAACAAAGTCGATTTAACGAAAGAAAATTAATTCTCTAGGAAAGGACTTAGAAAAAACTTCTTTAAAATGTTGTGACCGGAAGAAAAATCATTTTACAAACGAATATCTTTGAACTAATTATTCACGGAGACAAACGAGATTACTTTGCTGGAATTTTATCTGCAGATTTTAATAGCTTCATTTCACAGTTCGAGTCACTTTGAATGAAAAGATAAAAGTTATTAATTTCGAGAACAACTATAGCTATTGAACAACTGTAGCAACAAAGCAAAACAATGAAAAACTCTACACTAGTTTTTTTTTTTTGTTTTTTTTTTTTTTTTTTCAGGAAAAAACTGTTTTAAAAGAAGAAAAAAATTCTGTTAAAGACTGGATTTTGTACTTTTTTGTGGAAAAAACTATTTTAATGAAAAAATATAGATCTTTTCTGTAAATTAAACGGTTTTCCACTGGCGCCAAAATTGACAGTTTTATTCCTGTCAATTTGAGGGTTTTTTACAGTGTATGCTCAGAGTAAAACTCACTTATGATTTAAAATTTATTTTAGGTAAAACAGTTTTATTTAATAATACTTGTTCGCAACATTTAAACAGCAACGGTTTCTGATGGTGCAACTTCTGTACTAATTAGATACTGCTATTATGATATAGTTCAAAAGTGTCCGAATCAGCTAACAATTGTATTATTATTAATTTGGTATCATTATAAACAAATTTAAAGGACTAGGGTCATTAAAGCTATCGAAGTAGCTCCTGCATGATCATGTAAATTTTATATGATAGCTTTGTCATTATGAAACAATACGCAACACATAACAGAGTTTAAAAAATTAAGATCTTTGCATTTTTATGAAAGTTTGAGAACAGAAATCAGATATGTAGAAAAATTAAAAGCATCAAAACTTTGAACAAGCTTGGAAAATTTAAAACTCTTCATTTTTTGCATGAAATCAGAAAGCTAAGAAACACACTTATCTAACCTTTACCTTCAGAAGTTCGAATATTTAGAGAAAAGTATCAATGAATTCCATTAATAAGTAAATAAAATTTTTTCTCAGATACTGAATAAATTTTTCTATGCGACTTGCTGCTACGGAAGGAAGGTAAAATTCAATGAAAAATTAAGAAAAATAATCCGCTACCAGTAAATAAGAACTCAACGCTGTATCCCCTATTGTTCAGGGTTTAAACAAGGGAGAAAAATAAGTTAGAATTTTCCCTATTTCTAACCAATATTCCCGGTATTTTATTTATTTATTTAAGTGTAACCTATAATTATTTCAATAGGTACAATTTAAAAAAAACTTTTCAATGAGGTTAACTAAATCCTTACAAAGCTAATTTAGTAGCAGTTAAAAAATTATTGAAACTCGATATGGGAATTCAATTTTTAATGGGTTTAAAAATACATTTTTAATTATAATAATTATTTTTTTAATGAGAAATCCTCCTAATAAATTTCAAAAGTTGAAATCTTTAGCATTTTTATGAATGTTAAAAAATAAAGATTTAATATCTACAAAAATTAAAAATATGAACTCTTTGAACTAGCTTGAGAAGTGTAATAACTGATATTTTGCCAAAAATGAGAAGGCTAAAAACACAAAACTCCAACCTTCACCTTCAAAATTTTGGTGTCCGGAGAAGATTATCAATGAATGCCACCAATAATAATAAAAAGCTTCCCTCGGCAACTGAATAAATTAGTTTTACTTTCACGACATAGAGTTACGGATGGAAGCTGAAATTCAAGGAGATATTCAGAAAAATAACTTTCATTACCAATGACGAACTCCCGGTTGTGTTTCCCATTGTGTTCTCCCAGAGTTTGTACGAGGAAAAATAATAAAAGTGGTCCTTCCCATTTTGACACAAATTTTAAGAAAGAATTTTTTAAATTTAAGTGGAAACTACAATTTTTTTTTCGGTAAAAAGAACTAATCTTCTTAAATCTTTACAATTATGCTAATTATATAACTATAACTAATGGTAATTTTGTAGTAAGTAAAAAGGTGTTGAAACAGATAACTGGAATGAATTTTCAAGATACGACGATTTTAAAAATACATTTCTAATTATACTTATTTTTCTATTATGAGTGATTTTACGGAATCTAATCTTTCATTTTCATGAAAGTTTGAGAACTGCGATTGGATGTCTAGAAAAACAGAAATTTTGACCTAGAATGTAAAATCAGTTGTTTTTATAACCGGGCTAAAAACGCACAATATTCCAACCTTTACCTTCAAAAGTTCTGATTTCCGGAGTATCAATGAATGCCAGCAATATGAAGAAAAAAAAACTTCTCTCAGCAACTGAATAAAATATTCTTCCTTTTGCGACATGGAGCTACGGAAGGAAGCTGAAATTCAATGAGAAATTAAGAAAAATAACTTCCGCTACCAGTGACGAAGAACTCGCAACTATGTCTCCTACTGGTCTTCCAGAGTTTCCATAAAGAAAAACAATTAAGAGCCCACACTAGTCACGCGGATAAACTCGAACGCTATTGTAAAGTCTATGGAGGCGTTATTTTCAAATTTATCGCTTGATTTTAATATTTTTGAATGGTTTTTTTTTTTTTTTAGCATAGGATAGCTGAGCTACAACCTGGCTAGTTTTTACTTTTTTGATTTTGGTTTCATATTTAAAAAAAAAAAAACTTTTACTTTCAGAACCGGTTTGAACCGGTTCTGAAATTGAAACTATCCTAATATAAAAAAACTATAGCCAAAATTGAAAAAGTAAAAACTAGCCCGGTTGTAGATCGTCCTCAGCTATCCTATGCAAAAAAAAAAAAAAAAAAAAAATCATTCGAAAATAAAATTCAAGTGAGATATTTGAAAATAGCTTCCCCATAGGATTAACATTATCATCCGGGTCTTTCTGAGTGACTAGTATAGGCTCTTAAGGGTCAACTTCAGTCACGCGAAAAGACCCGTTGGCTAATGCTATTCCTATGGAAGAAATTTATAAAGATATCTCGGTCGCATTTCAATATTTAAAGATGATTTTTTTTTGCAGTGGCAAGCTGAGGTCGATCAGTAAAAAGGCCGTTTTTTACTTTTTCGATTTTCATTGGGTATTTTTTTCAAGATGATGTTTTCATTTTAGGAACCGGTTCTGAAAATGAAAGTGTCCTGATTAAAAATACTTATAAACGAAATTGAAAAAGTAGAAAACGTCCTGATTCTTTCCATCCTAACAAAATATTTTAAGTGTGACTTCTAGAATTTAAGTGAAACTGCACTCTTTTTTTTTTATTTTATAAATGGTAGATAGAAAAAAAAACTTGTTTTCTCAAAACTTTACAACAATGCAAATTAAATAGTTAGTAGAGTTATACTAATTTAGTAGTAATTAGGGAATTATTGACACAGGTAACTGTAATTCAATTTTCAGTAACATGTTACAAAAGATTTGTAACACCATTAGTTACTTTTTTTAATGAGAAATATATCTTAAAAATTGAAGAAAATCTTTACATTTTTACGTTTGCATGGTTTAGAAACATTAAATCATTTTAAAGTAGATCCTAGCACTGTTATTGCGAAACAATACGCAACACTACACCTAAAAGAGATTAAAAATTGAAGATCTTTACATTTTTATGAAAGCTTGAGAAAAGAAATTGAATATGTAGAAAATTAAAAGCGTGAGTAATAAGAAGACCGAAAATGCACAGAAGTTCGAATGGCTAGAGAAAAATATCAATCAATTCCATCAATAAGTAGCGAAAAACTTTTCTCAGCTACTGAATAAATTTTTCTATGCGACATGCAGCTACGGAAGAAAGCTGAAATTCAGTAAGAAATCACTACACTTGCAGCTTTGAGTCGAGCTTTGTAAATGTATCAAAAACTAATTTTTTTGTAAAAACAAAGGTTAATAACGCACACTATTACAAACCTTTACCTTCAAAAGTTCTGCTGTTGGGTCATTCCATGGTAACTTACGTTACATTTAGAACAATTTACTTCAGTAATTTTAGTAATATAACAACAACAAAAATATTAAAAATGTCAAATTGACATTATTTGTTAATTGAACCTATTCAAAGCTTAATTTGGACGGAAATTACTTAATTTTAGTGTAATTTCGTTAAATCTGGCAGTTATATTCATTGTGGTAACTGAAATTATTGAAAAAGAAACGTAAGTTACCATAAAAAATGTAATTTTCATTCTAATTTTTTAGGTAATTTTCATCCAAATTGACCTTTGAATAGGTTTAAATAGCAAATCATGTCAACTTTACATTTGAATATTTTTTGGTGTTATATTACAAAAATTACTGCAGTAAATTGTCCTAAATGTAACGTAAGTTACCATGGAATGATCCTGTTCTTAGTAAAGTATCAATGAAAGCAAGGAATAATAATAAAAAAAACCTCTCAACCACTGTATAAAATATTCTTACTTTTTTGACACGGAGCTGTGGAAGGAAGCTGAAATTCAATGAGAAATTAAGAAAAATAACTTCCGCTAGGAGTGACGAAGAGCTCACAGCTATGTCTCCAATTGCTCTCCCTTCATTTAAAAGATCTTACTGAAATAAAAGTACTCAGTGTGTCTTTTTTATTTCATTTTAGTAAATGCCATTGTTTTCACTCGTTTTCTCCGAGCTAAAACAATGAGAGTGAAATGAAAGAAAACGAAATACACAATGATGAGTTTACTGCTCAAGTATTAGATATCCGTAACTCCGAATTCGCGATCACATACACAAGAGTATCTCGACCGGTGAGTTGCGACTCACATTTGTGCCATCAGAGTGTCACAGGTGTACATGGGGCACCCGTAAGAGAGAGCAAATGCCCCTACCTAGTTTATTAAAAATAATTAATTGAAATTTCTTCTCGTCTCATGATTAAAAAAAAATCTTAAATGATTCAAAATAATTAAGCACTAACAGAAAATGAACTAAGGATTTTTCGCCAAGGAATCTCTGCTTCGCCTGATCCTTTGTGAATGACAAATTTGAGTTCTGTTCTTCTTTTGTAGTTCATGTGTTAATAAAAACAAGTTCAGGGGGTCTCAGCCCCCTAATGTAAAAAGCAATACACTTTTAAAATTATTTTTGATAAATGCCGGTAGAGCTTATTTTTGGATTTTTATCCGTTTTTAATATTTTGAATTGAGAAGTATGACTGGCATCAATCTGCCATTTCTTTACATCACGTCATAAAAAACTCGAGGAATTAGTGAACCAAGATCAATAATTGCTGCAGTAGCCTTTAAAAAATCAAATTTTTGTCATCTGCGGGCAGATGGTAAATCTTTTGAAGGAAAAGTTAGAAACCTACAAACAAGGTGAATTTCTTTAAACACACTCCCCCACATCCCCCACCATAAAATTTTTTTATTTAAAAAAATTATTTGATTATGTTTTATAAGTTAAATTCAATTCTACAGATTTAAATTGGTTGGTTGTTTATGTTTTTACAGCAGTTTAGTTTTGTTAAGTTTGTCAAGAAGTAAGTTTCTCTATTTGAATTTTTACACTATTGGAGTATGGGGGGGTGGCCATACCTTGCGAAACCTGTGAGGATTCAATTTCAATTTTTATTTGGTATCTGTTTTATGACTCCTCCCACCCTCCGACGAGCAAGGAGTTGTTTGTTTATTGTTTCTTGTTGCAAATGTTCATTAGTTTTATTGTTGCGTTTTGCACCCTCTTTTCATAAATTTCATACTTTTGATAGAGCTATATTTACTTAATGCATATAAGAGCTGCGTTGCGCCTGATGCACTGGGCTGTTTTTTATTACACCTTTCTAAAAGCATTAAATATATAACCATTAAATATACATTATCGACCTCTAACAAAAACTGTGAAATTATGAATAAAATGACGTTAACAAATACAGTTCCCCCCAACAGACTTAACATAGATTCCAAAAACATAGTAAAAACAGCAGAAATTGAATAACAGAAATGGAATGATGGAAATTTGTAGAACTTAGACAGAATCATCGGGTCCTAAATGCCTTAAATTCCACAAATAAAATGTGTGGTTTCATCTTCATATTAGCCATAAATTAGTTAAAGAATAGGAATTTGGGACTGTCACACACATAAAACCGAGAAATAAACCATTGAACACCAATTAAGTTCAAAATAAACCAAGATTAAAACGGATAGAGGAAAAAAAAAAAAAACAAATTACCGAATTAAAATCCATACTGTCATAGCATTAGTATAACAAATACACTCATTATGCATTTTATTCTCATTTAAGATAGTATACTATTAGAAATTAATATGATATTGTCCTGAGTAGGCTAAAATTGAAATACAAGTTAATCGTTAACTTTATTAAATATTAATGAATATGAATAAATTTAATATGAATTGATAAATATATAAATATAACTACACCATTGTACACATAAAAGCATCGAATCAACATCCATTATAAAATGTGTATTAACAACGTAGTTATAACTCAAATGCCCCAATTTTTTTAATAAATTAACCATTGCGTATTATCCAGACAACGTCACCCTCCTCCGTAATCTAACATCTACCCACCCAACCGTCCTATAATATTTTTTTTATTATTTTACAATTTTTAATTTTTTATAATTATTTTCTTATTTTATATATATTTTTGTAATTTTTTACCGCATGTGTTAATTTGTTTTTTTAAGATCATTTAAGTACTAATTATATATTAAAGAATATATGCATTTTTTTGGAAAACCATGATTTAATGTATCATAAATTATTTTTTTAATATTATTGTTAATCAGACGAGAAGAACATAAACACTTTATTCTATATAATTGATTAAAGTTTATATTACGATATACAGAATTATGAAGACAAGATTTAAAATTAGTAAATGTATTAACTTTGAATTTAAATTCCTTACGTTTGTCATATAGATCAATTATTTTGTTTTGTTTTCTTTTATTGTAATTTTAAGATCTAAAAAGTTAATTGTATTGTTAGATAGGAGGTTTTCCATTCATTCTAATTAGTAGGATAATCTACTGGAAATTGAGAAATATTAGTTTAATCAATGGCAATTAAAATTATGTCATCAATATTACGATATAAATGTAGATTACTATTAGTAAAAGTACGTTCATAGTGATATAAGTATAAGTCAGATAATAAACTGGATGTACATTCACCTTGTGGTATACCACGTTCTGTAAATATAATGTGTTATCTTGCAAAATATAATTATTACAGATAATGAAATTTGTTAAAGATTTAAAATAAGCTATATATATATATATATATATATGAAAAGCGTAAAATGTTTCCTTGAGTGACAATTTCGAACTTCAGATTTTAACTACGCACCTGGGTGCTTATACATTTATATAAAATATGGAAAGATGGCCGACAAGGGCACTATACATAATATTTTTAATTTTCATAATCACGTTATGATGCATTTAGTACAGGAGAGAAGGATTTCTGTCCCGATGATTTGGAAATTTAATACCACACCATTTTTTTAAAAAACGACTTTCTTCCCTGATTTCTTTCTAGTTTAACCTGGCCTTTTTTTTTTTTTTTTTTACATTTTAAAAGTTGTTTTTCATAGATCTCATAATGCCTAGAACATGGCTTCACTTTTATCTATCATATCATCTTTAAGTTAAACCATATAAAAGATTAATAAAATATGTAGAACAACGATACTTTTAAAATACGCTAAAAGTTTTCAGTTTTAGCAATAAACTGAGTGGTAATCTTTTTCATTCATGTAAAAAAGCGAAATATGCCACAAAAATAGAAGTATAATCCGAAAAAAACAAAAAAAAACTTTTTACAGGGTTTAAAAGAGAAATTCATTTTGTTCCTTTAAGCACAAGCGCAATCCATCGCTATGGGAATAGTTTATTAGATATACTTTCTTATAAAAATAAAACAATCCGATTACTCTCTTTGAAATTCCATTATGCTGGCAAAAAAATTTAAAATACTAAAATAGCTTAGTAAAATGTTAAAATAAAATAGGAACATATTTCATTTATGAACTTCTCAGTGCTTTATTTCATTGCTCTGTCTGCAACTTTCTCAAGATCTATAATGATACAAATATTTTCGCATAAAATTTTTAATTGAAAACTGGTAAACAAAAATCACGCGAACAGAGTAATGAAACATGTCGATCTGAATAAGTATTTATTTGCCTTTTAAACGTAATTTTATCACATATAGCAAATATTAAGTTAGTTTTCTTCAGGTTGGAAAGATTAATTTTGAATATTATGTGGCAATATTTTTAAGATTGCATAAAGTATGTTTTATTATGATGATTTTTTTTTATGTGTTGCCAGTGGGCTACTTTTTAAAAATTCAGATTTCTTCATTGGCACCACTTTTTTTGAAATGATAAAATCCGCCTTATTTAATGACATTAATTAAGGCGAAAACAAGAGGAATTTCTTTAAAAAAAAGTGGTGCCAATCAAAAAATCTGGATTTAAAAAAAGTAGCCCATGGCAACACTGATTGCAACAGACATCCAGAAATACCCACATTAGACAGGTTGCAAATTTCCGGCTGTATTTAAAGTAATTTTCATGAGTCACATTCAGTAGAGTTTATCGAATTTTTTCAAGCGAGAAGCTCTTTGTGTATTCAAATGTAATTTTTTTTTTTTTTTTTTTTTTTTTTTTTTTTACTTTTATATTTTATTACTCTAAGATTTTCAACTATTACCTATCCATTATAGGTACAAGACCCATTACTCGTATATTTATTTTAATGTGCGTTACACAGTACATTGAATTTTATTTTTCGGACTTTTTTGGACATGTAAAACATAAAACGAACAGAAATGGGGCATTCTCACAATATTTTGACTTTCAGGAATAAAAATCTGGTGAAATTAAACTTGCTAAATTAAAATTTTAAACTTATAGACAAATGCCTTAATGATTCAAAATAAAGAAAAAATGGTCAGTAGCGAATTTTTTTTTAAATCTAATTGATGTTTAAGTTAAACTTGCAATTTAATTTTCCTTACCATTTTACCACTGTAACTTTTTATTTTCTTCTTAATTTTTATTTATGATGAATTTCCATAGTACCCACAGGGCATTCAAATAAGAAATAATAGCAATGTAGTATTTTTAGTAAAAAAAAAAAATGGTATAACATTGTCTTAAAGGAGTGTTAAAGAAGGGACGGTAAGGAAAAAAAGGGGACGGTACAAGAAAAAAGGGGTGGTAATGGGGAAAAAAGCGATGGTAAAGATGGAACGGTAAGGAAAATTACCACCTATTTTTAGGCAAATCATGTTAAGACTCAGTGACAACCATAATGTTCATTGATTTTTAGAAGCAGTTATTTACATTGGATTAAATTTAAAAGAAATTAATTTACCTCGAAAAGTGCAGGAATAAACCTTGGGGACGGTAAGACTATCAATAAAGCCACGATGCTTGAAATTGACATTTAAATGCTGATTTAAATTCTGCAATAAATTTCCTGTCAAAGAATTTTAGACATTCTTTTTCTAGCATACTTCTGCATGAGAAAAAACTAAAAAAATTCTGTGGCTGCATCTGAAGTGATTTTCTGTATAATTTTAGAAGAGGGGCGGTAAGGAATCTAAAATCCAGGGACAGAGTAAAAAAAAAAAAATAACAACCGTAAAAATGTGTGCAGATTAATTTTTTACTACATATATATGTAAAACAATAGTCCCAGTTTCGGGAAAAAAATTACATTGAATTACTTTTATTGAAACAGTTTTATACAGACAGCTCCAAATTTAAAAATCAGCATCGGGGACACGGGACAGTATAGGAGTTTCCTGGATATTTGGACCCCCAACATCGTCCAAAACTTATTTATCTCGTTAATATTGTTATGCAGACATGCAATGGGGTGTTCCCCAGTATATGAACTTAAAAAAAAAAACCCACAAGAATATGTGCTAAAATAAAAATTATTATTCAGGGACTTAAGTCAAAAGATTTTGAGAATGCCCCAAATACTGACTCCAAGGACCACTAGTGGGGCTGCGACCACATTTTAAAAATAGTCTTACATAATAGTTCGTCTAAGAATAATCCTACATTAATTTATTAGAACAGATAGCAAAATACCCCAGAAAGAAATTTTTAAAAAATGGAAGCAAAATATTTAATTCTGCATTTCCATATTCGATTACCAGCTTTATTCAATATTTTCTTTTTTCATCCTTACTAATTACGCTACAGGGTTCCCAGCAAAATATGACTGACAAATTCCCTGACTTTCCATGACCAAATCTAAAAAAAAATCCATGACATCCCCTGACCAAACGGGCATATAACGAAATTTGCTACTTATTTTTTGCAGTCCTTTGTCAAAATTAGCGATTCCCCCCCCCCCCCCCCCCGAGATTATTTGATGAATTTTGAGTCATTTTTCAGTGTTTTGATGAATTTTGCGTCAGTTTTCATTTTTCTCCAAGACTTTTTAGAAAATATTTTAAATTCCCTGACTTTTCCTACATATTTTGAAATTTTCCCGACTTCCTCTGACTACTTTGAAATTCAACGATTTTCGAGATTTTCTCTGACTTTCCATGACACTGGGAACCCTGCAGTATTAGATGTCTCAAGTATGTGTTTAAATAAAAAAAGAATTATCGAAAATTCTTTCGTGAGGATTCAAAATGCCAATAAAACATGACTAGTTGTGAAATTTTTATAATAAATGAAAAAGACGAGGAAATAAGTTCATGTCGCTGTAAGTTATGAATTAAAAAACCTATATCAGATATAACCATTTGCTTTAATTTGTCTTCTTTTCCATTTTTCATTTATTCATTCGTATCCAAAAGCTGTTGAAAACAAATGGGGAGTTCATTTTCCAATTTTACTATAAGGAATTATATAGAATGTATGGAACAAAATTAATAAGACATTTAAAATCAGACATTTAATAAAATACAAAAGAAAATACATAATAAAGCAATGAATGAGCTCAAAGCCTCCCGTACCCACTGGTCGATGTCTAATTTGTTGGTTTCCGCTTTTAAATTTTTCAGATGGGATCTTCTGTGATTGGGATACCCTTCCCGACAGTTTGAAGGGAGCAGCGAGCCTGCTGAGATCTCACCGAAAATATTAAAAACGGAATGCAACAAGTTATAGAAGCTTTCCGTGTGACGTCATTCATGACGTTTTGGTTGGAAACTGACTCCAAACAAACAGTTGCTGTGTGTCATTTCTTTTTAAATATAAATCGTAGAAAATGTTACCACTACATATCAAGTATTAAAACACTTAGATGTGAGATTATGATATAAGATATAACTATATTATACAAACAAAATATAAAATACAAACTTAGCAACCGTTTGTTTGGAGTCAGTTTTCCACCAAAATGTCATGACTGACGTCACAACCGAAATCGTCTATTTACAAGCTATTGACTTCGATCACCATTACTCGCCGAACAGTCGGGATCCTGGTCTTTTCTAGACGGTAGTAGACCCCAATCACAGAAGATTCCACCGGACAAATTTAAAAGTTAAATTCAACAAATTAAAAACATAGACCGTCGAGTTTCAGAGGGCTGGGGCGTTTAATACATCGGAAGACCATGATGGCTTCGATTATAAACCAATAACTTACTAAAATCACATAATTAAATCAATTAATACAGTAAACATTTCAACCTCTATATAAGCCCTCATGAGTACAAAATCAATCGAGATCGAAGCTGTTTATAAATATTCGGGAGAGAATATATGCAGAACCGCATACACAGGTGCAATTGTTATACGACTCGTTTAGAGGTGATTTCTGTACTATCGTAAACCAACCTAAAAATCTACTTTTACAACTTTTGCAGGTGGTTTTAATTATTGTAATATTTTCTAAATCTGGCACATGATCAGATTTGCTCTATTGCATAATTAATTAATTTCGGACATAAATCGCCGGATTGAAGGCATTCGGATGACTCATATGTTATTCTAAATGAATGTTGCATGAACACTTAGACTCGCCAATATATACGGAATCAGTAACTTTACAAAGGATATTATAAAGTATTCAAATATTATGTAAGAGTGGAACTTTTGGTTTGAATTTACATAACATATTTTATACAGAATTCTGAGGCTGTACTAACAATGATAGATTTGAATAAATTAGTTATTTTTTCCTGTACTAACAATAATAGATTAGAATAAATTAGTTATTTTTTCTGAGATATAATTTTTAGTGTAGAATGCAGTGAACTCTTGCAAGTGAGGATTTCCAAGGCAGACCATTTTTCGGCCAAACTACCCGTAGAGCGCATTGAACAATGTAAATATTTGAATAGTTCAAAAGTAGGATAAACTTATTTCAGATTTTGGCAGAAATTTACTGTGTTACCAACTCATAGGTTATACCTCTAAAAAAATGTTTTCTATAATTTAGTAATTTTAATAATAAAGCAAGTTACATAGTAACAAAATTTGATAATACAAAAAATAATTTACTCTGTACAAACAAAATATGCGAAGAAATTAACATACTTTACATAATTTAATTTTGATTAAAATAATGTCTGAACTTTTCTTCGCGATGGTTAAACAAATTGTTTTTTTTTTTTTTTTTTTTTTTTTTTTTTTTTTTTACCACACCATTTTCCAGTTTTGCAAAACACTCGAAAATTTGATCTGTTATATCACATTTTGATTGGCAATAATGGCGAACAGACATGAACAATTTTTGAGCCTCTCGCGTTTTTGGTACTGCAATTGGGATGTTTTCTTTCTCTTCATCACTGTCAGTGACAATTTCTAGATCTCATAATAACCAAAATTACTTTTAATGTACAGATCCAGGTTCGATTCTATCATGGTCAATTTATGAAACAAGGGTGTCCACATTATCCGATGTTTTTCTTTTCTAAATAAAAGATTTTATCATTGCTATAACATTTTTTTGCTCTTTGAGTGGAGGTTTTAACAGCAGCGATTTTATGGGAGGCAAGATTTTCAGAATTAATATTTAAGTACTGACCTGAAAACGTTGGCTTACAGTATACTGGTGTTAGATTTTCTTGGCCGGCAACTTTTTCTTTTCTATCAATTAAAATATCTAAGAAGATATACCAGAAAGGGAAGCCAACAGTCAACTTCATTTTCAATTATGAAATGGATTGATAGAAAAAAATAGCTTTTTGAAAATTTTAATTAAAATCGTCTTTCTTGGCAATAAAAAAAATTCGTCAATATATCTTTAAAAAAAGGGGAACCTAAAATCACGAAATATGTCAACGACATTTATCCTACAGCCCTTGCATTGGGATGGATTACAATATATCTTGTAGCGATTGAGATTCTGTATATGGGGCATTCTCACAATCTTTTGACTTTCATGTCCCTGAATAATAATTTTTATTTTAATACACTTTTTTTTCATATACTGGGGAACACCCCATTGCATGATTGCACAACAATATTAACGAGATAAATAAGTTTTGGACGATGTTGGGGGTTAAAACACCTGGAAAACTCCTATACCGTCCCGTGTCCCGGATGCTGATTTTTAAGTTTGGAGCTGTCGGGATAAAATTGTTTCAATAAAAATAACTCGATGTAATTTTTTTCTTAAACTGGAACTATTGTTTTATATAAATACGTAGCTAAAAATTAACCTGTACACATTTTTAGGGTTTCTATTTTTTAAACTCTGTCCCTGGGTTTTAGATTCCTTACCATCCCTCTTCTAAAATTATACAGAAAATCATTTCAGATGCAGCCACAGAATTTTTTTCAAGTTTTTTCTCATGCAGAAGTATGCTAGAGAAATAATGTCTAAAATTCTTAGGCAGGAAATTTACTGTAGAATTTAAATCAGCATTTAAATATCAATTTCAATCATCGTGGCTTTATCGGTATAGTCTCACCGTCCCCAAGGTTTATTCCTGCACTTTTCGAGGTAAATTAAATTTTTTTTATTTTAATCCAATGTTAACAACTGTTTCTAAAAATCAATGAACATTGTGTCTATCACTTATTCTTAACACGATTTTCCTACAAATAGGTGGTAATTTTCCTTACCGTTCCCTTTTTTACCATTTCGTCCCTTTTTTCCAATACCATCCCTTTTTTTACCCTACCGTCCCTTCTTTAACCCCCTTTAAGACAATGTTATACAAAAATTCTATATTAAAAGTACTACGTTGTTATTATTTCTTATTTGAATGTCCTGTGGGTACTAAGCAAATTCATTATAAGTAAAAATTTAGAAGAAAATAAAAAGTTATAGGGGTAAATTGGTAAGGAAAATTAAACTCGCAAGTTTAATTTAAACCTCAGTTAAATAAAAAAAATTCCGCTGCTGTCCATTTTTTCTTTATTTTGAATCATTAAGGCGCATTCGTCTATCAGATTAAAATGTTATTTTAGCAAGTTTAATTTTGTCAGATTTTTTCCCCCAAAAGTCAAAAATTGTGAGAATGCCCCATATACTGGCGAGTCTGATTGTTCATGCAACATTTGCTTAGAAGAAAATAAACGTACTTTGAAATCAGAGAATTTACGATCGAAACCTCTTAATCATGTAATGCATACAGACCACGAACATGAGTTCGAAAATATTACAACAATTAAGCCCACAGCCATAATTACATAAGTAGAATTTTTTAAGGTTGGTTTAGAAGAGAACAGAAATCCCCTCTAAAAAAGGCATGTACAATTCTGCCTAAGCATGAGGTCCTGCTGTAGCGATATTCCATACTGAATATTTATAAACAACAGCTTCGGTATTGGCATTTGTACTGATGAATGGCTTGTATAAAGTTCGAAACGTCTGTACTGTATTAATTGATTTTATTGTGTGATTTTAATGTGTTGGTTTTAATTTTGCATTTTATTAAAAATCTGATTATAAATGTCTTATTAATTTTAAATTTTTGATTCAGGCGCAATATGTTTAATTTATTGAAATATATAGATCATTTTCACAATATTGTTTTTGAGAAAAATATACAGGAATAAACTTGAAAGAATTTTAATGAATAATTTTTAGGAGATTCATTAAAATATCTTACAGCTTTATTAATTATTCCAATTTTCTTTGTTTCTAAAATTATCAAAGAACTGTGAAAGTGGTTGACATTCAGAAGCAGACATCCCGAATTTAAAATTTGTAGAATTTCAGAAAAATTAGTGTCTTCCAATCAATTCTAAATACAAATTATTCATGTTATCTAAATATGACAAAAAGTTAAAATTTCGAATTGAATAAATACAAAGCCTCGTACGTATATAAGTGAAACAAATAGTTCAAAACAACCGTATTAAGTTTCATCAACCCATTGAGGCCCGAATTATTTTATTCGTTAAAGATTAAGTTTTGGATTTCCCACCACTTTTAAAAGAAGAGTAATTTGCACCTCATTTTATCAAGGAATTTGTCAAGTGAAAGAAAGTATATATTTATCTTCATATTTACTGCGTGTGAAAAGCACTTTCTTGCCACTAAGTCTAGCGATCTAAAAATATGCCACTAGGCGTTAGTGGGTTAACACTACCGTCAACAGGGGTGTTTTTTTTTTAATTTCTTTTTACTCTTGTCTTTAAAAATCCATAAATTAGAATTATTTAAATGAAAATTTCTGTAATTCTTTTTCTTAGTTCGAAGATATGAATTATAAGTTTTAAAATTCACATTTAGTATTTTTTAAAAATAGTTTTTTTTATGAAATAATTTTTTTTTTTTAATGGGACAAAGTCACATTGGCTGGTGTGACTTTGTCCAATAAATAAATAATAAAAAAAAAATACGGAATAGGCGTTAATAACTTTGTAAGACAATGCAACCTGACATTCATGATAAAGTAATAAAATGTAATAGAAAGATGAGTCTTTTGTCCTTAAGGAGCAAAGTTTGAATGAAAATGAACAAAAAATGACATTTTATTCAAAAATGACTATTATTAAAGACATGTAAAAATAATTAACAATTAAGGCATGGTAAGATTAATATTTTTTCAAGAAAACAAAATTTTAGATTTATTCACTTATTTCAGGTGCTAAAAAAAAACGTTTCTTTTAGAAGAAATAGGTCTTGGAGTGATAATTCTTTTAAGACCTCTTAGCTTATTCTTTAAGGAAGTAATTGGATTTGGATGTTTCTCCGTGGCTTTTCTTCGACTTAACGCTCATTGTAGAACGACATCTATTGCTTTCTGTAGCGCTTCATCAGTATGTTTATAATTACGAATACCTACAGGAGATTTATATGTACGAAGCATTATTACATCAGCACATGTACAAAAAAAAATCATTTACTAGTATAATATTTATATACTCAGTAAATGTTTGCTTTTATATTTGTATTTTCAAATATATATATATAATAAACTAAATTGTGGTGACTGTGTACTGAGACAAACTCACCCCAAATTGGCATTTAAAGTAGGTACATTGTTTGAATCAAGTCAATATAAATTCTAAAATATCAAATTAATATATATAAATCTTATTGATTTGTAAAGAAAACATATTAAGTAATTAAAAAAATGTACTTACCATTTTGCAGTATTAAGTATAAATAACTTTTCTAAGCAAAATTTTCCCCCCAGTAAAAATCACCATCGAAAATATCTGATAAATTAATAACATCTTGAGTTAAAAGCGATTTCCGTCTCATGATGGCAGTGTTTCTTCTTTTCTGTAGCGTCCGGAAATTCGGTTCAAAACGCCAACTATGACAACATTTATGACAACATTTTCTGTCCTTACCGAAAAACCGAAAACAGTTCGATTACACAGTTTTAAAATAAAAGCACATGTGAATCTTTACGAGCAAATATGAATTTCAAAATGTGTCAGCGAGTAACCAGTTTGGATGAGAAAATAGCCTTAACGCGGTGAAAGCTATACTGTAAACAGTGATCTATGGGTTGACCACAAATATTAAATATTCAAGAATTAGATCAATTATTTTGAAATTTATTACAATGAATTACTTCTGATGCCATGCACTCCGTATTAAAGCAGCATACATGCCAACCTCAGACTTTTTTTAAATCAAAATATTACACTCCGAGCAAAAAAATTATTTAATAAATGGAATTCAATATTTCAATTGCCTACCATATTTAACGCATGGCACATTTAATTTAAAAAAAAAATTCTAGTTCAAAGTATATTTTTTTTGTTTAAAAAAGCCGGAGGTTGGCATGTATGAAGCACAAATGTGATTACATAACGACATTTTCGTAAAAGTTACACTGACTTTTATTCTCTTTACAAAATCAGACAAAGCAAAAACCATCAAACTTTTGCAAAATGAGAGGACCATTTTCTAAACCCATATTTTGCTGATTAGTATTTTTAGCAGCACAGCCGCAACCACCATGGGTTTGCAACAGGGATACGCATTCTTAAGAAGCTATTGAAGACACGATTATTTAATGAAATTGGATTTTATGAGCGCAAAATAGAAGTTTTGCCTTAGGTGTCAACAACTATTAGCTACGACACTAATTTTTATATTTTGCTCGTGATATGTTGTAAGGATAAATATCAACGAATAACTCAATGGGGATTATTATCCTTCAGATGTTCTCACAATCTCATTCGGCGTTTACAAGAGTCGCATAATTTTTAGAAATAATTCATAAAATTGCTAGTTAAGAGGCTGGGCCCCCTGCCAAGTCAAGAATTCCCCTTGATCGCGAAATCCCATGTTAACCTTATGGAAATATTCAGTTAGGCGATTACTCATTAACTAATATAAATATCGAAAAACGGTTTTACCATCAAAAAGACGGCGTCAAATGCAGACGTAGTGAAATAAAAAAATATATATATGTTCCTACATTTTAGTATTTTTAAGAAGATGATAAATTATTTTTTTTTTTTTTTTTTGCCTAAATGAAAATCTCGAAGTTAATCGTCTACTTCGGAATACTTTAAATACAGGAAAATATTTTTTTATTAAAAAGCACTACTTCTGCACATGGCGTCTTCTTTCTGATGGTGAAAAAATATTTCTTTTTATATAAAGTAATGAGTAATCGTTAATTAAGTATTCCCATAGGTTAACATGAAACTTCGCGATCGTAGTGGAAAAGACCTATATTGGTGCATGCCCTTAAATGCACACTGTGTCATCTCAATAAAACAGTGTAACAGTTCAATGTGGTATTATGAATAATTCTTTACTCTTTAGAGATATAGACAGTGTTTACCTATTTCCCCCAAAAATGATCTGCCCTATACACTTAGTGCCTAACAAATCGTACGTTCATTGTTTACCCCCTTAAAAAAGCATTGAAGAATTATGTTTGCCTGCATATTTTTGGAACTTATGTTCACAAGTAAATATTTCTAGTGAACATCTGGTATTTATGATCATTCTTTAAGTTCATATTTCATTGCCTGTGGTCTTGCTGCGGGTAAGGAAACAGCTCTAAGAATAGCACCTAACTCTTAAAATGTTTGCTTTCAAACATGCGTTATTCAACCACAACTATGCATTGAAGAAATAAGATTTTCATCAAGTAAACTAATATCATGGGCATTTTGTTATTTCAAAGTTATTTTGTCATTTCTTTATATATATATATATATATATATTTATATTTGTTTTTGTTTTACATATTATCTAAAACAGTGTTATAATGAAATCCCCAACGGACAATTTTTATTTTAAATACGAAAGCTTTAAAAGGAGTGAAAATTTTCATGTTCATTGGCGGGACACTTCAGAGGTATACTAATTTTAAAATGAAAACAATATCGGGTATATTTACGGAAAGAAAGAATAGAGGCATTACATATTCGAGCAAACAAATATCGAATAAATTAATTGTTCTTTATTTTATTATAAATACCAACAACGTGCATGCAAATTTGGCATTCTAAAGTAGGGTATCCCAAAAATATTGAACCAGACTTTAATTTTTTCTGTTGGAGATGAGTTGGCAATGTAAATTGCAAATGTGTTTCAAATAAGGTAGGAAATATTGAAATAGAAATACCGTTAATTTCCAAAAAGTTATAACTTTTACAACTTTTAAATAGGCTCTGAAAACTGTCAATTAAAAAATAGTTCCCTTTCCTTTAACAAGATCATTACAAAAAACTGCATACTTCCATATTTAAGATTAAATGAGTTACGCTTAATTGAAAATGGTCCATTGTGAATGAGGAACAAACATCATACTAGAAATATAAATCCACAAGATATTGGTAAGAAAGAAGAAACATTACGGTAATACATATGCTGTTGACCTTAAACAAAAGGTAATAGATTCTTGAAATAATGTTAGTGATAAAACTCTCCAAAATATATTAGAAGAATAACAGCTCGGTCATGCATTAGGGTTAGAAAACAGTTTGAGAATTCTTTGTGAATGGAATGTTTCTATGATAAAACTACATTGTCTCTTTACAGGACCTGTGTAAAGTTTTATTTAGATGTATTTGTGATAAATATGTACCTAAAATGTATCATCATCAATTCGTATATGGTCCTTATTTTCACTGAGTAGCATAGTACGAAAAATGATGTAATTCAAATTTTCAAGATACAAATATGAAGTTTTCTTGGATTATCCTCTTGCAGCAAAATTTTTCTAATTGAATAATTTTGTCTACGAAGATCGTAAAGAAAATTTTAAAATATAACATTTTAAAATTAAAGGTATGGCTGTTTCAAAAACATTTACTAAATTATTTTGAATTTTTTTTGCAATATATGGCCAAAGGTGACCGGCCACTTGCGATTTTAGACGTTTTGTTAAATATCTAGAAAAATACATGAGGAATTATCCTGAAATTCCGGGTGTGTAAACAAAATAGTACAGGTCATATATTCACGTGAAGATATTTTCCCGAAACCCCATAGGGGACCGACAACAAATTGAAAAAAAACGAAAATCTTTTGGATAACCCTGTAAAAACTAATATAGCAAAAGCGTTCACACTGGAGATTATGAGTAATTGGCTTATTGTAATAAACTGTGTTCATTTTTATGAGGATAGCGTGTATACTCGTAGAGAAATTAAGGTTTTTATAAAAACAGTCCCAAATTTCGCCAAATTCTTTTGCTTATAATTTGCAGAGTTCTTTATATAAAAACAAATTTCTTTTCAGAAAATATGACAAACAACATTGTGCATAATACCCTGTAATCAGAATTAAAAAATAATAAAAATTGGACTAAAAATGAGCAGGTTTACTAAAAAATGTTTCACAGCGCATGCACAAATGCAATCAAAATATAATATGCATAATATATTAGCTAGGTATATAGAACAACTTTTGTGAAAGTCTCAAAATCTTAACTTGAAAATTCTGAAAATTATCGTCGATAGAATAAGTTCGAAATCCGTCGTTCCCAAAAGGAAGCAAAAAGATGAGGGGTAGTATCCAAATATAGTACTACGTGCAATATAGTGTACACTATCTTGGCTCTAAACAACAGATATTTGATACAATCCCTTATCTTTTTGCTTCCTTTTGGGAACAACGGATTTCGAGCTTATTCTATCGACGATAATTTTCAAGCTATGATTTTGAGACTTTCGCAAAAGTTGTTCTATATACTTAGCTAACACATTATGCACATTATATTTTGATTGCATTCGCGCATGCAGATTTTTTGGTAAACCTGCTCATTTTTCATCCAATTTTTATTATTTTTTAATTCTGATTGCAGAGTATACAATGTTGTTTGTCATAACTTTCTGAAAAGAACATTTTTTTTTCATTAAGAACTCTGCAAATTATGAGCAAAAAACTTGGCGAAATTTGGGACTGTTTTTATAAAAATCTTAATTTCTCTACGAGTATACATGCTATCCTCATAAAAATGAACACAGTTTATTACAATAAGCCACTTAATCATAATCTCCAGTTTGAACGCTTTTGCTACATTAGTTTTTACAGGATTTTCCAAAAGATATTTGTTCTTTTTCAATTTGTTGACGGTCCCCTATGGGGTTTCGGGAAAAAAAATCTTCCCAAATATATATGACCTATACTATACTGTTTACATACCTGGAGTTTCAGGTTAATTCCTCATTTATTTTTCTAGATATTTAACAAAACGTCTAAAATCGCAAGTGGCCGGTCACCTTTGGCCATATAGTGTATATGATATTGCAATATATTTGCAATAATCATTGCGTACTTATCTCCAATAGGCAAAATGTTTTCAATGATTTTGGGACACCGTATATATCCACAACACCTTTCTTGGGGGAAACAACTGTAAAGGCTTCCCGCGTCTTTTTCATTGTAAATGATCAATTGAAATAAATAATTATTAAATACTTAATGGCTGATCATCGCCATCATTTTTGCAATATTTTTTGACGAAAATTGGACAGAAACTTGAAAGAAAGTAGATTTATTAAATTATTGTTTGGCAATTTAATTTATGATCCCAACTTCTCTTATTTGTACAATAATGAAAGATCAATGAAAATTATTGATATTCAAAAGCATACATTGCAAATGTAATTTTTTTAGTCTTTTAGAAAAATTACATTTCTTAGCAATTCCAGCGCCCCCACTGGTCTCTTTTTTGAATGCCAGAATTTCTAAAGAAAATTTCTCGTGGTAGGTTTTTACAACATTTGCAACAAAAATTACATTTTGAGTATGTTTCTACGGCAAAATTAGAAATCCGGAAAAATTAGAAATAGAAGATCTAAAAAAAAAGATTTTTCTTTCGAAAACGTGTATTCAAAAAGCAGACTGAGTGAGAGGCCTGCAATTGGAAAAAAAACTATGGACATTAACCCATTTGCATCATTAGCGTGTATTTCAGAAATTTCTTTTTATTCAGAAAACTTGAATTCATGCTAGAAATTCTGAATAGTATATTTTACTTTATTTAATAACACATCTTTCGCCAGTACATAAAGTAAAAATTCTTCTAATGAATTTCTGTTGAAGTTTCAGAATTTCTGAATCAAAAAGAAATTCCTGAAATGGATGTATATATACGCTAATGATGCAAATTGGTTAACTAAACTGAAATGATAAAACGAAAAGTTAAAACGGACATTTCTAGATGAGCAAATCCAAAGTCTAATACGTATGTAAAATGAATACTTTAAATAACTGTGTTGCATTAAGTTTCATTAACACTACATCGTTATCTAAACACAACAGCAGAAACATCAAAGCTGCTTTTTTCTTTTTTTTCAAAAAGCTGAGTTTGTTAATTCTAAAGCAACAGATAGATAAGTGCAAGATAAATATTTGTATCTACTGAATAGCAGGGTCGCGAAAGCTCTTAAAATTGAATTATCTTCGATTTTGTTCAGCGCTGATAGATAACAAGTTTAAGCAGGAAATCGCATAAAATTGTAAGTTTTTTTCGTCTTTCTGGAGCTAAAATTATGTAGTTTATTCACGTCTTTCGCTTATTACAAATGATTACACTGGTCGGCAAGAAAATAGAAATTTTGCCTTTCTTAAAAACAAATATATGAGCTATATAGATCTGACGTTTTTAAATCTATATATGGAATTAATATCTGCCAGCAGGTACCATTTTCCGAGATTCAGTTTTATATTTCTTACGAATAGTTTTTTATAATTATTATTATAGTTATGATTGTTATTTTAATTTAAAATTCTAGCTAAATACGAAAATCTGGAAAAGGTACTTTTACTGCCTTAGAGAACAAATCAACAAAATATGTCATAAAAAGGTTTTCTGTTGACATTTGTCTGGCTCCCCCTCCACCCTTTTCATGACCAGTGATATCTGCTAAGATATCTTCATTCCTTTTGTCGTTGTATGAAGACTAATGCTTTATATACAGTCGAACCTCGTTATCACGACACTCTAAAGACAAAAAAAAAAAGTGTCGTCATAAGCGGAGTGTCATGGTAACCGGAGTTGGAGAAAAATATGTTTATAAACAGCTGTATTTTTAATTAATTTAAGACAATTTAAAATTTACAACTGTTCTTGCAGTTTTAAACACCAAAATTATATTGTTAAACAAAATGAACACAAAAACAAAATTGAAAAGAATAAAAATCAAATTTATGATGACTTGTTTTTTTTATTGTTACATAAAATATTGATTAATTATGGTTTGCCTGTCCCTTGATGTGCTTCCTACAGTTCTTTTTTCAATGTTATACAATGAATTGCAATCAATATTCGTTGTTTCAGAAATGGGTGTTCGATAATTTCTGATTGTTTCAATGGAATGCAATGCTTCTGTTTTAGTCGGATGAAAAACGTCGTGTAATCACAAGAAAGCGCCGCTTGACCAGAACAAAAAGACACGAGTAGACTGATACGTCTATCTGGAGCTTAAGTGGGTCATTCATAGCGTGTGGGTTTATGTATTCAGATAAAGGATTGAAGTAAATTTTCTTATTTATCTCAATGGGTATTTTAGACACTTTTGTGAAAAATTTGGCTAAGACATTTCTTACCGCTTAATGTCCGTACTTAGATGGATTATGAAAAATGGACAGTTTTCCTAAACCGTTGGGATATCCGGAGTTGAAAATTATTCAACGACGTAAAGTCCGGAGTTTATTTACATATATATCATATACAGAAAATCGGTACTTTGAAAAACTGACGTGATAAGCGGAGTGACGTAAAAACCGGGTGTCGGGATAACGAGGTCCGACTGTAAATTTATTTGTAGGTTATTTACATGTTACTATATATATTTTATTACTTACGAAATTTTCACTTATGTTTTAGTAAGGCATAAAATAACTTAATTTTAAATTTACCCTCCCGCCTAAAAAATGTAATGTTATACAGTAATTTTATTGCTATATTTTTATTTAGTGACATGAAATCAATAAGAATCAACCATTTTTTTAGGAAATATTTTGGTGCTGAATAGCGTTATTAATTGTATTGTAAAACACAATCAGAAAAATACATATTCGGACAGTTGTACAGTATCTATTATTCACAAGTAAAACTGGAAATTGCAGTAAAAATAACAGCTTTAAAAGCTTTTAAACTTTTGAAAACTGGGTTCAGATCTAATTATATTTTAAATCATTATTTTTTGCATATTCCGCAATCAAATCCGTTAGTTTAAGGATATTAATATTTAAAATAAGGCGAGAACTTTTTAAAATAGGATTTTTACAGTTTCTCTAATTGGGGACTTTGGGTGATTAATTATTGTCTAGACATCTTTAAACTAGTTGGATGTGCCAATCCCAAAACTTTCTTCTATCTTATACATCTTAATATTTCAAAACCTTGTTACACATGTTAATACTTCAATATTATTAGTTCAATACTATACCAACTTTGATTTTCATCTTAAATTTCTGCTCAAGTCAATTAAACGGACTAAAAACGAGTTAATCTATATCATGATATTTGTTAAAATTATTAATTTTTCCTTATTTTGTTGTTATCAGCTGTTTGCGAATAGCCGGCTTAGCAGGTAGCGAGTTCCCGCCGCTGCATGAGCCGCCGATGCACAATAGAACAACGAAAAATCAAGAAAAGTATACAAAAATCGCTAGCACAGAGCCCCTTTACCGCGCAAGGATCTGTTGGCCAAAGCCAAAAACAAGCACAGAAATTTTGGTTCAATTGTATGCATAATTTTATACGTTGTTCGATGGTACAATAATGAAAATGGCACAGAGATCGGAATTATAGCACCCCCTTCTGGCGGAATTTTTTCAAGTTCAGGGAGGACTTGTTTGCCATAGCCAGAAACATGCACAAAAAATTTGGTTCAATTATATGGATAACTTCATACACTTTGCGATGGTACAATAATGAAAATGGTACAGACATCGCAATTATAGTGCCCCCTACCGGCAGAATTTTTCCAAATTCAGGGAGGACCTTCGTGACATAACCAAAAACAAACACATAAAATTTGGTTCAATTCTATGCATAACTTCATACACTTTTCGACGGTACAATATTCAAAATGGCGCAAAAATGGCACAAAAATCGCTATTACAGCGCCCTCTACGGGCGATTTTTTTACAAATTAAGGGAGGACCTCCTTTCCATAGCCAAGAACTTTAAAAAAAAATGGTTCAATTCCATGCATAACTTCATACACTTTTCGACGGTATAATATTCAAAATCGCACAAAAATCGCTATTACAGCGCCCCCTACCGGTGAATTTTTTCCAAATTCAGGGAGGAACAGCTTGCAATAGCCAAAAACTTAAAATAAAAATTTGGTTCAATTCTATGCATAACTTCATACACTTTTTGATGGTACAATATTCAAAATCGCACCAAAATCGCATTTACAGCGCCCCTACCGGCGATTTTTTTCCAAATTCAGGGAGGACCTGCTTGCCATATCCAAAAACTTAAAATAAAAATTTGGTTCAATTCCATGCATAACTTTATACACTTTTGGATGGTACAATATTCAAAATCGCACAAAACTTGCTATATCAGCGCCCCCTACCGGCGAATTTTTTCCAAATTCAGGGAGGACCTGCTTGCCATATCCAAAAACTTAAAATAAAAATTTGGTTCAATTCCATGCATAACTCCATACATTTTTGGATGGTACAATATTCAAAATCGCACAAAACTTGCTATATCAGCGCCCCCTACCGGCGAATTTTTTCTAAATTCCAGGAGGACCTGCTTGCCATAGCCAAAAACTTAAAATAAAATTTTGGTTTAATTCTATGCATAACTTCATACACTTTTTGATGGTACAATGGCGACAGACAGACGGACAGACGGACGGACGGACAGACGGACAGACGGACGGACGGACAGACGGACACACAGACAGACAGACATTTTCTATAAACATGTTTTTTTGGAATCTCTGACCCCTAAAACATGTAAATCCGTCGAAAACCGGAAGTCGAAAAAAATTTCGATTACAATACTTTCTTCTATTGAAGATAGAAGAAAGTAAAAATGGAATAGACCGAAGAGTTAATTAAATAATAAGCAAAGCAGTAAATCATTTCAAAAGATATTTTTAAATATAAGCATATACTGTGACTTAAGCTGAAAAATTTTGATATTCAAATGAAAAACTTTTAAATAAAAAATCATAACATTTTTGTTTATACATACAAGTATTTATTCCATGATGCATTGAAATACAACGAATTCAACCTTCGAACTACGTGCGCTACCTCAAATTTTATGACAAACGTAACTTTCTCAAAAGGGCACCGAAATTAAATTATTAGTACGGATATGGTTTCTCTTCTAACGTGTATCTTACAATTCTTATAGAATATGTTACATTTATTGAAGCCTAATTACGGTACGCAAAATGTATGTCATGCGCATGCTCAGGCAAAAAATGTAAGCGTGCCCGCTAAAACGTTAATTATTTTTCTTTTTTCTCCACTGAATCCACAGTAGAACCCCGCTAATCCGAAATTCTGGTTAATCCGAACCGATTTTATTTTCGACTTTATTTTCGTTCTGAACTTGAAGCATGCCGTATTACGAAATTTTAAGGATTACAGAATGAATATCGGGATAAACGTGTAGAAGTTAGAATTAAACTAAAAACGGCAGTAAAGCATGTTTTTTATTCTTTAAATAGCTTGAATAGAATGAAAAAAAAAACTCAATGTAAAAGTACAACAAATATACACGAATATAAAATGAAAACGCGTACTGTAGGTCTACTAGTTGAAGCCATTTTTAAAAAATCTGGAACATCAGTTTGCTTCCCAGTCACGATTAAATTCTTTTCTAAAATGCAAAAAGTATTCAATTAAGATGATATAAATTTATTTTTCCTTTCAACAGTTTGATTTCGCAAATTATCTAAAGAAATGTTTTTTTCTTCCCCCCTTGATGACGCAGTGACTGAGCAATTTATAGATGATTTTGAGCCGTTTGTAACTGGTTGTTACGTAATTCCTCATTCTGAATTTCCATCGGATTATTATAAACATCATGAGTGATTAAACAATTTAAACAAGGAATACTATTTCTTTCCGAAAGTCGTGCCGGATTATCCAGCATGCTGGACCTTAGGATGCCGGATTAGAGGATGTTTAATGAACTACTGAATACTTATAACTTACATTTTTTAGCACGCATCTTTTTCTTTTCTATTTTTATCGGAATATCGGTTAATCCGAACAGGCACCGACCCCAATTACTTCGGATTAGCGGGGCTCTACTGTAGTACACTTTATTGGCCCATCGTTCGCAGTTTGTGGAAACCATTGGGAAATTTTAGGATAGGAGATGGTATGGTTGGCAAATGCTAGGTTACAGAGGTTGGTTGGTTGGTTGTATTTATGTCGGCCAATTATCTGCACGTGGGATATAGGCCCTAAGGGGGGAAGTGCCTTCCGTGGAGGTCTTTCTAAGGGAACCTAACCCGTATTAACGCTTGGAGAACCAAGGTTCGAAGAAAACCACGAAAACTCCGAACGATTAGGCCGACGGGCGCGATTGGGATCGAACCCAGCACCTCCCGTCTACCAGCTTCGAGAGCAGAACCTCTCGGCCACTGGTGGGGCCTAGGTTACAGAGATCGCTCTAAGTTCAAATGTATCTAAGAAGCGAATGGTTCGACCACTGTTGGACCTTTGTTGGTAAATGGTAGAACAACCTCAAAGACAATAAGCCAACGTTGACAAAACCACTTTGCCCTACTTGGGAATGCAAACTAATGTGGCATTTACATTTCAAAGAACCGAATTTTAGAAGTTTAACGAATATTGCAGTAAGTGCATTTCTTATTTCTTATATCTTTTAATATAGCGAATCATTTTAAGTACGTTTACCAAATCTTTGTAGGTTTTTTTTTAAAGTTTTATATGGACTTTTAAATTTCGTATAAAATTACACTGTGAAAAAAAAATGGAAAAATGTCATTTGATTTTCTGTACATCTCCCCTTTCATGATTGAAATGTAATTTCTATCTAAAAAAAGCCACCCTTTCTTTTATAACTGCTACTTTTTTTGTAGACATTACTAATGAAATTTAATTTTAAAATTATTTTTCAATTCGATCTTCTCAAATGGAAACGTTGGTCTGTAAAAGATTTAGTATAACTTTCAAGTAGAAACTGAAAATTAAATACTTCGCTGTTTCAAATTAGGCCACTAGGTTATGGAATTATTGGGGTTTTTTTGAGAATTATATTTTTATTATTGCGAATTATATTTTTATTATTTGTTCAAGTTTCTAAAATCATACATTTTGGCAGTTAATTTTTATTTTAATCCTATACCGCCTGAATTATGGTCGCAAAGTTGTGAAAAAAAAGGGGGGGAACACTACTGAAATATATTTTTAATTACAAATGCAAACCTATCAATAAACATTGTAATTTTGGCATTTTCAGCGTTTTCCAGTTTTAGTCCTTCTTTTATGTACTATAATAACACCCGAATGGCAACAACGTGTATTAAATTCCATGTAGGGCTCACAAATATGCTCCTTGCGTCAAACCGCTCTTGTCCCTTTATATACAGCTCAATAAATAAACAGACAAAAAAAATCGCAATGTTAATAGTATGAGATTTTTGCACAGTCGCTTATTAACCTTTTTCACTTGTTCTTCAAGTTTGAATCGACAACGATTGTATCTACCGCTGCATCAGAATTAAGCTTTTGCAACCACTAATAAAAAGAAACAGCATCCGTAGTATATTTCTACAATATTTGTTATAAGGGCTTACCACGAAGGTTATCAATATAAAAAGGGCTAAGAAGCGTTAAGACACACTCGCTTAACGTCCATTGATTACAGTTTCAAATTGTTTGTAAACATTGATTATAGCAAAGCTACCAACTTCTACGCCCTTTTAAATCAAATATTCATGTTTAGAACCAGAAAATTAATTTAATAAAATGCTGAATTTTTCCTTTTTTTATGAAATGCAAAACTACATACTTTATTTCATTTGTTAAGTCAAATTTCTGGTACATGTTTCTTTGACTGTTAAAAAATAAGCGTAGAAGTTGGCAGCCACGTAATAACATTCTTAAAATTGTTTTACAAAACTCTTATTTACAAAATGCTTTTACTGTTCAAAAATATGATATTTTTAATAAAAACTTTATATTGAAGTTATTATGCCTCTATTAAATGAAAAATAAAATCAATCTCTGTAATTCCTTTATCTTGTTAAATGCTTACTTTTTATTTTAGTTCATTTAAAAAATGATATTTCAAGCATAAATTTTACGCAAAAAGGGTAAGTGAATTTTTATCTATGCTTAACTGCTTAACACAATATTTTTCTTCTCTGTTTACTTCTTGCAAATCAATTAGTGTTACGTAAACAGTTTCACCTTTACCATTAATAAATTTGTAAATTAAAAATTTCTACAGCAAAATTTTTTGAATTTCATGTTTCCGTTAAATCGATATTAGAATAGTACGTCAAACAGATATATATACACCCGGTAACACAATACACAATCTTGATTAGCAGTTTGACTTTTAAATTTGCTGGTACTAACAAAATGACGAATTTTGGAACGATTGCAATAGTATTATTTATTTAAAGATCATTACCTTTATACGCAAGATGTTTCTTTTTTTTTTATGTTTATTAATCAGCTGAAATGCCTAACAAAACACGGAATTTAATTAGCTTTACTATTCGTTAAAGGAAATATATGTGTTTTGATTGCTTTAATATTAAGATGTTTGTGACAATGTCTACTCTGGAAAAACGTTCTAATAAAATTTTTTTTATGAAAATGCTTTTATTTTTAAACAAATTTATAGAGCGTTGCTTTTTCTTTTTCATGAGTATTTCAGATGAAAGAAAATAATAAATCGTTCAAGTGCTTACTATCTTATTTGTCAGTGAAAACTGCGTAACAATGTTTTTGCAAATATTTTTTGTTAATGGGAGGACGTATCCCCATTATAAAGTCATTTTTAATCAGGTACGTAAAGTTGCTATCACAATCAACATTTTTTCGAATAATTCTGAAGACAATCCTTTAACTTTAAAGGCGATTTTGTAGAGCTATTATTTTTTTTAAATTTGGTAGGGCAAATATCTCAAAACGAATCAATCAATTTTAATGTATATTTATTTAAATTTATTTTAATATTAATGTAATTGTGACAATGTCTACTCTGAAAAAATGTTCCAATTAAAAATAGTTTTATGAAAATGATATTTTAAACTAATTTATTGCGCCTTTTCTTTTTCATGAATATTTGACCTAAAAGAAAAAAATAATCATTTAGTGCTTAATATCTAATTTTTTAGTGAAAACTGCTTAACAATATTTTGTTAAGGCGAGGACGGATCCCCAATATGAATCAATTGAACCAAGTAATTCTCAGTCAAATACGTAAAGTTTCTATCCCAACCAACAATTTTTTGGGGAAATTTTGAAGACAAACCTTTAACTCTAAATGCGATTTTCTCGAAACAATTTTTTGATTTGGTATGGGAAATATCTCAACGAATCGATCGAATTTAATGTATATTTATTTCAATTAAAGTTCACATATTTACACAGGCGAGACCCTTAATATCTTAAGTTTATACAAATTTACAAATTTTTAAGCATGTAGATTTTTTATATGCAAAAATTACTGTTTAATTTTAAAATGTGAGGGGAAAAAAGTGTATCTTTTTTTTTTTTTTTCATTTTATTAGGCTTACTGTTTTTCCAATTTTACACAGTTTAAAAATATTTTAGAAACGCCAGATTTAGTTTTTCACTTAAAAAATCCTAACTACGTCCTATTATTTACTAGACAAGAATTTTTTGCTGCGCGGGGGTAGTTTATTTTTTATTTTCTTACAGCTAGATTTTTTGCACGAGAAAATATTGAAAAATATCCAGTTCAGTGTTATTAATTCGGTGGAGAAACAAATAGGAATTTATATTGTAAATGTCATAGGAAAAGTAATCAGTATTATGAAAAATGTACATATTGCAGTTTCATAAGAGGAAAATTATTTTCTTATATAATTTACCAGGTGTCAGAGTAAAAAATAATAAATGATAAAGTACATCGAATATTTCTCAGGCGTTTAGTTTTAAAGGTCAGTGGATGAGTTTATAGTTGGAAAGCGGCGGGGAATGCAGGGTCAGAATCATTAATCATATCTTTTCAAAGTACAGTAAAATTTTATCAAAAGAATAAAAATGAAAGAGAATAGATTAGAAAAGCCATTAAACTGAAATTATACAACTGTGCGTCATATGCGCCACGAAGTTCCGAGGCATGACCTCTTCGGGTGTCGATAAGGGAAAAGAGATAAGCGCGCATATTTTGCAGACACAAATATGAAAATATTAATTTTTGTAATATCTAAGGATGGGTCATCTGTCGCTTTATATAAACACTCTAAGCAATGTTTCTTAAAATATGAGATTGCAAAATCAAAATAATAATTTTGAAAAAAAAAACAAACAAACAAACAAAAAAAAACAACAAAAAAACAAACGGGAAAATCTACCTCCCAGGTAACGATCGAGATTTTATTTCGTTTACTTTCCCTGAGAAGTGCAATAAATTTGAAAAAAAAAAGGAGGAGGGGGTGATTTGAAGAGGTATTAGGCTGAAAAATAAGTTATGATCGTTATTTTTTCAAAATTTAAAAATACACGCAGAAATAAAACGCATTGACATAATGTTTTATATTATTTAAAAGAACATCTTAAGCTCTACAAGTGAGTATTTTGATTTTATTGATTTTTGTGTGGTTTTCGTTCATTAAAATAAAATGTCAAGTTCACAAAAACTAAAAATTTTTGGCATCATTTGCTTTTTGTATTCTCCACACTCTTCAGACTTGGCTGTTTCTCCAAGTGAGTAATAGTTTTGATGTAACACAATAATTCGTTCTTGCAAAATTTATAGCTCCACGTGTTTCTTTTCTCTCACTCCACACCGGAGCCCGCACTAGAAATTTTACATTATTAGCCAAAAAATTATCCAAACTGGGCCAAATTCCATTAATATTAGGCAGAACTATCATTACTGCATTACTGAATGGAAGACATTTTTCAAATTTTACACTATTTTATGTAAGTTGTGTTACACTATATAAGATAATACTATATTATATTTCAAAGCAAACCTATAATACAAAACAAAACATTAGTTAAAGACTGTAGACATAAGTATTTAATTATTTGTGAAAAGTAACTTAACTGACAGAAAGAAAAAAACTACTCAGTTCTATTTAATCTCCGTAAATGCCGTAGTTTTTTCATTCCTTTTTTTAACTGCACCAATTAATATAAGTTATTGACTAATACAAAAATTCGAAAACATCATGAAAAATTTTTCATAGAAGGAAAATATTCGTAAAGAGTTTCCCCAAAGTACATTTTTTTTCTCACAAATTTTATGATTTATTCGTATTTGGCGCGTTGGCGAATGGCTAACCCCAAGCCCTTTTCTTTGTAAAAAAATATAGCATGGAAAAGAACTGAAAGAAGTTTACAGTACTTCACAATTATATTTAAATAAATGTAAAAATAAATTTCAGTTATAACAATTTTTAAAAATCGACGTTAAAAAACGTTGAAATAATCATTTCAAGATAACCTTAGAAAACTTAAATTATCCTATAATAATCCAAAAATCTACGATTAAATTCTCCATATAAAATGTATTTGCACTATGATATAACATGTTACCTTTAAATGTTTCCTAAAACTAACACACACAAAAATCAGACTGTGGAAAATTAATATAATTAAATCATGTTTCCTCCGGCGCGGTGTGATACTCAGAATTACTTTGATTTCACAAAACCTTTAGTTACATACTATATATCTTATAGAAGTTCATCTGTATTCTATAAATTAATATGGACATTATCTATTTCATCAGAATAAATTAACGTAAGAGGAACATCACATAATGTAGCGATACCGTAATGCAGATTAAGTAGAATTTGGATTCAATAAATAAGAAAGTCTTAACTCCATAAAAAACCCCCCATTTTAAACGAATGACGAATATTGATAAAATAAGTCGAGAGCTATCAAATAAAGGGATATCAAGTTCATTAGATCCCCCTCATAAAATTGAATAAAATTCAACGTCGTAATTTTATATTTATTAAGCTACTCGAGATTCTAATATAAGGGCAAGTTATTAAAATACTTAAAACATGCATAATTAATTAATATCTTCGTGGTTTCTTCTTAGAGTTTGATGACATAAAATAAGCTTCTGATGTTAAATTAGAGACTAGCATATTTAGAATTAATTTTATCTTTTCAATCAGGTTCAAATTTTAATAAACTCGAGAATTTCTTTTTGATAAAATAATGATTGATTAACAAGGCAAACAACGTATAAATACACACAGAACGAAAACAGAATCACATTTCCCGGGCTATAAAAATATTTTTTAAATTTAGAAATAAGTTAGCTTCTAAATAGATTCAATAATTTAAAATATCGAAAGGGCGGATTTAAAATAAGTGAGATTATTTGTTTTTGTTGACATAAAGTGCATAATACTCAAAGAAAAAGTAATAAAAACCATACGGTACAGGGGAGGGTGTAGCTTCCCTATCTCTTGTTTTATAAGAACTCAGCTAATTTTACTCAAAAACACAAGCTAAAATGCGTGGAACGTGATTATAGAAGATTCGTAGTTTTCTTCGTATAATATTGAATTTGTATGGGAATTTAAAAAAAAAAATATGAGGTATCCCGAAGTTGCCTTCTTTTACGGCGACCAGTTTTTATCGCTAAATTTGACGATATTTCACAATTCCAGAAAATGTTGGTATATTTTTAGGGATCATGATCCCAAAATCCCCAAAACTGCTCTCTGTTCAAATGTTTTTTACCCGACTGCCAAGAAGGGTTGTGTTTCACGCGTATCTGGATATGTGTATTTATTTATACCCTCGAAACATCCCAACGGCTGGATGGATTTTAATGAATGGGGTCTCTATCGATTCGTCTTAACCGTCCGATGGTTATAGGCTAGGTTTTGTTTTTATATAAATTCAAAATGGCGGTCGTAAAATACTAAATGGCGGTAGAGACGAAAAATTTTTTTACGCACCCTATTGAGTGTATACCATTGGATAGGTCTTTCAAAATGAAGACGATGTTTCATTGACAATTTTACAGTCAGAAGCTCCGTTTAAATATTACACAACCTGGAAGTTGTGTAGGTAAGATCTCTGGCTTTACTGCAACTCTAACCTTCATAGACATCTATAGGCCTCATCAAAACAGTGTTTATAGATAGGATCTAACAATTAAACACAACTTAAAAGTCATCAATACAAGTAAATAAAAAAAATAGGTAAGTAATATAAAAAATAGTTTCACATTGTTGAGAAATAATTAATTAGTTCTTTTTTTACGCAGTCGGGTTTTTTGATTTTTTAATTTTTACTTATTATATATACTATATATAATATATATGATAATTTTCTTGCAATAGCACTGTTACTTATGAATTAATGTCGATGTGACCGAGCAAGCGTACAGGACTTACTAAGCAGAGTTCGTTGTCTTGTTTCAAAATGACAGCCATCCTAGGAATTCAAAGTGCTATATCTCAGCTATTTTTTAAAATAGAGGAGAAACAAAAAATTCTCCGGAATCCTTGTATAAAGACACTTAAAGGAAAAACTTTTTGAATTTATATTTTTTTTTGCACATCTTTTTGAATTTGAAATTTTTTTTGTGGACGCTATGTTGAAACAAGATAGCAGATGAAGCTGGCCAAAGAACTCGGTCGAGATCTTGGTATGTCCAATACCAGGGCTCCCACTTGGTCCGTTCTTTGAACACCACTTTTATTTAAAGAAAAATCTTCTTTATAAATTTCGTAGAAACATACCGGGAAGCGCGTTTCCTTGCAATTGCTGCAGAAAACTACCTCAAATTTCTTTCTATAAAATTAGTGGTTTTCAAAAAACGGACCAGTGGGAGTCCTGCCTATAGGCATGCTCAGTCATCCAAATCGGTTCATAAATACGAGTGCTACATCATGACAATGTGCTATTTTGTTTCAAAATGTCATCCATCCTAGAATTTCAAACTGCTATATTTCAGCCATTTGTTAAGATAGAGGCGAAACAAAAAAAATGCCCCGGAATCCTAGCAAAGACTATTAAAGGCCAAAGACTATTACTTTTGGAATTTATAATTTTTTGTACATTTTTTTTTTTATTTGAAATTTTTCTATTTCTTTCTTCAGGCCGCCATTTTGAAACAAGATGGCGAATGAAGCTGGCCAACGAACTTCGTCTAGACCTTTGTAAATGCTGTACACATCAATCATTATCTAAAATAACATAGCAATTCCCACAGTTTTTTTATGACTAATTGTCCGAATTTTAATATCCCATACCATGCATGATTTTTTGATTTTTTAAATTAATGGTATGGTATAGTACAGTAAATATGATATGGTAAATAGTGGTATGTTATGAGGTATTTTATATATACAATATGGCCAAAGGTTACCGGCCACTTGCGACTTTAGACGTTTTGTTAAATATCCAGAAAAATACACGAGGAATTAACATGAAACTCCAAGTGTGTAAACAGTATAGTATAGGTCATAAATTTCCGCGATGATTTTTTTCATGAAACCCCATAGGGGACCGTCAACAAGTTGAAAAAGAACGAATATCTTTTGGATAACCCTGCCAAAACAAATGTAGCAAAAGCGTTCAAACTGTAGATTATCATTAAGTGGCTTATTGTACTAATTTGTGTTCATCTTTAAGAGGATAGCATGTATACTCGAAGAGAAATTCAGGTTTTCATAAAAACAGTCCCAAATTTCGCCAAATTTTTTTGCTTATAATTTGCAGAGTTCTTTTCAGAAAATATGACAAACAACATTGTACACAATACCCTGCAATCACAATTAAAATATAGTAAAAATTGTATGAAAAATGAGCATGTTTACTAAATAATGTTTCACTGCGCATACCGAACGCAATCAAAATATAATGTGTATAATGTGTTAGCAAAACGTATAGAGTAACTTTTGTAAAAGTCTCAAAAACATAGCTTGAAAAGTCTGAAAATGATCGTTGATAGAATAAGCTGAAAATCTGTTGTTCCCATAATGAAGCAAAAAGCTGAGGGGCTGTATCCACAAAGCCATTGATTACTGCCGATATAGTATACACAATACTGCACGCACTACTGTATTTGGATACAACCCATCATCTTTTTTGCTTTCTTTTGGGAATAACGGATTTTGAGCTTATTCTATCAAAGATCATTTTCAGACTTTTCAAACTATGAGACATTCATAAAAATTTCTCTGTACATTTAGCTAACACATTATGCAAATTATATTTTGGTTTCAATCGTGCATGCGCAGTGAATCATTATTTAGTAAACGTGCTCATTTTTCATACAATTTTTTTTATTTTTTTATTTTGATTGTAGGTTATTGTGTACAATGTTGTTTGTCATATTTTTCTGAAAAGAAGTTTTTTTTTTTATATTAAGAACTCTACAAATTATAAGCAAAAATCTTGGCAAAATTTGGGACTCTTTTTATAAAAACTAATTTCTCCACGAGTATGTATACATGCTATCCTCATAAAAATGAATACAGTTTATTACAATAAGGTACTTAATCATAATCTATAGTTTGAACGCTTTTGCGACATTAGTTTTGACAGGGTTATCCAAAAGATATTTGTTCTTTTTCAATTTGTTGACGGTCCCGTATGGGGTTTCGGGAAAAAATCCTCACGGAAATGTATGGCCTGTACTATTCTTTTTACGTAACTGGAGTTTCAGGAGAATTCCTCCAGTAGTTTTCTAGATGTTTAACAAACCGTCTAAAATCGCAAGTGGCCGGTCACCTTTGGCCATATAGTGTATACAGTGCATTCCAAAAGTTCATAGACAACCTTTTTTTTAATTTGAGAGCTAACTAAACGAGTATGAAAGACGAAATAAATTATGCAAATATATGATGCTGAAATAAAAGTAATAAAATACTCAAACAACTTTTAACAGTCATTGTTTTAATATAAAAAAATAAAAACAAAACAAATGCTGTCCCAAAAATATATAGACAACCGGTGTTAAAAGCTGATTAAAATGTTGATATCAAAAATTTGCATATTTTAAGGTCATGTACGCAAGAGCTTCCTGAGATAAAAGCGAATCTGTATTTTCATTTCCGACTGATAGTCCAAGAGCTGTTAAACATTTTAGGGAAGGTATTTGAGGCACCCTGAAAATTTGTGCAACACTTCTTTTGTAATGGCTGAATACAAAATCGAATGTCTGGCTGAAGGATCGTGGCCCAAAAACTGTGCCAGACACGTGTCAAGTGCCATTTTTTGACTACCAAAAAAAAATGTATTTGAGGCACGCTGAGATTGAGACAGAATAATATTTATACTTAGAAAAAAATATTTTGAAAACGACAGACACTTTAGTCGGCCCAAACACTGTGCCAGACACGTGTCAAGTGCCATTTTTTGACTACCCCAAAAAGGTATTTGAGGCACGCTGAGATTGAGGCAGAATAATATTTATGCTTAGAAAAAAATATTTTGAAAATGACAGACACTTTAGTCGGCACAAAAACTGTGCCAGATACGTGTCAAGTGCCAAATGGCACTTGAATAAAAAATTTTTTTCACTTGACTGAGGTTTTTTTCCTTTCCCGGCAGTCGCGCCTGGAAATTCGGTTCAAAACGCCAACTTCTGCAGTATTTTCTGACAGACCTTTTACCTTTACCATAAGATGGAAAACTCCATTCCATTACATAGTTTCCGAATAAGAACATCTGCCAATTTCATGAGTTTCCGAACAAAAATGTATTAAAAAATGTGTCAGAAATAACTCTTTTTGATTTGAATACATACACAGAGTTTTCCCGGTATCAAAATAGTATAAAAAAAGAAATTAAGTGGTACAAGGCATATATCATGTATACAATATGAAACTGTATAAGTATCATATTGAATAATAAAAAGATATGTCATCATCACGATGTGTATTCCCTTCTCATTCGATATTCTCTTCTCAAGCATACATTTATTCCTGTGAGACACAATCAACATTTTCAGTGAAGTGACATTTCCAACAAATGTGACTTCTTTGAGTGACAATAGATGAAAATCCTGCAGTTGATACAAAAGCGTGCAATTCTAAGCAGCGCGACCTTCACAGTTATCTTGAATTTAAACAAGGCCGCAGATAGTGTTACTCGAGAAGCGGATAGGTAGTCCCTAAGCTGGAAGTATTTGTTTTCGGTTCGAGATATATTCGAGGAACACTGCAATATTTGTAAACTTTATGGAGAAGCTGAAGTATTGATTTTAAATGTGAAGATCAAGGAAAATAGTGGAAGGATTTTTGGTGAAATGATTGGATTTTCTAAATAAGAAAAATATTTACCAGTTCATAAAGTAAACAACGCACAGTGGAACGACTTCTTATCATCCTGCAGAACCAAATACAGTCCGAAGCAAGATTTTGGAACACTCCGTTGTCGAGGCTTTTTTTAAAAGAGAGAATATAAACATGAAATAAAATACCCGCCAATTTTTTGCCAGAACACCCTGTACCAGACAGTTTTAATCATATCAAGATAAGAAAATTTAATCATATCAAGCAATACAGAAATGTAAAATAAAAAATCCAATTTTATACCAGTATTGTTTTTATAAAAATGAAAAATTGAAACAGCTTATCATACTTTTCGTCAAAGAGGAGGGGGGGGGGGGGAATTTAACAAAGAAGAAGGGTAAAAATTTACCCAAAAGTTTTCTTGGAAAATTCTTAGTTCCCTTTTTTACTTAGTGTTTAATATAATATTAAGTCATTTCAGAATATTAATTTTTTGTTTTGTTTTGTTTTCTGAAAGGTTAAAAAGTAAAATATGAAGTTACGCGAAGATTATAAAACACTTGAAAGATGATGACATGTAATCTTGCTCATAAATTTCAAGATTGCAACTTAGTTGATAATATAATTTTCATTTTCAGCGGATAAAATTTCATAAAAGTGTTGGGAAAATTGAAAATAAGAACATAACTTAAGGTTATTGAAAAATAAACATGATGATAAAGTGAAGACCAAAGTTGAAGATAATAAAAGTTAGATCTTTTTTTTTTTTTTTATCGAAGTCTAAAACACATTCATTGTACTAATCATTATTTAATAGCAAATATTCTTAGCATTTCCTTCAGAATTAAATTCAAATATCATTAAAAATTAAAATATAACAGCACTTTAAAAGTTGTTTGAGTAGGCACCAGTCGGTTATAAAAAAACCTCCCATACAATTTTATCTCAAATTATCGCAGAGAGATGCGAGAGGTACCATTCGACTCGAAATTGCGTCTATTTTTCAAATATGAATGGAATTTTTGAAATTGGGATAGTCTAAATATTAATAAACTGAAACATCTATTTCCAATTTAGTAACACCCACTTTTGGCACTATTTTTTATTTCTTTGGATCAAACAATTCGGACAAAGGCATACTTTATATACTTTTCTTAAATATCCATAGAGTTAGAAGATGTCAAAGTTTGAGGACGTGATGTTAAATGCCCGCCACATTTTTTTTTTTTTTTTTTTTTTTACGAGTTAGCATGAAAATACCCAAATATATTCGAGGCACCTTTTTGTTTGAAAACATTTTTAATGTAGAAAATTATTAATAAATTCATATTAAAAATATTAATTATACGTATATTAATTTTTACAGGAAAAAGGCTACAATCGCAAAAACCATGGGTATGTAAGCTTTCATCCCAGTTTAATCTTAAGTTTCTGAGACATAAAAATTTTAGAAAGAAAATTTAGACTATTAGATATAGTAATTTTATTAAAATAAACTGTCTGGCTGTTGGAAGACACCCTGAGCCTTTCCACATTTTTTGACAAGCAGGGCTGCTAGTCATGCGATGCAGAAAAAACAAAGTAACTGAAACTGGATTAAAAATGTTGCTAATCACGTAAAGCGAAACTGCATTCGGTAACTTCCAATCTGTACATGCATTTTTTTTTGTTACATTTAATGTTAATTTAGCTAAAACAACAAACCCTGAAACAAACGTTATTTTGTTAAAATAACAACTTATTATTCAAAAACCTCGAAACGTTACAAAACATTTTAAAGCCACGCGTCTCAATCAAAGTATTTCATTTATAAACACATTTTCACCTATGTTTATATACAGAGAAACCAAACATTTTTCAACGATAATGAGTGTTTTACAAAAACCGCATTACTTGCAGAATGAGCAAATCAAATATCCCTTTAAACCTTTAAAAGAAGAAAAAAAAAAAACTGTAGAAAAACTCAGCACCATGAAAGCAAAACCTGAAATGTGCTGAAAAGTAAGATGGATGAACGAATTCGGATGTAAGACAAGCATTAACGCTGGGCATCTGCTTCGGGGAGCTGAAAACGAAGAGGAATTTTTACAAATGCATTTATCTAATTTCTATTCTCTACTATGGCTATTCTTATCCACCATTTCAAATTCCCTGTTCAACAAAGGGAAACTTTCTGACTTATTTTTAAATGCAAAGGCATAAAATATGCAGGTCTGACTATTGAAGAAATTTGGAATCGAATAGAGTTTGCCATTTTTTGATAAATAAATAACTTAGAGTTATGAGCTATTCTTGTCACGTGACACGTTTTTCCCCTTTCTCGGGCTGCCTCATTGGGAATGCGGTTCAAAACGCCCACTTTGACAGTATTTTCTGAAATATCATTTGCCTTTACCGAAAACTGGAAAACGCCATTCGACTACATAGTTTCTGAATAAGAACACCTGCCCATTTCATGAGTTTTCGAGCGAAAATAAATTTAGAAATGTGTCAGAAAGTAGCTCCTTTAGATTTCACAACAGCCTTAACTTTTTATGCACTGGGCCTTATAGCGTAGAAAACCTCGTAATGCGCATGACATATTGAATAATGTCTTCAAGAAATTCGTTTAGTGCTTCTTGAATAAGAATATTGGTGCTATAAGGACATCACTTGCTGAATGAAAAAATATATACATGTCCCTTCTGATCGTTGAAAAGTAACTAAATCCTAACCGTTAAGTTTTAGAGGTAAAGTTCAAATATTTTTAAATGTTCTTCCTCATCATATGAAAATTCGTTTACATTAAAATAATTATTTTTTTAATTTATGAAATTTTAATTTGTATACGATCCCTGGGTCCTATAAGTTATTTAGTAAAATGCTCCCCATGTTCTGTTCTGACAAACAAAACAGTAAAAAATCCATTCTTCTGCGGCCAAAACTCACCTAGTTGTACTTGGAATTTTATGAAATATCAGCTTTCCGGCACTAAAAATTACAAAATGTGCATTTGTAGTACCGGAAAATTCATAAAATTAAAAATACTATAACTTGGTAAGTTTCGGTCGTAAAAGACTGCAATTTTTACTGTTTTACTTGTTTGAACAAGGGGAAAGTTTTTCTGAATATAATTTATCTAAAACTAGCTCTTCAGACGGATTAAGTATATAAACCATTTTCAAACCAATTTGTGACCGATTCAATATGGAAAATCACCAAACAAATGTGACATATTATAAGTGATAAATATTGAGGCAATGTAATCGAGCATTATTTGCTCAGCGGTATAACGTCTCCAGTTTCAAAATTGGAGGTCCAATTTTCGAATACCACGGTTTTCTGTAAAAAGTACGGAAAGTAGAATTCAATCACTTGAGTTTTTTTTTATTATTATTATTCTAACGCTGCTTGTAAAATATAATTTTACAAAGGCAACATTTTATTCCAACTAAATTAAAAAAAGTACTTTAAAGACCGTTATAGTTTAATCACTAGAGATTTTTTTTTTAATTCTAAAGCTTCTTGTAAAATATAATTTTACAAAAGGCAACAATTTTTTCTAACTAAATTAAAAAATACACTTTAAAGTCTGTTATAACATAACTAGAATAAAGCTACATAAATTTCACAAACCTTTAAAATATCTAAAAAAAAAAAAAAAAAATCTAACTCAAAACTCTTTGCAATTGAAACTATAATCAATGTTAGTTTATTAACCAACCGTTTATGATTTTAAAAGAAATAGTTAATATTTTCTTTTCTTTCTGTTTTCTTTGCAATGATTTCTGTAGAAATCTGTACTGCTTTTCTCACATAAAATATTTCCCCCCTTTAACAAACAATTATTTCTTACGCGATTAAAACTTTTTCAGAGAATTTTCCAAAAATGGTGGGGAATGTACAAATAATTTCTTTTATTACATGTTGTACTTAGTACTGCAAGTAGTAATCTCATTTATAAGAAAAGGATTTAGAACTAAAATTATAAAGGAAAATATATTGCAGAAAGGTTTCTAAAACATTTTAAAAGATTTGTACAATATTTTAAAAGATTTATAAACCAATATAAAAGATTTATAGAAAGTTTGTAAAACTATGCGTGGGTGCGGTAAACGAGTGTTAGAATGTGAAACAAACCTTTAAATTCAGAGAAGTATTAAGAGTTTCAATAAAAATAGTGGCTATTTTTTAAAAAAAGAAATCTTAGCGAAACAGTTTAATCCTTTTTTTAAGCTACCAAAAAAATTATTCTAGGCTTTACATTTCCAGTATTTAAAAATTATACTAATCAAAATATTCTAACATTAACTCAAAACAGTTTTACAGATAAAAAAATTATTTCATTAAACGTAATTTTACTTAACCCTTTGCACTCCTTTATAGAGTGTGACTAGACATTTTGGTATTTATAGCAGTTATTGGGAGTGCAAAGATTAAAGAAATCATGCGAGAAATTTGTTAAAAATCAAAACTGTTTATGCAGGTCAGAAAATTTATGTTTAAAAATACACCAGTTTCCAAAATTAACTACAAAGTTTCGAATACAAAGGGTTAATTGGGAATACTCAGTAGAAAGCGATATAAACGACAAGTGCACAAATAGAATAGAGAATAGTCGACGTGACATCACAAATGTCAACTATGGTGAACCAAAATGTGATATCTTTCATTCGTCTCATTATTACTCTAAAATGATCGTCATTTGGTGACTCCGAAAAGCTTTGTGACAAGTCGCCAGTTAGCGTTCCAATGACGTCACCTTGTGATTTTCATGTGACCAACTTTGATGAATATGACAACATGATACTCCATTTGAAGTCACCATGACCGTTGCTTCGCGACAAGTCACCAAATGACGTCGCAATGAAGTCACACGGCGGCTTCTCCGATTACAAACATTTGGAGACTGTGAAATCACTATTTGGAGACCATTTTGAACTAGCGTTGCTTTGTGAAAATTAACTACAGTGGTGGTCAGAATTATAAGAACAATTGAAAATTGCACAGAAAAAATTTATTTCTGAACTAAATAAAGGGAAATTTATACATAAAATGCTTTTTTATGCTAGAAATCATTATAGAATGCAAAACATTGGAAAATGTAAAATATGAATGTTTTGCCATAATTAACAAAGTATGCCATTGTAAAAATTGGACAAAATTATAAAGACAATGAATGTTTTTTCTTGAAACACACTAATAATTAATAATCTCCCCCTTCTTCTCAATCACTTTGATCAGTCTTGACGTCATGGAGTTTGACATTTCCTTAAGAACGTTCTTGGAAATTTTTGACCAGGCTTTTTCGATGGAGGACATGAGTTCTTGCTTGTTTTCATATTGTATACCATTTTTGTATACAAGGGTTCATAGAGAGTTGGGAAGAAAAAAATCCAAGGAGTAACCAAAAAATCCAAGGAGTCCAAAAAATTTTAAGGATTTGGCCTTTTTTTTTTTTTTTTTTTTTTTTTTTTTTGTCGATGTTTTTATGTGCTGCATCGTTATGTGGTATGCAAACTCCAATTTTTAATGCCCAATTTGGAGAGAAAAACATTTCAAAAACAAATTTTACTCTATTAGAATCCAATTGTTAGTGCTGAAATTGCACAGTATTCACAATATATTGCTTATTGACTTCGTAAGTTTAAATACAAAATTGACAATCTACTTTTTTATGCGGTGACCAATGGTCATGTCACAGGGGTGATTCTGAGTAAAAAAAAAATTTCTGAAATTCACAGCAAATCTTCTTAAAAGTTACACCAGAGAGAGAGGGGGGGGGAGGGGCAAATTCACTACCGACACCAGCTTGCGTTTTGTCTGTGGCTCTTTGACGAAATTCGCGTTTTTTTAGCGAGCTTTTGACGAAAGTTGTTGGTTTTTACGCGCTCTGACAAAATTTGTGGGTTTTTTCGCGATCTTTTGACGAAATTTGTCGATTTTTGCTATCTTTCGACGAAATTTGCCGTATTTTTCGATCTTTCGACGAAAGTTTTGGGTTTTCGCGATCTTTCGATGGAATTTGTGGGTTTTTCGCGATCTTTCGACGAAATTTGTGGGTTTTTTCGTGATCTTTCGACAAAATTTGTGGGTTTTTTCGCGAGCTTTTGACGAAATTTGTGGGTTTCCGCGATCTTTCGACGAAATGTGGGGTTTTTCGCGATCTTTCGACGAAATTTGTGGTTTTTTTCGCGATCTCTTGACGAAATTTGCAGGGTTTTCGCGATTATTTGATGAAATTTGCGTTTTTTCGCGATTTTTGTGACGAAATTTGCTTTTCCCCCGCGATCCTTTGACGAAATTGGCGATTTTTCTGCAAACGAATGACAAAATTTATTTTTTTCGGCGACTATATGTCCGAATTTTCGGATTGGTGACCGATTTTTTTAAATTTTCGGAAATGAATGCCTTACATTTTCGGAAAATTCGGACTAGAATCACCCCTATAAATAGAGATTAGTCAAACCTCAATCACTTATTATGTATATCACACACATGATACATCTTAAAGAAATTTTAAAAGGCAAAAAAAAAAGAGAATTCTAAATGCAACATACAAGAAAAAATATAACAAGTTTTGAATTTATTCTTTTAGAACAACGGTAATCGCTTTCTTTGAAGGTGAAATTTTGACGAATTCGCATTTTTTTATCGCGATCCTCTGGGGGAAATTCGCTGTTTTTTTCGCCTTTTAACGGAATTCGCGTTTTATTTCGATTGTTTAAAGAATCTGACCTTTTTTTCGCGATTCTTTGACGAAATTTGCGTATTTTTCGGAATCATTTGAGGAAATTCGCGTGTTTTTCGCGATCATTTGAGGAAATTCGCGTGTTTTTCGCGATCATTTGAGGAAATTCGCGTGTTTTTCGCGATCATTTGAGGAAATTCGCGTGTTTTTCGCGATCATTTGAGGAAATTCGCGTGTTTTTCGCGATCATTTGAGGAAATTTGCGTATTTTTCGGGATTATTTGAGGAAATTCGCGTGTTTTTCTCGATAATTTGAGGAAATTTGCGTGTTTTTTGCGATCATTTGTGGAAATTCGCGTGTTTTTCGCGACCTTCTGGGAAAATCACGTGTTTTTCGCGACCTTATAATGGAATTGGCGTTTTATTTCGATCGTTTGACGAAACTAACTTTTTTTCACGATATTTTGGTGGAAACCGTGTGTTTTTCGCGATTCTTTGAGGAAATTCGCGTTTTATGCGATCTTTTGAGGAAATCTTTTTTTTTAAACGAAATTCGCGTTTTTTTCGGGATCCTATGAGTAAATTCGCGTTTTTACGCTGTCTTAAGAAATTCGCGTCTTTTTAAGAAATCCGAGTTTTCCGGCGATCTGTTGGAGAAATTCGCGTTTTTTCACGATCCTTTGACAAAATTTACGAATTTTTTCCGCAATCGATTGACGAAATTTGACAGTATTTTTTTTTTTAACATATTTGCGAAAAACGCGATTTTTCCGAGATTCTTGGCTATATGCCAAACATCGATAAAATTTAAAATAAAGGTTGATTAACAGTGCCGAAAAACGGACTTTACGGACCTAATAATTGAAAAACGGACCTAGTGGGAGCCCTGCTATTACGATTACCCTACCCAATCAATGTTGTGCTTCAGATGAATGACGTGCATAAAGGATTTACCGTGAGTTTTTCAATCACGATTTTTTCCCCTCGGCAGCAATATCGCTTGCGTCCGAAGCCGCAATAGAATATAAGGAGTTTCTAAGTAGTGGTTTGCTTATCTAAGTAGTTCTAAGTACTACTTGGGAATATTTTCATTTCTAAGGAGTTTCCAAGGAGTCTAAGGAGTCTGTGCGAACCCAGTATACTTTGTGTGCCAGAATACCCCACAGATTTTCCATTGGATTCAGTTCAGGCCTTTTGGCAGGCCAATGAAGTAGTTTCACGAAATTAGCATCAAACCACGATTTTGAAGTTTGGGAAACATGTACTGAGGCATTGTCCTGCTGGAAAAAATAGTCTCCACTCGTTATTAACGGTGCTTCCGGTAAAAGATTATCGCCCAATACATCAACATAACTCTCAGAATTCATTCTACCCTGCACAAAAACTATTGGAGTAGTTCCACCAGTTGCGAAACCTCCCCAGACCATTATTGAGCCACCTTCAAATGTACGCTTGGAGAAAATTTCTTTTTCTCTACGGAGATCATACCAGAAGTAGCGAAAACCATCTGGTCCATCCAAATTAAACTTTTTCTCATCTGAATAGACAACATCATCCCACTTTTTTCCCACAGTATTGCATTTTTTGGCAAACTCCATCCACAGTCTCTTATGCACTTTTGTAAGACGCGGTCGTGACATATGTTTACCATAGCGAACCTTTCTTTCTTTTTGCAAAACACGTCGAACAGTTCGAGCACTGCATTCTAAGTTCCAATTCACGTTTTATTTCGGTTGACGTTTGTTTTTTGGAGCAAGCTCGCCTAATTATCATTCTTTTCTCCCGTACAGAAACAGAAGATGGCCTACCTGTATGTCTTTGCCGTCCATATTTACCGGGATTTTTAAGATAATTGTAAACAACCGTTTTTGATCTATTAAGCTTTGTCACAATTTGGCGTACAGAAAGTCCTCAACGTTTACATGCATCCATTTTCCCTTTCTCAAACTCCGAAAGCTTTGTACCTAGCGACATGACTGAAAAACAGAATATGACGATCCCAAACGCTTACTACGCATTTATATCTTCACTGAGTTCCGTGTGCAGAGCAAAAAACATGCAATTTTTACTTTTTAGAACACACAAATACAGTTGTTCTTATAATTTTGTCCATATCAGATGGCTGTATAAATCCATAATACATTTTATGAATATGAATTTTCCACATACTTCCATAAAAACTTATTAAAATAATCTTCATTTTTCTTTTAGTTTCCATCCATTAAATTTGCATAAGTTTCCGACCAAATGTAGCCAAGATTTGGCGATTTTTCCCTTGTCCTTATAATTTTGACCACCACTGTAGATGATATCATTTGATGTCACTTGGGGTCTCGTCACAAAAGAATTGTCATAACGACTTCAGAATGGAGTCCCCAAATGTCACATGAGAGTCACAATGCGACATCTTTGTAAAGTTCCCTAGCGACTCGTCGCAAAGCAACAGTGACTTCTCAATGGAGTCATCAAAAAACGGTCACATGTGAGTAAAAATGAGATGAACAAAAGATATCTCATATGGTTCATCATAGTGATTGCCACATTTGTGACCATTTATGAAGTAAAATGATGTCACATCGACTAGTTGTGCAGTTAGGGTAGTACCTATTTGTTACCCTTCCGTGTACGTAATTTTCTTTTGGGTACTTACAATTAACTTTTGCGTTCAATAATTTGTTTTTTGTGTTTCCCCTTAACCCCTTGAAGGGTTATATTACTTATAAAACAAAAATTACTGAATATTTAAAAATATGGTAAAAATATTAAATTAAATATCTGTAGCTGTTTAAGAATATTGTAGAAAGAAATGGAATATGCCCCATTCCTCCTCTCAGGAAGTATGTTATGTATACGGTTTCTACCATTAGCCATGCTTCATTACTCATGTTTTACAAATTACGTACGTCAAAATCAGTTTTAATAAAACTTAATATTTACATTTGATCAATAAAATCGTCACTTTTCAAATACAAATGCTTTTAATATTGTGACAGCAAAGTTTTTAGCATATATAAACAAGCTTTCATGTGCTCAATCTGCTGTAGAAACTGAAAAAATAATAATACTTTTTAGTGTAAATAATTACCGTTTCCCACCTCTCCCCTAATACTGGATGTTCACATGCTAGAAGTTATTGTATATAAAATATCCTTTACATATTTTTACGGGTTTAAAACCAAAAAAGAATTTACAAGATGAAAGACCTATTTAGTGTTGTACGACACTTCCATTTCAGTTTATTTTAAAAGTAAAACGAGTTTAACAAGCTTTAAACTGAAAACACTATTTTAGGATATGTTGGAGTAAATGCTTTTGAAAGCATCCTTTCAAGCATTCTCCCAACTTAATAGGTGTGTTAAGGTCAAATATGTTAATATAATATAAAAGCTTTCTAAGCACCATTAATCTATTAGGAAGTGATAGTTAAAGTTTATAGTTTATAGACTTCACCAGTTTGCATTAAGGTATAACACCACTTTGACCAAATTAAAATTTCGATTTATTTTTATTTATATAGGGTAGATGTGCCAGTAATGGACACCCTTCCAGTAATGGACACCCCTTGATGTTTTTGGTTCATAAAAAAATAACTAATAAATATTTAGCTTTAATTATTTTTTTTATAATTCCCCCTTGTATGTTTTATAAAACTGGGTTATTGTTGACACTTTTAATCAAACCAATCAGGAAGCAGAAAATAATGTTTCAAAGTTTCGCTGTTTTTCTGTGAAAATCTTAATGAAGAGGCTAAGAGTTGGCTTCGTTTAATCAATTTATATATTATTTATTTTCTTGCAAAATTTGAATGTTTTTGTTTGAGTAGCAATAGAAAACTTTGAATTTTATATACCAATGGCCATTTACAAAATTTCATTTATTTTTAAGATTTTAAGAGGGGTGTCCATTACTGGGATGGTTAATTAGTCATTTTCCAGTAATGGACACCCCATGTAGACATTGCTAAAAATACAATTTTAGTAATGTTTATAGTGCATAAAATACTTAGGTTTAACTGCAAACCTAAATAATCAAATTTAATTTTTAAATTATACTTACCAAAATATAATAACACCAAAACTTTTATAAATAGCTGCTTTTAAGTTATTTTATGAGATTTTATGAAATTTCAATATTTTATTTTATTTATTATTATTTTTTTATGTAGTACATATACCTTGCATATTTTATAATCCGGCAATCAAACCAGCCAGGAAGCAAAAAATATTGTTTAAGAGCACAGTCAAAGAGGGGCTCATAGGGCTTAATCCCTCTCCGTTTAAATAAAAACAATTAAGTTACAGAAGCTATTAAAAATCTATTTTCTGTCTCAAATGTTTCCTTATTTTAAAAAAAAATGTAATACTATTAATGAAAGTTACAGATAATATTCATGAAACTATAGTAAATCTGCAGATCATTGGCCTCAAACATCAGTACTACAGTTTTATTTTGAAATTATTTTTATTTAAAATATTCAACTCACAATATCATTTCTTTCATACTTGTAATATTAATTATTATAAATGATATATCAAGTAGAGCCTGGAAGATTGTTAAAAATAGTGACACAAAACTAAACATTTAAAAATAGTGGCACAAAACTAAACATTGATATTCCAAAACTTTTTTTTAATTACCCTTTAAATCCACCACTGTTACAATAATTTGATAGCTGTAATTGCCTGATATTTAGTATTTTAATCTATTCATCTAAAATAATTAAAACATGATCTTCTGATAATTTCAATAATTGATACAAACAATAAATGATTATCACAAATACTTTATTAATTACTGATATCCTAAATGTTAAATTTATTTGAAAATAACTATTTTGTTTCATTAGTATGTATTCATTAAATTCTAGTTCTAAATAGTCATAAAAACAATTATATTTATTACTTTTTATGGGGTGTCCATTACTGGAACAGAGGGTGTCCACTACTGGGCCAGAGGGTGTCCATTACTGGGCTTTTGGGTGTTTTGATATATTTCTGTTATTTAAAATTAAATTTCTATTCATATTGGGAAATGAGGCTATAAGAATGGTTAAATATTGTCGATAGATTAATATAATATTGAAAAAACTGGAATATAATAATTTTAACTATTAATAAAAAAATATTTTTTAAAGAAATTCCTTAAGGGTGTCCATTACTGGCACATCTACCCTATATATTTTTTCGTCGTTTAAAGTACACGTTATATACAAGAAATTAATATTTTTTAAATTAGAAATCGATATCGAAAGGGAAATTTTGGAGCTATAGTAAGCAAAGTGCGCCATACCAGATAAACGGCAACGAAAATTTTAAGCCGTTATTTTCAGACTGGCAATTCAAAATCGGAAACACTACCTCCCCCAATTTCCAATCAGTTAACTTTATCGTTTTGAAAATTAACCGACACATATTTTTCTAGTGAAATACGTAGGATATTTTTAAAATATTGATGTTTCGCTGTTCTTCATAAATTTAAATTAACGAAATTTGTGGTTGAAAACTTACATTTTACTTCGAAGCCATTTAACTGAAAATGCATGAATATATTTTTAAATGGATACGTATTTCACTAACTTTTGGGCTAAGAATATTAATTATTTTGTTATATTGTGCCAGGTCAAGTCTTCGACGAGTTTACGTGTCCATCTATTGACCTTTTTTTGCAGCGCTCCTGCAAATCGCCTGCCAAGCCACCATTTTTAATCAAGCAGAATGGTTGTTCTGTTAAGCCAAGCTTTAGAAAAAAGAAAAAGAAACTAAGTCCGTCAAACGACAAGAATCAATCAGACCGCTTACTAAATATCATACAGGAGAGAACTTCTCTCTGTAAATCCGGCCAAACATATCCGCGTAAAATATCAGATATCGAAGGATCGCAGGATATCTAGCATCGCAGAAAAACTAAACAAAAAGTAGAAGAACATTATGAAGGAATTCTTTAATTTGAGAGTAAACATAACTTTCTGAACTACTTCGTATTCATTGCCCATTCAATTTTTAAAACTACATGGAGAGTTGAATAATGGAAAGAAAAAAGTAAATGATTGAATTTTTAGACAGGTAATTACTTAAGCTACGTGCATTTATAAAGTTCAGCTTAAAAATATATAAAATTTATATTTTTAATTAGCAAAAATCTGTTAATTAACTCTAAAATAAACAAAATACGCCAACAGAGTACCGCAACTATAGATGTCACTTAAACAGATTAAATAACAGGGTATATTTTTCAGTTACACTTAAATTTATTGTAATGTAATAAATTTGTATAGTGTTTTCTATAGGACAGCAGTAATAATTCAAGTAAAACGGTTTAAAAGACACTAATGAGAATGGATGTTTTTTTAAATAGATGAAATATTATGGGACTTCGTTTCTTTTAAGTTCAATGTCATGTGATAAAAGCGTGTAGTCGACACCATTAAATACCAAAAGGTAACTCAAACAAGATAGAAAAATAATGCGTCAAGCATAGATTATGAAACACTTTCAAACACTTCCAGAATACTTTATAAAACTCCCATCGTTTAAAAAGGCAAAGAAGATACCTAAGTAAACATAGAAAATGCATAACATTTGAAAATTAAATTTCAGCATCAACCATTCATAGCCGAAAAGGTACTAGAAATCTTTTGTGCTTCCCTGTATACGATCTATAGATTTATATGAGGCATTCTCACAATCTTTTGACTTTTATGTCCCTAAATAATAATTTTTATTTTAGTACATATTCTTGTGTTTTTTTTTTTATTTCATATACTGGGGAACATCCCATTGCATGATTGCATTACAATATTAACGAGATAAATAAGTTTGTGACGATGTTGGGGGTCCAATTACCAGAAAAACTCCTATACCATCCCGCGTCCCTGATGCTGATTTTCAAGTTTGGAGCTGTCTGTATAAAATTGTTTCAATAAAAATAATTCGATGTAATATTTTTTCCGAAACTGGAACTATTGTTTTATATAAATATGTAGCAAAAAATTAACCTGCATACATTTTTAGGGTTGTTATTTTTTAAACTCTGTTCCTGGGTTTTAGATTCCTTACCGTCCCTCTTCTAAAATTATTCAGAAAATCACTTCGTATGCAGCCACAGAATTTTTTCCAAGTTTTTTCTCATGCAGAAGTATGCTAGAGAAAGAATGTCTAAAATTCTTTGACAGGAAGTTTAACGCAGAATTTTAATCAGCACTTAAATATCAGTTTCAAGCATCGTGGCTTTATTGGTAGTCTTGCCGTCCCCAAGGTTTATTCCTGCACTTGTCGAGGTAAATTAATTTTTTTTTTTTTTTGTATTTAATCCAATGTAAATAACTGTTTCTAAAAATCACTGAACATTGTGGCTACCACTTAATCTTAACATGATTTGCCTAAAATAGGTGGTAATTTTCCTTACCGTTCCATCCTTACCGTCCCTTTTTTTCCTTTACCGTCCCCTTTTTTTTACCTTACCGCCCCTTCTTTATCACCCCTTTAAGACAATGTTATACCAAAATTTTGTTCTGAAAATACTAAATTCTCATTATTTCTTATTTGAATGTCCTGTGGGTACTATGCAAATTCATTTTAAGTAAAAATTTAAAAGAAAATAGAAAGTTATAGTGGTAAAATGGTAAGGAAAATTAAACTCGCAAGTTTAACTTAAACCTCAGTTAAATGAAAAATTTTTCGCTGCTGACCATTTTTTCTTTATTTTGAATCATTAAGGCATTCGTATATCTGATTAAAATGTTCTTTTAGCAAGTTTAATTTTACCAGATTTTTATTCCCGAAAGTCAAAAGATTGTGAGAATGCCCCATATCTATTCTACATAGATGCTAAAATTTAGTTTAGTTAGAAAACGCATAACACAGTCGAGAAATAACCTTTAGAGTTTTTTGCCAATAGAGGGAAATTTACTTGATTTTGTTTTTACATAGCCCTGTATTTTAAATGCACATTTTTTTTTTTTTTTATAAAAGTCACAAATTAAACTACAATTTAATTCAGTCAAAAAACGCTTAAAACTATACTAACATCAAACTTTCAGAAATTATCTGCAGACGGCAATGTATCCAATTCGTTGCGTAGTCCTGTGTGTGAATATACTTAAACACTATAAGCATATATCATAGTATATAAATACAATTCAATTTGAAAATGTATAAATCAATTAAAAGACACCTGTAAGCAACTCACGTCCATACTCTGTAATGCTTATAAATTCTTTTGTGTAGCCCTGTATATGACCTATGGTATTTATACACACTAGGTGCTATGCAAAAATTTAGGTACGCTTAAAATCGGATTCTATAATTGAAAACGCACTTATAGAAATTATCGCTAATAGACGTACTGTATCCAATGCATTTTGTGTGTCCCTGTAAATAAACGACAAATACTATGAACATAAAACTCTACCGTAAGTATTTTTTAGTGATCCTCAGTAACGTACATAAGTTTCATTATCTTTGAAACAGTATAACGTAACTAAAACATGCTTCAAACAGTTTTTTCTCGCAGATCATTATGTAACCGAATTCTTTTGTCACCCTGTAAATGAATGATAAATGATTTTCACTTCATATTCTACAGAGAGAATGTTTTAGTGCACCTAAGAAAGTTACATCAATGTCATTATGTTTGTAACAAGCCGACATCATTAAAATACACCGCAAATGATTTTTCCTAATGGAACACAATTTAACGGATTTTTTTTTTTTTTTTTTTTTTTTTTTTTGTGTGTGTAAACGTTTCTGTAAACGAACTATAAATGCTACACACTTCATTTTCAGTTGCCAACATGACACAGTAAATTTTATTAATACATATCAATTACATGGCATGGCAATACGAGTATTTACAAGAGTTAAAGCACAGAGAAACAGACAGACAAACCGAATTTATAAATAATTTTCAGCTATGTTGAAAAGTGTTAAAAAAGAGTTGATTCAAAAACAGAGGACTGATTAGATGTCACTTAAATATTTGATTTTGTTTTTGCTGAAAATAAAATAACGCATTTATTATGTCAATAGAATTATTTCTCCATTCCCTCAACCATTTCATATAAACCATCAAAATAAAGAATAATAATTATAATAAACTATATTTTTGTAATTTATATACTTGTTTGCTATTACTGAGCATTTATGTTTAATTAATAAACGGTCAAGTGCCAGTATTACTCGCGCACAGAGAGTTCCGTAGAATAAATATGAATTTGTAATTGTATTATTAAAAAAAAAAAAAAAAAAAAGTTGCTAAGACTTTGTAAAAAACTATAAAACGTAGGGTTGGGTATAACTGTATATACTAGAAAATTGTAAATGGTATACCTTGAAAGTTCAAAGTGATATGGAACCTAAATAATATCAAATATGGCTAGGCTATTCTGTATAACTCAATTTTTAGTATTATCCTAATCTGTTTATGATGAACTTAATTCGGTACTGACAATAAAAGCAGTGGATATTTAAACTTCATTTGGCATTTCATAAAACTGAATTCAGCGTAGTAATAACCTTTCAATTCAACAGTGTAGCTAAAGCAAAACCTTTGTTCAAAGTTTAAATTTGGCACTGTGCTAAGCGCGCTTTGACAGGAGGTTTTAAAGTTGCAACGCCGCGCCGTCTTGGTCCATGGCGCGTTTTTCCAGATAGGTTCTTAATTAACATTTAAAATCACTCGAGGCGTATTGAGAGATCCACTCATTGCAAACTAGTCGCGTATCCCATAGTATTTATGTGATTCATTCAAATTAAGGGGTCTCAGGACACTTAAAGCTTCAAAAATTTAAAAATTATTATTTTATTTTTACAGGTTAAATTCCAATTTTTTCTGAACATATTGATATAATTGTTTCCTTAAAATTCCCTATAGAACAGAAGTTATGGCTTTTAGAATTATACCCGTTCATTAGCTGAAGCGGCGTTTCCGAAACTTTGAAGTCATTTTTCTCCAAATGACGCTTTTGGGCATAATGCGCAGGATACCTCGAAACTTCTGAATATTTTTTCATGAATATTTCAGAACATTATATTTCATGTTATCTGTATAAACTGAACCTAAAATTTCCTTTTTATTGTTCAAAAAAATATTTTTTGGGATGACTATACTGTTGAAATTTTCTAAATTTTGTATTAACTAAATACAACTAAATAAAACTATAAAAATACTTTAAATACAAATTTATTTAGGTTCAGGGTAATTATTAAAATCTGAAGTATAAGTAGGCACCAGAATTTTCATTCTAGTTTCAAAATTTATTTTGTAATCCTGCGCGTAAGCTGTTATACCAATTTTCTGCTCGACAAATGTCTGACAGTTTCGAGCCCCATATAAATATTAATTCTGCATCTTGCAATTTTAAAATATATGAAATGAAAGAACATACTTATATCTTTCACCCCAATAAAAATTGTGTTTTAGAATCATATACATTTTAAGACATTAAATGTTGAAAATGGACTTTTTTTCCCTTCCAAATTTAAGAGTCCTGAGACCCCTTAAATTAGCCTGTTTTTAACAATGCTTTTATACTTCTGCTACAGTAGGTACCTCCAGTTCTGCTCAACACTTTTGCTGAATGCCCATAAATCGAAATTAGTGTGTAATGGAAAAATACGATTTTCTCAAAAACTATGTGACCTAGGGTAATCGCGATAATTTTCCTTTAAGGTTTAAATTATCGTCTACTACCTCTAATTTTTTCATAGTTTTTGTTTCAGTAGATTCGGAATTAGATTCGGGGGGAGACATATTTTTGCGCTACATTTTCGACGATATCTTTGAAAATATAATGACTAAAATTAAAAGGAATGTATTTTTGAGTTTAGCGTTACGAAAGCTTTCACACGATACCCCACATGATATACAAAGAAAAGATCTTTTTTTCAAGTAACTTAACTAGCCCCTCTACATTTTTACTAAATATATTTATGAATGTTTAATAATCTGAAAACATGTGGGGCAATAGTCTTTATTACTTCCCCCAATTTGAACTCTCCACGTTCCATTGTTTACGAGCAAAATGTCTGTGACAGACAGACACAGGAGTGATCTTATAATGGTTCCGTTTTTACTTTTTAAGTACGGAACCCTAAAAATCATAAAGTTTTAAGTACATCATGTAAGTGCAACAAATTGTCAAGATATTTTTCTGTGATCATTCCGTAAATAAGAAATTTAGTTAAAAGTACGTTGGAAGTTAAGCATATAACAGATTGTTGAGCAAATATTTAATTATTCGAAGGACGAAATACTTCAAATTAAAGTAATGTCTTCAAAGGATATGTGTAGTCTAATACAAATACTCCCCTCCCCTCCACTCTTATTCAAACTGCTGCTAATCATCGCATAAAATTGATACCGATACGAATTGATATGGAATAATGTTTACTATTAAATAGTATGCATACATTAGTGTTTGAAGGGATCTAAATATTAACCCTCTCGCTGTGCATAACGCGATTTCCACAGGCTACGCAAAAGTAGCACAATTTTTGCTACCTTCGATTTCCGCGGGGATGTATTTAACCAAGATTAATTTTCAGAATTTCGCTTTTATATGATTATTCTTCAAATTCAGTTTTCTGACAATCTTTTTTTTTTTATAACCTAATTCTATATTAAAAAAAAAAAAAAAAAAAAAAAACTCTTTTACAAAATATTTTCGCATAACTAAAATATATGTATATTTGAAATAGGTAATAAAATAAATGCGTATTTTTTTAACCTATTTTGATTTAAAAAAAAAATTACCCAACGAGAGGGTTAAAACTCGAACTGATTTTTAAACCTGTTATGAAATAAGCATTTATACAAGACATTTTCAATTTCATTTTTAAAAAATGTATGACTTTAATTTCTTGCTCTCGGCAATTTTCGTCAGGAAATTGTCTGTATATATATATATATATTATTTATTTAGTAATAAAATTTCTCACCTTGATAACAGGAGGGCTAAAAGAGGGATGTGGCAGGTAATCATAGAACGTGAAAATTCTAGTGACCATTTATAAATGTTTTTAAAAGTGTATAAGAATATATTTAAATACTTGATGAACTAAAAATGAATCTTTAATTCTTAATTTAATTTTAGCTTATGTTACCTTCTTCGAATTAAAGCCATTTTCAACGCAAATTTTTCATAATGAACTCTTATCAAAATAACGTGTATACAGCAATATTCCAAAATTTGAAGTAGTCTCGAAAAAGTCCAAAAATGTTCAATAGTGCATATTTAAATTTTCTCCTAACAAAAATTAGTATAATTAAAACACATATGTGAATATTTACTATTTAAATAGAAGATGAATTCCAGAACATAAAATAGATAAACTGTCTAGATACTAAAGATGCTTACCTATTATTTTACAAAAAAAAAAAAAAAAAAAAAAAAAAAAGAAAAGAAAAGAAAAGAAAAGAAAAGAAAAAAACTATCCAAAATTGTTTCTTCATGTTTCGGAAAATTAAAAATTTTTAAATTATGCATGATGTGCCTAGTTTAAAAAGATATCAAAACCGTAAAATATTTGCTTGAGTAACAATTTGGGAATTCGAATTTTAACTACGCACTTGGCTGGTTAGAAATTTATGTAAAATATGAAAAGATGGCCGCCAAGCCCATCATGCATAATATTACGTTTTTTTAGTTTTCAGAAACACGCTATGATGTATTTAGTATAGGAGAGAAAGACTTCTATCACAAATCTTACGCAAACACTTGGTTTACATTTTTATCAACTTAGTTAAAGGAAAATGTTAAAATACAACCTTGGAACTGTAGAAAAAAAAAAGGGGGGGGGGCTAAAACACGGAGATTCTACTAGCAATCTAGACGCCAGTACTATTTCCGTATTTTTACGGAAAAATTTCCCCATAAATTACAGAACCATTTCCGTTTTTCTGATTAAAAACGGAAATTCTTTTGCAATTTATGGGGGAAAATTTCCGTAAAAAAACGGAAATAGTACTGGCGTCTAGATTGCCAGTAGAATCTCCGTTTTTCAGTCCTTTTTTTTTTCTTTTTTTTTACAGTGAATTCGATACTGCATCATTTTTGACACAACTTTCATCCCGTTTTCTTTTTTTTACATTTTAATATTTTTCGAAGATTTTAAAATACCGAGAACATGTATTTATTTTTATCTATTATTTCATCTTTAAGCGAAACCATGTAAAAGATTAATAAAACATGTAGAACAAACATAATACTTTTAAAATTTGCTAAACCTTATTCTTTTTAGAAGTAAAAATGACATACTCTTTTTCATTCATGCATAAAAATGAAATATTTAACAAAAGTAAATGTATAACCCGAAGAAGAAACATTTTTACAGGGTTTAAGAGGGAAATTCATTTTGTAAGTTTAAGTGCAATCTATCGTTATGGGAAAACTACGTGCATTAGATATATTTTCTTTTGAAAATAAACAATCCGATTACTCTCTTAAATTACATTACGCTGAACAAATATATGAGCTGTTAAAATGTTAAAATAAAATAGAAACACATCTGCTATTTTATTTACGATCTTCTCAATACACTATATATATAAAAAATATTTCTCAATCTAGGAAAACATGTTATGATACATTTAGTACAGGAGAGAACGCTTTTGTATCAACATACCATATACGTAGGCACTTTAGGCGCATAGAAAAAGTTAAATATTAGAATATACAATGTTATTGATATAGCAACATTTTTAGACAAATTTCAATTTTTTTTTTTTTTTTTTTTTTTTTTTTTTTTTACTTTCTAAAAGTTATTTTTGTAGATGTATCAACTAACAAACATTACGGTTTTTGACTTTAATATATGGGCAATAAATCAGCGTAAATGGATTTTTATAAACACTTTCCTTAAAAAGAAAAAAACGCCAAAAATGTCTAAAATTTTAGAGCGTCGAAGTGTTACCACTTAAAATATATCTTGGTAGTTAAGAACAAACTTGTCACATTTTGTAAACTGTTCACACTGTGTTAAGAAAATATTTTTCGTGAAAGTTTGCAACGTATCAAATTTGGCACTAAATCTAAGCGAAAGAAAAATAATACTTTTGATAAATAATGCATTCTAGAAGAAAACTATTTCATTGTGAATTATTTATCAAAACATTACTACTTTTTATCGAAAAATTAAGCAGTTTTGAAAGTTAGATATCTAACGATTAAAAATACATATTTCAACAGAGGAGAGAAAATATTCACCCAAAACCACGTTAAAAAATAACATATGGGAAAAGCCTATTTAAATCGTATTTTTTTAAATTTGAATCAGATTTTTTTTCTCACACAGTATTATTGTTTTATATGACTTTTCTTTTAATTTATAAAATAAAAATTATATACATACACACATGCATATTATAAGTATTACCAATATACATTAATAATATTACATAATTTAGATAAATTATTAAAAGGTAACATTTTAGGTTATAGAAAAATCTGTATTGCGCAAAATGAATGGAAAACTACAAATCAGATGTCAAAAATTAATTTAACCTTATGTATTTTAGTTAAAATAAAAATAACTGCAGCACATAAAAAGTTTAAACAAATTTGGAAGCAAACTAAGATTTAACTTTTGTTTTGTTAAAGTGCTGGTACAGAAAAACGAGTTTAGCAGCTTTATTAAATCAATTCCTAATATTCGAATGTACCAAACCAAAGGCAGAAAACATTCGTTCTATTGAAGCATATGAAGCTAAAAAGGTAGTTGATCATGTATTCTATTTTTAGTATCATTCTTATTGATAACTGTAACAAGTACCTTCTGCAATTTAAAGGACTGAGATCCACTATATTAGATTCAAACGATAATCCATTGAATGGTTCAGATTTTGCTTAAACTTTAATATAATAGGCATCACCAAAGTAGAGCACACAGTCATACATTTTTATTTTACCTCAACTTTCAGAAGTTTTTATAAATACTAACAAGTAAGTATTCCAATATTTAATATATTCCTTACTGTTGCTACATTATTTTATAATTTAGTTCAAGCATTTTTTCCTAAACTTTACATTGTACTTTACTTTTTGACAAAGATTAAGCTTAATCTTTCTAAAAGCTGTTTGATTATCTGTATTATACAAAACTAAATTAAAGTACATTATGTTTGTTTATACCTTGAATTTATTTAAAAATATATTTAAAAGAAAAACGGATTTAAATCAATGATTCTTTTTTTTAATCAGTTCATTTAAATCGTGATTTTAATCATGATTAAAATCAAGCTGATTCATGATTAAAATCAACGAACCCTGATCTAAATTTATTTGGAAGTTACTAATTTAAAAGTTTGTATACATTATAAATTTATAGTATAACTGGAATTTATTAATGCTTTAATTAATACCGTTTGAGATTGCCCCCCCCCCCCCCCCCCGGTAGCAATAATCAAATAACATATAATCTTATGCACAATTAAGAAAAAAATTTAAGAAATTGATACAAAGCTAGCATTTTCTAAAGATTTAAAAAATATTTTACATACATGCTTTTTTTTAACTTTTTAAAATACAATAAGATCTATCTTAGTACATAGGTAGAGTTTCAACTGTTTACAGGAAGATGTTCTGAATTGGGACATTGAATTGAAAAATCATTTAAATATTAAAAAGCACTAGGATACGACAACAAAATATGAACATAAGTTTATTATAAAAGTTTTTAATATGATTTTGTAATTTGCTTATATTTATCCAATATTACATAATATTTAGGCTCACGATTATAGTTGAACAGATCTTATTTGGTACATTAATATATTATTTTATTTTCACGTTCAATCCTTTCCTTCCCTCGCAACCCCACGCCCAGAGTGAACGAACTTTTTGATTTTGATATATGCTTATGTTAGGTGTATAAGATTTTATAAATGGTTAAAATAAATTTAGTACTTCAATTCGCTTATACCGGAAGCCCTCCCCCCATTTTTTAAACTGCCCCCTCCCACCCACAAACAAACAAACAAAAAAAGAATGAATGTAACATCTTGATATATTTATATTAGATGTGTAAGGACTTCTAAAAAACTTGCAGACAACTTTTTCATTCGAAAGATAAAGCTTATTATGTTATATTTTTATACGAGGTGGCCATAATTAAACTGATAGTACTCAGTGTGTTCTGTAGCGCGATCTAACAGCGAGAATGGAGCCAAATTTTGTTGGATGATTAAAGAAAATGGGAGACGAAAGATTCCGCGAAAAATGTTCTAAAAGTCACCGCTAGGAGGATATATGACACCTCAAGGTGGCATTAATTACATTGACAGTATCCAGCGTAAACTGTAGCGCGATCTAATTGTGAGAAACTGAACCAAATTTTGTAGGATGATTAAACAAGACAGGGTGACGAAGGATTAAGCGAATAAAAACAGCGCCATATATTCCTTAGCGGTGACTTTTGGAACAATTTTTTTCGCGTAACCCTTTCTCCCCCGTCTTGTTTAATCATCCTTGAAAAATTGGCTCCATTCTCGCAATTCGATTACGCTACAGAACACACGGAGTACTGTCAGTTAAATTATTGCCACCTTGTATTAATATAAACAGATGTAACATCACTGAATAAATTATATTTCTACATCATCAGTAAATAAAATACTTTGCTGTAGTATCAATTTATATTAAATAATTTTTAATACCCTTTATATATCAAACAGAGTGTCTCTTCTTATCGTTGACCAACAGATAATTCCTAAACCGTTATTAATAGAGATATAGTTCCTGTTGCAAAAATGTTTCAAATGTCGTTCTTCAATCATCAAATGAAAATAGTTATTTCTTTTTTAAATATTGCGAGATTTAATTTTTATACGTTCCCTGAGTGCTGGGTTATATTTAGAAAAACTTTTTATTTGCTAACAAGCACAATAGCAAAAATTCTATTTTAGCAAGACCAAAACTTACGAGTTATGATACTTTGAATTTTATTAATTTTCGGCATTTTCTGGCACTATAAACGCATTTTTACCCTTTTCAATGTTAGAAAATGCCGAAAAGTAATAAAATTTAACAATGTTTGCGAATTTTAAATGCTTAAATCTTGGAACTCTATCTTTTTTAATACAAGATAATAAAATAACACTGTTTCATTACGGACACTGAATTTTTATGCCGCGCATGTGCAAGATATTTCTTTTAGCTAACGTTATTTTAATCCCACGTATGTTGCACTCCTTTGGATGTCGTAAATTTCCACCCACAGGAGTGCATTCGATTAAGTAGAACCAGACTGTGTTGAACACGATGATGCTATTTGTAAAGTTGTCTTCCACATCGTGGTGAACGTTCAGCTTAGATAAATGATCCTTTTTCTGTCATCTGTCGCTTTTTATCTACTTTATGATTAAAAATTTAACTGCTTCAGTTTCTTCCTTTCTTTTTTCTTTTTTTAAGCATATGATAATAGCAAAATGCCTCTGTACCATTTATTACTTTTAATTTCTAGTTAAAAAAAAAAAGAATTTGTAAATATTCTTAAATATTTTGTCTTCAAATTAAAAGACTCATTAACAAATGCGACGTTACTTAAAAAAACTGTTTTTCTCTTTGAATGACAATTTAAAAATAAGATTCCTTAATCCTGAAAAGAAACGAAAATAAATTTACAAAAGTTACCGAGATTTAGTTATTAACCCCTTGAGGAGCAAGCAACCGTATTTGTGTAATGTGTAGCTAACACCGGAAATTTTGGAAAAAAATACCTGAAAAGGAGGAAAAGCTACTTTTGAAAATTTGTCCACAAAAGTTAAAAAGTAAAATTTAATTGAAACTTTCTGATGAGAATCTTCATTAAAATTAGGTGGGATATAATATATCCCACACCGTCCCTCAAGGGGTTAAAGCCGACAATAAATAAATAAATAAATAAATAAATAAATAAATAAATAAGAGATTTTTTTGTTAAACATCGGCCAGTTTTGGGCATATTCATAGCTGCTAACTTTTATGCTTTTTGGCTACCACTAAAATTTAACAGAGATTTTTGCCTTCTTTAATCATGAGATTTCGACGATTAAATAAGACAATATTTACTATAACATTTTAGTGGTAAGAAGAAAGCGTCAAAGTTGGCAGCTATGCCATATTGCTACAGGAAGTATTCCTTGGGGGGACTTTTCTAGGAAAAGCGACCCAAATTATCGTTCTCGTACAAGGAAAACCTTGAAAAAAAACTGCACGGTCACCCAGCCCAGACTACACTGGTTTCAAACCCGCTAACATCGGCCCAAACTTTTTTTTATTTGGCGAGCATGCTAACCGCTAAGCTTAGAAATAAATAATCTACAATGAAGGGTCACATTATTAAAGCCATCTCCAATAATTGACTATTTTTCATTTTAGAAATTTATAATTAAATGAAAATTTATTTGAATGATGTATGAAAGAATTAAATTGTTGGTGTCATTATCCCTATGAAGTCAATTCAGTATGTCCAATACCGCTTGACAGCCACGTTGTCCATTTATGATTGTTTTAAGTTTTTTGGGATTACTAAATAAAGTATTGGTAGATAACTTGTTTTAAGATACATATATATATATATATATATATAAAATTCAAATCTTTTAGCGGGACATGGAATTTTTTTAATCTAAAAAGGTGCGTTTTTCCATGGTATGGTGCATCTATATCCAAGGAAATTGTAGGAAGTAAAAACGCATTTAACCAAAACCAAAGGTTAGGGAAGGTATTTTCAATTCTCTAGAATAATATTTATCTAAATAAAACTAATTTGAAATAAAAATTTTAAAAATATGCCTTTATTTCTATCTGAAAATGCTTTTTTTTTTTTTTTTTTACGATGCGGCTATAATAATAATGATCACCCACTCTATAGTAGGGAGCAAAACAATTTAAAAAAGTTTTCATACAAAAAAATAAATAAATAAATAAAAATAAGTATATTGCAGTTACCATTTCGTTTTTAAAATCGAAACACGCAACCTAAGCAAAACCGAGTCCTGCACCTGCATCGGACTGGAATATTTTGCCTGTCTACCTGTCTAACCTAACTTGCCTGTTCGGGTAAACTCGGCGAGTTTACCCGAGCCCAACTTGTCCTGACCCATGGTCCTGGTGGGTTTGATGCTAATTTTCCGCTGTAGGTCGGGTTAAGTTTTACTGATTCGGGTTGGAAACAGGTAGGGATCGGGTTGACGCGATTTTTCAAAAAAAGTCTAGAATATTTTTCACCATTTTGTGGTTAGCATGCTAATCACAACTTTGCTATATAACTACTGAAAAAGTTTTCATATATGCAGTAAAATATGCGGTTGGAGTGCATCGGGTTAGGATCAGTGTAACCAAACTCCTGCAAGACTAATGTGGATAACAATAAACAATTGCCACAAAAATTCTAAGGTAAAAAAACAATCCCTTTAAGTTGTTTTTATTTTTTGATAAAAGTTAATTATTTAAACAATAATAAAATAACGCCATCGCTAAATTTTGAGATGATTTAAGAAACTGAATTTAAAAATATTTAGTAATTCAAAAATTTATTTAAATTTCGAGATTGAGAGTAATTTTAACATCAACAGTTTAAGAAATATTGATGCCTGTTCCAGTTCGCAGTTCATTGCATTATCGGGAAGAAGAGGGGGGGGGGGGGTAGATGTGAAATAAATACATAATTTGAATTTTAATATACAAGGTTTTCATCAACCATACACATATAATTTCCAGGTACTTTAGCTCAAAGGTACATATACTCAGATTTTTCATTTTTCATTTTCACATGCAGAAAAGGGCACCTTTCAGAAAATACTCTCAAAGTTCATGTATTTTTAAAATGATTCTTGGTGCATGAAAATTTGGTAAAGCTGGAGATCAGCTAGCAGAAGATGTACTACCTTTTTAAAGTGTGAAAATCAAAACCTATTCAATTATTTGTAACTCGAATGGGAATACTTAAAAATTAGACATGTAGGGGCTGAAAATTATTTTGGAATTGTGGCAGAAAGAACGCTTTGTTGCAGTTCAGAATTTAGAAGTTTTTTAAATAAGATTTATGGATCATTTAAGAACAACTGTGTTTGATTTTCAGTGAACCCGAGGTCGCGAACACGCGAAGTAATTTAATTCACATATAGCATAGACTGCCAAATTTTGCGCTCTTTACCTACTACTATATTTGAAAAGAAAAATTTACCTTATTTAATCCTAAATTTTGGGGCGATTGAATAAGACTAATTTGGGATTAAATAAGGTAAGTTTTCCCTATCAAATATAGTAAAAACGGCTATGGTACAGAAGCTTGAGAGTAACTGATTCAATTAACTGATGTAATTTTTTATAACTCGTAAATATTAACCCATTTGCATATAATTAGCACATAAATGCGATTTATTTTTCTGTTTTGTATCACCAAAAGCGCATATATGTGTGCATTTTTTTAAAATAAGATCTTAACCAGAAATCATATGTAGGTAGTTAGTAAATGCCAAATCCATAGGGGCGTGACTGATACTTTTACACATAAATTAGCTTTGTTACTTAAATTGCTTAAAGCCCAAACATTTAAATTTAGTAATTTTGTGTTTACCCAACTTTTAATCTATTTTAATATAACAACATTGATTTTCTGAAACGATAGGTTCGTGTCTAAACAAGAACGAAAAATAATGCGTCCAGCATAGATTATGAAACACTTTCCAACACATTCAGAATACTGTAACAAAACTTCACAGTTTATTAAGTCGACTAAATGATGTCTAAAACAAATTTCGAAAACGCAAAACCCATTTGAAAATCCAATGTCTACCATTCCATCAATAGTCGAAAGAATATCCGAATTTGTGCAGCCCTCAATATGATTTATAGATTTGTTTGTATACTGCATAGTATGCTAAACGCTACTTCATTTAAACTAATAGCATATTTGAAAATTCCCATTCAGCAATGTCCGTCAATAAACGCAAATGTAGTTGAGAACTTTTGTGCAGCCCTGTATATGATCTATAGAATTTATACACACCAATTAATGTGAAAAAAAAGTTACATATAAAAACGCACACCACAACTGAAAACGCATTTCCAGCAATTATAGTTCACAGTTAGTGCTGGAACCGAATTATTTCGTGTATACCTGTAAATGAACGATAAATTTTACACGCGCCATATTCTAGAGTAAGCGCCTTATAGTACACCTCAGTGATACATATAAATTTCAATACATTAACCTTTAACTGATGTCACAGAAATTGTCACATAACTAGTGTGAAGCGGTCTGTGAGACCGCTCCATAGAAAGATGAATAAAAGCCGCGATTAACTCATAGGATGTTGTTTTTGTACTAAACTTTTTGTACAGGAGTGTTACAATTAAAATTCACCTATTCAAAAGTCTCTGGTATTAGTACTAAAGTTCCAAACGAAACAAAATTTCAGTAGTGTTTGTAGATAAACTGAAATTTCCGAGATAAAATATGAAAATTGAAAAAAGCACCGGTCTGTGAGACCGGTAACATCAGTTAAAGATTAAAATAGTGTAATATTATTAAAATACACCGAAAACGATTTTTCTCTATAGACCGTAATGTAATGGAATTATTTTGAGTGTTCCTGTAAACGAACCGTAAATGATACACACTTCATTTTCAATACCAAACATGCCATAATAAATCCCAATAACATGTCAATTTCATGGCAATCTGAGTATATTTACGCGAGTTAGAGAACGGACAGACAAACAAACAGAATTCATAAAAACTTTACAACTGAGTTGGGGCAGTGTTAAAAAGAGAAATTTCCATCTGTCGCAACAGAAAAGTTTGGCTGTTTTATGTATGAAAATGACGATTTAGAAAATCGATGCTGCTATATTACGATGGATAAATGTCGGATAAACATAAAAATATTTTATTTAAAAGTTTGAACTTTAAATTTAAAGTACAAAGATAAATTAAGTGCTAGACACGCCCTCATGCATTTGTCATGTAAACTTTATTGAGCTAAATAAACATTATGATTTTTTTGTTTACGCCATTTTGTTTTTAGTGTTTTATACGCTTTGAACCGTTTTCCTTTTGATACAATAAAATATCGCTTTGGTGATCAGGACAAATTTCCCGAATGATGCAATTGGGTTAATTAGTAGGATTATAGCTGATTAAGTTTTGCAACAGAAGTTTAAAGATTTACGTTCCACGACTAGTGGATCCTACAAAATCTTTTCTTTATAAAAAAAAAAGAGATAACACTGTTGTTTTCGAAACGGATCGTTTTTTATGCAATTCATAAATTAAAGTTTAGTTTGCAGTTGTTTTACTTTGTGTTTTCTCATTTAGTAGCATTAGCTATTTGTAGTTTTACACCCAAAGAATATTTGAGGACGTGAGTTTCAAAACTCGCCTTATCCTAAAATTTAAAAAATAAGAGTTCTCTATCAGTTTATTCTATTGGTGAACCTGCATCGAAAAAATACTACTATCTGGAAAAAAATGATTTATCGTGTATTTCTAGCATTGTAAAATCTTGGTTTACAATGAAAATCAATGGACGCAGTCAGAGGTTTTTCGCGATTTCCCAAAATTTTATATTCTGGATAAAGCGAGTTTTGAAACTCACGTTCTCATTTGTTTAAACATTAAATTTTAACTGTATTTTACTAAATGTGTTTCCTTTTTATTTAAATAAAATCTTTATTTCTTTTTTTTTATTTGATGTTTTTATGGAGATAATTATACGTTTGTGGCTTAAAATAACTGCTTATCGTTTAAGAATAGCCTTTTACAAAAGGTTAAACTGCTGTTGAATCGGTTAAAAATAGAAAATTTTTCACTCATGCACTTCAGTGAATTTTCAGATTTAGTTGTTAAAGCTCTCTTTCTACACCAATCTAATTTCGGCTGTATTGATTTTAAGTACACTAAATGTAAAATGTTAAAATATATGCGTATAAGAGCATAGGTAAGTGAAGAGGAGCTTGAAATGCGACAAGCTTTATATCCTGCTTACGTACTTCCTGTTCATTCGTTAGCAGGAAATTAAACATTTTCTCGCATGCGGCTGACTCTATAATGAAGAAGCAGAGGTTTTAGGATTTTTTTTCTCCCATCTCTAATGAGTAATGGAATTAACCGAACATAACAACACATTTTCACTATCTAAAGAATTCTATTTTATATTTTCTGATAAAAGGGGCGAAAATAATTATATGAGTAGAAATTTTCTTCCCGATTGAAAAAGTATCCAGGTCCAAGCCAAATATTAAATCCAGGATCACTCGCTTAACATAACAACGCTCTACGAACTGAGCTAATGCTAGCCGAAAACCATTCACCAAAGAGAACCTTTACACATAACATTCGGTCTGCAATTTTACGCAGCTCAACAGATTAAATCTCAGGTAAGGGAATGCCATTAAACAATTAAATGCGTAATTATACTTTATTATTTTTACCTTAGCCATATTGAATGATAAAGATGTCATATGATTAGAAATTTTGGAAAATTAGAAACCTTCGCCTAAATACTTTATCACTCACGCAAGAAACTATCGGATCTGTCGACGAGAGTCATCACGAAACTTTCAGTGGTGAACTAGCATGTGAACAGAACCACAGGTGCAACGTGTGGCGTTTCGCAATCGTCTATAACCACCAGGATAGATCATGTAAAGTGGGCGCCCACCTGCAATATTTGCAACCACAGAATTCGAGTCTAGCTTTGTATAACGAAACAATGCAGTTGGTTGGTTGTATAGTGTTTAATGGCACAAAATCCCTTAAGGGACATGCTGCGCCAAACAAGAATAGACTAAAAACATAAAAATAAAGAGCATCAGAAAAACAATCTGGATGGGGGAACGAAACAATGCAGAGAAAATAATAAAATACTACCTTTTTGATTAAATATGTACATGGTCTGTGGTAAAATCAGAATGCCTTCTAGCCCACAGATACATTATGTTTGCCAGTTAATGGTTGCTAATATTGCGAGAGGGCGCCCACTCTACATGCCCTATTCCGGGGGTTATGGATGATTGCGAAACGCCACACATTGTACCTGTGATTCTGTTTACATGTTTGTTCACCTCTAAAAATTCTGTGATGATTTCTCGTCGACCAAGTCAGCTTCCCTTGTCAGTTAGAAAATTTTTACACGTATATCTTTAGCAAACAGTGGGATTGAGATAAAAATAATAAAGTCTATGAGGATAGATTAATATGATGAAAACATTTTTGGTCATATTGCCTGGGTTAGAATGCCCCTTTGGAAGTGGAGGTGATCAAAAATCACGTCTTACCAAAGAAAAATTCTAAAAACTTACCCAGTCATCGAATCCAAACCACTTAAAAGAGATCCAGCAAGTTTCGGTTGCAAAGTAATTTTGTTCGTAGAAAACCAGTGCGCTATTCACTTGGCTGAATGAGTCCTATCGCGCACAAGATTTAACCCTGCAAGTCCGACCTGCACCTCAGTGATGCATTTGTCAGGAATTTTTGTGTTTAAAAGTCATTATTCCTAGTTCTGTTAACCGTCATATTATACTGTAATGGGAAATGTACGGAAAAAGGACGTAGAATAGCTTTCTAGGACTAATGCCTTTCAAACGCAAAAATTCCTCACCAACGCAGCTCTGTGATGCAGGTCACCAAACCAAAGAGCTGAATCATCTTTTGCATTTCGTGTACATATGGGGAAATATATTGATATTTAACCCTAGAATACTAGACATAGTTAATATAGTGTATAGTATACCGTTAATATAGTCGTGATAATTACGAGCGTCAAGTTTTCTAGGGTTAATCGTTAAAGAAATTTGTTTTTAACTGTGAGTAAAAAAAATTAACCATTATAAATTCCTCTTCGTTTTTATTTGAATTTTTTTTAAGAGAACGTTCTAAAAATAGTTTTGAAAGTTTTTCCTTTGAAATGGTACATTTATCAAATGTTTACGTAAATGTCATTGTAGTCCCCATTAACATAATTGCGCCACTTCTTTTTTGCATAATTTTTAGGAGCGTAATGCTTGTGGTATGATATGAAGCTCTTCACAAGTCTTTAAACGTGTAATTTTTACCGATATAAATTTGAATCCCCAGAGACGCTCAATTTGAAATATTAAGGTTGTTCCCAAATCCAAACTCACTACTCTCAGAAACGTTCATGTAGACATTCATTCCTACGTTCATAAAATAGACTGGTGATCCCTTTCAGATACCAAGTAATCGAATAGTATTGCTCTTATCTCATTAAAAACAAAGCATCTTTCAGATAATGGCATTGAATTTGGTGTTTTAAGCCAATTTTTGAGACATTGCACTCAAGAAATGGTTGCCATTAGGGAACAATGCGTTTTAGTTGAAAATTGTTTCATTTTCAGAAGAAAAAATCCCATTTGGGGCTATGCATATATAACGTTATCAACATTTGGCTAATTTTGGACCCCCTCCCCCCCTTACGATATCATCCGTTATCATTCGTCGACCCCCCCCCCCCTCGATGTTATCGTTATCAATGTCTAAAAAAAATTTCTAATCTTTTTCTTTCTTTTTACACGCTGTTACACGTGACATACGCATATGATATTACATATATTAGTCGCATGCTTTACGGATTCAAGAAGACATTAAAATATCAATACATGAAGTAAATTTATATCAAATAACATCTAAAAGAGTTAGTTACTATTTAAAGGTACTTAATAAAAGCTTATTGTTACATGATGCATTCAAAAGTAATATTGTTTTCTTGCATTTGCCCCCTGCCTGGGAAAGTTAAAAGCAGAACTAATCAACAAATATTCTTTGACTTTCCTTAGTGGTAAATGCAAGTATCACTTTCTACATATTATGCTCCTGATTTCTCTAACAGCGAATTATACGTGCATAAAGCTGAAGAAAAGGAATGTCAAAGGTATTGAGGTATTCAAATTTCGGAATGAAATGATTTTATAAAAATGTAACGGCTTTAATAATAGCTTTGTATTTTCATAAAAACATATAAAAATAGTAATAATAAAAAAGATAACAGACTACCTGGACGTAAACAAAAAGTTACTGAAAAAAGAAAAGTCTGGTTGGATCGAAAATGATATCGATATCAAAAAGCAAACCCCCCCTCCCCCCAGCGATATCTTACGATATCAAGTGCCAGACCCCCCCCCTCCCCCCTAAAGTGATAACGATATATATGCACAGCCCCTTTGATTTTTTGTCACTTTACTTACTAATGGTCACAATTTCTTGAATCTAAGGATCAAAATAACTGCGGTTATTTCCGGGTTTCCATTTTAAAAAGTACTATACAAGGTGTCCCAAACGTTCTCTTTTTTTTTTTTACCTGTTGAAGATGCATAGGCAATGTAAATTGAAACATTGTTCAAAATAAGGTACGAATTAAGATTATGTAAATGAAAAAGCTCGCTATTAATTTTCAAAAAGTTAGTTTTAAATTTTTATATGGTCCTGTGACTTACAAGTTATATTTAGAAATATTTAAACATTTTGACATGATCTGACAATACATCAGAAAAAATTCACTCTTCTACGCACAAAATTCACCTAGTTATACTTTGAATTTAAGGAATTTGAGTCATTTCGGCACTACAAAATAGGCTGCCCATTTATACTATTGCATTTGTAAGAGCATGGAGAAAATGTTTCCAAATACAACTTAAGTACCCAGAGACCGTATAATAGTTATAAAAATGTAACTTCTTGAAAAGTAATGGTAGGACTGTTTCACTAACATAATTGTAATTCCCACCTTATTTTGAACACTTTTGCAATTTACATTGTCTACGTATTTCCAATATGTAAAATATAAGTGCGTTTCAATCTTTTTTGGGACACCCTATCCTGCATAGTTCAAACGTAAAAAAAGAGCAGTTCCTCTCCCAACCCCCCCCCCCCCCCCGCACACACACAAGGCATATCTTATAGAAATTTTTCTGTTCTACTAATATTTTGAATTTTAATATCTTATGATTATCACTAATAATTTTGATATTAAACGATGAAAATCGCAACTCACCAGTTTTGAAACTGATTTCAGAAGTTTTCCGAAAACTAAAGGCAATCATCGTAATCAAATGTTATCTATGAAAAATGAGATACTCTCAAATATTTTAAGATATATACAACCTTTTACTGATAATCCTTGTAACAAAATACCTCCAATCTTTTTCTTTCTTTTTTATCAATTCTGAAATTGAAAGAACTATAATCTCAACTTTAATTTAAATTCTCAGAAATACTTAACTATATACATACTTATCATGCAATGAAGTTTAAAGGAAGAAGATTTAAAACGGTTGGCGACGGAAAGACGATTAAACGGCGTTCCTTTGAACTTACAGTTCGCTTTATTCTTAACCTTGGAAGGGGACATAAACACCGCGTTAAAACTTTCAAAAAAGAAAAAAAAAAAAATCAATTTTTTCGGAAAAAAGAAATACACGAAAGAGCAATGCAGTAAAACAATTCCTGTAATTTCGCTGGTTATGATTAAAAGTGTATCAGGAGTTTTCAATGTAAGCAATTATAAAAATGATACTTTAAAACGGTTATTGTTTAAAACGCGCCCTTTTTTTCTTCTTTAATTACGTGCAAAATTTCCTTCCAACTACTTAATATTTTTATATGCAGTCTTTACGGATTTATATATTGTATCTACATCTTAAGACTGGACCTAAAGTTGTGCATATTATAGCAAAGTTTCTATTTTTAAAATAGATTTGAAAGTATTGCATATTTTTTTCGGAATTTATGCTTTTTTTTTTTTTTTTTTTTTTGAAGGGGGTAACGGAGGGAGAGGGATGCATAATAATGCTGAAATAATGAGCAAATATAGGTTCAGTTTCAAGACATAGTACTTTCAATCTATATATCCGTGAAGGTTGCATGCAACACCATTGAGTATTTAAGAGAGGTTTTACGTGCAATAAAAAAATAGCAATAAATAAGTTTTTAACACGAAGATAAATCACTCAAGTATTCTTTTAATCATTTCTTACATTGAGAACAACTGGCATATTATTAGTCATAATTGGCGTAATTATAATATTTTTTTTATTATGCTCAAAAGATGTTACACTTTCATATAATTTTTTTTTTCGAAATGTCAATTTTTTTTTAAAGATTTAAAAGCGATGCTCCCTTAAAATGCCTTAAATACGATACAGTGATCAAACATAATATAAAACTAATAAAAACTTGCTAATGCAAGGTCAAAAAAGGTTCCTCAGACAAAATTCAAAAGTAAAAAAATCAATAAAAAATTACAAAACAAGCATTTCAAACTTTTGAAAACATTCACGTTAGAAATTTCACCAAACTGACGTATTTCAAACTGTAAATCTAGTAGTCTATCAAATCACTGGTTTAAATTCTTTTCACCGTAACTGCATATCGTCTTCTAAAATATTCAATTTTAAAAACATGTAATTTGATGCATTGAAGCTACCACGAATATAAACACGACTTGTCAAGTAAGTACGTTTATGTTTACATTTGGTTAGTGACGAGCAAAATGAATGATTTTGATATTATAATGAATCGTTCGGGCATGCGCAAAAGCATAGCTGCCAGCCTGCGGGTTTTTTTTTTTTTTTTTTTTTTTTTTATCAATTAGAAACAGAAATTTTTGTGGAAAAGAAAAGAAATTCCTTATTTAAATTAAAATTCAATTAAGAGCCACATAAACATGATTGTCGTCCACCATTAACATATATTTTTAAAATGTTGTATTACGGAAATCTGCAACTTTCGATACAACGAATATTTTTAGTTATCTTGGAAGAAAACATTGCGATATTCCCATACCTTACAAAAATTTCCCAATTTTTTGTTAAAAGTAATAATTTACCTTACTTTTACAGTTAACTACTCATTTATTGTTCAGTGACCGAAGATCAAAAAATGCGAAGATAATTGACATTCGATATAATATTAGAAACTATGCTCTTTTTTTTCCTTGTTAAAAACTGATGAAACCGAAAGTCAACAGCCAAGGACGTAATGCTAATAAAGAGTGTCAGGTGGAATATTATTGAGGGAAGTGAAGAAAGCAATTAAAAGTACTGTAACAGAATAGTTTATTTTTTTTTTTAATAATACGAGGATCATGTGTAATTTTTTTAATAGTTCACATTAGTGTCGTTTTATCAAGAGTATATTTTATGTGGGTGAAAGAAAGTGTTATAAATTAATATAGCTGAACCAGGGGTGGCCACCTGTGGTTTAATTGCCAGACACCACTAAAATTTTATAGTAATCATTGCCATATCTAATCATCGAACTCTGCTATTCAAAAAGTCGGCTATTTCTTTAAAAAATTAGTGGTATGCGGCGTGCCACAGTTGGCCACCCCTGGGCTACACAATATGAGCTAAACCCTGAGCTAAACGATGGTCATTCATAATTAACGTAGAGGAGTTTAAAGATCGATGGTAAAATAATATGCTGCGTCAAACGCAACTTTGCGTCAATACTACTTAGTCCACAGAGGATAGGATTTAATACAAAATCATGTATAATTTTTTTAAATAGTTCACACTAAGTGTCGTTTTATCAAGAGTATATTTATGAGGGTAAAAGAAAGTGTTATAAATTAATATAGTTAAACAATATGCAGGATGGCCATAACTAACAAGGAGATGTTAAAAATATAGTGGGTCAAACGCAACAAAACTTTGTGCTAATACTACTTGGTGCACAGAGGATAGATTTAATAAAAAATCAGACCGTAATTAATCTACATTTATATTATTAATAAAAAATTGCCAGTGCGTGTTTTAATTTTAACGTATAAAACTCAAGTCTAGTAATAACTTGCTTCACAATATATTTTTTTGACACTGAAATAAAAGTTCCACACTTTGTTACTTTTGTCCACAGAGGATAGATTTAATACAAAATCAGACCGTAATTAATCTAAATTTACATTTTTAATAAAGAAAAATATGCCAGTACGTGCTTTAATTTTAACGTATAAAACTCATGTCTAGTAATAACATATCATGCTCCCCAATACAATTTTTTGACACTGAAATAAACGTTCTTCTACTTATTTAAATTAGTTTGGTACTTACTACTTGGTACAATGATTAACACTAGAACCGCCGTAGCGGTCATTTTGACCGCTACCAAATAAAAATATTTCGATTATTACCAGAAATTTCTTTCTAAAATAAGTTTAAAATGTATTTTGGAGAAGTAAGTTAAATAAATAAATTAAGTAGTTTCAATTAAAATTTCCGGTGTAAAATATTTTTATAACATTTCAGTAAAATTTCCGGCGGTTCTAGTGTTAAAACAAAAAGAAAAAAAATCTCTAAAATATAATTTCGAACATATTCTGATGCAACGTTAACAAATTCAACTTAATATTAACATTACGTTAACATAAAATTAAAATCCTTTTAAGTTCACAGAATATCATTTGTCTTCGAATTTCTAATTTCATCACACCCACGCACAGTTATAGTAAATCTAAATTTTATTTATCATGTTTATCCGAATTAATATTCATTGCTCCAAGGCATTTCTTCATCTGCATCATCAGAAATTTCAATTTATGTATCTCCATCGCTGTTTTCGGATGTGCGCACGCCCACAAAGGAAGTTTGTAATGGAAAAGAAACAAAAAATATTTACAAATATTTTCTGATCTCTCACGTTATATTAACTAACAATATATCTATAAAGCAATATAATTAACTTTTTTACAAAACTAATCTAAAAAACGAAGATAATAAACTTTGATTTAATAAATCAGGCATCGAAAAGAAAAAAAAAAGTTCGATGACAAATTACTCCAATGATCATGCCTGCAAGTATCATGCTTTTACATTGAAAAATATGCCAGAAAGTTTGGAGTTGTTGAGCGGGAAATAATAAAAATATATATACTTTTTAAACCGCTTTAAAATAAGTACGCTGAAAACTCGGCGAAACGAATTTTCTTTCCCATCTGACTTTTGGTTTTCAGATTATTAGCAAATATGTATTAATGACAACGTTAAGAGAATTTCAGTAGGCCTCGCCGATCGTAAAATCATATGCTAACGGGTGGAGGAAATAGAAAAAAGAGATTACAAAATTGTTTTAATCCGGTGTTCTGAAAATAATTTTTCTCAATTTTCTAAAGTTTAATTAGCTTTTCAAACCACCTTAATACTTTTTAATTCAAAAATGAAAAACAAAATAATAAAATAAATAATAAAGGTAGTTTTGCAGCAACTGGAATTTGAAGCCAATTTTCTTTTTCAATTGCCAGTAAACAAACGCGGACGATCTATTGAATAATTCATCGTTTACCACATTCAATTCGCCCTTAGAAAAATAAAAGTGTCTCTAACATAATCGCTATTCAAATGAAATAAAACTTCTTACCTTAATCATTTCCTCATTAATAAAGCAAATTTAATAGACGAGAATAAATTAAAAGAAGCATTTTTCTCAGGATACATAAAAGCAGCTTCCGCCAGTTTCTTATCGATCTTGTCAAAAACACGCTTGTCTTTCTAAAGTGTAACAATCAAATCAAACGCACCACAAAATATCTTTCCCTACTTAAAATGCGACACATGTATTCATAAAATAATCCTTTAATGTATAGGAAGCAATCAGAAACATGAAACCTCTTAAGAGCTATCGAAGTTTAGATTTAAAACTAAGTAACAAAAGTCAGAAGAAGTCTACTATTTCAAAGAATTATGTATTAGAAGCAGATATGCAATTGATCGCAGAGCGCCGGAAGATGTTGCATCTCCTTCATCGAAATCTCTTTCTGCCTAAACTAATAACAGGCCTACATTTCTGGCCACAATCATTGTATTTCTAATCCGCGTTGGAATCCAGCCAGAATTTATTATGTTTAGAATATCATAACCTTCTTGTTCTATCCAATAGTATTTCTTTTTTTTTTTATATACATCAGGGCAGACGAGAACGAGAATTTGTTTTAAAATATTTTTTTATCTTTTATAAATTAATTCACAGAACGGCGCTCGCGTGGAATTCCAGAAGAAGTGTTGCCAGTGGGCAACTTTTTTAAAATTTAAATTTGTTGATTGACACCACTTTTTTGAAATGGTAAAATTTCCCTCTTTTCGCCTTTATTAGTATGTCATTAAACAAGGAGAATTTTACGATTTCAAAAAAGTGGTGAAAATCAACAAAACCTAAATATAAAAAAGTAGCCCACTATATACGTCTAACACAATACGTGTGCACAATATGTGTTAAGTGGTTGCAAAAAGTGTGCAGTAGTGTGAACAGCCCACACTACTACATATGTGACTTTTGTCTTATTTAAATGTTGTATTCAAACTCTGAGCGCAATTACCCTACCATGTCGGGCATTACCGCTCAATCGATGGTCTTTTAAATAAAACGATAAAAAAAATTCCTAAAACGTTTATGAAAATTAGTTGATTACAAACTGTTCCTTATGCTTTGGAGTTATACTTCTATAATAAAATGTGGATTTTTTTGTCTAAATTTGACTAGCTATTCATGTTTTCCCTTAAGTGAGCGCCATTCCCCTACTTTCCCCTAATAAGCACCCACGCAGATGTCCCGAGGCTACAAAACATATAGTAGGAGAGCTGTTGAACATTTTTGAGTAGGTATTTGAGGCACCCTGATAATTTGTGCAACACTTCTTTTGTAATGTCTGAATACAAAATCGAATGTCTGGCTGAAGGATCGTGCCCCCAAAACTGTGCCAGACACGTGTCAAGTGCCATTTAGCACTTGACACGTTTCTGGCACAGTTTTTGTGCCGACTAAAGTGTCTGTCATTTTCAAAATATTTTTTTCTAAGCATAAATATTATTCTGCCTCAATCTCAGCGTGCCTCAAATACCTTTTTTGGGTAGTCAAAAAAAATGGCACTTGACACGTGTCTGGCACAGTTTTTGGGCCGACTAAAGTGTCTGTCGTTTTCAAAATATTTTTTTCTAAGTATAAAGATTATTCTGTCTCAATGTCAGCGTGCCTGAAATACCTTTTTTGGGGGGTAGTCAAAAAATGGCACTTGACACGTGTCTGGCACAGTTTTTGGGCCACGATCCTTCAGCCAGACATTCGATTTTGTATTCAGCCATTACAAAAGGAGTGTTGCACAAATTTTCAGGGTGCCTCAAATACCTTCCCTAAAATGTTTAACAGCTCTTGGACTAATAGTTTAATTAAAGAAATAGAAAAGGTACGTGAGCCTTGATATTAAAAATATCTAATCAATTAAAGAAAAATAACATTTTCTTTTTTTCAAAAACTTTATAGAATTGCGACGAAATATCTTTCTTACTCGCAAACTATTTTCGGCTTGACAAAGCCGGGCGATTCAACCATCTCTTTAAGTTAGATTCACATCTGAAATACGCTAAACATGTAAGCTTACAACCTTATACACTGTTACAGAGTTTGAGGTCGCATCCAAATAAAAACCAGATGCTTTATTTCGGATTATTCAACTCTTTCTCGTAAATGTGAGCAATAACATAACGAACAATTTTTTTTAGCCTTCACTACCTAGATTTCACCCCGCTTTCAAAAATAAATGTTTTGCAGGCTTAGAAATTTTACGCGACTATTATTTTCATATCGCAATTATTATTATTATTATTATTATTATATGATAATGAGCAATACATTTTTAGAGTAATGTACGTTTAAGAGTGAAAACTAATAGCCAAGCAGTAGCATAAAAACTAGAATAATTCTATTGTTACCACCCCCACCTAGGCATAAATAATATATATACCTTAAACTATAAATTATTTTTTAGTAAATTATTTTAACTTGTTGCCATCGCCGAAATACTCTTTTCAGTTGTTGCTGACCTGTTATATGGTGTTGCAAAGAGCCTTTTTAAAGGCTGATTTATGAGCTCCGGCTGTTGCAGGGAGACAACGGATTTTTTCAGTTTCAAATATTTTTATACAAATTCCAGTCCTTATATTTTTAATTTATCTTATTATTCTTTTCACAACATGAGCTCAAGAAAAATTTTGTGTTTTCTCCCCCCTCTAATGTTTACTTTCTTGTTGCTGCCAAGGATCGCATTTCCTCTTAATTTATCCTATTATATTATGTGACGGGGATGTGGGGCAACAGTCCCAGGCTCCTCGTGAGACAGTAAGAAGTGTATTGTTACCAGTCATGACAATACCGGTACCACTTGGAGATTAAGGGGGCCAGTTTTCCCTCCACCAAGGAATCTGATGTTTTAGAATGTATCAGTCATTACAAGTTGGACAAAAATAAAATAAATAAAGCAGAAATTGCGCGATAGCTAAAATAACTAATCAGATGTAATTAAAATTGAAATATTACCATTAAATAAACATTTTAAGCACAAAAAAAATTTAGAAATGTCAATAACATTTGCTAAAACCTTACTATTTTGCAACATTCTCAAAGTGAGATACATATATATTTAGTGAGTATTTTGGCTAATTTTAAAAATACACAACTGTATCAATTGGTTCTCAGCTGTGTATAACAAGATCAGAAGAAATTGTTACCCCCCCCCCCCCCCTCCCACACAAACCTCAAGAAAGTTGTGACTTAAATTAAGTAATGTGTTCTGTAAAAGTTCATATAAAAAAAAAACACCTTTTTTAGCTCACAGGCTATCAAAGCCTGAGAACATGCCCGAATATGCTTACAGGTTCTATATGTACGTACGTATGTATGTATGTACCTAACGCGATAACTCTTGACAGAAAAATCCGATTTGCTTCAAATTTTGCATATAGGTTCATTCTGATAAGGCACTTCCCTCATCAGTTTTGGGGATTCATTGGTTAAGTATGAAGGGGGAACGGAAGGCTAATCCCCCCCTTAATTTAGATAAATTGTTTTCATGCAGAATTATCCGATTTGCTTGAAATATGGTATACCGGTTTATTCTGATAAGGTGCTTCCCTGATTAGATTTGAGGGGTTCATTAGTTAAGTATAAAGGGGTAACGGCAGGCTAATCCCCCACTTAATTTAGATAAATGGGTTTTTCATGCAGAATTATCCAATTTGCTTTAAATTTTGTAAATAGATTCATTCTGATAAGCCGCTTCCCTGATTAGATTTGGAGGTTCATTGGTTAAGTATAAAGGGGGAACGTGGTCTAATCCCCCTTAATATAGTTACCGTTTTTCTCAAAAATAGCGAGTTCTATTTTATGAATAATAGACATAAATAAGAGTATAATATATAATTAGTGTGAATAGCCTGTGATCTCAATGCCATCAGTTTAACTGGGATTATATTTGCAATTTTATATTTTTGGGACTTATTATATTTTTGAACAATTAGAATATTTTAGGTAAAAATGGAAATTCAGCTATTTGTCTTAAAATAATTCAGTTTTCATATACAATACCGTTCTTCTAATAATGAAGTGACCAGACGTCCCGGTTGTAGACTTTACGTCCCGGCATCCGAACACTTGTCTTAAGTGTTGCGGTTGCTACACATTGAAGTTTAAAGAAATGTTAATTCAAATGCAATTTGTTTGATTTACTGATATTTATGGTTTTATAAATAATTTTCAAACATGATTTTTTAAAAAATAACTCTATTCGTGTACTATCGTGTACAGCCCGATTGCGAAAGATTAACAAGTTTGCATTTGAAACAATAGTTCAGCATTTATTTCCAGCTAATATTCCATAGAAAAATTAAAACTTCATCAATAAATAAATAAACTATAAATAAAACATTTTTAATAGACATGCAATATAACTACGCGCTAAAACCCCTGATATAATCAGAATCAAAATGATTTACGAAGTGTCGCTCGCAGCAGCAGAAATTTCTCCAAGTGTCTGCGACAGATAATTCAGGGGCAAAAAATAATCTGCATGTAAAATATTTTTATAACTGAAGCGTTAATTAATCAAACAATCACTTACCTGTAGCGTTTTTAGGCATTTTATAAATTTTTATTAATAATAATCTTAACTTTTTTATTAAGTAATAAAGAGCTAAACATAATACGAAGCAAAATAAAGGTTCGATGAAAAAGAATCTGCAAAAGAGAAAAGAAAATCTGCGACGCCCGTCTCCTGTCTCAAACTTTCTGCTACCGGCGTGTCGCTTTTAATAAATTTCAACTTCATTTGAATACTTTGATATTTTTCATATAAAAAAACTTCCTAGTGTTAGTGAGAATATAAAAAATATAAATATTTCACCTATGTTCTATAACCGGGAATGATCCCTAGTAAATAATAAAGAGCAGATTAAGGACAAAAAAATGTTTTTAGAAATTATTAATGAAAATTTAAAATTTGTTTCAATATTCAGAAACTGTAAAAGAACTTTTTTGTGTGTAGTCGGGGGTGGGGGAGAAGAGACCCAATATCTGCAGCCGTGGTAATGTTTGTGACGGCCAATTATCTGCAAGATGGATATGGGCCCGAAAGGGGGGCTGCCTTCCGTGGGGGAGGATTTTCTAAGGGAATCTAACCCATATTTACGCAAGGGAACCAAGGTTCAAGTAAACCACGGAAAACTCCGAACGATTAGGCCGACGGCGCGATTGGGTTCGAACCCAGCATCTTCCGTCAACCAGCTTTGAGAGCAGAACCTCTCGGCTACTGGTGGGGCGCCGTGGTAAGGAAGCGTGTGTGAAAAGTTACACCTTTCAATCGCGGTTTTTGTTCCACGATATTTGGTCACCTTATGTAATAAATCAATTTATACATTGCCGGAAAAATTAGCTTAATAATCACTATTATAAAACAAGTTACTGATTAAATTTCGCGTGAAAACGAAACAAGTTTAGAATAATGCCGACAGAGATGTCGCACAGTGTTCAGATGTCGCAAAGTGTGATTTTTACGATATTAATCCTTAAAGCTCCGGCGTCTATTACACAAATTTTATTAGATCGGCACCACTTTTTAAAAAGAAGTTTCCTTCAAGTACAGAAATTCAAAAATGCTCCGATTAAATAAGGTAAATTTTATTTATTTTTATTACTGGTTCCAAAAACAAATTTTTCAAAGACTGATAATGTCTCCGCAGCGGAGTTAACGAAGTGAAAAGGGTTAATATGTGACTAAATCGGGCATATTTCACCGTCATTAAAAATACGATTAAATATCTATAAAAATGACGGAATAAGAACAGCATTTTCATTTTTGGCTTATGATATTATATACAACCCTATTGTCTACAAATGCTCAGATAGTTGGGTATAATTTGGCCCGTATTAAAATAAATAAGCTGTTTTTGACTCTATAGTTAAACGTTTTGTATTATTTCCTGATCTATTTGAAATAAAAATCTTCTTTCATGCTTAAAACATTTGCCGCTTTTTTTGAAAACGATTTGGGTCACTTTAGAAATAACAGTGAGGTATCATTGTTAATGTTAATAATAATAAAGATTAGAATTTTATAATTTACATCTGCTACAAACATAACGCCAAAGTACTTTCCAGTAAATTAAGTCTACACTGCAATAAAACATAGCTGCTTACATTCTATAAACAAAGAAAGGAATGAAATCAACTAATCATAGAGTAAATATATTATATAATGTAACGAAATAATTTAAACGAATCTTACCAATACAAAGATTTAAAATAAAGCAGAGGAGTAAGTATCAAGGTATGAAACAACACAAAAGAAACTTGTGGACAAACATTTTTCCAAGGATTTTTCTTCCTGGTTAATGTGGGAATAAATGAAAATACAATTGCAATAGATTCATATTTCAAAGCAATATTTATTAAAAGTATCGTGGTAAAATTCTTGAACAGTTACACACACACACACACACACACACACAAGAAAAAAAAAAGAACATGGCTTATAACGTTAGTTCTAATTAATAGGAGGCCGAAATAGTGATATTTTGAATCTTTATAGCTGCAAACTTTTTTCTTTTTTTAATAAAATAAAACCGTAAATTTCATTATCCTTTTCAAAGGCGGTAGAAATAGCACTTACCACTTAATTTTAATTCCCAAATGCCGAAGTTATACCAAAATTTTTGAAAAAAAAATTTGTTTTTATTATGCACGCAAAGAAAAGCATTTATTTATTTTCAAATCAATATGTTCGCTAATTCTTGTGAGCCCCACCAGCAGCCGAGAGGTTCTGCCCTCAAAGCTGGTAGACGGGAGCTACTGGGTTCGAACCCAATCGCTCCCGTCGGCCTTTCGTTAGCTTTTTTTTTTTTAATAGTTCGGAGTTTTTCGTGGTTTTCTTCGAACCTTGGATTTCCTTGCGTAAATACGGGTTAGGTTCCCTTAGAAAGACCCCCACGGAGGGCTTCCCCCCCCCCCCCATCGGGCCCATATCCCAAGTGTAGATAATTGGCCATCATAAAACAACACCAACACCAACGATAATTCTTGTGACAGTCAATAATTTCAAAATTTTTGCAACTGAACTATTTTGCCCGTGAAAACGCTAAGAAAAAGATGATAATCATGTGGTTACACTAGATTAATCATGTGGTTTATTAATTATGGTTAATAATTTAACCGTACAAAATAAGAAACCTTTTATTAAATTATTTTCTAGTTCAAATTATGTTTATTTGACTTGTGATAAAAACGGAATCGTTGAACGATTCGTTATAAATAAGGCATATTTTGACGCAAGGAATCATCTACATATATTAAAAATTGAACCTAACTTTTAAAAGTTCAATAAGTAACACTAACTTCATTACATATTTAAATTTAGAATGTAAAAAACGTTTAATTTTTAATTAGTGATTAATGAAATATAAATTGGATTTTGTTTAGGAGCATCGGCCAGTGTTGGCCATGTTGCGTGGGGGGGATGCCTTCAGGGAGAACTTCTGAAGGAAAATGCTGACCCGAATGACGGTTCTCGTACAAGGAATAACCTTGAAAATCTTACACAGTCAACCCGCTTAGACCACACTGGTATCGTACCCGAGAACTTCCACGCAAGTTTCTCATTTTGTGGCGTGTATGCTAACCACTAAGCTGAATGGACCTAATGGTAAGGAGAAATGTCGTTATTTAGGCACAGACCCAGCGCCGCAGCAACACTATTTCGCGCCTAAAGCGAAAAACCTTCTATAGATGGTCTGTAGATGGTTGACGCATCAGTAAATATAACTGATGACGTCGATGAAGCCTGCTAGCGCCTACGTTAATTGGGGGCACCGCCCTTATTGCGGCTTCGTAGAGATCTATAATATTTTATGTATATCATTACTTTTAATTTTATACAATGATTATAAACTTATTTAAAAGTTAATTGCAGTACAAACCCTCTTTTACGCCCCGGAATTCACATTTCCCGGCAATTTTCACCTTTTATGTTTCTATCTTTAAAAAGTGTAAAAGTTATCTTTTATTGTATTAACTCAATTAAAATTTAATAAATATAAACATATATGCTTTGTCCACCTTTAAGACAAGTGTATCGAAAACGCCCTAAAACAATAGCTACTTCTAGTTAAAAACAAACAAAAGAAATAGATGAATGTAACTGATCATAATATACTTTCTGAAGAAACAATAATCAATATAAAGATTTAAAATAAAGTGCCGGGAGTCACATTTCAAGGCGCAACACAGTACAAACGACACTAGTGGACCAACACTAAATGCTTTTATTATTTATTATACAAACAGAAAATCACGTGCGTATGTTTATAAATTAACATACGCGAGCAGAGAAACGCGGGAATAAACAAGCTTTTCTCTCTGCCCTGGAGCCTTTCTATAAATATCTGCGGTCCCAAAAATCAATACGGATTCAAGTGACGCTTAGCAAAAATAAGAGGGCGAAATAACTTGTAGGTCATCCTGAGAATGGAAGTTAACATCAATTAAGACATCTGTTAACATCCAGGAGATCCAGTAAAATATACAAAAAGCACGTGTTTTTTCCTACAATGTAAACATTACTCTCTATTTTCCAAATACCAATAGAAAGGAAGTACGAATTGCCGATTACGTGTGGAGGATGAATATGCACTATTTTCCCAAACGATATATTTTTATTTATTTTTTCTAAAATCAAAACCGAATTTTTTTACAACAGTAAGAAATAAGAATAAAAATAATTTCTTACCTTGTAAACAAAGAACCTGACAGCCATCTTGCCGGACTCTTCGAAATAACGTGCTCAGCACGCACGGTCCATTATCCCGTATTTTTTCGGAATTCTGGTCATAAAGGACCACTGTGTGTGTCTTCCACTGCTCGCCAAATTTTTCTCGGCTGCGTGCCCCACGGATGATGCTTGGGATATTCATCTTCCCATTCTCCAGCCTTCGAAGCATGATTACCGATGCTGGGATAGTAATATTGATAGCACCCTTAATACGATTCGCATGAAAGTCCGATGCAGACCGACAGTCCACTAAAAGGTACTGGCCATCGGGCGATCTTAAAGCCTCGTTTAGTTTGTGTGGTGTGATATACTGATCGGAACTCATCACTGTGCTTAATTATTTTAATGAAGGCATATCCCGATGATAAATAAAAAATAAATTAAAAAAATATTAAACTAATCTACTACAGCCCATTTTCCACCTTGGTCAGTCCATAGTTCTCATCCAATAGGCCGGTGGTCAATGGATATTATTATTGTGTGACTGGGACATTCGGTTGCCCCAGCGAAGGGGTGCAAAACAACGCCGAGCGGCATATCAACAAAGACACTTGTTGAGACACAAGTGAGTCTCTCAACGTGAGCTCCCCTCGCCCGATTGGGAAGCTAATGCCGTTACCGCGCCTAAACCGATCTGCTTTGAATCTCGCTGCTGCCACTAGGGTTGCACTTGCAGGCGTAAAATCAACATACCTCGTCCCATGCTTGGCAACTTCTCGCTTCAAATAAAATCAATGGCAGTGCATTTCAAGATGAGTTGAATATAAAAACGTTTTCTCTTCAAAACTTCGATTAGGAAAAATTCCTTTTTATGCTAAATTATTAAAATAACTTTTCTTAATGATTAAATAACAAAATTGCATAATCTAACTAACGGTCGTAAATGAAAATTTTTTAAAAGACGTTTTAAGTTTAGTTTGTTTCAAAGATTTTATACTGATGATTTCTTTTTTTTTTTTTCAAAAATCTCGACATTTAATAAGCAGGGCAGAAGAGCAGATAAGCACTGATTTTCGATCCTCGCCAGTAGGGTTTATTTTATTTTATTTATTTTTTTAGTTGTTTCGATTATGTTGATATAATTTAGAATCTAAGGTATAGTCCTGCGTAAAACGCGCTCCGGTGCATAATGTGGACCTAAACTTTCAGACTTTTCCATTTTTAGGTATGTTTACTGTATAACCGTAATAACTTACCTCTTTCTTTGCAAAGAAACTTTCGTGAGATAAATAGAAAAAAAATTATTCTTACGTAAGATAACTATTACTCAGACCTCAGAGCAGTCTCTTTTAAAAGAGACGAAATCAAAATTTTGACCACCGCTATTCCCTTACGAAAATTTTCGCTTTAGATATATCTAGCAAATGTCGTAAAAACACGCTTCGTGATAAGCTTTTAATTGCCATTGTTGTAGTAATCTGCCCCGAAAATAATTTAAAAAAAAAATTAGTGGGCGTCAAAAAAGTGACCATTTCGAAGCCTGCTATTACATTTCATGTAATATGATAACGATTTTTTTTTTTTTTTTGTAAATAAGCAACATAATCATTGAATTAGAAATCTTATTTATCATTATCATCTCCCCCGCCCTTTAATTAGTTAATCTTTCATTTTTATAACCGGCCCATAACGTGTACTTATAATTTTCAACTAATTTTCTTGCATGAAAAGTGCACGTTATACGCCAGAATATACGGTATATTTTCTACCTCTTTGTTGGATTTTTGTTTGAAAAGTATTTAAATGCGTTATACAAGATCAGCAACATGGAATTATTTAGCAAATTTTAAAACATTTAAAATTATATCAATCTGATTTTTTCTCCGATATGTTTTACTTTATTTTCATCATGATTATGAAATTAGGATGGTGTTATGAGCACTTCATATAAAAAAATAATAATAATAGTAATTAAAAAAATTGTATTATACAACATAGGTAACCTCGAATACATTAAATAACATTAGAATAAAATTGTGTTTCTGATTTTGTATAATACATTAAAACAAAATTAAATGAGGCAGTCAATGTAAATCCTAAGTTATATTAAAACAATAAAAACATCTTAGAAAAAATATAAAAAATTGCCCTAGTGCGGTTGCGGGGAGGGGGTCGAAAATCAATGCTTATGGTCTTATACTAATCTCGTTTTATTTAATTTATTGTTAGTATGTTGCAAATTTATTTATTTTTTAATTCAGTCATTTTTCACGCATTCACGTTATTATTATTATTATTATTATTATTATTATTTATTTATTTTTATTTTATTTATTTTTTTATTTTTTTAAAGACTTCTAGTTTTAAGATAGATAAATGTTTTGAAAAATTACGCAATCAGCAATGAATTCAGTTAAAATTTTAAAATTCGCGGAAATGTTCATAAAAAGATATGGAATATAAAATAATCTGAGAGGTGCAGCACGTCAAGAGTAAAAGAAGAGAGAAAAAAACTCCCATTCCAGGTAATGTTCATGATATCTAGACTTTTATTTTCCATTAGAATGTATATATTTATTCGGATAGACTATATACATTATTTATGTATTATTGGTAATTACTTAGCAGTAGCTTACAGTTGAAAAACGCGTTTTTAATGCCGGGAAACTCTAAAAATTCATAAAATTAAAAGCTTCATAGATAGGTATAAATTTGGAAGAGAGGAATTAAAAAGAGCGGAGTTAAAAGAAGAGAGTTAAACAGTGGGATTTTTAAATGTCTTTAGATACATGCAATATTTTTCTAAATATAAATTACAGTAAAAGAGGGAATGGTGGTGTTTTATTTATCATCTATAAAGCCATCTGCAAAGCAAGTGCCATATCTACAGGCTATTCTCGATTTGTATACTTTTTTGACTGCAAGTACGTTTCTATCAACAGCGCCATTGCATCTATTTTGATTCACTCTGTTTCGAATCATTGTTTTGTCGAATCATTGTTTATTATACAGAAATTAAAATACAATTCCGAGTACATTCTGTTTGACTCTATTATTTAACCAATTTAAGTTAACTAGATATTAATTTTATGTACAAAATAAAATGAAAATCTGTCTTTGCGTTGACAGATTTCAGAAAGTGCGACACTTCATGTTTAACCCTTTATCTACTGAATTATGAATTCATGAAAATTTTATCTTCTAAAGCATTTTTCGTGAATTGTTTAAACTACATTAGCAGATTTACATAATCATTTAATAAATTTTAGAAGGATTGGAGGACTTAGAAGGATTCATTAAATTTGAATTTATAGGGATTTTGTGCATTATTTATAACCCCACTCAAATCTTTTATTTTAAATATTTTTCTTAGTATTTTGTAGAATTTGGAAATGTACAAATATGATATTCTGACAATAGAAATATTGAAATATTCCAGAATTGAAAAATCCCCCCCCCCCCTTCCCCAGTGCCAAGAAAGCTGAAAAGGTGCAAAGGGAAAAGAAACCATCCTTTTAAAAATATTTTTTTGTGTAACGAATAATACTTTTGAAAAAAAGATAAAGTAATGTATCTATAACTCAATCTAAACTATATTACAGCTAATCGATGCATTAAATGAATTTTATAACAAGTTATTTTAATGGTACTTATAAGTACCGTCAGTAGATAAAGGGTTAATCTGATCTTCTGACTGTTTTGTTTTTTTGTTTTACTTTTTTTTTTTCCTTTTCAATGTGCTCTGGCCAATCAGTTACCAAATGTGGTAACCTTGCCACAAATGTTCACTTTTGAAGTAGATTTTAAAAAAAATGTTTGAAAATTATTTTAAAAAGTCACATTAAAGTAAGCAACCATTTCCAAATAAATTTCACTCGGAAGTACATTTTTTCTCTACCCGATTATGAGATATTTAGAAGTCGTGTAGAGACACCAAAAGTGGTAGTCGTTGCCACCATCGCTATATTTTTCTAAAAAATACTAACCGTATTTGACAGTCGGCCAAAATTGAATTACGAATTTATGGAGACAACGAAAAATTCTGTAGTGAAACAACTAGAATTTTGTAGCTAATAAAGGTATAAAAGAATATAAAAATAAAATAGGTATAAAAGAAAAAAATGTCAATTTCCCTCCCCCCTCCCTCTTTACTACATAGCGTAATAATTGCTTTTCCTTAATAACCACCGTTCATTAATAACCACCATCATTTTTTTCTATGTTAATTAAATTTCACACTATTCATAGATGTAACAGAAATAAATGTCCATGAGCTGCCGATAGAGCAAGTGTGTGTGTTAGAGTCCTGCGCGGGTCGGTTTATATCCGACCCGAAACAGAAAATTACATTTGAAGTCAATCCGCAACCACATCCGAACCCTTCTCCCCCCCCCCCCCCCTCGACTCCCAAAAAATAAATAAATAAAATGAAAAATCCTCGACCCCCAACCCGAAATACTTAAACCCGCAACCCGACCCGAAGCCGAAATGAAAGGAAAGTAAATAAAGTTGTAATGCAATTATGAAAAGTAATCTTCAATTATCTCTCTAATACCAATTTTATGTTTTATATAGAAAAATGGACAAATCTGTATGCTTTAATTTTCAAATATAGTAAAACCCCTGAATAGTGGACACCTCGCTGAATAGAGCCCTGCATAGGGTCGTGTTGTCTTTAATTTTCTTTCTGCGGGTTGTGTTCAACCTAGAATATTTCTTGCGGGTAATATTTAGGGTTTTTTTTGCAAGTCGGGTTGTTTGAATTTGCACAAAAAGTTTGATCAGAACTATGTTTCAAATAAAAATAAATACGTATTTGAATATGAATGAATATATATTCAATTTACTGAATGAGAAATAAAATGTATATAAGTAAGAACCACTTTTTTCGTGTCTCGAAATATGAAAAATATTACCAACAATTCGTTTCTGATAAACACAAATATACATGTTTCGTATTTGTGATAATTTATGCACACATACACATGTTACATGGTGTAGATTAGATTGGGAGTTTCCCACTATTCAGAGGTATCAGCGTACGAATATACGAAGTGTTAGGGATAGAAAAAGTGTTCGCGAAATAGAGGTGTCCGCTTTTTGGGAGTGTCCAATCCATTATGCCATAGTGACCAGAACACAACAAAATAATTTTCGTCGAATCGAAACCCGAATGGAAATAAAATTAACCCTTTTTAAAGCAATTATATAAAAATAGTCTACAATTTTACATCTAATATATTTTTTATCTTTTATGTTGAAAAATAAGTGCATATTCACATGCATATTTTTCCATACAAATATATATATTCAGCACTTTCTTTTGAAAAATCTGTTTAATCCAAACCTGAGACGCACGAGATAAAACCCGGTCCGAAGCCGACCTGAATCCAAAAAATTAGTGTCAACCTGTCCCGGATCCGACCCGCAACGATAAAAAATAGTACCAACCGCAGTAAAGTCGTGTTACTGACCCGATGCAGGACTTTAGACTGCATACATTACATCTGTTTCAAAAATCTTTTCTTTCTTTGGATTGTGTTCTGCTTGCGCGCATGTAAATCCCTATAGCCCTCCTTTAATTTATTCCGGAAGGAAATAATTTTTTTCGGCAAAAATTCAAAGAAATATAAAAGGATAAAAAACAACGTTAAATCATTTTTTACTCAGAGGTGGTCCAAGTTGTGTGGTCCAAAGTATCCGAGCTTTATTTTATTGCAAACGGGAAAAAAAATGGCATTTTTTATCAATCAGTATTACTATATTGATTCAATACCATTATACTTCACGCTTATTAGGGCATGTTTTTAATTAACCCGGGAGAACTCGCTGCATGAGATTTTATCTCACAGTCGTACTTTTTTAAGACTCTTATTTAAATCATTTTTCATTTTAATTAAAATTTCAAAATGTTTTTCAATTATTTTACCTATTTTGTGAATAAAAGTACTAAGCCAACCAAAAAAAGTTGATATTATATGAATGTAAAGTAAAAGAAAAGCAATTGGGTATTCTCACTAGCGAGTTCTCCCGGGTTAAAGAAAGGCAGGCAGAGAAAACAAACTGGAGATTGGATTTCTCCCACTGAGGGCTGGAATTTTATCTTTATCCTTGTATGGTCTTTTCGTAGAATTGTTTTAACCCATTCCAAACGAGACTGGCCGGTGCTTAGGCATGACTCCTGGACAGGATGTTCTAGATCATTATTTCTCAACATTTGGTTCGCGACTAATCATTTGAAACATTAAGATGTTTTTAGAATTTAAGAATGTATTCGAAAAAACTTTTTTCCACCCTCAACAGCTCGAAATTTTCTGAGACATTTTCCGACTCATTTTTAAAAGTAAAATCATGAAACTTGCTGAGGTGATTTTTGAAGAGATGTATAAGAGGCCGTGTGATTTCATTTTTTTCTCAATTAATTACAATTGGATTTTTAAACAATTATCTTCTCAGTATGACCATTTTTTTCATTCCCAAATCTCCCGCTTCAGAAAATTCGGTTCACAACGCCAACTTTGACAGCATTTTTTGCAATATTTTTTGCATTTATCAAAAAATCGACAAGCACGGCACATTATATAGTTTCTAAATAAGAGAATTTGCAGTTTGATGCGTTTGAGAGCAAAAATGAATTTAAAAATAAATCAGAAAATAAGCAGTTTGGATTGGAGTACACGTAATTGTAATTGGAAAAAATAATTTATGTATTTATCCTTATTGCAATTATATTTACATATTGCAGTCAGTCAGTGTATTTTAGTGAGAGTGGTTTGTCACAGCAGAGTGTTTTTTTTTTACTTTAACCAGGGAGGACGCGCGTCTCTTTTTATCACACGGAAACGTGCAGGTCCTAGACATATTTGTTTTCCCACAATATTCATTAAATTATTTATTTTTAACAAAATATTGTGTATAAGAGTTCACACTTTCAATATTGAAACATTTCAACACCATGTAGTAATTTCATTGAAGCCCGTGACGTAGTGGTTAGCACGTCTGACTGCCTCGCTGCATGTTGAGAGTTCGACTCCCGTCTGGGCAAGGTTCACACAGCCTTTCATCCCTTCGGAGTCGATAAAATAAGTATCAAGCTAAGCTTGTGAACTAAGCTCCTAGGGGTTTGCGTTGGGCTGACCACCTGATTGGGACATATGCTGTATAGGATCTCGGGGCACAGGGTCAAGAAAACAGGGATGGGCATTGATCCTTCTTGGATCGTATAGCCACAGGTTTAATTTTTAGTAATTCCATTACTGCTAAGATAATAATCTGGATATTCAGAAAGGTCCGCTATTTTATTTGAAGCTAATTTCCTTTCAGAATTCTTCATCAACTGTTTCTTAATCTTCTTCATAGAAAGATCCCTCATCAGTTCAGTTAATAAGGTCTAAAATCATTTCACTTCATCTTTATAATTCAAATTACGATGCATTTTTAAGTTATCTCTTATTTTATTCGAAATAAAAACAAGAGCATACGCACAGATCTAACAGGTCAGGGAAGTTTTTTTCGCTGATATTAAAAGTAATAATAATCGGAAATTCAGCTAATGAGCAACTAGATTATTTTGATTAAAAGTGGAATACTGCGGCAAATTCTGGTAGCATCCGGTCCTGAAAGACCCAACGCGCGTTGTTGTTTCAATTATTGCTCATTTGAAGCACAGATACATTAAAATTTTTTACTCATCCCGGCAAAAATTCCGTTAAAATTCACAAAGTGTAATTAAATACTCAACATTACTTGGATTTCCATTACCTGCGATTTATTCTGTTGAGCTGATTTAAATACCAGACCGTATATGAGGCGCTCGGCTCACAACCATAGTAGACAAAGTCCATTAAAAAAAAAAAATAAACAGTCAAGTGCGAGTATTACTCGCGCTCAGAGGGTTCCGTACAATAAATATATAAATTATTACCTGTATTATTAAAAAATCGTTACTAAACGAAAAATAAGACTTTGTAAAAAACTATAAAACTTAGGGTTTGGCATAGCTGTATATATGCTAGAAAAGTATGAATGGGCATGGCTGTACCATAAATGTCCGAAGAGATATAAAGCGTAAATAATATCAAATATTGCTATTCTGTATAACTCTTATTTAAATCTTATCCTAATCTGTTAATGATGAACTTAATTCGGCACTGACAATAAAAGTAGTGCATAATTAAACTTCATTTGGCCTTTCATAAAACTAAATTCAGCGCGGTAATAATCCTTTCTTTTTACAGTGTAGCTAAAACAAAACCCTTGTTCAAAGTTTAAACTTGGCATTTGGCTAAGCGCACTTCGAAAGGAGGTCGCAAAGTTGCAACGCTGCCTTGGTCCATGCCGCGTTTTTCCAGATAGGTTTTTAATTAGCATTTAAAGACACGGGAGGCGTATTGAGATATCCACACAATGCTAATTAGTCGCGAATCCCATAGTCTTTATGTGATTAATTCTAATTAAATTAGTCTGTTTTTAACAATTTGACGCTTATTGCTTTTATACTGCTATTGGATATTGTATTATACAAATATATCATTAAAAGTTGTTATTTAGGTTTTAAATGCTGATGGCACATAGAGTACGCCGCCGATCTCATTATGTATGTTTAAACCGTCCGTGTCTTTAAGGGTTAATATCTCGGTTAATTACTGACAATTTTTTCCAAAAATCATTATCAACAATGCCTTATACTTCTGCTACGATAGGTACCTCCAGTGTTCCTCAACGCCTTTGCTGAATGCCCGGATATCGAAATTTGTGTGTAACGGAAAAATGTGCTTTTCTCACAAACTATGTGACATAAGGTAATCGCTATAATTTTCCTACAAGGTTTAAATTAATGTCTACTACCTCTAATTTTTTCATAATTTTAGTTTCAGTAGATTCGGAAATAGATAGGGGGGGGGGGGGGATATTTTTGCACAACATTTTTGACGATATCTCTGAAAATATAATACCTAAAATTAAAAAAAGTGTATTTTTGAGTTCATCGTTACGAAAGCTTTCACGTGATACCCCACTCGACATGCAAAGAAAATATTTTTTTTTTCAAGAAACTTAATTAGCCCCTCTATATTTTTCCTAAAAATATTTTTAAATGTTTAATAACCTGTAAATATGTGGGTCAGTAGTCCTTATTCCCCCCCCCCCCCCCCAATTTGAACTTTCCACGTTCCATAGTTTTCGAGTAAAATGGCTGTGACACACAGACAAACACAGGAGTAATATTATAATGGTTCCGTTTTTACATTTTAAGTACGGAACCCTAAAAATGAGATAGTCCATTTGGAAGGTGCATAAAATCTGTTTTATCTGTTCCCACAGTAGCGAACCAATCCTGTTTTTACATACTGTCTCATATATAGCATCTATTTACAAGCTTGGTTCACTATGGATGTGAATAAAACAGATTTTATGCACCTTCTAAATGGACTATCTTATTTTTTTTCTTCAAAATGGACTACTTTGATTGTGAGCCCCTCATATCATAATCAAAAGCGATATCTGAGAAAATTGTGTCTGCCAGATTTGTCCAGAATAGCTCGGTTGGCAGAGCATTGGCAGCTTAAGCCAAAAGGTTCCTGGTTCAAATCCTGGAATGGACACCTTTTCACTCAGTTGAAAAATTACAACTCATATGATTTATTTGCCAGTTAGCATAATTGTGTTAAAATTGATCAAAACTGAAAAATATTTTGTACTTTTGGCCATGAAAAACAGTTATCACTCGTAATGTAGCATAATAGAAACCTTCAAAACGAAAGTATTACATAATAAAATTGCAATAATCAATTCAATAATAATCACAAACAGATTTTTACATTTATATTCCTTAGTGCATTAAAAAAAAAAAAAAAAAAAATTAGTGTGTAGAGTTGCGTGGTTTTCCCCTGTGCCTCTCTGCGTACGTCCATGAGAAAAATGGTTCAAAATAAGGTAAGAAATGTGATTATAGCAATGGGATTATTTTTCAAAAAAGTTACTTTTTAATTTTTGTATCCCCCCCCCCCCCTTTAACCTAGACAAAATTGGTCAATCGGAAAATTTCCCCTGTCGCTTCAACAAGGTGATCAGAAAAAACTGCATACCTGTAGATAGACGTCTATTAGAAAAAAAAATTCCTTTTGTCTCAACAAGGTAATTAGAAGAAACTGCATACGTGTATCTATAAATTTAATTTAATTCTAATGAAGGAAAAAAACTGACTTATACCACTTTGCTTGTCATTTTAAATGCTATTTCAGCAGTAAAAATAGGATCCATTCTCAAAATGAAGATGTCGTTCTTTTGGTCAGAAATGCATTTTAGAGAGGTTTAATGTTTATCAATTCACGCATCGCAAATACATCTAAATAAAGCATTACCCAGGAACATCGTTAAAAGAAAAACATTTTGAAAGTTACATAACTATGGCTGTTCAATAATACCTCTGTAAAATATTTTGGCATTTATCGCCACTAGTAATATTTTAGAGAGGTAATGTTTATCACTCACATAATGCGAAAATTTTCAGCGCATCCCTTTCGCTCCAACAAGATGTTCAGAAAACACTACATACCTGTAGATAGACATCTATTAGAAAAAATTTCTTTTTGTCCCAACAAAATAATTAGAAGAAACTGCATACGTGTAACTATAAATTTAATTGAATTATAATGAAAGAAAAAAAAATTGACTTATACCACCTTGCTTGTCATTTTAAAGGCTATTTCAGCAGTAAAAATAGGATCCATTCACCAAATGAAGATGGCTATCTTTTGATCAGAAATGTATAAGTGTGAAGAAGCTACGTCGCAAATATATCTAAATAAAGAACTACCCAGGAACACCCTTAAAAAACATTTTCAAAGATACATAACTGGCTCTTCAATAATTGTCTCTGTAAATATTTTGGCGTTTATCGTCACTAGTAATATTTTGGAGAGGTTTAATGTTTATCAATTCACATAATGGAAAATTTCAGAGCATATTCTGAATGAAAAAGACGCTTGCATCACACATACTTCGTACTCATTCAGAAATTCTTAAAATGTCTAGACACTATTTTATATAATAATTCAGCTGTATATAGATATACGGTGGGTGAATAAAATGATTCCAATTTCATTTAGTTTCTTTTTAATTTGTGATTTGTGAGCTTCATATTTTTGATGAAAAGGAGTTGCAAAATCCTCAGCAGTTTATTAATCAGAAAGAAAAAGCATACATGAAGCATAGATTATGAAACACTTTCGAACATTTCCAGAATATCGTAACGAAACCTCTCCGTTTAATTCTGTATATACACTACATAGTGTGCTAAAACTTAGCTTGCTTACAAAACGCATAACACAGTCGTAAATTCATCTTCAGAAATTTCTACTAATAGACAGAAATGCACTCTTTTAAAAAAATGCAGTCATTTTAATTCCGACTGGGTGATTTTTCACCCATTTCCAGAATTGAAAATGCACTTATTCATTCTATAGGAGCGAATTTCATCCATCTCGTGGAGAGGTTATATTCATTCTTTTTGATAAGCCACTTTCTCAGTCTTTTTTTACTTTTTCCGTCGCGGAGTAAGTCTGTTAGTAAAATGATGAAATGATGGACTGACACCAGAATTTACAAACGAATTTATTAGAAAATAAAAACTTGCTTATTTTCCCGTACTTTATAACAGGAAGATTTTAATTACCTATTCTTGGTGCCGTTTGTCAGTTTTGGAATTAAAATTAGGTGTCCTTTTTTGTGAACACCGTGTGGTAAAGGGTTAATGAGCAAAATGAGTGATTTCTGACTTATTTTGAGAAATTACTTTTTGTCTTTTTTTTAACATATTCAATACTAAAGCGATGATTTGTTTTAAAACTAGCTTTGTTATAAAGATTTTTTTTGTCCTTTTTCAAAAATAATTTTAATGTATGTTTGGATTAATTTGAGATATTTCATTGCTTTTTTATGGCTTTTCAATTTAATTTTTTATCTTATATTTACATTTTAATACGCATAAATGACATAATTAGAGAGAAATTTTAGATGAGATTTCATCAATTTTTAACATTAGGGATAAAAAAAATCTAATGATACTTATATTCAAAATTCAATCATATTTAATAAAAAAAATTCATAATTTTGGAGTTTTATTTATTAGTTCTCTGTAAAAATTGAACCTCAAATAATAAAAATATATATCTGAAATTAACTTTATCGTATCAGAAACTGTGTTTTGCCCTATTTACGGCTTTATTAAATTTCATCCAAATCCTTATCCCGAAATTTCTGCTTTCCCCCCCTCTATCAGTACATAACTGTAATTGTTTTAAAACTCTAAATTTGATCCAATTTTACGATGCAGAAGAAAGTTTGTTTTTCGTTTTCAAAGATAAGCTAAAAGGGAAAAAAAAGAGATAGAGGCCGAGATATAGATAGATTTCTCGCTGTGAGCGAAACGAGATTGACCAATTAGAAACCTGCATTTTTGCGAACTTTTCGCTGTTTGCAAAAATGCAGGCTTCTGATTGGTCGATCTCGTTTCGCTAACAGCGAAAAATCTATCTGGATCTCGGCCCGAGAGTGATAGAGAGCGCCATACAAAGATATTTTTTTCCCAACTCAATATATTAAGGTACTTTATTTTTACCTTAGCTTTCTTATAATGATATTCTTTGTTGTAATTTTACAATGTATATATAATTTTTACGTTACTTAACGGTATTACTTTTAATTCGGAAAATATTAATTTCTTCAATTATTTCTTATATTATTATACAGTAAAGTATTTTGCTTATGACACAGAGAAATATTTGAAGAACACAAAACCCGTAAGATTTTTTTTTTAAATTTATGCTACAGTTTTAATATTTAATCCATACAAGTATATTTATTAACTTATGTTCGCTTAGATTTATACAAATATGCATATCTATACTTTATTTATTTATTTTGGAATTGACACAATATTTTTTAAATAGTATGGAATGTGTAACAAGCGCCGCGGCGAGTGGCCTCTTTCCGTCCGCAGCCCTTTATTCTTCTACTTATTCCGACTCTTTTGTGGAAGCAAGGTTCATGGGTCCCCAGTCACGTCCAGAGTAAAAGACACTCTAGCGAAAGCCAGGTTGAAAAAAAAATCAAAAATTGAAACCGGACAAATTTAAAAGGGAAATTACACAAATTAAACACACCAAAAAGCGGGAAGGGCGGGCTCGGGGCCCTGAATCTACCGAACGACTCCTGCTACTTCGAGCTTATTATTACTCTCGGTCGGCGGTTGGGGGTGGGCAGGTGGGTCAACCGCCGCGGCGAGCGGCCTCTTTTCGTCCGCAGCCCTTTATTCTTCTACTTATTCGGACTCTTTTGCGGAAGCAAGGTTCATGGGTCCCCAGCCACGTCCAGAGTAAAAGACACTCTAGTGAAAGCCAGGTTGAAAAAAAAATCAAAAATTGAAACCCGACAAATTTGAAAGGGAAATTACACAAATTATAGACACCGAAAAGCGGGAAGGGCGGGTTCAGGGCCCTGAAGCTACCGAACGACTCCTGCTACTTATTTGTGAATATATTTATTACATACAAATTTTAAAAAGCCTAAAAATTATTGGCAATATCGACTGAAGAGAAATAGAACTGAAGAGATTAAAAATAGCAATCTGAGACAAATGTTCTCAGTGGACTTAGACATTTTAGTATCTATGGAGCAATACCACAAAAATATAACTTAAAAAATAACAATTCACAAAATTATATATTTTTGTAAGTTAAAATTAGTTGTCTCATAAAGTAAATTAATAATATTTTTTACTAATCTGTTATTTTCCGAAAATTTTTTTAATTATCTTTCACGTTTCATACTATTTCATTGTACTTTGTCAATTCAAAAATAAATAAATAAAGTACAGATGTGCGTATTCATGATATACAGTTAACCATTTTCAGAGGAATGCGATTATTTTCTAGTTTCTCATATAAACATATATTGGCAAATTTAGAATTCAACTTTTACTGCACTTGTGTATACATCCTAGTGAGCACAATATATTAAATACTTGTACGTGCAAAAAATATTTTCACAAAAATAGAACGTATATCCTAATTTAAAAAAATGCTTTTGTTATTGCGAATTCTGTGTTTTTCACAAACGTGTCACAAATGTGTCATGAGCAAAATATGGTAATAAATAATAATATAAACAACAAATGATATTTGTTTACCTAAATTAAGTCTCGATTAACACATTGGCTGCAGAGTCCAAAGCATGTGCGGAGTTAAAGATCTGTCCCTATGTGCCGGGTCCAAACACCCTTAGGAGCACATCTTTATATTTCCAAAGACTCTCTCCACCACCGGTACCTGTCTTAGTGTGGCACTCAGTATCGCCTATTCTTTTTGTGCTATAAGGTTGGTTCGAGCAAAACTTTTATTTTTTAATTTTTACGGTGAAATTTCTCAACACTCAATGTGAGTACTTTAAAATGATTATTTTTTATCAATTATGAGTAGATTTCATTTGTTTTTTATTATTTATATATTATTTTATTTATAAGAATTATGTAGAAAGAGAAAAAGTAGGTGTCACTTGAGGACGGATTTTGAAAATGGGGCGGCAACCGAAATGTTAACCTAGTTAAACAGTTTGGATAACTATATTTTCAAGAGTATTTTATTGATCAGAATATTTTATTTCTGCAAAAATAACTGTACGAAATCATAATATGACGCCCAGAAAATATTTTAAAATGCATTTACATTTTTAAAAAAACTGATAATTGAAGAATTTTATATTTCCGTTTTAAAAATAATAATGTTAAATAACTCCAAACTTATATATACAGTGTAAAAATGTTACAATAAGGATATTATAATAAGAAAGATAAAATAAAACAGCTTGCCTTATAGAATATTGAATTGGAGAAAAGTAATGTCTTACAAGGGAACCACTTTTTGTGCTGCTCGTACTTAGCATCGAGACCTGGTGCATTTTGTAGCCCTATACATAAAAGTTAGATAACCGATAAATTTTCTCTGTTAAAATCCTATTTTATATACTTTTTTATACTTTTTTATACTTTAATTTTTTATTATTGCATTTTTATTTGTTTATTTCACGTCAAAAGTGAGTTAAGTTGCCTAATATGGCGCTACAATTTTCCCGCCCGCTTTATCGATTTACAGTACATATTACTAGAATTATATCAGATTGCGATTGTTTCGTAATAATTGATAGCAAAAACAAGAATTTGGTTTTTTAGCACACAGGTTATCAAAGCCTGAGAGGTTATGTGCCCGCCGGTTCTGTATGTACGTATGTAACGCGATAACTTTTGATAGAAATATCCGATTAGCTTCAATTTTTTTTTCTAGGTTCATTCTGATAAAGCGCTTCCCTGATTAGATTTGGAAACTCATTACTTAAGTATAAAGGGGAAAAGGGGGGCAACCCCCCTTTAATTTAGATAAATGGGTTTTTCATGTAGAATTATTCGGTTTGCTCCAAATTTGGTATACCGGTTTATTATGTTAAGGAGATGCCTTGATTAGATTTGGAGGTTCATTAGTTACATATAAAGGGAGGAAAAGGGGGACTACACCCCCTTTAATTCAGATAAATGGGTTTTTCATGCAGAAATATCCGATTTGCACCAAATTTGGTATACCGGTTAATCATGTTAAGCAGCTTCCATGATTAGATTTGGAAGTCCATTATTTATGTATAAAGGGGGGGAAAGGGGATCTACCCCTCTTAATTTATATAAATGTGTTTTTCAGGTAGAATTATTCGATTTGCTCCAAATTTGGTATACTGGTTTATTATGTTAAGGAGCTTTCCTGATCAGATTTGGAGGTTCATTAGTTAAGTACATAGGCGGGCTAGCCCGTCCCTCCCTTTTAATTTAGATAAATGGGTTTTTCATGTAGAATTATTCGATTTGCTCCAAATTTGGCATACCGGTTTATATGTTAAGGAGCTGTCTTGATTAGATTTGGAGGTTCATTAGTTACACATAAGGGGAGGAAAGAGGGCTACCCCCCTTAATTTAGATAAATGGGTTTTTCATGCAGAGTTATTCGATTTGCTCCAAATTTTGTATACCGGTTTATTATGTTAAGGAGCTCCCTTGATTAGATTTGGAGGTTAATTGGTTAAGTATAAAGGGGGGTCGGGGGCTAGTCCCCCCCTTTAATTTAGATAAATGGGTTTTTCATGCAGAATTATTCGATTCGCTTCAAATTTGATATACCAGTTTCTTCCGATATGGCTTTCTTCATTCGATTTGCAGGTTCATTGGTTAAGTATAAAAGGGGAAAGGGGGGGCAAGTGTCCCCTCCTCTTAATTTAGAGAAATGGGTTTTTATGCAGAATTATCTAATTTAGTTTAATTTTTTTTCTAGGTTCATTCTGATAAGGAGCTTTTCATGTTAGATTTGAAGGTTCATTGGTTCAGCACAGGGAGAAATGGGGGAGCTAATAACCCGCTTAATTTAGCAAAATGGGTTTTTCATGCAGAATTATCTGATTTGCTTCAAATTTGGTATGCCAGTTTATTATGTTAAAAAGCTTCCCTGATTAGATTTGGAGGTTCTTTGGTTAAGTATAAAGGGGGGAAACGGGGGCTAATACTTTCATTTATTTTTCGAGGGGCATTATTCTTTTAAATAAGAGTGTAATATACAGTTAGTATGAATAGCCTGTGAGCTCAATGCCATCAGTTTAACTGGGCAATATTCTTTTTATTCTTTTTTTTTATCTATGCAGACGATAAATATATAAATAGTAAATATATTTCTATAAAAGCTTTCAAGATCATTGAAAACTATTTTTTAATGAAATACAAAATAAGCAAGCTATTTTCTTTTGAAATCAAATGGAGTAAAGTTTCGAATGTTTAAAATGAAATGCTGCTGTATTAAATGGTCCTTTGGTAAAAGTAATCGTAACGTAAATTAATATTTTTACACAATTTAGAAAAATTACAGTGACTAATTAGGTCGGACATTACAAATTCTAGTGAAGTTCCTCTCCTCACACATACAAACAGCTATAACATTTGGCTAGGGTTGCCGGAGTTGACGGTTGAAAAAAAAGCGCCAACCATTTCCCTGCCAAAAATGTGAATATAATGTTGCAATTTTTCAAAATCAAATTCGTGGGTTTTTGAAGGAATTTTTAAACTTTTTTCATTATTTTATACTTATTATTAATTTTTATTTTTTAATACTTTTCTTTTAAAAACTTCAATGTTAATAGTCCGATAAGTGGTCCCGAAAACTGCAATAAGGGGGGAAACAATAAGGGGGAGGGGGATAAAAATTTTACCCCATTTTGAAATAAAGTAACGCTTAAGAACGTGTAACTTATTGTTATATTTATTATTATTATTGTTATATATATATCTATATAACTTATTGTTATATATAGATGAGAAGAAAACCAAGCTTCAAAAGCTTGACCACGAGGACGTCACAGAACAAACAACAAATCACTCACATTTAAGTAGAAGATAACGGATCTCGCCAAACCGAATATCACGTGACAACATTACAACCAATGGAAAAGCCCTTTTAAAGATTTTTTCTAGCTCGATTTAAAATCGGAGTGCTTTGTGTGTAATTCGAATACAGATAAATTGTCAAACCAGATTTTTTTCGCAAAGTGTACCTTTTTGGAAAAGCCGGTACTCAGAAGGAATGAATGCCCTCGCAAAATATTATGTTTTTTATTAAGCTAATAATTCATTTTTTTAATTAAGAGTCCATTTGAATAGTTTTTTGCAGCCCTCTACGTTGCCTGAAGACTTTTATACAGAAATCATATTAAACTAAAATTTTCATCCGGAAAAAAAAAAAAAAAAAAAAAAAAAAAAAACGCATAACACAACTGAAAACATTACTTACCGAAATTACCATCCATAAACGGAAATGTATTCAGTTCTTTGCATAGCCCTGTATATGAATTTATTCAAATTCTACTGACAGCTCTTAGTATCTATATTAATAAAAGAAAGTTTTGCTCTGTCTAACGACGATGGCTATCAAAAACTACCGCACGTAGAGCTCTGAAAATTTAGATGAGGATAGTTCAAGGCAGGTTTTAATGCACCTGAGATCAGATTTTTAATTTTTTGTTAATTAACCGAGATATTAATTGAAAATAATAATTAACATAATAAAATGGCGGGAAAAGTCGCAGAGAAGCGTCCAAAAGCCCTTTTCGCAGATGAAGAAACGAGAGTCGGATAAAGCAAGTTTTTTTTCGCGTCTTTCGCAGCGTGCATCGGCTTAACTATTCGGTACAAAATTATCATTATTAATCCTTTCAAAAAAATATTTTCAAAACGTCTTTTACATAGTACTTCGAAGTCCGTATCGGGTTAATTATTTGAAATAAGAGAAAACCAAAATACCAAGCTATATCTATATACATTTATCTTTCTAACGTTGAAATTCATTTGAAAAAATATAAATATTAGCCTTTTCAAAAGAAACCGGAGAACCGTTTCAGGGATTTTTCTGCAATTTTTAAAACTCTGCACATGCTTTCATGAATAAAATACGGAAAAAAATAAAATAAATAAACACTTATAGAACAAACAATCTTCTCGAAACACCATCAAAAATTTGTAAATGCGTTAGGCCTTTCGAAAGATCTGAGTCTTTCTTCGTCAGGCGCAAAAAACCTTCTACTATGAAAGCAGAGGCAAGACAGCCTCGTGAGTCTTGCCTCTGCTTTCATAGTAGAAGGACGTCTTTTTTGCGCCTGACGAAGAAAGACTCAGATCTTTCGAAAGGCCTAACGCATTTACAAATTTTTGATGGTGTTTCAAGAAGATTGTTTGTTCTTAGTCATTCACACCAGTTTTAACTTATTTTCTTTAAACACTTATAGATTGTACGTTCTCCTTTCCAACGATGTCTTTGCTTTACAAATTATTAATATTTATTATTTAAAAAAAATCATTAATATTTACGATTTCTAAATAAACATTTCTGGAACTCCGTTCACCCATTCCCCAGTTTGTTTTTTTTCTCTTTCTCTCTGCTGTAAAATAATTTCGGAAGGATTTTCTTTTGTGCGCATACGCTGGGAAACCTACATCTTAAAGATTATTTTGAGTTTAAAAGAGGGCTTGAACATGTCATTCGTTCAGATCAGTTCTTTCAGTATGAGAGGAGAAGAAACTGCTGCAAGAAGATTCGCCGTGGCAGAAAGAGACAGGGGAAGACGAATGGCACAAACGGAGGAAGAAACTGCTTCAAGAAGATATGAAGCTGCACTGCGAGCTCAACAAAGTTGTCACGATGAGGGTACCTAACCACTGGCTGTGAGTGAAAATCGTTTACAAGCCATTGCTCGGCGTCGAAGAATGAATAGTATAAATAATGTCGGAAGATGCGTGTTACACCCATAGATATAGTAAAATAACTATTTTATTTTACTATATCTATATTATTTTACTATATTATCTAAGTTATTTTACAAGATCGATGGTTACACCCAATGGTTGAAGAACAACAATGTGGTCATCTGGACAATGTTTGCATCAACTGTAATGCACATTTTTCCCAATGCAGAGAATAATGCAAGAGGGATTTATACTTACTGTTGTCACAACGGCAAAGCAATTTTGGAACCGCTTCAACCATATCCAAATCAGATGAGAGAGCTTATAAATGGCAGTGATTTTTTTTTAACCTGGCTTCCGCTAAGAGTCTCTTATACTTGGGACGTGGCTGGGGACTTATGAACCTGGCTTCCGCAAAAAAGTCGGAATAAGTAGAAGAATAAAGCTCCGCGGACGGAAAGAGGCCGCTCGCCGCGGCCGTCTCAGTCACAGTCAAATTTCGCGTGTTGCACATATATCCAATCTGAACGGAAGGCAGATGTGACGAGGCGACAATGACGATGCCTACATTTCCACGTGGTCGCCGTATGATACGGTTACATTACAGATCATTCTATGTAGCCGTCATGCGCAATCATACCATAAGTAAGATCATTAAGTACATTTTCTTGGAAGTCAGCGTCAAGATCCAGTGAGAAATTACCTCTGTTCACGGTAAAAGTACAATCTCGCGTGCAATTTAGCAAATATAGTTGCAGTGAGAAAGAAAAGATTGCAATATTTGGCAATTACTCACTTTTAATTTTGCGTTTTACGAATATTTGTTTGTTATTTTTCTTTTAATTGTTTAATTTATAGTAATCAAGTTAGTGTTTGAACGTATTTAGCAAACATTTATAATTTATTAGCATTCACAATTTAGTTATGAAAATATCTCTTTTGAATAATTAGAAAAATACATTACAGAGACCAAAAAAGTTTCAAATTGCTTGGAACCAAGTATCATTTAGTCATCATATTTTAATGAAACTAGAAAAATTCAGTAACACTTTCCAACAAAGTTCAAAAGATTTTATGCATTTTGTTTGTCTGTCCGTCTATCCATGCTCAAACTTTCGTAAATATACTCGAATTTATATGCAATTGATAAACCTTATTTAGGGTCACCAAGGCGTGTTTGGTATTGTATAAGAAGTTTGTTGGATTAATGACTACTAATAAGCTCGACGCAGCAGAAGTCGTTCGGCAGCTTCAGGGCCTCGAGCCCTCCCTTCCCGCTTTTTGATGTATTTAATTTGTGTAATTTCCCTTTTAAATTTGTCCGGTTTCAATTTCTGAAATTTTTTTTTCAACATGGCTTCCGCTAGAGTTTCTTATATTCGGGACGTGGCTGGGGACCTACGAACCTGGATTCCACAAACGAGTCGGAATAAGAGAAGAATAAACGGCTGCGAACGGAAAGAGGCCGCCGCTCGCCGCGGCATTTCACCCACCCGCCCGTCCCCAACTGCCGACCGAATAATAAGCTCGACGCAGAAGTGGTCGTTCGGAAGCTTCAGGGCCCCGAACCCACCTTTCTCGCTTTTCGGTGTTTTTAATTTGTGTAATATTTCCCTTTTAAATTTGTCCGGTTTTATTTTTTTTCAACCTGGCATTCGCAAAAGAGTCGGAATAAGAGAAGAAAGGTTAGAGGGCTGCGGGCGGAAAGAGGCCGCTCGCCGCGGCGGTGGACCCTACCGCCCGCCCTCAATCGCCGACCGAGACTAATAATAAGGTCGACGCAGCAGTTGTCGTTGGGAAGCTTCAGGGCCGGGAGTCCTCCCTTCCCGCTTTTCGGTGTCATTAATTTGTGTAATTTGCCTTTTAAATTTGTCCGGTTTTAATTTTTTTTCCAACCTGGCATCCGCAAAAGAGTCGGAATAAGAGAAGGAAAGCTCAAAGGGCTGCGGACGGAAAGAGGCCGCTCGCCGCGGCGGTCGGTTCATTATTTAGGTTTTTCAGGAAGTTTTGGTCAAAGTTTTGGTAAGAAAGTTTAATGTATCAACGGTCAGAAATTAAAGCGGCAATCAATATAACGAAGGCCCCTTAGTTCTTTTGGATAGATTTTCATTGCAAAATATAAAAACGTACAAATTCGAGGGTGTAAATTGCCGAAAGAAGTAGACCTTCCAATATTAGGTTCGTTTGGAAAGTTTTTTGTTTAACAATACAAATTTATTCAACGCTGGTGTAAGGATATTTAAAGCAATTAGTACGGGCCCGGTCAAAGCCGGTCTTTCGTTTGAAAATAAGGAATTGAAACAGACCTGACTGTGTGTAGCACCCACGATGTACGCTGCCGAATTCAGTGGGGCCCCGAACTCTAGGTTCGTTTTAATAGATTTTCATTTAAAAATATAAAATCCTAGAAATTCGAGGATGTACGCTGCCGAAGGCAATAGCCCCCCCCCCCCCAACGTTATGTTCGTTTAGATAGGTTTTCGTTTAGAAATATAAAATCATTCAACACTGACTTACGGTATAGTTGTGGTTATTATCAGTTATAAGTTGCTATTTATACTCAAATAAACATACTATTTAAAATTAACCCGGCGTTTGATTATTATCGATGAGTTTTGAATCTGTCAGGTTTATAGCAAAATCCCAAGTACAAAACATTACTTAAGTAATTTAACTGAAAATAATAATGAACTATGAACTGTACAAGGAATACAAATGAACTGTAAGAAGTCAAATATTAATGAATAGTTAACTTATAATAGTTAATAGTGAAAAGTTTATGAATTCTTTATTTGCGATTATTACCTTAATGACACCGAATTTACATTTTATTATACCACTTTCGTGATTATTTTGAATATTCTATTCTTTATCCGCCTATATGTAAATTATTTTTATGAATGTTCTGCTTTTAAATTAAAAAAATCTTTAAAATATTTTTTTTAATCATTTTTTAGATGCTACATTGAAAAATATATTTTCGAAGTATTTACATAACGATAATAAAACAAGAATTTTCCAAATTATTTTTAGTCAAAATCAAGAACATGAGACACAGATGATATTTTTTACGCATCTTATTAGAATTGTTAGAAGGCAGCATTTAACTTTTGAATTTTACTAGTATTTGAAAAAAGCAACATTAGCTTTTATGTAAATGAATGATGAGAAAGCTTTTAAAATTTGTATAAAAAATCCAAATTTAAAATATTAAGATATAATAAAAATAATAAAATGTTTGAAAGAGAAAATCGTTATTCCCTCGGTTTGATACGAACTACACCATCACTAGAGTAAAATCGGTATTTCAGTCTGTATTTTTCTCATCATTCAGTATTTTTCTCATCGAATGGTAATTCTGAGTTCTGGAAGTTACAATCCCTTAAAATGTATACATTTTCTTTTTTTAATTGTTTGTGGAAATTATTTTGATGCTTTCACTATAGCCAGAATTTTTTACCAGAATGAAAATATTTTTTACCAGTATGAAATTTTCCGAGACTATAATACACCGTTTAAAATCTGGTCCAACGTTTCACTAAAACATGATGCGAAAAAAAATTGCCGCACATTAAGATGGCGAAACCTTGTTCCAAAATTTAGGGCACTTGTTGAAACATAAACTTCGGTTGATTGAACTATGAACTTTTAAAATGTTGAACTACGAACTTGTAAAATGTTGAATTATGAACTTGTAAAATGTTGAATCATGAACTTATAAAATGTTGAACCATCATAATCTGGTAAAATGTTAAACCAAGAATTGGTAAAATATTGAACAATAAACTGATGAACCGTAAGTTGGCTACATGGAAAACTGCTTCGACTTATGAACATTTATGAACATGTCTACAAAAAACAAATTAATAAGTAAGATGAAAATGAAAGGGAGAAAGGGAGGAAGAGAGAGAGAGAAAAATCATCATTATTTGTAAATTATTACATATAATAATTAAATTTAATTTTGTAACATTTTTAACATGTATTTTTAATGTGATTATTTATGGTATTTTAATGTGGAACATAGAGTGTCACCCAATTCTGGTTTTACATAAATGAATTGTCTGTTTATAAATACGATATTTTTTATTGGTGCAATATTTTCAATGGGCAAAGCTTTTGAATGAAATATTAGTTTCGCTAAATAGAATATTTTATCTTAATTTATCTGCATCTGAAAGCGGAGTGTTCCTAGACGGTCTTTACAAAATAAGAGATGTGACAGTACTCATCAAGACGAATAATTTTTGTTTAGGAAACCAGGGTCGCAATTCGCAAACTCGTTATACTCTCAAAATTACAAAGTGTATCGCTCGAAGACAAACCTAGATTTTCTCCGATAACTTCAATGATAATGAGGATATTGTTACGATATTGTCCAGAGAATTACTTTGTTTTGTGTGGTGACTGGTTACATCACCAGAAATGTTGAAAATGGCACCTATACACCCATACAACACTGAAATAGCCGTACCATAATTCAGAATTGAGCTGATTGTACACTGACTGAATTACAGTGCAATTCTAGCATTTCTCTCGATGTCATCACATCATGCAAAAAAAATTAGCCTGTAGAAAATTTATCTAAGATATCTTAATTATTGCTAAAGTTTTCAACGAAAATTCGTCTTTGACTTGGAACGAGACACCCTGTATTTTTGACAGAATAAGCTGTCTCTGTCTCTGGTTTCATATACAAAAATGATTTTTCTTGATGAGTCCTATCATCTCTCTTATTTTGAAAAGATAGTTTATGGACACCATGTATATCTTTGATATAATTCTATACAAATTATATAGTCGTACATTACATACTACATCCCAAAAATGAAGCTTTTAATAATATGTAATGAAAAATATTTTTTAAAGAACATTTTGTTCAAATTATATATCTGATATTCTTGGATTTAAATTTATTTTTAAAGGAAATTTGACATTATTAAGGACGCAGTTATTAATAACACTTAGCAACAATAAAATTGTGTCAAAGTGAAAGTGTGCAATTTTGTATGAAGTTAACTCACTAAACACGGATATCCCCAGAAAAAACATTCATTGATTCTGTTTCAGAAATACAGGTAAGCAACATTAAGATTTTTGATTTTTACTAATATAGGAGCTACAGTATCTCCGCAATTGTAGTTATCTTAGTCATAAAATTTTTAACAGCAATCAATTTATAGTAGCTTCAATTATGCGACTCCAAAATTTTAGCTCATTCCGTCAAGTATTTTGAATTTATTCTTAAAAAAAGAAACTACCCTCACTGCTGTTTGTTTTGGAACTATTATATCAGGATTACAATAATTATTATTACTATAACTATGTTTTTGATAAATTCATTTACATTTTTTGTATCTGGTTGAATTTATTTACGGTGAAATTATAAGGCAATGCAAGCAATATATAGAGCAATAAAGGTACTAAGGCGTACATGTAGCTGTATATTACAAGAAAACTCTAGGTAATTCAGTTTTTTAAATGTTCATACTAGCTTTCTTGGAAACCCAATGTGTTATAAGTTTTTGGGGAAATAAATCTAGCTTTATTGTACATTTAAGAGGCTACTTCAGTCAGGCAAAAAGACCCGTTCGCTAATGCTAATCCTATGGAAGAAATTTATAAAGATATCTCGGTTGCATTTCAATATTTTTAAATGACTTTTTTTTTTTTTTTTTTGCATTAGACAGCTGAGATCGATCTGTACAAAGGTTGTTTTTTACTTTTTCGATTTTGTTTACAGATATTTTTTATGGGGACACTTTCATTTTCGGAACCGATTTCAAAAGTGTCATTCACGAAGTCAAAAAGTCACGATTTCATCTCATAAAAAAATCTGTAATGAAAATCGAAAAAGTAAAAAAAGCCTGCATACAGATCGATTTCAGCTATCCAATGCAAAAGAAATCATTTAAAAATATTGAAATGTAACCGAGATATCTTTATAAATTTCTTCCATAGGATTAGCATTAGTGAACGGGTCTTCTCGGCTGACTGAAGTAGCCTCTTAAGAAAAAATATAGGTTAAAAGTTTTCTCATTAAAAATACATATTTTCAAAGTTGTCTTTGTCAAAAAAATTTCGTTTTGTCAAAATCTATCTTTTAATTTAAGATCTGATCAAAATTGCGTGGTTTTGACGAAACTATACAAAAGCATTTCAGTCTTATGAAATAAAATAAATGGTTAAAAAAGCGTCGTTTTTACTCAATAAGCCTTTTTTCTTTTACAGGCCTTGTGATAAGTTTCAACCGCCATCATTCAGAAATAATTATTTGAAATCTGCTTTCCCTTCAAATTCAATTCTTGTGAATATTGGGTAATAATTGACCAATTGAACTGTCCAATGCGGCTTTACGTCCTTCGTTAAATATAAAACTCAACAACAACAATATCAAAATCATGCTACAATCGTAGATTATGAAACACTTTCAAACACATTCAGAATGCTGTAACAAAACTTCTTCGGATAATGAGGTAGAAGGTGATATCTAAGTAAACAATTGAGAAAGCTCATAACATATTTGAAAAGTCAATTTCAGCAATTAAGTACCCGGATTATTTTGTGCAGTCTTGTATATGATCAATAGGTTTGCATACAAGGTATATCAAGATTGATCGTTCAAATTTGGTTGGGAGGTAGAAAATAGCAAAAGAAGGCAATCTCACATAGGAAAGTATAGGCACAAACAAACACATGAGGTTGTAGAGGGCGTTGTGTATCAACAACTTTTGAGCACGCGCAAAGCTCTCTGATAAGTGTGGCCAGTTGTAATTCTACAAGGTGTATTTGCAGAAGTAACATGAATCATTAAACGTTAAACGAATACGCAGATATGCATCTAACTTACGGTGCGATAGGGGGAAGTCGTCGGCGAGCTGCATAAATACATGCAGACTACTACTCCAACCGGCGAAAACCTCTGAATCAAATGTTTGCACGTGTTCATCAACAATTGTGCGAAACTCGATCGGTTACCAGTACCTGTCACGATACTTGAGTCAAGCGATCGGCACGGACAGTTCCAAGCGAGAAAACTCTCTTACAATCTGTCGAAGGACAATCTAGTTTCATCACATGAGGTATTGCTCGTCGGTTTGGTGTTTCGTACTCAAAAGTGTGGCGGATACTGAAGTAGGAATGTTTGTATTCCTTTTCAGTTGTTTATGAACACGTGGGAACATTTGATGCTGAGTTTTGCGCCTCTTGAAGTAGCGTTGTGCATACATTTGCGCAGCTCTTCGATAGCTTTCCCCTACCGCACCGTAAGTTAGATGCACGTTTGCATATTCATTTAACGTATAAGGATTCATTTTAGCTCTGAAAAGTCACCTTGTCGAATAGTGACCAGCTGGACTTGTCAGAGAGCGTGATCAGAAGTAGTGGTTACACAACACCCTCTACAACTTCATGCATTCATTTGGGAACATACTTTCCTATGTGAGATTATCATTTTTTGCTATTTTCTACTTCTCCACCAAATTTGAACGATCAATCCGGATACACCGCGTATATAGAACATAGTATGGCAAAATTTAGTTCAGTTGGAAAACGCATAACAGAGTTGAAATTTTTCCTTCATCAATTTCCGTCAATAAACGGAAATGTACTCGATTTCTTTTGAGTAGACTTGTATATAATTTGTAGAATTTATACACACTAGTAACCTGAAAAAAATTAGTTAAATTTAAAAACGCACACCACAACTAAACATAGGCAGTACTGAAACCGTATTCTTTTGTGTGCCTCTACAAATGAACGATACATCCCATATTCTACAGCAGGGATGATCAACTGTGGTACGCTCGACACCACTAAAAGTTTATAGTAATCATTGCCTTATGTAATCATCGACTCTCTGCGATTCGACAAGTCGACTTTTTCTGTAAAATTTTAGTGGTATCCGGCGTGCCACAGTTGACCACCCCTGTTCTACAGTAATAATCTTATACTGCCCTCAGTGATGTGCATGGATTTCAATATGTTTGAAATAAAACAGTGTAACATCATTAAAATGCATTGCAAACAAATATTAACTTCGAGTGCGGACGTATTCGGCTGCAGTTATCAACAGCTTAACTACGATCCAAACATTTTCGTAAATATCCTTTTAATGAACATTTTACAAATGATTAGAGATATGATATAATTTACAGAATTATAAAATGGATTTTTAACCCAGCTGCTAAAAAGTTCTTATTAATGAAATCCTCTTACTAACGGGCTTCCATATGTTGTTCAGAGTGTAGTTCATCCTAATCGTAGCTGCCACACTAGTGGCTATGTGTTTTCCTTATGTTGATATAGTATAAATATTAAAAAGTTTCCATTTCACGGACATTCGAAATGACTATTTCGGAGGCATTTTGTACCATTTTCATTTATTATTATTATTTGACAATGGAATAATTATGTTGCCATCTTTAGAGAAACTTCGTTGAAAGTTACAAAAAATTAATATCTCGGAAATAATTTAAATTTTAAAAATTCTGAGAGTTTATATGTCATCATCGCATCCATGGAAATAACTGGTGTTAATTTCATCGTCCAACGTTTTACATTCTGGGAGGAGTAGTGCCTCCCCATATATTTTCTCTTGGCTCCACAACCAATGACCAAAAGGGAATAAAAATGTAATTTATTTAGTCTCTCTCAATCTCTCTCTCTTTTTTTTAACCATACACATTCTAATAACGACCCAAAAACCCCGTGTTTCTATTTATGACGCTTTAATAATTTCCTTATTAATTAATAGTTAATATTTTAAATTTTTTTTAATTCAAAATGTACATGCGTGTAATGTTTTATAAAATATTATATTTAAAATAATTAACAAATTCACAAGTAATGGTTTGAGTTAATGTTTAAATAACCGACTTTCCTGTTTAACGTTACCTGGTTCATTTATTAGTAATTTATAACTCCGAAACTAATCACTTAAAATTGATGAAAATTGATATTCTTACTCTTTTTAATTTATTTCTTCATGCTCAACATAAATGTGTAATAAAATTATAGTGTTGTCATTTAACTTTATGATATTGAGTTGTCCTTTTAAATGTAGATGATACTTTAAGACAAAATAAATCGTATACAATGAATAAAAGTGATACTTTCTTTGTTTTCATGCATAAATTAGAACTGAAATTGTAGAATTGGTTCGATTTTTTCCAGTACTGTACATTTGCGGTAATTCCTTTCTTAACACCTTGCAGGCGGAAGACTGTGATAACAGTCTTGAATAGAAAAAAATGTTGAAAGTCGGAGACTATAATCTCATTTGCGTGATTATTATTCCGAATTCATACCAGAAAAAAAATAATAGTAATTTTCTTTTATTTTATTCGTGGAATGTTTATTATTATATAAAACAAAAATAACTATTCAGAATTTATGGTGAAAATTTGAAATTTCTATAAATAAAAAATCGCCAGATTTGGCAACGCAGTTGATAAGTTATCAGATTATTCTTGCAGTCTGATCGTGAAGTTTCAGATGTTGATGGTAATTAATCAGAGGTAGGGACATTTTCCAATTAAAAACGACTTCGTACTTATCGTTTGTCTAGCAGTAAGTCAAGTATGCAGGTTATCAAGTTGATTCACATACGCAATAACTGGATTTGCCCGCTACACGTTGAAAAACACTTAAACTTCCGCCGCCTACAAAGTGTTAACAGTTAGAAAAGTAATCTTACAGTTATATAAAAGATGGAATTTTTAATAAATAGTATTTTTTTTTTCTAAAAATGTTCTCCTTGATAAAATTTTCATCAGTGAAATTAATTTTACGTAAGTAACGCATACATCACATATACAGAAATCAAATATCTGAATTTGTTTTCATGCAAAATCAAATAAAGGCCACAATTTGCCAGAAATGCATTGAACAAATTTAAACTGAAAGGATTACGCAATAAAGTTAGGATTTTATTTTCATTCCTTTAGCATATAAAAATCATTTTTCATTGAAGACTGAGCGAGAAAATTGGCTTTACATGCAAAATCAGAGACTTGATACATGAAGCTTATATGTATTTCGGGTGGATTGCGAAGTAAATACTAGCTTCTTTTTTATGGAAATGTTTAACATGAATCTTATCTTAGATTTTAAATTTTTATTTTACATATGATACACTTCTCTTTCCATAAAAAATGCCGATATTTATTTTTTTTTTTTTTTTTTTTTTTTTTGCAAAGCAATACTTATTGCCATATTGCACAGAAAATAGGGAAATACTGTATAATATTACTTTCAAATTGAAGCTAAATCAAAGTTTTCCTGTGCATTTTACAATGCTTCAAAAATTTTCTAGATTATGCGTATCCAAAAGATAGTAGAACTTTGGACATACGTTGTTTAAGTCTATATATGTACATTTCGGAGGAAAAAAAAAAAAAAAAAAAAAAAAAGCTGTAAACAGCTTAGTTAATGTTAGTAATAAAATATAGCAATAAAAGTGCTTCATAGAGAAATATTGCGATGCAACTCAACTAAATATTCTTAATGATAATTGTTTTATGTGCAAGTGAAATTTTGATAATTTAGATGACGTTTAAATATTATGAACACTTTTTAAAAATTTGTAATCATAAAAGCCCTTTATATGATTATGTAATACCTTAATTGACATCAGTGTCAGATATGTTGGTCTGTACAGGAAATTTTTGTATCCGTGTGCACAATAAGTCTTTTCATACTAAATCAATGATGCTCTTCAACTTTGCCATTGCACTTTTCATAAATTTCCTATAGTTTTTGTGATACTTTCTCAGAATCCAGAATTTACCACTATGAGGTGCTGCGAGGTAAATCATCGCGTGGCGCATACCCATTTTGCTAAACCTAGATACCACATTCATGGTTATAACTGTTTTAGTTCATCAGTTATTTGAGATGAACCAGTTTTAAGGAAATGCCTTGTTCATATTTAATCTACACTCCGTCCGTCGTTATTATCAGTGTTGCTAATTTAGCGGAAATGTCCGCTAAAAATAGCTACACTGCTAAGAAAGCCAGTATTTTACTGTGAAATTAACAATAATAAACCTTAAATAAGCAGCAGTTTACAATCTTACTTCAATTAAAAATATACTAGCAGTAGGGCTGGACGGTATCAGAAATTTAATATCGCAATATACCAACGAGTTAATATTGATATATGTGATACATCGCGATAACTACCTTAAATTGTGCAAGAATAGAAATTTTGCTAAAACAGATGTAGAGAGCAACGAATCAATGTCTTATACCTATATGTTCACGCAGCATCAATAAAATAAGTAATATATATATTTATACAAAAAATATTTTAGAAAAGAAACAAATGTTTGATATCTGTTTGCACTTATACCATTTGTTGCAAAGTATTTTCCTTCAAAAATAGTATGTTTCTTATTCTTCCTACTCTATGCATTATTTATCAGTAGCATTTTAACTATTTAACTACTTTGCGAATAACTGACAAAATTATAAAATACAAACTAAAATAAAATTTTTTTAAATTTAGGACGTTGACGATTTTATTTTAATTAACACAGGAAAAGAGGAAGCTCAGGAAAAACTAAAATTAATTTAATGCCACATGTCGTGCTAATATACTTGTTATTTGGACGATAGATGCAACAGAAATGTTGCTTTTCAATCTTTCTCTAAGGAATAAATTCATTCTTAATATAAAAACAAGTTGGAAATTGCTCATCAAACGTGGCAAATGAGGTGCGTTCGTACTATAGCTAGTTTTATAAATATTTTTTGCACCGCATATTGTACTGAATGTATATTTTAGTGCAATTCAATAAGGTATATCAATTTCATTCTGTTCGAAAGGCTGTAACATCGTTAAAATGCACTTGAGGTATTTTTTCCCATTGGCCGTAATGTAACGGAAAACTTTTGACTGTCCCTGTAATTAAACTATACATCTGATTTTCATAAAATTTGAAATGGCTCTTCAAAATATTGCAACAATTATATATTTAAAATTTCAGACCATTCGGTTTGGTAGTTTTTGCTCTGTTATATGCGGACGGACGGACAGACAGACGGACAGACAGACGGACGGACGGACTGAACTACGACTATAGGTGCTACGTATATATATAATTACGAACGCACCTAAAAATCACTGTATTTATATCTTCCTACCTATTTATTTACCACAAGAAAACAACATTGAAACCTTTTTTTTAAATATATAAATACTCAAATCATATTTGAGAATAGTTTCATACTAATTTAAATTTTGGATTTTGATAAATATTCATAGCTGAAAAATATCAAAACAGGATATATTAAATTCACTCGAATAAACTTTGCTCTAACGAAAATACGGCAAACGACAAAGAAAGTCATAGTACAATATGAATAAGCATTACTGACTGTGGAGCTCTTTTTAAAAGCAACCAATCATTACAGTGAACGCCTGCTTCCACACTAACTTTCCCATTAGCGGACTCTGATTGGTTGCTTGCAAGCCGAGCAATCCATCTCCTTAGGTATAGACTCGATAATAACCAGATATCTTCTGTGTCAAACGTGATAATGAATAATCAGTGCTCATGCGTGATTATTCATGATATATCAATTACCTGGTGTTATTGTAATATGTGTAGGCCAATTACAGTTACGAGAGAAGAAGGACGATAAGTGTTATTCAGTATTACGCAGCCAGTTAAACGAACTCTGTGTTTACAGTGAAGGGATGTATTACAATAATTGGGATAATTTCTATTGGAGATAATGAACAGAAAGGAAGATTATCGATGTAGATATTTAGTTTTGGATGAGGCAGGAGGTTGAAGACATTGGAATAGAATATTGAGTTTTGCAATATTTGGCGATATTCTTTTCGAGGCTCGTGTTCGTAATTGCAGCGTTTGTTAACACTGTTATTTTATTGGGATATATCAGCAGAGTCAAAGTTTAGATATTGTTATTGGTATAGTTAAGAAATATCAATATCTGTCGATATATTGATAAATAATCCATCCCTAACTAGCACTAATATACCGTATGTTAATGCTTATATTTCGGTTTACTATTGTTCATTTTGCTGGCAGCTGGAATGCCAGTATTATACCGTAAAACCAACACTTTTTTTCAGTATAGCAGAATTTTAGAATAGTAGTAATTTTTACCTTATGTAATCACCGAATGGCTGAAATAAAATAAAGCAAAAAATATTATTTGGGATTTCCGGTAGGTATTTCGAATAAAAACATCTGCTAAATTAGCAAAAATGGTCATTATGATACGCACCCAGGGTTGCCAGCGGGCTACTTTTTTTTAAATTAAGATTTCTTGTTTGGCACCAGTTTTTTGTACCTTTGTTTTCGCCTTAATAAATATGCCATTAAATAAGCCTCATTTTACCATTTCAAAAAAGTGGTGCCACTAAAGAATCTGAATTTTAAAAAAGTAGCCCACTGGGCAACACTGTACGCAACACTGTACGCACCCATATTATGAAGAGCAATGCAGAAAATTAAATAACAAGAAAAAGGCGTCGTCTCAAATTCGTATTAAATGCTGTCGTAAAATGTGTTAGTATCTCAAAAGTCTTATTTTCATAGCGATGTCAGTTTCGAAATATGCTTAAGTTACATAAATAGGTCTGTTTTTTCAATACCCGTACAATTACAAGGACATGTCAGTCATGTCCGTGGACAGCTAAAATCTTGCAAATTTATTTTCGCGAAACTAATTTTTCTCAATCTTGGCGAATCTTGGCCTGATATTAGATAAGTTCAAAGCAGTTTTAAAACATTTTTTATATATCTTAATTTGCCCGTCAAAGCACATAATTGTCCATTCCGTGGACCGAATAAGGACCGAATTTGATCTCCATGGAGATATATGATTCTTGAAGAATGATTCAAGTAAGTAAATAAATGGTGTGGAAACTTCTAAATAGTATCAGGACGACTTAAGGAAATGATAATATAAGGCATACGTGTAACTGCTTTCCAAATTTTATCATTAGAAAAAAAAATGTAAATCTTTTGTAAAATTTCAAGTTGTTTACTAAAACTTCAAGATATTACAAGTGTACAATTTAACCCCTTATCTACTGACAGTACTTATAAGTATCATTAAAATAATTTGTTATAAAGTTCATTTAATACATCGATTAGTTGTAATACAGTTTAGAATGAGTTATAAATACATTTCTTTATCTTGTTCCAAAAGCGTCATTGGTTACATAAAATAAAAATATGTTTAAAAGGATGATTTCTTTTGCCTTTGCGTATTTTCATATTTCTTGACGTTGAGGGGGGGGGGGGGATTTTTCAATTCGGAAATATTTCTATATTTCTAGCATTATATTTGTCCATCACCTAATTCTACAAAATACAAAGAAAAATATTTAAAATAAAAGATTTGAGTGAGGTTATAAATATAACACAAAATAACTATAAAATCAAATTTAATTAATCCTTCTAAATCCTTCAATCCTTCTAAAATCCTTCTGAAATTTATAATCTTCTAATGTAGTTTAAACAATTCACGAAAAATGCTCTAGAAGATTAAATTTTCATGAATTCATAATTCAGTACATAAAGGGTTAAGTTGAACTTGCTGAAGTAGTAGGAGAAAATTGCGAAAAACTGATTGTTTCCATAAGACCAGCATTAAGATTATAAGCTTATTTAGTATATGATACTAACTTACGGTTCTAGCTTTATTAGCATTTTGAGTATTTAATTTGTTAGATGTCTTTTTATAAAGTATACATTGATGGAAGCTTCTACTAAAATATTAAATAAAGCTAAAATATTCTGAAAATTTTCAATCTTTATCATTGATAACGTTATGAATATTTTAAATATTTAATTTTCAAAAGTTTGTATGAAATATACAATTATAAATTAGCAATTACGATGTCGAAGTGAAAACAGTGGTCATATGATACGATGTAAAAATAAATTCCTTTTTAACGAATATTTGTTAAATATGCCTGATTACAGAGATAAAACATTTAAGAAATGTCCAAAGTATTCCTTGATGTATGTTCAGTATTTGCTGCTACTCGCATTTTAAGTATTTACTTATCCTAATTAATAAAACTTTAAGTTACTTTAACTTAAACTTAAAGTTACTTTAACTTAAACTTTAAGTTAAACTTTAAGTCAATATTAAACTTTTGAAACCATCGACACTGCTTAATGCAGTCGCGCTTGATTAATTTTAGTTATGATGGGAAGGAATGAAATTCAAACAATCCTGAAAATTAAAATAATCAGATTTATTAATGAAGAAAATTGAATGAAGAGTACATTTCGAATTTAATTTATTATATTCGCAAACTTTAAGCACAGAAAACAGGATAACGAGTCTTATAAGATAGAAGAGTGGAAAGAAAAAAAAATGTCCCTTAATGGAAGCTATTTTATTTCTAATAGAATGAAATACACAACGTAAACAACATTTCTCGAATTTCTACTCGCATTCTTTCAAATAAATAGATAGAAAAATCCTATGCTGATTTTTTCCCCCAGTCCATCAGTTGCATTATAGAGGCTTTGTCTTCTAATAAAGTATGCGGCTTACACCAACATATGCATTACATGTTTGAAATTTCTGAAGATGGTATTTTTCCCGCATATTATATTAACGTATTATTTATTCCCGTATTAACGATTTAATAAATAGAATTTTGTTTTTATATTAAATAAAAGTCATTTTATTTTTATATACACTGGCCTCCAAATGTTAAGGCACAGGGACTGCATGCTTTCGATTGTATACGGTTTGTCGAATATCTACCAAAATTATTGGCGAATTGTTCTTGAATTTCTGGGATGTAAAGAACATGTTTGAATTCATATTTCTCGGTGAAGATTTAGTCGGGAGGACAATTAGGAGGTTAATAATAAATTTAATAATAAAATAATATTTGCGATCACCTATGTAACAGAGAATGATGAAAATGGTTTGTCACTGTGTTAGATGGCTGTTTGGGTCCTGTTCAACGTTTCTGTGTGCATTTGTGTAAGCATAGCACTCATATTCGTGAAGATGTTATTATGTCTGTGAAAAATTCAGAAGTGTTTTGTTTATAGCATACAGAGTTTTCAAACCAAATTTAACATAACATTCCGAAAACATGACAAAGTATACTGCACACAAAACATGAATATATTGAATATTTGATGAGATACGGGCATTTGTATGAAATACTTTTTTACTGCGCATGCGTGGAAGATTCTAAAATTTTTATTTTATAATTTGGTAGTCAGCTATTTAGGGCAACTTATATAAAAAGTCCAGTCAAATATCGCGAAAATTCACAAAGATAGGGGCAATATAGTGAGTTGCTTCCTAAAAATAAATAACTTTATTATAAGGGATTTCCACCAGGGCTGCGGAGTCGGTGGGAAAATGGTCGACTCCGACTCCGAGCTATCTTATATACTAGTATTGCCTGTTGGTTAAAGTTATGAGGGAACGCAAGAAAAATAAAGCGAAAATTTTGGCATTAACTCTGTTATTATGGACTTTGAAAGAAAAAAGTTTTCACTATATTTGACTGGACTTTTTAAAGAAGTTGCCCAAAATAGCTGACTACCATGTTATGAAATAAAAATTTTGAAATCTTCCACGCATGCGCAGTCAAAAATTATTTCATACAAATGCCAATATCTCATAAGATATTCAATATATTCATGTTTTAATTGCAGTATACTGTTGCTACTGTTCTTTGTCAGGTTTTCGGAAAGTTGTGTTAAATTTGTTTGAAAACTCTGTATGCTATAATCAAAAAAAGTTTGAATTTTTCATAGACACAATAACATCTTTACGGATATGAGTGCTATGCTTACACAAATGCACACAAACGTTGAACAGGACCCAAATAGTCATTCAACATATTGACAAACCATTTTCATCATTTTCTGTTACATAGGGGATCGCAAATATTATTTTACTATTAAATTTATTATTAGCCCCCTAATTGTCCTCCCGACTAAATCTTCACCGAGAAATATGAAATCAAACATGTTCTTTACATCCCAGAAGTACAAGAACAATTCTCCAATACTTTTGGCAGATATTCGACATACCGTGTACAATCGAAAGCATCCAGCCCCTGTTCCTTAAATTTTGGAGGCCAGTGTACTTCAAAATTATCAAACAAAGAATATATTTTTCTAAGTTTTACTTCAATTTAAAATTTTTAAACGGTTTTATCTGGGTACTGCATAGTACACGCTGGACACGGGACACTGCACACAAGATGTCTCCACAACTATACGAAATAATATAAAATTTTGACTTATAAAGGTAATAATAATAAATAAAAAGATCTAAACTGTTAGCGATATGTTAGAAAATAACAATTTATACCCGAAATTGGGTAAAATGTTCTAGTAATATTCAATTTTTTCGTAATAATTACGAAATTTCATTACTGACTATTTACTTAGGTAAAAAGTTTTAGTTCAACATACAGGAAATTGGAGTATTTATGACTTCTGAAATTTTCAAGACATTTTCATAAAGTTGGTTAAAAAACTCTGCGCACATTAGTAAAATAATTATTTCCAGATAAAATCATTTAAAATATTTAAAATAAAGAGAGAATATATAGAAATGCAATCATTTTTCGTGTGATAATTTTAAAACAAGGTATTAATGAACTTAAATTTGATATTTATTAATGAACGCCATTTTGAGTATAAGCGAATTTTCTCTATTTAAAGTTAAGCATTAAATGTTTACAAAAGGATATTTATGTTAACTATAACAAGAAATAAAACTCATGTGCCAAATATAGACTATGACATACTTTCCAACACATTCAGGAAGTGTAAGAAAACATCACCGTTTAAAAGGTGAAACATTATATCTCAGTAAACATTTGGATATCAAATTTCAGAAATTGTCATCAATAGTCAGAAAAGTATTTGAATTCTTTTGTGAAGTTCTGCATACGATCTACAGATTTGTATATATATGTAGCATAGTATACTAAAAGTTAGTTCAGTTAGTAAACGCATAACACAGATCAAAATTCCCTTTCAGCAATTTCCGTCAATAAAAAAAAATGTACTCGAATTCTTTTGTGTAGCCCTGTATATGATCTATAGAATTTATACACTCTAAGTGATATGCAGAAAATTTGTTAAATTTAAAAACGCATACCACAACTGCAAACGCTTTTGTAGTAATTATCGCTCATAGGCAGTACTGTAACCGAATTCTTTTGTGTTTCCCTGTAAGTGAATAATAAATGCTACACAGTATTCTACAATAAGCATCTTGTAGTGAAGCTCAGTGCTGTATATCAGTTTCAATAAGTTTGAAATAGTGTAACGTCATTAGCATGCATTGCAAAAAATTTTCCTTCTACATCATAATGTAACGGAATTCTTTTCTATTTCCATGTAAACTAATTATAAAGGCTTTACACTTAATTTTCAATACCGAACACGCCATAGTAAATCTCAATAACATATATCAATTACAAGGCAATCCAAATATATTTACGTTAGAGCACGGCAAGACAAACCAAATTCATAAAAACTTTTCAAATACAGGGTGTCTACAAATTAGTTGGGCAATTTCGTAAGTTAAGAACTTCCGAAATATTAAATAAAATTAACTAGTTGAAAGTCAGACTAGTAGTAATATTGCCGAAGTTTATTCATAGATGGCGTTATGTGTCATAACTGACGCTATCGCTCAGCGAGCGGAGGGGTTATTCAATGGCTACCACGATCACAAGATCTTTCACAGCTTGATTTCGGTGTATGGGGTTTTGTAATGCATCAATTGTACAAGCCGCCACTTTCTGCAGACATTTCTGAACTAAAATAAAGAATCTGCACTGCAATTAATTTGATCGACGGAAACATGCTGCCAAATCTGTGGCAAGAAATGATTTACCGATGGGACATTTGAAGAGTCACGAAAGGAAGTCACATCGAACATTTGTGATAATGGTAAACTTGAACTATTTTTCTATTTTACAGCAATATGTACTTATTTTTTTCCTGTCAATTTCATTCAAAAAATCATTCTTTTTGCCCAACTAATTTGTAGACACCTTGTATATTGGGAAGCGTCATTAATAGTCATTTTAGATTGTAATGTTGTTCTAAATACTAAATGTTCTAAATCTACAGTATCATTTATGTTTATGTTTCATTAGTATTTAATTCTAGTTTACCATATGCGTTACAGAGTGTTTACGTTTACAGTGGAGTATATGTTTCTATAAAATGTGCCGTAAGTGCAAATATAAGAATTATTTTAATTACGTTGATAAAATAAGGAATATTTTGAAACTCATTTCTTGTATCTCGCCCAGCATTAAATCAAAATGTTATTAACGTCATGCTCTTCTGTCGTGGATTTCTGCAATTTTATTGGCTAATGTTTGTCATTTTGATTTGAAACGCTGTTATAAGATCTCACTCTCTCTGATGAATTAGGTAAATAACGGCTTGAAATATATGTTTTTCTTTCTTTTCTTAACAGGTTAAACAGGAAAATAACGGTTGGTTGATTAGGGTTTAATGGCACAAAGTTACGCTGTTCCAAAATAAATAAATAATTAAAATAAAACAAAAACATCAACTTATATTTAAAAAGTTATCTTAAAAACCATGTTATAAAAATCAGACAAAAGATAACAACACATGTTAATAATAAATGCTATGTGATGATATATATGTAAATGAGGAATATGGCAATAGTTAAGGAATAACAGGAATTTAATAGGTATGGTTTATCATTGTTACACTTCAATATAATATAGCTATTTACAAAGTTACGGGAGGAAGAGGGGTTTCGTGGAAAACCATCACGGCATCAGGATTCCTACCGGACCGCTCTTGTCCGATTCCGTAATAACCTCGACTCTCCGTGTTAAAAGCTTTTGAGATCCGTCTGAACTCGGTCACTTCGAAATGGAATCTGAGGTTAGGCTGTTAATTCGTTTCCAAGCTCAGAGATGCAAAAATATGCATCAGCAGTTTAATTCTAACTGCGGTTGTTACTTCTCATGGAAAACTGCTGACCTTCCTTGTTGCTTATGTGAGTGTTGTGAGAACATCTAACCACAATCACATATGTATGTTATTAAAATCATTTACCGAAGTCAAAATACCATGTTTAAAGATTTTCACAGTTAAAATCTGAACAATCTGTAAAATAACGATTGGTCGAAAATACAAATTATGAAATGCCCAAAATATGCAGCATAAAGCTGGTTTATTATCACAGATTATTAAACGAAACCGATGTCAAATCGCGTACGCGAAAAATAAAGGAAGAAGTCCAATTACCCCTCCCCCCTTTAAAAATATTTGATATTTTATTAGCCCTACATTTTTAGTCTTTTCGAAACATGTTTATTCATTTGTTAACTGGCTACAATAAACACTTTGGCTAAAAAATAATTTACGAATCCCACTTAAATATTAAGAGTAATAAAACAAAATGTTTGAAATCATAATTTTAACATTAAAAGTAATAAGGTAAAATGATATTCCTGAATTCGAAATTTTGTTATTTGATATTTTCTTTTTTTATCTGAAAATCTTTCTAAGCACTTTCTGTAATCTCAAAGCAATCTTTGTTGGCATTTTTATTTTTATTTTTAACTCATTTTTGTTGTCGTTGTAAAAATGGGTGTTTATTTTAAGATAACTGCTCGTATTTCAAAATAGTTCTTGATTTTAATCTTAACATAAACATTTTTTTTTTTTTTTTTTTTTTTTTGCGAAACGCGAAATCATACAAATTTAGTACATACGTTAAGTATCATAATGGCTTTCATTTAGATTTAGCTTTGTTTTATGCATGTTTATAAGAAAAAATAACAGTATAACAGATTGCAATAGACTTACGAAAATGTGTAAACTTAATCTCATAGATAGAATGCTACCTATAATAATTTTAAAGGCTTGTAAAAAAGGTGGTAAAATCAATTTTAATTACAGAGTTTAGCAAAAATTTAGACTAGAATAAGATTTAGCTTAATGGATGCGGGTTAGTTAGGTTATATTATATTATGTATATCTTAATGGATAGCGATAGTTCGTAACTCATAAAACATTCACTTAAGAAAACAATCATTTTAACTGTAATTTCTGTAGCAAATCACTCAGTTATTATACCGTATTTAATGATAACCGGTTACTTACACTGTCAAAGAAATATGTCAATTCACGGGTATTTGCGGTATAATGTTACGGGTTGCACCACTTTTTTAAGTTGAAGGATCAAATCCAGCAAACTTACATCACGAAATTTTAATTTTCCTTCAAATAATGGGCAAAACGTGTTTGCCTAAGAACAAACCTCGATTTTTTGTGGTCTTTGCTTGGAATCTTGGCTAGCAGACTTGGCAGATCTTGGCTAGCAGGGGCAGCTAGCCCCTTAATTTTAGATGGACATTTTTTACAGAGAACCATAATTATTCGTAAATTAAGGGTGTTTCTAGCATAAATTTAAAACATGGTAGAAACAAAAGTAATTTACAAAGATTTCGTTTATGTGCAGAATCAAAATAGCTTATTTATTTAAATATGAACCAAGCTACATTCCGAAGTTTTGCAAACGTAGCCAGTCGGATATTGTATAACGTGATAAGCAATAAAAGATAAACATTTTAAAAATGTATAAATGTGCTTTTAATGACTGATGGGTTTGTGATTTTTTTTATATTCATACATCTAAATCATGTTTTTTTTTTTCCTTACCCGCGACACTTTACAATTGTGCGATATGTTAAAAATTGGGTAAAACTTTTATCAGGTAGCTCGGTTAAGTACCTGATAAAACTTGCCACCTAAGCTTCTTTTGTATTTAGATTTTTAATTCTCAATGAACAAGATATCATATTATTGGAAAATGCTTTATTTTGTATTTATGACGGTTACAATTCTACTGAAATGCATTTCATTTTTCTGTATCCAATTTGTGCCATTTACCTTTTCTAAAAATAGTTGAGTAAAAGTCTTCAAGTCAAGTTGAATCACGTCATTATGTGGAAATGGAACTCAAAATCAATTTTCGGGTAATTTCCCGGATTAACGTGGCTTGCGGTGCAATTACATGCAAAAGATTAATTAGATCTAACAGAGGGGTGTTCGGTTCACTTACAAATGTGATATACTCAAATTATGATATTACTTGCCATAGAACATGGGGTCGCAAACCACTTATTATTTAGTCACAAATACCAAGGTGTTTCACCCAAACTGAAGTCAGCTTGGCGGAAATAATTTTGCGAAAAATAAAAATATTGCAATAAAAATGTAACGATATGTACCTCGTTTTGTATAAAATATGATAACATCACAAAAAATTCTGTAAAAAACAGGGTGCTCATGCAATCGATTATATCGCAGGAACTGATAATCACAGTCCAAAATTTGGAGCGTCAAGTGCATACTGTTGGCGAGTATAATGGAAATTTATATCACTTTTTTTGTATTATCATATTTGCAACAAAGGTGAGCATGCCTGTTAAAAGTTTCATTGTAATATACTTCAATTTGCTGAAAGTTATTACCGTCAATCCAAGTTGGGTTAGGGTAGAACACCATGTAATTTTTGATTAAATGGGTGGTTTGTGACCCCATGTTCTATTGTAATTTTTCATCCTTTTGATGCCTTCTATCACCCCTCTTATTTTGTCGGTCGAATTTTGGAACACCCTGTATATGGAAGTATATATACAAATTAATGTCTGGGAAGATTTTCAAATTTTTGGAATGTTACATTTTTAATCTAGGGATAGTTATATATGACATAATGAAATTGAACGAGTAGGGTAAACATTATTTATTTGTTTAATTAATACTGAGAATTATTAGTAAAATAAAGAGATTATTAATTAAAAAAGTCCCATCATAAATTTCCTTTGAAGTAAGCCAAATATACTAAATCAATTTTCCGAAATTCTTTTATGTAATAATGTGTCTTGCTGTGCAATTACAGGCAAGAGAATTATCAGTAGAATATATTAGTAGGATGTTTGGTTCCCTTTCAATTTTGATTTACTAAAAGGTTCATAATACTTTGATGTCTACGTACTTCAACATGTTCCGGTGACCCGCTGTTTTATTTGCTGTACAAATAATATCAGGCAGACTCTGATTCGTATGCAATGCAAGTTGGAAACAAATATGAGAAGTGTCTCAAAGTTTTGGAATGTTAAATTATAAATTTAGTGATATTTATGTATGCGACAATAAATTTAAACGAGTAGAGTAGACATTTATTTATTTATTTGATAATCAGATTATTAATTAAATATAATATACAGATTATTAACTCAAATTTTCTGATCATAATTTCGTTTGGAGTAAGCTAAAGATACTAAATCAATTTTCGGAAAATTTCCCTGCAACAATTTCGATCACGGTGCAATTACATGCAAAAGATTTATTAGTAGAATCTAACAGTAGGGTGTTCGGTTTCCTTTCAACTTTGATTCACTAAAGAGATCATATTACTTTGATGTTTACGTACTTCATCAAGCATCGGCGACCCGCTGTCTTGTTTGCTATACAAATAATATCTGGCAGACTGAGATTAGTATGGAAGTTGGAAACAAATATGGGACGAATTTCAAAGTTTTGGAATGATAAATTTTAGATCTAGGTAGATTTATACATGATATAGTTGAACAGAGTAAATATTATTTATTTATTTAATTAATGACGTTTATATTCCATGTTTCAATTATCGTACTATCATTTCAATGATGTTAAAGACAAAAATAAGTATGATGTACTGAATTTAAATTACTTCTTGTGATTTGAATTTAAGTACAATTTTTTATTTTGTCAAAATTTTGCTCCTAATATTAAGTAAATTATGTTTTAAAGTAAATAATGATTTAATAAATAAGAATCTAAGTATTTTTTCACTATTTATGGCAATTACAATACTGAAATGTTATATTTATTGCATTAAAGATTTTTTTACAATTCATTTTAGATCGGGGTATTTCGAAATATACAGTAATACATAATGTAAACTCAACAAAACAACTTATTAGCAATAATATATGCCTGTAAGGCATGGTGACGTCACGGCGACGTCGTTGTGAAGTCACACTGTGATTTTGTGACCGTCGATGTGACGTCACGTGACATGGATGTGACGACATAGTGACTAAAATGCGAGGTCGTTATGGCCGTTTTAGAGGTCGTTTGTGACGTCACATTGTGACCACTCTGTTAAGTCACGGTGTGACAAATCTGTGAAAAGTGTGTCATTTGTGACTATTTTGGCATTAACTTTGTGACGAACCTGTGACGAAAGTGACAATGCTTTGAAGTCACACTGTGACCAATTTGTGAAATATGTGTCATTTGTGACGAACTTGTCATAAAGTCTGTGATGATTTCAAATGAAAATCAAATTTCAAATTAATTGCTTAAAAGGCGCAAAGGCGAGCGAGTGAAAAAGATTCCATGCTGGAACTGGAACCCGGGCCATCAGTATAGCGCACTGACATTCTACCGACTAAACCACATGAAACGATACCCAGCCTGGAAAATTTCTCACTATTACATGTTGGAAAGGCTACAAACGCAGCACAAGATGGAATATTTATCGTGAGCCACCGACATGGGCAAACACGAAACTTAATTAAATCCAGCATCGATTGAAACTATATTAATAATTGGAAATTTTTCCAGAGAGAAACATTCGCCTTGCATACAGTATTTCAAATGAAAATCAAATTTCAAATTAAAATTGCCTTTTAAGCTATTAATTTGAAATTTGATTTTCGTTTGAAATACTGTATGCAAGGCGAATGTTTCTCTCTGGAAAAATTTCCAATTATTAAAATAGTTTCAATCGATGCTGGATTTAATTAAGTTTCGTGTTTACCCCATGTCGGTGGCTCACGATAAATATTCCATCTTGTGCTGCGTTTGTAGCCTTGCCAACATGTAATAGGGAGAAATTTTCCAGGCTGGGTATCGTTCCATGTGGTTTAGTCGGTAGAATGTCAGTGCGCTATACTGATGACCCGGGATCGAGTCTCGGCGTGGATATTTTTCACTATGTTGGCCTTTGTGCCTTTTAAGCAATTTATTTGAAATTTGATTTTCATTTGAAATATTGTATGCAAGGCGAATGTCTCTCTCTGGAAAAATTTCCAAGTATTAATACTGTGATAATTCTTGTCATAAACACTACGATAATTTTAAAGTAAAGTTTTGTTTGAAATATAAAATCTTATCTTTTTACCGTACTTTTTAGCAAGATATCGCTATTTTGGAGTCCTATTCTTCTAAAATATTTTTAATTTTCCATTTAAAAAACAATGCTTATCAACTGACATCTTTTTTTAATAAGTTCTAAGCTTGATCTTGAATTCAAGCTTAATATTAAGAATGTGTAAGCTTTTTAATGTGATGTGATTTGTCATTGCTTTATTAAATACGAACATGGAGTCTTACGGACATTAATGCAACTGTTATTTATAGAACAACAGGATAAGCCCTATTTATTTAAATTTTTTATTCCCGTCTATATTGTATTTTGTAAATATGAGCTAATTAGATTTGGTATGTTTTATAGGAAAAGACTGATCTGGGAAATAGAAACAACAAGTAAGATATATCATGCGTTAAGAATAGATTATAAAACACTTTCCAACTCTTCCTAAATGTTTTAACAAGACATCGGGGGAAATAACGTAAATAAGATAACTAAGTAAACATGAAAACGCGTAAAACATTTGAAAAACTGATTTACGCAGTTACCATCCACAGCCAAATATGTTTTCTAATTCTTTTAAACAGTCCTGTATTTGATCTGTAGATTGATATATATATACTATATAATGGGAAAATTTAGTTTATCAAGGAAACGCATAACAGGTTGAAATTCTCTTTCAGCAATTTATACTAATATATGGAAACATACTTAAATAATTTTGTACAACCCCGTAGTTTACCTAGAACCTTTATTACACGCCACTATTTAGTTAAAATTTAATTCAAACGAAAACACTCTTAAAACTGCTGAAATCACATTTCCAGAAATTATAATTTATAGACGGCAACGTATCCAGTTCTTTGCGTGACCCTGTATATCATTTAATCTATATACTACAAACATTTCTTAGTAAATTAAATACAGTGCAGCGTAAAAATGCATAACTTATTTAAAAACCACCTTTAAGCAATACCCAGTAACCCTTACGAATACTTTTGTGTAGTCCTGTATATGAATTATAGCATATATATATACACCATATGCTATGCATAAATGTAGTGAATCATAATTAAAAATGCATTTCCAGCAATCATCGCCAATGAACAGTACTTCGGATACAATATAGTATCTGAAATATTTTGTGTGTCCCTGTAAATGCTATATACACTTCGTATACATGAAATAATTCATAGTATGTAAATCTCAACGACGTATATCAATTTCATTACATATCAAATAGATTAACATAAATAAAGTACGCCGCAAACAATTCCCTCCACCCCTATATCATTATGTATTGGAATTCCTTTTTTAGCCCTGTAAATGAAAAATAACTATTCTTTTGCATCGCATATTCTACAGAATGCACATTTTAGTGCGCTTCATGAATGCATATCAATTTTATTCTGTTTGAAAGCGTGTAAAATCATTAAAAATCATTTGAAACGATTTTTTCCCACAGGCCGTAATGTAATGGAATACAATTGACTGTCCCTGTAAATGAACTAAACATGCTACAAACTTCATTACAAATAGGGACCTTGCTATGGTAAACGTCAATAACATCCAAAAATTTCAGGTCAATCCGAGTATATTTACGCGAGTTAGAGCGCGGACAGACGGCCAGACAAACCGAAGTCATAAACACTTTTCAACTTTATCGGGCATGAAAAACACTTTATTTCAATGCTTAAATATTATATTTTATTTTTTAATGCCAATAAAATAAATGTATCGAAAACGTAGAAAATGAGTTTACAATCAAAGAAAATTTAATAACTGATTCTGAATGTCTGCAATTAAATGTTTGATTAAAATGACAAACAGAAAAAAAAATGCTTAAATACAATTAAAAAAATAATTATAACAATTTGAAAAACACTAAATAATTAGTATTTATAATTGTACTATTAAACAACAACAAACTATAATAGAGGAATTAAATGCATTTAACTATTTCTCAAAAATCTTTCCATCGCCATATTGCTTCTGAAAAGAATCCCAGCTCAGTCTCATTGTATATAACATACAACTATTTAACTCATGATAATAATCTATCAAACAGGAACAAAAAATTTAAATTAAATAAGACATACCTTTTAAGTTCCATAAATATTTTAATAATATCCGTATTTTATCCTAAATTGTCAGGCATATTTCTGTTAGCTTAAAAAATTAACTTCCCGCGTCAGTAGTTCTCTAATCCTTATTTTATTCTGCGGTTTAATCGAGCGCAGACGATATTGCAAGCAGGTGCTCCTACTGTATTATTATTATTATTATTATTTTTTTTTTTTTTTTTTTTTTTTTTTGTACACAACAGAGAGTTTAAATGCGCAATAATTTTATCTTATTTAAGAGTAAATGTAATGAAAATTTTCTATTTGAATTAAACACCTGCCTTTTTTCTTTCTTTTTTTTTAAAGTAAAGTTTGTTTAACACGTAATAAATAAATACGTATATTTTAAATACGATTAGATTTTAAATACGAATAAGTAATCATATCATGGGTTTTGCACAAATTTTGTATATTCCTTTTATTTTCGGAAAATGCTAATTTTATTTAAAAAGTCTGAAAGAAGTAGAATTTATGACTTGAATGCAAATTCTAAAGCAAGAAATGCATGTATGACTAAACACTGAGTATTCTTTCTACGTGCTCATTAAAAGATACAGACTTAACTGTAATAGAAAATTTTAGTTTGAAACCACAGAAGGGTTTCGAATACCACTGGTCGACAAAAAGATAAATAAATAAATAAATAAAATAAAATAAAACAACTTCCTCCCTGCAAACTAAATATATAAAGTGTACAGATTTAATATTCCTAATTCTAAATATGTTATCCAAATTACTCCAATACGTACCATTTTTCCGAGAAACACTTTTATAATAATAGCAATCAGTGAAGGATTAAATTGCAATGGTAGATAAAATTGAAATCATAAAAAAGTATACTTTCACTGTCTTAAATAACAAATTGATAAAATATAGCATGAAAATCTAGTTTGTTGATACTTCTACCGTGCATTTTCCTTTTTCTGCCCCCCCCCCCCCTCTTTTCGTGTAAGAATTTACTATTTCCTATCCACTAATATATTTTCATTCCTTATGTCGCTGTAACTCGGGCATGTAATATTTCTGTTCATTTTCAAAGATTTTTGATGTTCATATTTTCGTCACACTGTGACTTACAATATGGTGATTTTTTTCGTAACATATGTGACGTGACGTACGTTACTTGCAGTGTCATAACAGTGACGTCACAATTTTTTTTAATTGCCAGAAAATATAATTTTACATAAATAACATGTTTTGAATATTTTTTGTAATTTTTTTTAAGTTTTCTAAGAAGTTCACATCTCAGTCACAATGTGACATCACTGAGTGGTGGCATTTTGGTCACAGATGTGACGTGACCACAGTGACTCAAAGTGACGTCACAACGACGTCACCGTGACCATGCATGCTATGAGGGTATGTACATATGTGTGTATAGTAGGCGTTAATGTGTAAAACGCATTGTTCTCCAAAAGGAGAGATGCGTTAAAAAAATATATATATTTGATGAAGTTTTCATATATGTCAAGGTAATCATTATAATGTCAGATGGCATATGAAATGCATTAATTCGCAGACAGGTTTTACGGTTAAAAAGGTGAAGCATGTCGTACACGCAGATAGATTAAGTTTTTAACCCTAGAAAGATATAATCTACATCATTTTTACGTACGTATCTCATTCAAAAAGCACGTAAGTTGCTGAGAAGGTTAGCTTTCTAGGGTTAGTTCCAAAATGAACTGAAAATATATCAAAATGGTAAATTCATTTAAATGTTTTTAAAAGTATGAAAACGTTTAAAGTTCTTTAAAATATTCACTAAAAGTAAGAAAAAAACCCGTTTTACAAAATGAGTATTATAAATTATCATGTTTCATTCAAGTGAAAAATGCTGAACAAATAATTAATAAACACTACATAATCAATTACCTCCTAATTTATAAGAGTTTCTGTCATAAGAAATTCCTATATTTTATAGTCCAATTTTACTTTTATTATTCCTTTTAAGATAATTTAAGAATAACAAAATTATAGATATGCTTGTCAATATTTTTGGTTCTTTTGTGTATTCAGGGCTCTCACTGGCCCGTTTTTTGAACACCAGTAATTTTTTAAAAAGAAATTCGTGGTAGGTTTCTAAAACAATTGCAAGAAAAACGCTGTTCCCGGCGTGTTTCTACGAAATTTATAAACAATATTTTTCTTTAAATAAAAGTGGTGTTCATAAAACGGACCGAGTGGGAGCCCTGTGTATTATAACACTATAAACAACGTTCTTTTTGTTACATCTAAAAACCGTGTCCTTTAATCCTTTCGTGACGAGTGTCCTTTACAGAATTTTTAATCTTTTATCACCGGTTTTAAAAACAGCAACATCGCAGAAATTCTAAGATTAAATAAGGCAAAGTTTACAATCAAAAATAACTGGTGGGAATAATTAAGGAATGTGAGCACCTTATGCGTTACGTATACGTGACGCTCGGCCCGAATGGGTTAATATCTTACTATGAGTTTCCATGTATATTATAAAATATTCCTATAAAATCGCTCATAAATGGTAAAAGATTAAATGCTGATACTATTTAATGCAGTTGCATCTTTATATCTCTATTGCTATAAATGTTTCTAATCTACATTAGAAAACACACTAAAGCACTAAAAATCATGGGATTCCTCTTTCATATCGTGCAATAGAATCTTGGCGTGATACAATCGTTCCTTGTCAAATAGTTTTATATCGATAGGCTTTAATAATTGCATTATTGTGATAATTATTGGAATTTGCAGAGGAATGGCTTTTTCTATCATATTCCATATATGATAAAATGCCTTGAATGCTCCCCAAAACAATCCAAACTATATGGGACATGTGACATGGAGGATAATCCTTCGAACTTTACATCTTCATTGGGGTTCGTGAAGTTCATAAAGGGCTGAATATAACGATTTCTTTTTAAAAACCTGACCAATTTTACCAGAAGATACCGAGCACAAATTTTTGCAATCAGCATGCAAACTTCTCGAAAATTTGTATATATGTTTTCTTTTTATAATTGAAGCTACCTAAAAAAGAAAAAGAAGACATAAACAATTATTTCAAGGCTTTACAAAAGACAAAATGAATAATTTCGTCTTGCACTAAAGATTTAAGATCCTTTTAAAAAGCACTCAAATGCAATCATTGCTCTACATTTTATTATACTGGAAAATTTAAACTTTAAAGGTTTCTTACTCTATAAATTACTGGTTTCTAAACTTGCTAACTTGATATTTACAAAACTGTGTAAGATATAAGTTCGAACTTTAAATTTATTAATTATTAATCAGGTAATAAATAACACTAAAATTATATTCAAAGTGGTGATGCACGTATTTATTTATATAAGAAATGGCGGCTCGTGAATAGATTTTTAGGGTACTCCAATATAAAAAGCAAAAACTATTGCACCTGTCCGGAGGAAAGCATTTCCGGAAAATTTTGGTATATTTTCACAGATCATGAACCCCATATCCAAAACCACCTTCAGTTGAAGTGTTGATATACACATACAGTGTGTCCGCTCTCAACTGTGTCCAATGTCTAATTCCTAAACCGTTAGTCATAGACATATAGTTCCAATTACAAAAATGTTTTAAATGAGGTAAAAAATATTTTAAAAGCGATTTGGGTCAATAAAAACTTTTCTTAAAAAATTACGAAATTTAAATTTTTATACGGTCCCTCGGTCCTATAAGTTATATTTAGTAAAAATTTCCTATTACACTAACAAGTAAGACAAAAGAAAAATCCCATTCATATAACACTAAAATTGAGCGAGTTATGAAACTTTAAAAATGAATGACTTATGCCACTTTTCTGCTCTGAAACCAAATGAGTTCGGCTTGGCTTTGAGAGGTCGCATACCAATTGCTTAAAGTATTCGAAGATCTTATTTCATGTGTATCTGCACTTAGAAAAAAATCGTACAAGTATTACGATTAAGTTAACATTTATTAAGTTTCAGATTGGCTAAAATAACATATGTTTTATTTTGTCAGGATTTGAGACTGATGATTTCTTTTAACAAAAATTATGTTATTTTTATAAGTTTTTATGTTGCTTGAACGATCGTATGTATGTTTTTCCAGTTCAAAATTTGTACTCGAAATTTAACTCACTTTCAAATATCCGATCGAGATTACATCTTACATACTGGCGCAAATTCGATAACAATCTAATATTATTATGATTTTCGGTGGTTACCATTTAAACTTATTTTACAGGAAAACAGAAAAAATTTTGGATAGATTACCGCCAAGAAGTTTAAGAAAAAGTTTTAGATTAGATAATACAAGACTGCGATTCTTGGGTTATTTAACTTTTATGTATTTTTTAGCACTGAATCCGAAAATTACCTTAATTTTTAACCATCATGTCAGGATATTTCGCAAATCATAAATTCTCAAAGTTAAAGAATAACAAAAATCGGATACTATAAAGTAGAGGAGATGGCTGTTTTTTTTTTTGTTTGTTTTGTTTTTGATAATTGATTTTTACGTACTTTTTAGCACTGAATCTGAAAATAACCTTCATTTTTAACCATCACGTTAGAATTTTTTTGCAAATCGTAAATGTGTAAGTTAAAATATAGCGAAAATCTCATACTATAAAACATGTGTAAAACTATATTATTTTATTTTATTTTATCCAATAATTTATTCAATATTTTTGCTTATCCTGGGATTCTTACAGCTGAACAGCTGAGTGGTCCGATGAGATGGGGGAGGAGGTTCAATTTTAACTTTGAACTCTTTAACTTTGAAATTTGCATTTTGCGAAAAATCCTGATGTGATGGTTAAAAAATGAAGATCATTTTCCCATTCAGCGGTAAAAAATACATAAAAATCAATCATTAAAAGTTAAAAACAGAACAATCACATCTATTTTATAGTATCGAATTTTCACAATTTTTTTAACCTTAAAATTTACTTGAAAATCTTTATATGATGGTAAAAAATGAAGGTCAATTTCGGATTCAGCGGTACAGAATACATAAGAGTAAATTATCAAAAGATAAAAAACATGACATAACCCAAATTTGCATTCTAGTGTAATCTGATAATATTTAAAAATACGTATCATTTTGTAAAGAATTGAGGCTGTTAATTTAACATTATTTTATTTAACAAAAATTCTGTTTTTTCTTTCTTCTTAAATGTTTATTACAAATTGTATGTTTTGCATTAACATGTCAGAATGATTAAAGATTTCAAATTTATACTGCAATGTTAATTTTACTCTCAACCATTTTTCTAATATATCTGACGAAATTATATTTCAACTAAATTTGTGAATGACCCCCAATTTGCAGCAAAAAATATGCTCCAACTTTAATCGTAACGGAATTTTTTTGTATTACTTTTCAGTGTAAAAGGAAAATTTTACTAAATATAACTTATAGGACCGGGGGACCGTATAAAAATTTAAACTTTGTAATTTTTAAAGAAATGTTTTTATTGACCCGAATCGTTTTTAAAATATTTCTTTACCTCATTTAAAACATTTTTGTAATTGCAACTAATGTCTATGACTAACGGTTTAAGAATTAGCCGTTGGACACCGTTGAGAGTGGACACATTGTATATATACACTGCTCAAAACAATTAGGGGAGAACATGGTTTTAACAAAATTACGCACATATTTACACCGATAAGTGACGTAAAATAAAACATCCATAGTTTAAAGCGTAGTAGAAAACAGAGGAAGAATACTTCACATGCAAATCGAAGTTTATGACGTCAAAAACTAGAAAAAGGTGATAAGTGCAAAAATCGGGATTTTTCAGAAAAGTCTGTTTCACACTCTCGGTTGTAAAATTAAATTGCTTAGCTTGTGTTTTGAGAAAAGGTAACTTGAAAATGTCACAACAATATGATTTACCGGAATCCATTTGTAGCGTGTTATCGGGACAATGGAATCTGGGGAAACACAACGAAGTGTACGGACGCTGTTGGAGTCGCAAGAAGTGTCAATGCAAGGCTGTGGAATCGATTCCAAAACACACGGAAGATCGGTTGAATGGTAGACATCGACAAGGGCAAGGTCGGCCATATGCTACCTGAGAAACTGATGACCAATATATCCTGTTAAAAGCTCGTCGATACTGAACAGGCGATACTACTCAGCTGCAAACACAGTAGTTCTTGGCCACAGGACGAAGAGTGTCCAAACAAACAGTCCGAAATAGGCTTCATCAGGGTGATCTGTATGCACGTAAGCCAGTGGTCTGTATTCCGTTGACCTCAAGCAACTGTGCGGCTCAAAGAAGGTGGGCAACTGAACATCGAGTTTGGAGGCAACGTTGTTGGACTCAAATTCTGTTTACAGACGGGTTCCGATAGTCTGGATGTGACATCCGGTGTGTTTTGGCATGGAGAGAAAGGAGCACTCGAAATAATTCACATTTGTTCGTGAAAGATCACATGACAGACGAAGTGGGTTGATGCCATGGGCTGGAATCAGCACAGGTGAACGTACGGGCCTACATATAATTCGGAATGGCATTTTGACAGTCCAAAGTTATACAGACGAGATACTGAGACCTTATGTCGTATTTTATGCAGCAGCTATGGGTGATTCCTTTTTTCAGGCATGATAATGCCATACCGCATACAGCTCGTCTTGTGGAGAACATTCTTAAAGTTTAAACAATACATCATATGGAATAGCCAACATGCTTTCCTGGCATGAATCCGATCGAGCATGTTTGGGACACACTCGAACGACGCATTGCAGCGAGACTGAGGCCTCCTTTTATTGTCCGGGACTTGGAGATTGCAATTCTTGCGGAGTGGAACAGTACTCCCCGAAAACGTATCGATAATGTCATCAAATCCATGGAAAACAGGTATGCGAAAGTTTTATCTATTCGAAGGGACCACACGCCATATTAGATACCCTGCATCATTCCTAAACAATACTTCTTTTGTCATTTATATGAACTAAATTGTTGCCCTAAACCATCTTTTCACGTTCTACCCATCGTTTCGGAGAATTAAAGCTCTCTTGCATTTTTTTTTGCGTCTTTTTATCTGTATTGCGCATTGATATACATGTTACTCTCAATTTTATGCCCATGTATGGCTGTCTCGGACTGTTCTCTTTACTTTTTTGCTTGTTCCTCTAATTTTTTTGAGCAGTATATATATATGATTTTTGTCATAATCTAACACTCGTATTTATGAACCGATTTGGATTAAACTCAGCATGTGTACAGGGCGTATCATTGTCTCTGCCGAGTTTGTTGGCCAGCTTCGTCAGCCATCTTGTTTCAAAATGGCGGCCTGGAGAAGAAAATAGAAAAATTTCTCATTCAGAAAAGATGTACAAAATAATTAGAAATTAAAATAATTTTTCCTTTAAGTGATTGGATAGATAGATCCTTCTAGATACAAGGATTCTGGGACATTTTTTATCTTGCCTCTATCTTGAAAAATGGCTGAGATATAGCAGTTTGGAATTCTGAGGTGACTGGACATTTTCAAACAAGACAACAGATTGTCAGGCTGTAGCACTCGTATTTATGAAATGATTTTGTTTTGACTGAGCAAATGTCTGAAACACACCAAGGTCTCGAACGAATTTGTTGGCTAGCTTCTTCCGCCATATTGTTTCAAATGGCGGCCATTTAAAAATTTAAAATTTAAAAAGATGTACTAAAAAATAGAAATTAAAAAAGTTTTTAAATTTTGGTGTTCAGCCTTGATAAAAGAATTCCGGAGCATTTTTTGCTTCACCCTGTCCAAAAAAAAAAAAAAAAAAAAAAAAAAAAGGTGAGAAATAGATTGAAATTAAAAATTATATCGCCAAGTCAACTTGGCTGATTAATGTGGCGACATTCTCAAGTTACCTTTTCATCCCAATACAGGCCTTATAAACTTTTTTTTAAATAAATCTTCGCCCTTTTTCCACTGTAGAATTTTTACAATTACATGGGGCGGAGATTTATATTTAAAAATAGTAGTATGAAACGCAGAAAATTTGGAGTCGAGCAGTGTTGCCAGATTGGGGACTTTTTTGTCCCCAGATTGTTGATAGTCACAGCTTTTTTGAAATAGAAATATTCGGCATATTTAAAAATAGATTAAAAATTCTGAAAAAAAGGCGACTTATGCTATTTTAAAAAGTGTTGACAGTCAAATAATCTGAATTAAAAAAGTCTCCAAACTGGCAACACTGGTCACGAGCCACCAATGTTTATAAGCAAAGCGAGGAATAACTAAAAAATATTGAATGAAATCGTAAATTGACCATCTTTGACCGATACTGGCCGACCGGACATACCTTGACCTTGGGCTGCAATATTTCCCAATCAATATAATCAAATCTCCCAATATTGGGAATAAATATGCGTGCAATATTGGCCAATTTTACTACAATCGATATTGAAAAATCGCTGTTTACGATATTGGCTGATATTGCTGTGCTACTGAGGAAGTGGGGACGTAACTCATTTGCTCATGCTACCTTCTTCCAGTTATTCAAGGGTCCAATACACGTGTTGGCGAGCCCAGACAACACCTACTTTACTTTGACTTGTGCAGAAATATCAAATATGTGTTGATCCAGGTGAGACGCCAGAGCTGTTCTCTCAATAAATGCACATAATTGGCGCACAAAATAAGACCCCCATCTATATTAATCTCTTTACTACTGAGTATTAATATAATATTATTCATTATTACTGAATTATTTCTTCTCAAGTTTGGCTTCTGAGGAAGAATTTTAATTTATTTGCATTATTGGGAATCATGGACATCGAACCGTATGATTCTGAGATCGGTATCGCAATTATGTTAGAGCATCCTTTTTAAAATGAGAAAGAATTGAAGTTCACATATGGGGCCCTACGGAGTCAAGAAGTTAAGACCGCAGCCAAAAACTTTTTTATGGCTACATTTTGGTGAGAAATAGAAACGAATCTAAAATATTAAATGGCTAATCTTTCCCTATACTGGAGTACACTTAGCCTAATGTAGGAGTGACGAACTTGTGTCACAGCGAGCCAATTATCACTGCTATTTCCAAATAGTAATTATCGACTTATTTAATGACAAACATTATGACACGCGGGTTTGCTCCCTGAGGCTCTTACACTCCTTCAACCACTTCTCGTGTAAGGAGCTGACAAGATATATTTGCGGATTCTATTTCATATAACCGTGTGGTATGGCTACTAATCTTTCTAGGAATTCTTTTTGCATGGAAAATACCGAGTGATCCAGAAGTTCCGGAAGTTTTGAAATGTTAATAATTAGAAAACTATGTACAATAGAGAGGTGCGGTTTTCACATATTATGCTCAGAAACGTGTGGGATTTTTGTTTATAATGAAAAAATTGTTTAATAAATAGTTAACTTTTTTGACAACAGGTGGCGCTGCTGTATAACATCGATAATATCTGTACAATGTATTATATAAGCAGATGAGTTCATTGCGCAACATCTTTCCTAAGATATTGCTCAGATTTCGCTTTAAGGGTCGTTTATGTTCAAACACTTTTCCGAAGGTTAAAGAAATTGCATTGAAAAGGAATTATGATACAAAATTTGATGTGTAACTGCTATGTTTAGATATGCTTTCTTTGCGTGACGCGTGACAAAGCTTTGTTGATTAAGGCTGTTCTCAAATCCAAAGGGTCAACTTTCTGACATAAGTTTTAATTCGTTTTTGTTCGGAAACCCATGAAACTGGAAGGTGTTGTTATTCAGAAACTATATCATGGAACTGTTTTCTCCGTTTTTTGTAAATGTAATAGATCTTTCAGAAAATACTGTCCAAGTTGGCATTTTGAACTGAACTTCCGGACGAAAGAAGAAAATCCAGTCAGTAAGGGGAGAAAAATGCCGTGTCACGTGATCAAAATCGCTTATAACTCAATAGGTAATTGATTGATCAAAAAATGGAAAAAACAGTTCCATTCCAAATCACTTCCATGGTCAGGCTTTCCAATTTTATATCTTTCCGTTAAAAAATGAATTTGTAAATGTGTCAAAACGTTTTGCGCTTGTTGACCAGAGGAGTTGAGAACAGCCTTAAGGCTATTCTCAAATCCAAAGGGTCAACTTTCTGACATAAGTTTTAATTCATTTTTGTTCGTAAACGCATGAAACTAGAAGGTGTTGTTATTCTGAAACTATGCCATCTAACTAGTTTTCCGTTTTCTTGTAAACGCAATAGATCTTTCAGAAAATACTGTCAAAGTTGGCATTTTGAACTGAACTTCCGAACGAAAGAAGAAAATCCAGTCAGTAAGGTGAGAAAAATGCTCAACAAGCGCAAAACGTTTTGACACATTTACAAATTCATTTTTCAACGGAAAGATATAAAATTGGAAAGCAACTGTGTTTTCCATTTTTTGATCAATCCATTACCTATTGAGTTATAATCGATTTTGATCACGTGACACGGCATTTTTCTCCCCTTACTGACTGGATTTTCTTCTTTCGTTCGGAAGTTCAGTTCAAAATGCCAACTTTGACAGTATTTTCTGAAAGATATATTACGTTTACACGAAAACGGAAAAAACAGTTCGATGGCATTGTTTCTGAATAACAACACCTTCTAGTTTCATGAGTTTCCGAACAAAAATGAATTAAAACTTATGTCAGAAAGTTGACCCTTTGGATTTGAGAACAGCCTTAAGCTGCTTTACAAAAAGGATGAATCAGCGTTTAGCTTTGCTTTCTTATCGTACAATACGCGGATTTAAAATTGGAAAAGGACCGATGACCGTTACAAATCTGAAGACTGTGACAAAAAGACTTGAGGAAACGGGTTCATTGGAAGATTTCCAAAGAAGCCGGAGACACCAAACGGCTGTTGCAACCGTAAACGAGGTAGAACCTGATGCCAATACTATATCAGCTTTGTTATACCATAGCAAAATTATATTATCAATTTCAGCGCCACCTGTTGTCAAAAAGTGTAACTAATTAACATATTCTTTTTCATTAAAAAAACAAATCCCACATGTTTCTAAGTATTTCTGTAAAAACTGCATCTTTCTATGGTATATAGTTTACTAATTATTAACCCTCTCGCTGCGCAACCCGAGAGTCTCTCGGGCAACGTAAAAGTAGCAAAATTTGCGCACCCGAGATTTCATCGGGGATGCATTTTTTCCGTCTAATTAATACTCCTTGATCATTCCCACCAGTTACTTTTTATTGTAAATTTTGCCTTGTCTAATCGTAGCATTTTCCCGATTAAATCAGACGAAAATTTTTGTTTTGAAAAACCGGTGACAAAAGAATAAAAATTCTTAAAAGACGCTCGTCGCGAAGGAATTAAATGCGCAATTTTTGAAGCTATTTTGATAAAACAATTACGCAGCGAGAGGGTTAACATTTCAAAACTCCCGGAACTTCTGGATCACCCGGTATATTTAATTTCTGAAGCGCAGCCAAAGAAAGAGACAGGCTGCAGCGCTCAACCGATCTCGGCAACTTTTTGAACTATCTTGATCACATGGCAGTTTGGGAATTGTGGAAACCAGCGTGTATCGATCACGTGACAACGTAGAGGGGTGGAACTATCACACCATGTCTATTTCGTTGAGTGTATTCCCGCGTTCCCACCTCTAGCAATATGCCAAAACCGACTGAAACGCTGTGAAGTACTTTCCTTCTTGAAGGTTTGACCTTAAAATATATTACATAATAAATTGTAGAATAAAATATTTATTTCCCATTGGAAATATCTTGATAGATCAAAAAATAGAAGGAAATTTTATAATGTTAACTCATCAACTTTTCGTATGCATGTTTCTTTTTTTACCTGTTATTATGATTACTGGGATAAGCGATAAAATATTATATAATTGTCACCTAACAGAAATAACACATGTATGCTGATCCGCAACAAACTATTTTGCCAGTAATAATAAAGAAAAAGAAAAATAAGGAAAATATTTTTCACTTTGAATTATTATTGCAACATCAATACTGACTTATTTTAAAGTAAATGTTTCCCATATCAGCCGAGTTTTCAATTTTCCAAAAGCCTCATTTAAAATCCGAATTCTCAGTATACTATATACGGTATTTTCTATATACGGTTATATAATGAAAACAAGGTTCGGCAACTGCGTTTTTTTTTCTCTTTTATTTCACCTTTGGTTTTAAGTATGATATATTGCCATTTTAAACAACAATAAATAAGCCATCACCTTTCAGAAGGAGTACATTACATTTCAGAATAAATTTCAGAAAACGTATCTTTCGACGAAAAGTGACTTTTAGATTTTTGTTACATCCCTTTCATCCGTTTAAAATTTCGAAATGTTTTTTGTCACTTAACCCTTTATATACTGCAATTTTTTTCATGTAATATTTTTTTTCAGTTACTACAATGAAAATTAAAGGATAAACATGAAAAAATAATCACCCGTGAGAAATTTATTTAATTAGAGGTAATTAATTAAAGTGGTACTTTAAAGAACCGCCAGTACACTATGACTAAAATATCGTAACAGAAAACCCACACGGTATTTCAAATGACATCAGAAAATATTTTCGATTTAATAAGTATGTGAACTATAGGTATTTTCTTATATACAAATAAATCTTTTGGCAAATTCCGGTGCCAATCATTTATTTCAACACTTTAGAATTGAAAATGCTTTGCCCCTGAAAGGGTTAAAAAAACTATTTTTTCTTTAGGTTTCGATCTTGTTAGCAGTCCTTTAGTTATGCGACGTCCAGGGACAACATGTTCTCTCGCATCTCCACATATGCAATATATGAATTTACATATGCCATTTCTAGCATAGCAAAAACGATCCGGTGCCACAACTTTTTCAATTTCCTATAAAAATAACAATGAAACAGAAAAGAAATACCAGGGAAATCATTACTACACTACATTTTAATAATTACATTTTAAAGCAGATGAAAATGATGGATAACTACACAGATGAAAAGTAAACAAGAAGTTTTTTTCCAATACCCAGTGTACTGATGGTACTTATAAGTAACACCGAATAACTCAACTGTTAAATCAAATACATACACCGTTCACCTAAAATAGCTTGTCAAACTGTATTCTACAATCATAATGAACAGATAAAAAAAATCCACACTTATCTTATATCCTTACAAAATGTTGGTGCAAAACACATCGACCGTTTCAAAGATAGCCTCTTCCTCGCTAAAATAACAAACCTAGAACTACTGCTGCCATGTATCCTGATGAAGTGGAGTTAAAAGAGTGTTTTTGCAAACTAACATTAGAATATTAGTAATATTGACTATGGGATGAAAGTTAAAAGTGAGTGGTATTTATAAGTACCGTCAGTAGATAAAAGGTTAAAGTACTGTTTATATGGACGAAAATTATATTTTATTAGTTAGAAACTATATTGAAAGTGAAAGCGAAATTTTTAAGCTATAGAAAGAAGAAGGTACAATATCAAGCGATTTATCAATAACGAAAATGTTAAGCATTTCTTTTCTATTTTTTTTTTTTTTTTTACACTTTCCAACAGAGCTGAGAAGTGTTTATGACCTCGGTGTTCTGTCTGCCGTCTGTCTGTCGTCTGGCTCCCGTCAGTCTGCCGTCTCTCGGTGCTCTAACTCGCGTAAATTTAGTCCGGTTGCCATGAAATTCATAGATGTTATTGGGTATCACTATGGCATGTTCGGTATTGAAATTGAAGTGTGTAGCATTTACGGTTCATTTACAGGGACGCTCAAAATAATTTTATTACATTACGGTCTATGAGAAAAAGTCGCTTGCCTTGAATTTTAATGATATTATACTATTTTAAACATTTATATATATCACTGAGGTGTAATACACGGCGTTTACTGTAGCATATGGTGTGCATAGAATTTATCTTTCATTTTCAGGGACATACAAAAGAATTTGGTTACAGAACAAATTGAACAATAATTGATCTATTGAACCCTATGAACAATAAATGCTGAATGTGAGTGTTCGGTTGTTGTAAGCGTTTTTAAATTGAACTATATTTTTAAATATTACTTGGTGGTTATAAATTCTATAGATCATATACAGCGATGCTCAAAAGTTCACAAGGGCGTTTCCGTCTTTTCGTGGAAATTGCTGAATGGAAATTTTCAACTGTGCTATTCGTTTAACTGAACGAACTTTTAGCATACTATGTAGTATACATACAAATCTATAGATAATATACAGGTCTGCACAAAAAAAAATTGACATTTTTTTTACTATTGATGGTAATAGCAGAAGTTGGATTTTCAAATGTGTCATGCGTTTTCCAAATTGTTTATTTAGAATCATCTTTCAAATTAATAATCTGTGAAGTTTTGTTGCATTATTCTGAATCCGTTGGAAATTATTTCATGATCTATGATACACATGATACACTATGATACACATGATTTTTCGTTCTTTTAGCCTCCGATATGCTATTTCTTTCGGCCAGCAATTAAAGTGTCGTCGATAAAAAATAACGTTCCGTTGTATACGCCAGCCGTAAAACAAAGCAGATGTATCATTGTACGGTTAAATACTCAACTGCAATTTTTTAAACTGCTAAGTATCGCACATTTTCAATTTTTATACTGTCGCATTGGGAAAAAAAATGTACTTTTAAATGCAATTTGTTTGAAAAATGCATCTCAAATTATTTTTGAGATATTATTTTTTTTGTATTATTTAACGCCATTTCTTTAACTTTAGCAACCTCCATTTCTGTAGAAAGCAAAGGCGAAATAGTTGGAAAATAGGAATTACATCTTTTTTGTCGCTATTTTCCCATAACAACCGAAAGAACATGTAATTAAAATACGTCCTATCTTGAAAATATATAAATGAATGATTTCTGATTAAACATGGAGCCATTATAAACATATTTAATTTTAAGTATCTATATTGATATTACAAACAAATGAAGGCATATGAATCATTAGATAGCCGATTTTTGTTGTCGAGTTTTTTTGAATGACGGCACTTTTTTTTGTGTGTGTGTGTGTATTATTCAGCGACAGTGACGTCATATGCATACTTAACTGTAGATGTTGTGGATCGTAAATGTGGAATTCTTCAGCGGATGCGAATGACGTCATTTTATATAAAATAAAAGCGTGTGTTTTAAGTCTTAAAACTGAAATATATTTTGTACTATCTGTATTTATATACATATATATTTTTGTTTTCATCGGGGGCGACACTAAATTTCGAAAAGGCAAAATTCCTGTTTTCTAGTTTTTTTTCTTTTTTTGAATTGGAGGGCTCTCTAGTTCCGTAAATTTTCCCTTAATCAACTTGAGATTTTCGAAAATTAATTGTCATATATTTTTCTAGTGAAATATTTAAGGTTTTTCGAAATATTGATATTTCACAGTTGTGTGTAAGTACCGTAGTAACGAAATTTATTGTCGAAAACGTACATTTTATTTTGAATCGAAGCTATTTCACTAAAAATGCATACTTCATAAAATGGCTACGTATTTTACTACCTTTTGACTAAAAAAAACTAATTCTTTTGTTATGTTTTTCTAGTTCAGCTCTACAATGAGTTTACGTGTTCAAGTTTGATCCTCTTTTTAACACTTCCCAACAAAGTTGAAAAGTGTTTATGACTTCGGTTTGTCTGTCCGTCTGTCCGTCTGTCCGCGCTCTAACTCCCGTAAATATACTCGGATCGTTCTGAAATTTTTATATGTTAGTAACCGCTACCATAGCACGAACCCTACTTCAAATGAAGTTTATAGTACGTTTAGTTCATTTATAGAGACAGTCAAAAGTTTTCCGTTACATTACGGCCTATGGGAAAAAATCGTTTAAAATGATTTTTAATTACGTTACATGCTTTCAAACATAATAAAATTGATATGCATTTATCAAGTGTACTAAAATATGCATTCTGTAGAATATGCGGTGCAAGGAATAGTTATTATTCATTTACAGGGCCACACAAAAGTATTCCGTTACATAATGATATAGGGGTGGAGGGAATTTTTTCCGGCATATTTCAATTATGTTAAATTATTTCATGTATAATGAAATTGATATACTTCGCTGAGGTTTACTATGAGTTATTTCATGTATAATACGAAGTGCATAAAATTATTTACAGGGACACACAAAAGATTTCAGATACTATATTGTATCCGAAGTACTGTACATTAGCGATGATTGCTGGAAATGCATTTTTAATTATGGTATGTGCTTTTATGTTTCACTATATGTATGCATTGTATATGGTGTGTAAAAATGCTCTAATTGATATACAGGGCTACACAAAAGAATTCATAATGGTTACTGGGTATGATTGCAAATTGTTTAAAGGTGGTTTTTAAATGAGTTATGCATCTTTACGCTGAACTTCATTTAGTTTACTAAGAAATGTTTGTAGAATATACATAAAATGATATACAGGGTCACGCAAAGAATTGGATACATGGCCGTCTGTAAATGATAATTTCTGGAAATGTGATTCCAATAGTTTTAGGAGTGTTTTACTTAGAATTAAACTTTAGATAAATAGTGGCGTGTAATAAAGGTACTAGGTTAACTACAGGGTTGTACAAAAGTATACAAGCATGTTTCCATCTATTAGTATAAATTGCTGAAATAGAAATTTCAACCTGTTATATGTTTTCTTGCTAAACTAAATTTCTCCATTATATAGTACTATATCAACCTACAGATCAAATACATGGATGTTCAAAAGAATTGGAATACATATTTGCTATGGAAGATAACTGCTGAAATCAGTTTTTCAAATGATTTATGCGTTTTGTAAAATGTTTAGTTAGTTCTCTTATATACTTTATTTCTCTAAATAACGAAGTTTTGTTAAAACATTTAAGAAGTGTTGGAAAGTGTTTCATAATCTATGCTTAACGCATGATTTTTCTAACTTGTTTAGAGTTGCTTCCGCCCATCATCTGTCAAGCTGCCGTTTTTCAATATACCAATTAGTGACAGACCGAAACACGTTTTTCTGACTGAAACCAAATTTCAGTCTTTTCTCGAGTTTAACGAAAACGAAGCTCTCGCAAATATAATTTTAGTCTATTAATATACATGCATACTTACAAAACTATTATTAATATATTATTCACAAACACACATAGAGACATTTTAATTTTTAGTTATACATAACTATGCTTGTATTTGCTTTCAATACAAGCAAAAATATGACTGTTTAAACCAGACATCCTAGGCATTAATTCATTATTAACCGTATAGTTATTTATATACTAAAAATCTTGCGTAAAGGATTTCAAAATACTTATTTTTAGCTTTTAACATCATAGAAAAAAGTACTTAAAATTTTCTCCTTTAAGGGCAGTTGGAATCCCTATACCTGCCATGTTAAATTAATGTACCTTTTCACATAAACTACTTAAGATATGGACTTGAAATTTTTTTTATGCATAAAATAAACAATTCTTAATAATCTAAAGTTAAATTTATAATTAAATAAAGCTTAGATATTTAAAAAAAATCTGAAGTTGAAACCACATTCAAATTTCAAAAAACATGCAATTTTTTCAAAGATAATGATAATAATAAAAAAAAGTTCTTTTTATGAGTTTAAACAGTTCACCTCAGATTAAACAGGGATATGTATGGAATGTTCAAGCAATATTTCAAAGCATAATGTATAATATTTTTATCAAAAAGGTACTTCGAAGTTAAAAAAACAACATTTTGAGAAAATCAAGTTTAAAGTAAATAAACGCACTAGTAGTAAAGTAAGTAGATAAACAAACAGATTTACTACAAATTTTCCAACTTCTGGTTGCCGTAGAAACAAAAGTTATATATCAGTAGAAAGAGGAAAAATGGTAGATTCAAAATATTAAAAAATCAAAAATTCGATATATTTTAGGTTTTGACCTTCCAAAGAGAGTAATAGCCCTTAAGAGAGTAATAGCACATTCATTCTTAGAAAGGGGAAAAAGATGGAACTAGTTATCTTCAATTTCAATTATTATAACTTCAGTAGAAATTTGGAAATACTGGGTGGTTCATCTGTTGGTTCTTTTTTGAACTATGAATATTTCACAGGTTATTTGTGTCAGCTGTCATGTGTCATGCATGTATGAACTGTCAAATATATGCCATTTGTAAATATGTATGTCATTTGTATGACAAGACGGTGCAACGGCACACACTGCTCGCCAAACCATCAACTTATTGAGCGAGAAAATTCCAGATCGCGTAATTTCAAGAAACTCTGATGTGAATTGGCCGCCAAGATCGTGCGATTTAACCTCAATGGATTCAAAATTTCTTTGGGAATTTCTGAAAAGTAAAGTGTACGCCAATGCCCCCCCCCCCCCCCCCGCACAATCCAAGACCTCAAACGTAACATCCGGACTGACATTTCGGTCATGGATCCGCTCATTCTGGGAAAAGTCATCGAAAATTTTGATGTTCGGATGATGGCATGTTAGTGGAGTCGCGGTGCGCAAGTGCGATATTGTATTCAATACATAAATGGCACAGACCCACATTCCATGTCCGATAAAGAATTTCGATTTTCACTCATAAAAAATGCGTTTTCTTTCATAATAAAAAAAGAACCAACAGATGGGCCACCCAGTATATGTATATGTTTTACATTTTTATCCTTAAATGCTGGAGATATTTGATTTGTTATCGATATTTCTACTTTTATACAGTGACCTCTCACTCATTCACGATTGAAGAGATTATTTAACCCTTAAATGCCTGATTTTTCAAAAATCATTGTAATAATGTTTTTCGGCTTTCATTTTTTAAATAAATCTAGGGAAAAATACTTAAAAAAATCATATTTTCTTTTAAGTATGGTTTACGGCTAAAAAACAGTTGGTAGCTGATCGGCAATACTGGCCTTAAATTGAAAAAATAATTTTCCCTGATAAAATTCTATGATATTAAACACACAAGATTTTTAGGAACTATAATAAGAAATAAATTTTACTTGCTCACTGCAGAACAAAATAGGATATTTCGCAAGCTTCCAAACAAAACAAAAAGAACAAGTAGCAACAATTGAAAAAATAAATCTATCTTTATTCTTAAACAGCACAAGTGTTGCCATCTTCATGTTGAAAATCGATCTAATAATATTTTCAGAATGTATTTTATTGGCAACATTAGGCATTATAGCTTCAATATTATTCTTATAGTATTTTAGAGCCTAAATTGGGTATGTTGCCGAAAAGCAACGGCCGGCATTTAAGGGTTAAGACAAGGCCGCGAATAACTGAGAGCAATTCATAAAGGAAATAATCTTGTCTCTTAAGTTTTCAAAACATTTAAGTCATACGAAAGGAAGAAATAAAAAGTATAATAAATCATTTTAGTGATAAGTAATAGTATCATTTAAAAAGTAACATTTATCTGCTCAATTCATTTCAATTGTTTATATTTTTAAAAAATATATAATAAATTATATTAAATTCTTTACCCTGAAGAAAAATTATTTGTTTTAAGTAAATAGGAGTAAGCCACTTAAACTGTTAGAAAATAACTAGGGTGAAACCTCCAGTTATTGACACCTAACCAAGTAACTGACAATTCAGCAATAATGTAACTCAAATAAGCATTTTCTTGTAAAATTCTGCAATAGTAATGCCATTTAGTGATAATTTAGGCACTTATTTTTATTTTGTAGTCAAATCATTCACCACTAGTGGGCCAAGAACATGTTGAATGAGGAAGGAACTTTTGAGAACACAAAAAGTGTCCTTTTGAAGGCAAACGTCTTCTTTCTAAAATTAAGGTAGTGTTACTTTTAATCTATTTGTAATGCAACCATCCTAAACTTTTTCTTAAAGTTATACTTGTAGAAATTACTTAAAAGAGGCCAATGATACATTAGAGCCGTGATTTACAGTGTTTAGTTATTTAATTTAGTTTGGGGGGGGGGGGGTTGCGTGCTAGTTACTGATTCCAGGAATTTCATTTCACCAGTCTCCGATTCAGTTATATTGAAGAAAGTTGAAATCCATCATTTGAATTGTTTAAAAACAATAAATTAAATTTATCTTGTAGTAAACCCCATTAAAGTTTTAGCTGTTCTACCAGTATCTTGCACCCCTTGTCAGTTACTGGTTCGTAAATTTCAGTTATTGGGTATCTGCATTACTAAAAATTTTAGACATGTGAAAAGGGACACATGCGTCGGTAGTATGATATCAAATATAAATAAGGTTTAAGTATTCTGTCTTTATAATAATGATTAAAGTATTTTTAAAGCATAAATTCCTTGAAATATAAAATAACCTTTTTTTTCTCAATCATTGCAAATAAAGTGTCAGATACTGGTTCACTTGTCAGTTTTTTTTTTTTTTTTTTTTTTTTTTTTTTTAATAACGTTAGTGTCTGTTAATGGAGTTATCCACCATTTTTATATAAAAAATAATTTTTAATATTTTTTAATAATTTTTAATAATTTACAAATTTTTAAACATTTTGTCAAGGGTATTTTTTAACCCCTTCGCGACAGGAGCCTTTTACGAAATGTTTATTACTTTGCTACCGGTTTTAAAAAACAGAAGTTTGTGCCTATTCAAATCGGTAAAATGCTCGGATTAAATAAGGCAAATTTTACAGTAAAATTTTACTGGTGAGGATAAACGAGGATCCTTAGGCCTATTTACGGCACGTATACGTGTCGCTCGTCCCCAAGGGGTTAATATCTCTGTACTATCCACTTGAAAATAAAGATACGTATAAAATGGATTTAAAATTTTGTAATGGTGATTCGGGGGGTTTCACCCTAAACGGATTAAGAAAATCAATATTAATTTGGTTTTCTTAATTCCATGTTTATACAATGACGTTTTCTAATTCATTAAAATGTATAGTTGTTTTCGATAATAAATCAGCATGTAAGGGTAATTTTAACACTAGAACGCCCGGAAGGAGTCGATTCGACTCCGACCGTATGATTAAGTGTCAACTGGAACCAGAAATTCTTTCATAAAATAAGTTAAATTTAAACCACGCAGATTTACGTTAAAAAAAAAAAAAATCAGTCAAATAATTTTAAATAAAAATTCTGGTGTCAAATATTTTTTATGAAACTTGAGTAAAATTTCTAGTAATTTCTAGTAAAATTTCGAGTAAAAGTTCTAGTGTTAACCCTTTCAGGGGCAAGGTACTTGTATTCGTAAAATGTTGAAATAATTGATTGACACCAGTATTTACAAGAAAATGTATTTGTAAACAAGTAAAAGTATATTTTCGCTTACTTAATAAAAGTAAAATTTTCACTAAAAAATTCGGATGCCAATGTGGCAATTAGGGATTATAATTATGTGGTGCTGTAGCGGCATCACTGCCCCAAAGGGTTAAAGAGAAATTTCTTTAAAAACTTAGGACATTTAAAAGAAACAGCAGCACACACTTTTTTTATATCGTCCAATCCATCCTTGCGTGTGTTATACTCTGACACTCATACAACTAAATTATTGCTGTACGGTACAAAAAAGATTTAAAGTTCAAACTTTTATATAACATTGAGTTTTTATATAAATAGTTTTTATTATATTAATTCATAGTATAAAGTTTTATTTAAATGATTTTATCTCTTTAAAAATATAGTTTTTTTGCGTTGAGGGCGTAACGTAAAAAATGCATGTATTTACACTTTGTAATGAATACTTCTAAACGTCTGTGAATTATGAACCAGTAGAAGACTGAACACATTTATGATTGAAAGAGCTGTTTGGCATGGCACATAGTTTTTAAAATAGTGGAGAATACAAGAAACATAATACAAGAGGGAGATTTATTAACTAAATAAATATTATTTTCTGACGATGATAAAAATTTTACTACAAATTCAAGTGTTCAAATTTGTGCGCGTTTAATGCAGAGAGGTGACTCATAGCGGATCTTATGTCAGAAATATAAAACGCTATTTTCCTCACACCGCACAGTGTGAGATTTTGCGAATCTAGCGGGTCAAAATTCAATTTATGAAAATTATCGATATTTAAGTAATAAAATCGATCTTACTAGAGATAAAATGGTTCTGTATTATGAAAAAATATATCTTTACGATTTACATTGTACAATGTACGTTATTGTTATTCCGTCATCATAATCATCATAAAAAGATGTTTTGTCATTTTTATACGTTGACATTTGCGTAGTGTTTTGGTATTCAGTGCAGATTTTTAAAAATGTAGTACATATTTATTTTCAACAAGAGGAGTTTTCTTGTATTAAAAAATAGTAATTAATTAATTACATACTGCTATAGTTACCAGTGTTATCATAAAGTGAATCACTGTCATTTTTTGTTGTTTACTATTCTTTTATTATTTGTATATTATGTGACCGTATAAATGTTAAAACTTCAGGGTGAATTTCAGGCTCTCTATAGTTTTATTAATATGTTAATGTCATTATTTGTAATGCTTAACCGTTTGACGGCTATGCAGCGCTATCGCGCTTCCAGATTTCAAGTCCAAAAAAGCTAAGCGGCGCTACACTGTAAAAAAAAAAAAAAAAACGGACTGAAAAACGGAGATTCTACTGGCAACTATTTCCGTATTTTTACGGAAATTTTTCACTATAAATTACAGAAAAATTTCCGTTTTCTGATTGAAAACGGAAATTTCTCTGTAATTTATGGGGGAAAATTTCTGTAAAAATGCGGAAATAGTACTGGCGTCCAGATTGCCAATAGAATCTCCGTTTTTTAGTCTTTTTTTTTTTTTACAGTGTATCGCGCTGTCATTTCAGTACGAGTCTGTATCTCTGCGCGTGAGCAAATATTTTGCCGCTCTTGCGTTTTCTTAACGAAACTGTGTCTTTTAAATCATAAATAGCGTTTTTAATTAGTTTTCATTAAAAAAAAATTAAATATAAAATTTTCAGTAAAAACACATTTTTTAATTTGAAATATCCAAATTATCTATAGCACTTTTGCAATGTATGAGGATTTTGATGGATAGCTGTCAAACGGTTAAAGGCAGACATATTTATCTGGTATCCACATGTCATGTAAAATTATATAAAATCGCTCAATAAGAGCTTATCAACAACTGTTATGCTAGCGGCCATGCACAGCAGCATCCTCAAAAAATCTTCTTTTTCTAATTCCTACATTACTATTATCTTGTCCTTGTTTTGGAGTTTTTAATAATAATTCTCTTTTAGGCCTAAATCTTTCAATTATATTTTTTTCTTTCTGTGATACTTCATTTTTCTTCAGGTTTCCGGAACTGCTATTTCTTTACATCAAATCTATAACCAATATGTAAGTGCCATTTCATAAATCTTAATTGTGCATGTAGTGCCGATAAACCCAAGAAAACTTGTGAGTATTATTCGTATATTATCGAATCATTTTTAAGTTATTCCTCTCCTTAGATTTTCCGTTACAGACATTGCATTTTTAAGTTGCTTTATTTGAAGATAGAATGCTGCACATTGTGCTATCAACCACTGTGTCTTCAAATTTGTGCTCTATGTCATACGTCTGAACACTGAATTCTACTATAGTGTGCAAGAGCTGTAAAGATTAAATTTCTGATAATTTCAAATTCTTCTGTTATTGACTGGTCAGTTTCCATGATGAACTTAAACTTAATGGATCTAGAGTAAGAAGTAGATGACGATTGTGGATTTAGCCATTATAAAATTTGATTTTCTTCATTACAGCCCTTTTTTATATGACGAGTATCCGGCTTTTTGAACGAATTTTTAAAATGTCGTTGCTCTTTTAGGGCTTTCCGATATACTTTTTAACACATCCGCAGCATCCTTTCGCCCAGACTGTCTCAGTTTTAAACACGTGGCACGTGTTAATTCATTTGTGTTCCAGGAATAGAAAATGCACCTTTTGTCTTTTGATTTCGGTCCACTTAAATAAAAAATATTATTTGGTCGTCCAACCTTTTTCTGGTAGTCATTATTACTTCTGCCCTGTAAATATATTTTTTGTTACTATTCGAATGACTAAAAGTAAAATTACAACAAGTCGATTTTTGGACTTTTTTTCCAGCTAGATTTGTAAAATCTTACACTGTGCACCGCCAGAGCATTGAAAAAGGTGAATATGATTGACAGGATGCGTATAATAGAGAACTGTATAAGAGAAGTCACTCCAGTATTAAAATTTATACTAAAATAGGCTACTTCATAAAATCAATATTAAATATAAAATAAAAAGAAAAGTGCCCAGTTAAACAGATGGCATTGAGCTCACAGGTTGTTCACACTAATTGTATATTATCCTCTTGTTTCAAAGAATAATGCCCCTTGAAAAATAAATGAAGGGGGAGGATTAGCCCCCCGTTTCCCCTTTATACTTAACTAATGAACCTCCGAATCTAATTAGGGAATCGCGTTATCAGAATAAACCGGTATACAAAATTAGAAGAAAATCGGATAATTCTGCATGAAAAAACCTATTTATCTAAATTAAGGGGGATAAGCCCCCACTCCCCTTCATACTCTACTAATGAACCTACGAATTTAATCAGGGAAGCGCCTTATCAGAATAAACCGGTATACCAAATTGAAGCAAATCGGATAATTCTGCATGAAAAATCCATTAATGTAAATTAAGGGGGGGATTTGCCCCTGGTCCCCCCTTTATACGTAACTAATGAACCCCAAAACTAATCAGGGAAGCACCTTATCTGAATGAAGCTAAAAAAAATTGAAGCAAATCGGTTATTTCTATCAAGAGTTATCGCGTTACGGACATGCATACATACATACGTACATACAGAACCTGCGGGCACGTTAGCTCTCAGACTTTGATAGCCTGTGAACTAAAAAGTAAGACGCCGAGCTTATTACTTAAAAGTAGGACGCTGAGCTTATTACTTAAAAGAAGTGAAGACGCGCGTAATGGAGATTTTTTTGTCAAACATACAAATATAGCCGTATAAGCTGGAATTGTAATAAGGAATTAATTATAAACAGCAATCAAGTAAATTAGTAAACAGAAAAAATGGATTTTTTTTACAACGAAAACTACTTTATGAACATGCATAACTTGTTCGTTATACAAAAAGTTTTTTAAAGTTATATATATATATATATATATATATATATATATATAGGGGAGACTAGGGAGGGTTGACCATACGGGAGGCTTGGCCCACCCATCAGTTTTCATATTTAAAAGAATTTCAGAGTTTTATCAATAGGTGTCAAACAAAGCTATTGGAATGCGCAAACAACAGTCTTTGTTTCATATAGATAATTGAAATAGTTGTGGAAAAAATCAATTGTGAAGCATTTTCAACCTAAAAGATGTGTTTTTTAGAAATATTTTGTAAACTTTTTTCAGATAAAGTATATCATATAAATTTAAGTACGTAGGTTTTAAGTAATACAGAATTATAGAGTTTTCATTCCAATCATAAAAATTGTACAGTAAGTTAGGCTTAACAAAACAATGTGCTCTTCTTTAGAAAAAGGCTATGTTTGGAGGCTTAAGCCAGTCAATATGAAGGAGGGTTGACCAGATGCTTAAGGCTCCCTTAATTAAGTGGTTTCGGAAAACCTTTTATTATACACTGTGCATAATGAAATGTTAATGGTTATATATAAAAAATAATGTAAATTTATTCTCTAAAGCAGCAGTAAAATGGGGTGATGGAAAAGAAAATGCTTAAAACTGATTAAAGTAAGATGTGAAAAATTGCTATAGTACCCAATGCAAGAAAACATTTAATGAAATATAAATGGGAAAGATGATAGGAACTTTTTTCCATTTAAATATTACTTACAATAGGTAAATAGAAACAGTGGAAAAGACTAGAAAGTATGAAAGCAGCAGTCAACACTTTCAAGGGCACTGGTATGTTTATGAAACCACTTAATTTTAATTCCCAAACGCCACAATGGCACCAGAATTTTGTCGAGTCTTTTTCATTTAATATGTATGTGAAATATAGCTTTTTTTATATTTCCAAATAAATTTGTTCATAAATTCCGGTGCCAGTCCTTTCTTTCAACATTTTATTACTGAAAGTACAATGCCCCTGAAAGGGTTAAAGATGTTAATGTTAACTTAGGAGCTCATGCGGCTGAAAAAGAACATAGCATTGATTGGAAAACTTTCGGAAGGTATGTAGAAAAGTAGGACAAGGAGACAAAAAAAAAAAAAACGGGGCAGTTGCTCCTAAATCCGGACATAATAATACACGAAACCCTACGTCAAAGGAACCTGTCTCTAACGGAATACTGTCTTAAATGTTAAAACTTCATTTTCTCTGCTGTACAATGACACCTTCTCACACAAAATCCTGTTTAAAACAAAATTTTTCTCCTCTGACTTGTGATTGCGTCTAAACAGGTTTGTTTAAGCATCATATTTTCAAAAATATTTATTTTTCATTAATTAAAGCATGTAGCATAAAGTTATTTTGCTTTTTTTAACTGAATGTAATACTCTTCACAAATATTTCAATATAAAACAAAGCGGGTCAAGCCTCCCATATAGTGGGTCAACCCTCCCATATGTGGGAGCCTTGAACCATTATTTTTTCATCATTAAAATCGATCATTTTTCAAATTTCTCATATATTACTCTTATGCAGCAATTTTATTTTGATAACTGGTTGTATAAAGAATAATATTATATATAAAACTTTATTCTACGTTCAATATTTAAATAAACGGTCAAGTGCGAGCATTATTCGCGCACAGAGGGTTCCGTAGAATAAATATATGAATTTGTAATTGTATTATTAAAAAAAAAGAAAGGAAAAGAAAAAAAAAACGTTGCTAAAAGAATACTAAGACTTTGTAAAAAACTATACAACGTAGGGTTGGGTATAACTGTATATATTAGAAAAGTGTAAATGGGTATACCATGAAAGTTCAAAGAGATATGGAACCTAAATAATATCAAATATAGCTATTCGTATTACTCTTTTTTTAATATTATCCTAATTTGTTTATGATGTACTTAATACGGTACTGACAATAAAAGCAGTGCATAGTTAAACTTCATTTGGCATTTCATGAAACTAAATTCAGCGTAGTAATAACCTTTATTTCTACAGTGTAGCTAAAACAAAACCTTTGTTCAAAGTTTAAATTTGGCATTGTGCTAAGCGCGCTTTGAAAAGTTGCAACGCCGCCTTGGTCAGTGCCGCGTTTTTCCAGATAGGTGTTTAATTGACTTTTAAAGTCACTCGAGGCGTATTGAGAGATACAATCAATGCAAACTATCGCGAATCCCACAGTATTTATGCGATTCATTCTGATTAAATCTTTCGAGGGCGATTCCTTTAAAAATCGAACACCTAATTTTAATTCCAAAACAGACAAACGGCACCAAGAATATTTAATTAAAATTTTCCTTTTATCATGTACGTGAAAATAAGCAAGTTTGCATTTTCTAATAAATTCGTTTATAAATTCTGGTGTCAGTTCATTATTTCATAAGTTTATAAATAGAATTACTCCGTGCCGGAAAGTATTAAGTGGTCGCAGGAATCTTAAAGCTTCAAAATTTAAGAAATTTTAATTTTTTTAGATGTTAAACTCCTATTTTTTCTGAATATTTTGATATAATTGTTTCCTTGAAATTCCCATTAGAACAGAAGTTTTGGCTTTTAGAATTATACCCGCTCAATAGCTGAAGCGGCGTTTCCGAAACTTTAAAGTCATTATTTTCCAAATGGCGTTTTTGGTGCATAACGCGCAGGATACCTCAAAAACTTCTGAATTTTTTTTCATGAAATTTTCAAAACATATATTTCATGTTAGTCTGTAAAAACTGAACCTAAAATTTCCTTTTTATTATTCAAAAAATATTTTTTAGGTGATTTTACTGTTGAAATTTTCAAAATTTTGTATTAGCTAAATGCAACATTGCATTAAAAATATAAAAATGCTTTAAATACAAATTTATTTATGTTCAGGGAAATTATTACAATCTGAAGTATAAGTAAGTACCAAAATTTTCATTCTTGTTGCAATATTTATTTTGTAATCCTGCGCGTAAACTGTTATGCCAATTTTTTGTTTGACAAATGTCTAACAGTTTCGAGCCCCCTATAAATACTAATTCTGTATCTTGCAATTTTTTAAATACATGAAACGAAAGAACATACTTATATCTTTCATCCCAATTAAAATTGTGTTTTAAAATCATATACATTTTAAGACATTAAATGTTGAAAATGGTCTTTTTTTCATTTTTTTCCACATTTTAGAGTCCCGAGACCCCTTAAATTAGTATGTTTTTAACAATTTGACGTTTATTGTTTTTATGCTGTTACTGGACATTACATGACACATATATATCATTAAAAGTTGCTAACTAGGCATAGAGTACGCCGCCCCTGTCCTTGTGTATGTCCAAACTGACCGTACCTTTAAGGGTTAATATCTCGGCTAATTACCGATGATTTTTTTCGAAATTCATTATCAACAATGCTTTTATTCTTCTGCAACGATAGTTATATTCAGCGATGCTCAACAATTTTTCTGAATGCCCGTAAATCGAAATTTGTTTATAACAAAAAAATACTAATAACTCAAAAACTATGTGACCTAGGGTAATCGCTATAATTTTCCGGCAAGGTTTATATTAACGTCTACTACCTCTAATTTTTTCATAATTTTAGTTTCAGTAGATTTGGAATTAGATGGGGGGGAACATATTTTTGCGCTACATTTTCAACAATATCTTTTAAAATATAATACCTAAAATTAAAAGGAATGTATTTTTGAGTTCAGCGTTACAAAAGCTTTCACAGGATACCCCACATGATATACAAAGAAAAGACTTTTTTTTCAAGTAGCATAATTAGCCCCTCTACTTTTTTACTAAACATATTTATGAAAATTTATTAATCTGAAAATATGTGGGTCAATGGTCTTTATTACTTCCTCGAATTTGAACTTTCCACGTTCCATAGTTTACGAGTAAAATGGCTGTGACAGACAGACAGACGGACAGACACAGGAGTGATATTATAATGGTTCCGTCTTCACTTTTTAAGTACGGACCCTAAAAATAAAAATTCCTTTTGTAAAACGTCGGTCAACCCTCTTTAGTCTCCCCTATATAATAAAGATGAAATCACAAATATATGAACAAATGGTTAAATTCTAAAGATGAACAAGATATGAACATAGGAAACCAGTATGTAAAATAGGAAACTATGAATAACCCACAAAAGCATCAGAGGTGCTTGTTGGTTAATTCATAGTGAAGACGTGTTATTTCATCCAATTTTTTCGGCATTAAGCCTAAAATGACAAAATTTAGCACCTAATAGCGCATCATAAAAGAAAATAATGATAAAAATCCAAGAGATCTAAAGAAAGATACACTTCACACAGGATATTAAAAATTATTAGAGCATAATACCTCAATTACATTCTGGGATCCAAAACATCAGAAAATTGACTCACTATATTAAAGAATGTGAGGATGTAAACAGATTAATTAGAATATATGTGCAGCAGTTGCTGAAATCAAGAACTTTGCTGCCAACTGGTGTGAAAAAGGAAAACTATATTGTAATTAGGTTTTTTAACAAAAATGTTTAGTGCTGCCATCTGTACCCGTAAAGAAGAAATGACATTAATTTAATTTAAAGTAGAATGAAAAAATAGGAATAAACATATTTATAATTATATTTATATTTATATTTATATTTATATTTATATTTAAGCATTTAAAAATTAATAAATTATTTCTAATTTGCAGAAACAAATTCAATTATGAAAAAACTGACAAATAAAAGCTGTGTTTCTCAATATTTTTTTATCTGGTTGCACATTCAAACCCATAATTAATCTTCTGTAGATTGAATAATAGTAAATTGACGTAAACTGTAAGAAAATTCATGCACACATTCATTATATTAGATTCAATTCGTTATCACAACTTAAAATAAAGAAAAATATTCATTACATAAAATATTTACTCTAGGTATTACATTTGAATCTGCATTAAATCAACAAGATTTATCCAGATCACTCACTTCATAACTTTGTGCCCAGCTCATAAAGACATGTATTTTTCATATCATTATTGTTGGCCGCACTTAGATGATCCAAAACACAAAAAAGTAAAATCCTTATAAAAATTATCAAGATAATTTATTATACCACATTTTTTTGCGTGTCACATCGTTTAATATCTGAATTAAAAAAAAAAAAAAACTTGTGATGGACTATTTGTAAAATAAAAAATAATTGAAGTAGTCCAAGAGCTGTTAAACATTTTAGGGAAGGTATTTGAGGCACCCTGAAAATTTGTGCAACACTTCTTTTGTAATGCCTGAATACAAAATCGAATGTCTGGCTGAAGGATCGTGGCCCAAAACCTGTGCCAGACAAAAAATGGCACTTGACACGTGTCTGGCACAGTTTTTGTGCCGACTAAAGTGTCTGTCATTTTCAAAATATTTTTTTCTAAGCATAAATATTATTGTGCCTCAATCTCAGCGTGCCTCAAATACCTTTTTTGGGTAGTCAAAAAATGGCACTTGACACGTGTCTGGCACAGTTTTTGGGCCGACTAAAGTGTCTGTCATTTTCAAAATATTTTTTTCTAAGTATAAATATTATTCTGTTTCAATCTTAGCGTGCCTCAAATACTTTTTTTGGGGTAGTGTCAAAAAATGGCACTTGACACGTGTCTGGCACAGGTTTTGGGCCACGATCCTTCAGCCAGACATTTGATTTTGTATTCAGGCATTACAAAAGAAGTGCTGCACAAATTTTCAGGGTGCCTCAAATACCTACTCAAAATTGTTCAACAGCTCTCCTACTAAAGCATTTCAACTTTCTTTTATGTGAAACTTTTTCAATGATATTAATTTCTCCTAAGTTGCCTCTAAGTAGCAAAATATACTTTGAAATCAAAAAAGGAGATAGATTAAAACTCTCAGAGTAACTTACATATTACATTGAAAATAACATTAAAGAATTTTTTACCAGGACTTCGAACCCGATTCGGACCTAAAAACAAAAAGCAGTTGTCCTTCATGGAAGAGAAACCGAAAGTTAACGTATTTTTTTTTTCAGTTCCGGAACAGAACCAAAAATATTTTGCTGCTCCGAACCTAAGCCGCAAAGAGAAAAAGAACCAATTTATATAATTCAATTTATAAAATTTTAATTATATAAAATTTCTTCATATGAAAGATTAAAATTTCCTTCTGGTCTTATCACTTTTTTAATATAAGGCAATAGTACAACCTTATTGCTTAAAACCGTTTGGTCAAAATCAGCGAATAAAAATATTTGCCTTATTAGACCGCAAAATTTCTCTCATTTAAATAAGGCAATTTTTTTAATGCGAAAACAGTGATAGTTGTGCGGCCTGTGGGCTGCAGGTTTGGCACCCCTGATATACAGGGTGATTCATAAATATCGAAACAATAGGCTATCTTCTTAAATATTCTGCCCCTAAGTATGTGCCCCTAGGCACATACTTCCAATTGAAAAGTTTCATAAAAAAAGGTGCAAAATTTGATGAGATAAGTTTCAACTCCATGGGGGGGTCTATATGAGAAAATACAAAAATTAAATTTTTATACGGGCCCCGTAGAGTAAAATTCCCAATTAGGAAATTTGTCCTTATCTATTCCTGAATTAAACACAAAAAAAATTCATCTCGATATCTTTAAAATTAGCAGAAATATCAAAATCCAAAATTCGTGACTTACACCATTTATCCATGCCTCTGAGCGACGAGTTTTTGACTCATTTTGAATGCAAGATAGGAATCACCCACAAATTGTACATTATTAAAAGTCGATATAAGACAGTGCCTCTCCTTTGGACATAAAATAGGCAGCGTATAGATTTTACGTTAAACTTGTTTTCAAAGTATGCTGGTGGTCTGCACTAGAGGTCTGCACGTGTCGAAATATCTAGGTCCGGTCCCGAACCGACCCATAGGAAAAAAAGTTCGGCCCTGCCAGGAAAAAAGTTCAAATCGTAGCCTGGCCTGACCTGACTGAATTTCTACATAGTTTTTTACATCGATATGGTTAAAAGTTGTTTCGTATGGAGGAGTTCTGACCAAAAATACTTATTATATATTTTCTTTTTTCATGTTTATATTTATTATTTTGAAAGAAGTGCCAAAAGCTGTGATTATTTGTTTTATTAATGAATCGCTATTTATATGTAAATGATTCACTTCTCTTTTAATAACGTTAATCCATATTCCATGTGTTAGAGACAATGAAAAATGCTATAAAGTAAAATCTTTTAAGATGGAATCACATAGGAAAGAAAAAAAAGCGTTATAGACAAGTTCCCTTCTTAGGAGTTGTAAATGTAGTCTATTTTTTCTCAGGTATTATTATATTCATTTTCCATGGATCAACAGATTTTTCCATTTTAGAAAGGATTCCGCCATAGGCAGATTTTTTTCACTAGTTTTACTGTATTTTAAATTTTTTGTCTTAAAATCTACTATTCTTTAAAAATATGAATTTTAAAATTTTATTTTAAAATAATGGCCATTTAAAAATATATGCATTTGTTGTAAAGGTTTTTGGGCTGAGCCAAACTTTAGTTATTTTTGCACGGGTTAGGTCAGTCAGGGATAATGATTTTAATATGGGTTGTCTCGAGACCGGGACTGAAAATTTCGCCCAGGGGAGACCTAGGAATAAGGAAGCCAGTCCCGGGTCGGTATAACCAGTGGCCGAGAGGTTCTGCTCTCATGCTGGGTTCGAACCCAATCGTGTCCTTCGGCCCAATCGTTCGGAGTTTTCAGTGGTTTTCTTCGAAACTTGGATATCCTTGCGTAAATACTGGTTAGGTACCCTTAGAAAGACCTCCACGGAAGGCGTCCCCTCGTTTCGGGCCCACATCCCTCGATAAGATAATTGGCCGTCATAAATCACACCAACACCCGTTTCGGTATGAAAAAATACGATCGGCCCGGCCTGGCCGAGTCTTCAGAAAAAGTCGCCAATCCTGGGTCTGGCCCGGCCCCAGTATACAGACTTTTTTATCGGCCTCGCCGGGACGATAAAAAGCCTGAATTTGTAAGGGCTAAAATTTTGAGAAACTCTTAATCGGCATGTTTGAAAAAGCATTGTTTCAAAATCTACATTAAACATTTATTTATGGACATTTAAGTAGTACAAAAAGGTGGTGGAAACGGCAAAAGTTAAACTGAATCGGAAGTTTAAACTACCGAAAGAAGTGACTTTTTCACGTACAATTTTTTAAAATGCATTTAAATATTTTATTAGGAGCCAATCAATGTTTAAAACTTTAAATGCGTTTTTCTGCATGATGCTTTTTTAATCGTAAATTAAAAAAGTGCAAACTTGGAACATGTCCTTTTTGATTATTTTACATTAATTTTGTTTCGGCAAATTGAAAAAAAATTTACTTTTGAAAATATGATTTTTTTAAAAATAAGTTACATATTTTTTTAAGCAAATATTTTTAATATTTTTAAAATTAAAATTAAAAAAATTACCTGAAACAAAACTAAACTTATACTTTCCTCTTTAATTAAATGAAAAAATTTTGAAATCCGATGAATAATGTTTCGAGTTATAAAGATTTTAAATTAAATCCGCTTAAAAAGTACTAAACATTTAAATTTTTAAAAAAACTTTATGCGAAATATTAGGATGTGATTTTGTTTGAAAATTATACGGTTAACCATCACAAAAAAAGAAAAAAAAAATCAAAATTCTAGCTCAACAAATATATTTTTTACATGTTTCCTAGAACTCTTAAACTAACATTGTTTCTTCGATTGCACGCATTTCAATTTGTGTCTAATCCCTTAAAACCTGATGAATTATTTAAACGGCCATAACTCTGCGAGTTTTTCAGATATGAAGATGCAATTCTTTGTGCTCAATTCAGGAATGGACAAGGAAAGTTTTCTTGATTGGGATTTTTTCGCCACGGGGGCTGTATAAAAATTTAATTTTCGTATTTTTTCAAATAGACCCCCTATGGAGTTGCAACTTATGTCATTAAATTTTGCACCTTTTTTTATGAAACTTTGCAATTGGAAGTATGGGTCTAGGGGCAATATTTAAGGAAATAGCCTATTGTTTCGATATTTATGAATCACCCTGTATAAGGAATGTCAAAAGTTAAATTAGAAATAATCTATAATGAATCTAATTAAATTACAAAAAATGAACTGAACTGGAAAAGTATTTTGGCGATTTATTGGAATCCGAATCGAACCGAACCGATCCAAAAATATGGAAAAATTATTATATTTTATAAATGAAAACCGCAACTGAACGGATAACTGTCATTTTTAACGGAATAGAAAACAAAACTGAAATGAAATATTTCATTTAACTGAACCAGAAAAACAGCCACAACAAAAAAAATGATTTCAGTTCTAGACGTTCCTATTAACTCTATTTTATTAAGAAAATCCAAACAGAAAACTAATTAAATAATGATTTTATTTTAGCTTCATCATATATCTGAACTTTAGTACAATCGAAAGCTCACCTTTCAGTAAAATGAAAGATTTGTGAAGTACAGTTTTGACCTTCAGTTATGTAGCAATTTTTTTCTCTTTACTAACGATGAAAAATTTAAATTTCGATATCTCATTTTGATGAAAATATGATGTGAGTCATGCAAAAAGAAAATTTCTGCATTTTCGTCTAAATGAAATGCTTTAAAAAGTTCTTTGAGCTTTTGGAGAAATATGAGAACACTTGACACAATAATAAAAGTTCCTAGCAGTTCTTGATTTACCGTCTTTAACACGTTGAATGCCAAGTCTATTTTGTCTGCCACGAAATAAGATTCCGGTTACACAATCTATAAATGTCAGTCCCCGATGACCGACGCGGTCTAAACTGAAAGTTCAGTGTCAGTCACCGGTGACTGACATGGCACTCAACGTGCTAATGAAATACTGCATCGAATATTATAGTAATGTAATGTTATAGTTCATGGAATTCTAGAAAATTATAATGTTAGAAGTTTCAAATATAAGGGTAAACGTATCAGGATTAATATCGATACAGCGAAGGACTATAGAAAAATCTAAAGCTTATTTACCAGATTTACTATGGAAGCTTTTTTCTTGAAAAAGAAAAAAAAAGTGTACTGAAGGTCAGTCTAAAAAATACTGAATTGGAACTTTCAAAAAATCTTTAGACAGGGATTATCTTCAAATATCTTCAATATCTTCTAGCAGTTATTAAGAAGCAACACCCGAAACAAGGTTCCATTGGCACTTTTTCTTGTTCATTTGCACAGATAAGCTGACCCGAACGAACAGATACTAAGGTGCAGTTCAAGAAGTACCGGGGTCACAAAGGACCTCCGCAATACTACCGCTGTCAGGGTATTTTTCATTCGGCATCGACGTATCATCTGAGGCAGGGCTTAATTTCTAACAAAAAAAGTACCGGAGCCCTAATATTCTACGGTACCGTACAACAATCGTACCGTTTCGCCCCCCCCCCTGTCACTCCAATCTGCATATTTATATTTCGTACGTTATTTGTAAAATTTCAAGCATTTTTTTTCTTTAGCAAAATAAAAAATTTAAATATATCTATCAGCATATACTTAGCTGTCAACTATTCCACTTTTTTGTTATCATTCCTTCTAAATAGTAATCTTTGCCTAATTTTAAAGTTAATTAATTGCAGAATTCTGCGATTAAATATGATAAGGATTATGATTAGGAAATAGTGTTAACACAAAAAAGGGATAGTTCGCAGCTATGCATTTTTAAGAAAAAATGAATGAAATTTACAGAAATTAATATTTATATGCAGAAAAATGGAACAATATTTTACAATTTCCTATAAAAGATGCATACCTTAAACTATAATCGATTCCTTCCGCGTAACAATCTTTAGTGGTGAATCCCTCAAAATCAGATTAAATTAAAAATTTGAACCGTTATCGGAAAGAATCTTTGCTTTTATAGAAAAGGGGGAAACACTGCTCGATTGTTTTCTGTCAGAATAACAATGCATGGCAATTATATCTACTTACAAATGAAAGTGACTTCGTAATTGTTAGAGCAGAGTCTTAGCATGGGAACCGTTCATGATACAAAATAAATAGAAAAAACACTAAAGTGATTTTTATACATATGCAATAGAAGACAAAAAACCTCAAACAAACAAAACCTCAAGCTGATGCTTGTTGGCTAAAACAGAAAATATTCTTTTCAAGTTAGATATCTAAATAATAATAATAATAAAACTAATAAAAAATTATCCAACTGTCACAAAAGAAAATCGAACTGAAAGCAAATTCATTGTTCAGTCTGTAGAGTGGTGCCATATCAACAAGTCGTCGTCGACATAAATTTGAAATAGAAAAGCACGATTTCTGTTTCCCCTTCATTCTTATCAAAATAGCATCAAAATGATTTGAAATGGTAATAATATTGAACTAATACGTAATTTTAAAGGAGGATTTTTTTTCCTTCTATACATGAATAAATAAAATTTTAATTCTAATACAGATTGAACTCGAGTCAGTCCAAGCACAAAAACTGATATAAAAATTGAGTCCGTTTTATCGCCATCTCCTATGTGTGCGACACATTACGTCACCTACAATTCTTTTGGTAAAAAATAATTCAAAACCTTGGAGATGGAAAGGAAAGGAAAGGAAAAGGTAATTTTGGCTTCGGTTTTTCGGATGCGCTAATGCACTGGGCTCCGGAGCCCTGTATTTATGAGCTCCGGGGAATTCCGACCAATATTTAAATATTTACTAAAAACAGAGAAGTACCGGAGCCGGGCTCTGGTGGGCTCCGGCGCAAATTAAGCCCTGATCTGAGGGCGAGTTGCGTGAAATGCACAGGAGTGCACATAGCTGCAGTCTGCCTAAAGCTGTTCAAAGACCTCTGCAATTGTGCTGATTGCGCTGGCGAGCATCCCGCTAATTATCGCCTCTGCCCTAAATTCCCGGGTGATCAGGCGAAGAAGAAGATAAAGACGTTAAAAAGAAGTCAAAACCCAGAGTTCATTCTCCTGACAGGAAAGTGAAAGATGCACTCTCTTTTGCGAGAGCTGCGGCAGACGATGTAGTTCGGAAATGAAAAATGCCATTTGATTCCAAATTGCGTCAACAGTCCTGCCTGCCAGTTTCGTTTAAAAATGATTCAGAAAATGTGCCAAAAAGTTTCGCATTTGATGAGCCGGAAGTTTGAGAACCACCTTAAAAACTGAATTTAATAGAAAAAACCCGCCAGGTTTGTACTTCAATCAAGGAGCTTAGTATTTCACGCTGGAACACTTTTGTTGAGTATTATCTATTTTAGACAACACAATTTGGTAGGCAACAACGCATTAGCAGGATATATATTCCGGCGTTAGACGGCACCAATGATAAGGCATATTCTAACACTGTTAAGGCTGAACTCATTGCTGAAAGTCTTAGAAGCCAGTATACACTCAATCATGATGTCGTCGATCGTAGGATGGTTGACATTGTCAAATCCACCCAGCAAAGAAAGAAACAGTGGGCCATCAGCTGGAAAAAAGATGGCAGCCAGCAGTGCTATCAGCGGTAAAATGCAATGGTGCCATTACTTAAACCTGTCGAAAAGTGTCCGAGCCGAATGCAGCTGGCCCATCAGTGATGGCCAACAGCAGGTTAGCATTGGTATGCCATCACATTACTTCAATCCGGCACTTTTCCTGCAGTGCTAGCACCTATCCCACTGCTATTCATTTGCTGGCCCAGCACTTTCCCTTACAAAAATTCCTTATAGAATTCTATAAAAAAAACAAAGTATTATATAATTATGGCTCTCTTTTCTATAAGCTAGTTTCACCAAGAGCTATAGAAACATCTGTAGAAGTGTCTATAGAAATATTTGAACTGCATGTGGTCACCCTCCCAAGTATTGGCCGCGCTCTATGCTGCTTAGTTTTCGTGATCGGACATGAACAAGTACTTTCAGCGTACGCTACGATTGCTCGTAGTTTCCAAGCTCTCATTACACTATTTCAAATTTGTTTCTTTTGTGATTTACATTCCCAATCATTAAACTGGTATAGAAATTATTCCATTGTATAGAAATCCTATGTATTTTATACGCTGAAAACCGAAATCCTTTGTAACCTAGTAACACCAGATTTAAGGAGAAAAAAAAGTGCGTTGAAATAAAGAATTTGTTTATTCATTTACATATTTATTTTGTTGGTGGCAGTGGTGCTATATTTTTTTACAGTTTCAAAAAAAAATTAGCTCCACTGCTTAAATTGTGTTAAGATATTCATTTCAGATTTGTGTTCAAATACTCAATGTCTTCGATATTCGCAGCGCCACCTAGCGTAAGGTTTCCCAGCAATAATACTGCAAAAGTTCGTGCACTTCCTTGTAGTGGTGGGCCAGCGCATGAGATAAAATGGATGCCCACCAGAATTTTATCTGGTGATTTCCAACAGAAAAGTTGACTGAAGCTGGCCAGCAGTGGTCATGCAGTGGTAGACCATTAGCCAGCACTTCTCCATCATTGCCAGCACCTATCTTGCTGCTGGCCAGCAATTTCTCTTTGCTGGGCAAAGTGGAACAGATTCACAAACTAATAATGAAAACACTCTTAAGTCCCCTGCAACCAACCCTGAGATTATTTCTTACATCGGGAATCTTAAAAAGAACAAATCTCTCTGTCCTCGATCGCCTTTCTACGAATATGCTCTTACATCTCACATTAAATTTTATTTTCTTCTTAACCATTCTTATTATTTGCATGCTTGAACATCATATATTTCCTGACTGCTGTAAAAATGTTTTGATTGTACCAACTCCAAAACCTGGACAAGACCAACACGCCACTTCTAGCTTCAGGCCTATCTTTCTTTTAACTTGCCTCTCCAAGGTCAAGGAATACACACTAGCGAACCGTGTTTGGTTTAGACCCAAACAATCGACTCAACACTATCTTTGGAGAGTAATTGAACTCGTCCACGAGGGCTTCATGAAGCAACATAAAACGACTGTTGAAATCGTGGACATTGCTAAAGCCACCAGGTTTTCAATTTATGATCTTTTTTATAAGATGATTTTACCCAATGACCCTTCCCAATTCATTTTTATATTCTGAAACTACCTTAAATGTAGAACCCTTTCTGTCAGAACCAACAATTCAATCTCTTTTTCTCCATTATTGAGGCTGGCGTACCTCAGGGCAGTATAAATGTAGCAAAAAGTGCCGCTATGATTTTCTCAAAAAAGCAAACCCCAAACGCAAACCTTTCTCTGAAAGTTGATGATATACCCTGTGTCACCGACTATACCTAGGTGTCTAGCCTAGATTATAAATTAAACTGCGTTAGGCAGATTTACGATGTTCAATCCAAAACTACCAAAGCCCAGGGTTTCATAAGTTCTTTAAGAGCTTATCATAGCGGTCTATTACTTTCGAATAAGTTATTACCATATAAGTCCTTCATCAGATAAACTATGACCGACCGGTCTATGTTTTGCGGATCTGTTTATGAAATTCAAATGCAGAATTTTCAGACTGTCCAAAATAACATATTGCGTAGAATTGCAAAGACACAACGTTTGTTCGGAACGACGTCATTCCTGCCGATCTCAACATTGGACTTATTTCGTAAGTTGTTAAAAAAACTTACATAAAATTTTTACAGAGATCGAATTCAGATACTGAACGACGCGTTGCGGTCTATCAGACCTTACAGTGTAAACAACGCTGTTGAGAAGAAAACACTGCTCATCAACTTGAGAAGAGATGATGGCTTTACCCAGGCTGCTAAAGAAGACAAAGAGAAGCACCTTAAACGTACCGTTATGGTCCTCTAATTTCTAAATATAATTTGTTTTTATTTTCAGTACTTTCTGGCCTATTTTTCTGAAGGGGCATCTTGACTGAAATTCACCTATCGCGAAATACAAAGTTAAACTATTGGATCGCGATTACTTATTATCTATACCCTAAAATATGGTTTACAACACCCTCAGAAAGTAGACGTCAGATATCGAGGATATGCGTTTTTAAAAATTATCTCCTTAAATTTTAAATATATTTCAGAAGATCATAAAATTTCATCAAGTGGAAATTTCAAAGTTTATAGGGATTTTTTAAATACTTAAAATTTAAGGAGACAATTTTTAAATAATATATACTTTATCTTGGAAAACAACCAGAACGAGCCTATTTCAACCAATAGCGAATTATCAAAATCTAAGCATCCATTTTAAAGCTACTCGTTGACATTCATTAAATACTAACTCCTTTGTTAGAAGTCAGTTAATAATATTTGGAAAATTCCCTTATCACCCCACAACTTTTCAAAGGCAACCGGAATTCAGGTCACTACATAACTGATATCTTTATGCATTTTCAATTTATTTGACTTGTCTTTTTATATTAGTTTCTCTAGAGAACTGCCTTCGAAATCATGAAAAAAGTCTTTGGTTTATCTCACTCATGCGCAATTAAATAATATTTTTTACAACTGCTTTCATTTAATTAAACATTTTATATGTTTATTTTAATTGTACTATGTTGTTTCTGCTGTATTGTGTCAAATTTTCTGAAAATTGTGTTAAATTTGGTTGAAAACCCCGCATGGTATAAAAAAGCACACACACAGATTTCTTGAATTTTTTAAAGAAATTCCTCCCAGCAAAGAGGAAATTACTGGCTAGCAGAGAGATAGGTGCTGGCAATGATGGAGAAGTGCTGGCTAATGGTCTACTACTGCATGACTACTGCTGGACAGCTTCAGTCAACTTTGCTGTTGGAAATCATCAGATAAAATTCTGGTGGCCTTCCGTTTTATCTCATGCGTTGGCCCACCACTACATGGAAGTGCACGAACTTTTGCAGTATTATTGCTGGGAACCCTTACGCTAGGTGGCGTTGCGAATATCGAAGATATTGAGTATTTGAACACAAATCTGAAATGAATATCTTAACGCAATTTAAGCTGTGAAGCTAATTTTTTTTTTTGAAACTGTAAATAATATAGCACCACTGCCACCAACAAAATAAATAAGTAAATGAATAAATAAATAAATTCTTTATTTCAACGCACTTTTTTTCTCTCCTTAAATCTGGTTTCACTGAGTTACAAAGGATTTCGGTTTTCATAATTTACACAGTTCAGAATCAATAATAAAAAAAAAAAAAACGTATAAAATATATAGGATTTCTATACAATACAATAATTTCTATACCAGTTTAATGATTGGGAACGTAAATCACAAAAGAAACAAACTTGAAATAGTTTAATGAGAGCTTGAAAACTACGAGTGGGTCGTAGCGTACGCTGAAAGTACTTGTTCATGTCCGATCACGAAAACCAAACAGCATCGAGTGCGGTTAGTACTTGGGAGGTGACCACATGGAAACCGCTGCAAGTTCAAATATTGCTATAGACTTTTCTATTATAGACACTTCTACAGATATTCCTATAGCTCTTGGTGAAACTAGCTTATAGAAAAAAGAGCCATAATACTTTGTTTTTTTATAGAATTCTATAAGAAATTTTTGTAAGGGAAAATGCTGGGCCAGCAAAGGAATAGCAGTAGGATAGGTGCTAGCACTGCAGGAAAAGTGCCGGATTGAAGAAATGTGATGGCATACCAATGTTGGCCTGTTGTTGGCCATCACTGATGGGCCAGCTGTATTCCGCACGGACACTTTTGTACGGGTTTAAGTAATGGCATCATTGCACTTTACCGCTGATGGCAGTGCTGGCTGCCATCTCTTTTCCAGCTGATGGCCCACTGTTTCTTCCTTTGCTCGGCTATATCTTCATGAATATACGAGCTATTCATACACAAAGAAACACAAATGTTATACAATATCCACATAGTTAGTAGAACGGATAAATCGCGCGAAGATTCAGCGGTAGATCATTTCGTGCATTTAAATCTTCAAGGTGATATTAAATATTACTTTTACTCTTAATTTTTTTTTTGTCCCCTAATTGCCTTCGCGATCAAATCTTCGTTAAAAGTATGAGCTATAACATGCTCTTTATACTATATTAAAAGGTGTAAAAGAATTCGTGAATTGTTTTTCTAGATATTCAACAAAACGGAAATTAACCGTTATTTTTTTACTATATAATGCATTATATACAGTGCGTCAAGAAATTATAAGACCACTAACGAATTGGTGCACTTCTGAAGAAGAAGACACAATATGTAAATTTTTAGCGTATGTATTTAAAATTGATATTAAAATGTTTTCTGTTATAATTGCTACATTAAAATTTAAGTTACATTTTATTAAAATCTTCTATTAAAAAAAAAAAAAAAAAAAGTAAATAAGGTGACTGTTAAGAAATTATAAGACCACCTGAGGAAATTAGCATATTATACGTCATATCAGAATCATTTGAAAACGTACGCGTTTGTATATCGTGAAAGTATTCCAAAGAAGCAAAAATGCAGGTTTAGATAGTTTTATTTACGACATATTTGAAGATGCCACGGGGTAAAGAGTTGTCTACGACCGAAGTAAGAAAAATTTGTTTTCATAAGGGTGCTGGTAAATCTGAACGAGAAATAGCTCGGTTAATGAAGCGTTCTAAAACTGCCATTCACAATGAAATTAAAAAAAGGATTCAAAGAAAATTAAACGATCTGGAAGAAAAGGATTTTGACAGCAAAGGATGATCGACAAATATTTCTATTATCAACTCGGGAAATTTCGAACCGTTTCAGCAAAAGAATCTCACACGTAACAGTTTGGAAGAGTCTGAAATCAAATAGTAATGCAAAATGTATGAAACTGCTGAAAAAACCGATGATAAACATCATAAAGAAGAAAGACCGAAAAGGGCTAAAAATGTTATGTCCTGGGACAAGAAATGGAAACAAGTGATATTTTCAGATGAAAAAAAAATTAATCTTGACGGTCCAAGGAACCGGAACACTTCAGTCGACAAATGGGAGGAGGATCAGTAGTGATTTGGGGAACTTTTAGTCAGCGATTATGCAATTTAACCCGAATTTCGGGACAGATAAACTCAGCGCAATATCAGGCTATGATATATGATCGTTTAATACCGTTTGGACATTTTTAAGGTGGTACTAACTGGATGTTTCAGCAGGACAATGCTTCTTGCCATGTGTCTAAATCCACCCAGCAATGGTATGAGAAAGAAAAAAGTCATGTTTTGTCATGGCCAAGTCGAAGTCCACGTCCAGACTTGAACCCTATGGAAAATCTTTGGGGCGTATTAAGTCGCAAAGTTTATGCTAATAATAAACAGTTTTATCTGCCAATGAACTGGAAGTGGCCATTGTAAAACAATGGCACAATATTTCTGAATCTGTACTTAATCATCTGGTCACTTCTAAGAAAAACAGAGTGTTTGAGGTTATAAGGAAAAATGGAGTACGAATATCGTATTAATTTACATATAATTTTTGTTTATAGACAAGTGGTCTTATAATTTTTTAACAGTGTATTTTGATATCTCATTTATTTAAACTGTAATTAGAACCTTTATTTACTTCATAATTTTCAAAATCAAAGTGTTCTTATAATTTTTTAACGCGCTGTATATGAGGACATGAGTTTCAAAACTTACCTTATCAAAATTTAAAAAGTCATGTATTCTCTATCAATCTATTCTTTTCGCAAACCTGCACCGAAAAAAACACTACAATCTGCAAAAAGACTAGTTTTATCCTGTATTTCTGGCATTGTAAAATCTTGGTTTACAATCCAAACCAATGGTCACAGTTAGAGGTTTTTCTCGATTTCCCAAAATTTGATTTTCTGGATAAGGCGAGTTTTGAAACTCACGTCCTCAGATATATATAACACATGCATATATAAATATATATACACTGGTGTGCAAAAATTAAGGACGGGACTTTTTAAAACGTCGTACAAATCAGCAAATCAATAGAAATTGAACCGTAATGTCCTAGATTTATAAGAATATGGAAAAAGTGAACAGAATTTCCAAAAATGATACAAATCCGTTCTGCCTTTTCGTGCTGCTACTATGTTGATTTCTTCATTTCGTCCTTAATTTTTGCACACCAGTTTATATATATATATATATATATATATTACATATACATAAAATACAAATATATAATACTTTTGAAATCAAATTTGTATATATATGTATATAACTGTTGTAAGACAAAACAGGTACATCATACAGAAATGGTGCAGTAAAAATCGTAAATTGAAATATGAACGCATACGTGTTTTAAATAGCATCCATAAAAATAAAAACAATATATATGTAACAAAGAAAAGATAAATGAAAATGGAAGATAGTGAATTATTGAAATATATATATATATATATATATATATATACATGGTAGTTCAAAAGGTCATGTCCAAACGGCATGTGTGGGTGTGTTAGGTCATGAGCAGCAAGAATTATATGTGACCTGGGGTGTTGAAAACGCGGTCTTAACGTTGCAATTGCATCGTGAAAGTGACGCAAAGAAAAGATAACAAGCGATGTAAAAATACCTTTGTTTATAAAAATAATAATCGAAGTACAAAATACAAATGAAAAATGATACAACTCATAACAAGTAATGATACAACTCATAACAAGTGCTCAAAGTGTGGCCCATTACCCGTGATGCATGCACCACATCGTCGCCGCATGGAATTCAATTAGCCAGGAGTTTCACGGACACGTGCCGCCGCTTCATCGATCACTGCCATGAGGTCCATAGCCAATGGAACGGGCGTTTCTAACACCAGAGACTTAAGATATCCCCAGAGGTAGAAATCCAGGGGGTTTAGGTCCGGGGATTGCGGTGGTCACGGCACAGGGCCGATTGGAACGTGTTCGTGATTCCATGCGGCGCCAATGTGAAGCATGCATCACCGCTAATGGGCGCATTTTGAGCATTTGTTATGAGTTGTAACATTTTTCATTTGTATTTTGTACTTCGATTAAGTTTCTTTTCGAAATAAAGGTCTTTTTACACCGTTTGTTACCTTTTCTTTGTGTCACGATCACGTTTCCGACCCCCCCCCCCCCCAGTTCCTATGTAATTCTTGCTCCTCATGACCTGACACACCCACACGTCCCGTTTGGACATGACCTTTTGAATCAACCAGTATATATAAACAAATAAATAAATAAATAAATAAATAAATAAATACATAAAATTATAAACCAATACAAATTCTCAACAACTAATGTGAATGTATAAATAATAAAGGAATTTATTCAAATAAAAATGATGTATTATATATACGAAGGATTTTATTTTTCGACCTTGAAATAAAACAAGCCAAGAAAGATTTTCAATTTTCATAAGCCTTTTCTGCATGATTTGAAAGAAAATTAATATAAAACTTAAACTTCAATTTGGAAATGAAAGTTTTCGCTACACGTATAGAATTACAGTTTCCATTAAAATAATGCTCTCGAACATTCCGACAGAGCACATTTTAAATCCCAATTCGACAAAGAAGTTCTCTTTAGCTTAACGATTTGCTATAGGTGTCATATAAATTTGTTCATATCACGTTTCGCTCAGAACAGTTTTATCCCCGTATGATGTATATTCAGAGAAACAAATAATTTTTTAATAAAAGTACTTTTATTTCATCCTTAAATGCGTTTATTCACAAATCACATGTTATATCACATGTGCGTAGGTGATAAAAAATAAATATATAAAAATTCTTAAGGTAGAAATTCCTGTTCTGTTTTTTGAAATAAATGGAATTTTTCCATATAATAAAATAGTTTTATATATAGATTTTTTTTACAATAAAATTTTGTTTACTAAATTTTAAATAATGGACGCAATTTTTTTGAATGTAACTACACTGGTGTCCAAAATTAAGGACCAATCACAAAATGCTAATTTTCAAGTACGCAAGTGCTCAAAAGCAAATAATATGATTCGAATAATTACTATCTCTACAGTACAGCTAGTCCATATAACATCTCATTCATGTCACATATGGTCACAAGTGTCACATTCACTACGGTGAAGCAAAAAAAATAGGAAATATTCCATACATCTCATTATGAGTCACAAATGATCACTATATGCGACTCCACTGTGACGTCACTGTGACTGCTGCTTTGTGACGAGTCACCATGTGACTTTACAATGTAGTTACATTGTGACTCTCATGTGACTGTCATCTGCAGACTCAATTTCAAAGTCATCGTGAACGTTGCATTGTGATAAGTTACCAAATAATGTCAAATTAAAGTCACATGATGACTTTCAGGTGACAGAGAGACTACTGTGAAGTCACCATTGTGCTCTTTTGTGAAAAGTCTCCATGTGACTATAATGTGATATTATTTAGTGACTTATCATAATGCAACGTCCATGATGACTTTGAAATTGAGTCTAAAAATGGCAGTCACATGAGAGTCAGAATGTAACTAAATTGTAAAGTCACCCGGTGACTCGTCACAAAGCAGCAGTCACATTGACGTCTCAGTGGAGTCACATATAGTGATCATTTGAGACTCATAATGAGACGTGTGGAATTTCCTATTTTGTTTCACCGTAGTGGCTGTGATATTTGTGACCAAGTGTGACATGAATGAGATGCTATATGGACTAGCTGTGCTGTAGGGATAGTAATTATTTGAATTATATTATTTCCTTTGGAGTATTTACTTACTTAAAAATTAGCATTTTGTGACTGGTCCTTAATTTTGGACACCAGCGTAATAATCGTCGAAATCTCACGATTAAACAAGACGAAAATATCTATTAAATTTTAGTGGTAGGAAAAAAGGGTAAAAGTTGGCAGCTATGCTAATATTAGAACGAACATGTACTATCTCTTTCTCTCTCTCGCACATATATATGTATATGTGTATATACATAAACATATACATACTACACACATACACATATACATACACACATATATGTATATGCACACATATACATAAATATATATATATTTCTTAAAATTGATTTAGGTTGCCAAAATATGGGCTATATTTAGATGATGTAACATTGTGACAACTGAAAAATACCTTTAGATATGAATAAAAAATAAATACTATCCAATATTAAATGCGCATTTGCAGCTGTCCATTATGGAAGTTTAATATAATATAACTTTTTCTAATTATAAACTATTAATACAAATGAAAAATCGATCAAAAAAATTAATACAGTAATGATACTATAAAACTGATTATCCATTATGCTATATTTCAAAAAGTGAAAGAATTAGACATGTAAGAGTAGAATTAAAAAGTCCTTCCGGCCAGTGCCGGGAGGAAGGGGTAGCTTTCATATTCCTTATTTTTTAAAAGCCAGTTTATATTATTCAAATACACGGAGCTCAAATTAGTGGAACCCGATTATAGAAGATTAAATACTAATTTTTCTCAATATTGAATATGAATGAGAATTTCAGGAAATTAGTCAGCGTTATCATAGCTGGTTTTATTAAAGTGATTTATATTTTGTCGCCAAATTCGGTGATATCCCGAATTATATTAATAATTATATTAACCCGAATTATCGGTGATAGCCCGTCATTTTAAAACAACATAATGGGTGCAACAAAGCTCATCAATGAACTTGGTCGAGAACTTACTAATTCCTGTGCACATGCTCACTCATATCTAAATCGGTTGATATATACGAGTGCTGTTGCAGGCAAAAAATCAGATTTTTCAAAATGTCACACACATTCGAAATTCAAACTGCTATATCTCGGCTTCCTTTTTAGATAAAGGCAAAACAGAAAATGATCCGGAATCTTTGTAACAAGCTGAAACACATAAGAAAAAATATTTTTCAATTTCTAATTTTTTTGTACCTCATTTTAAATTAATTTTTTTTAAATATTTAAATGGTCGCCACTTTGAAACAAGATGGCGGATAAAGTTAGCAAACGAACTCGGCCGAGAGATTGCTATGTAGTATGCACATGCCTTGTCACATCCTAATCGGTTCATAAATAAGCGTGTTATCGCGTGACAAAAATCAGATTGTTTCAAAATGTCAGCCATGCTAGAAATTCAAAGTGCTATAACACAGCCATTTTTTAAGATACAGACGAAACGAAAAATGCTCCGAAATTTTTGTATCAAGATCAAATACATAAGAAAAACATCTTTCTCAATTTCTAATTTTTTGTACCTCATTTTAAATTAAGATAAAAAAAAAATTAATGGCCGCCATTTTGAAACAAGATGGCGGATGATGTTGGCCAACGTACTCGGTCGAGACATTGGTATGTACTCGGTCGAGACATTGCTATGTACTATGCACATGCGTTGTGAAATCCAAATCGGTTCATAAAAACGCATATTATTGTATGACAAAAATCAGATGGTTTCAAAATGTCAGTCAAGCTAGAAATTCAAAGTGCTATAACTCAGTCATTTTTTAAGATATAGACGAAACTAAAAATGCTCCAGAATCTTTGTATCAAGTCCAAACACATAAGAAAAAAATATTTTTCAATGTCTAAATTTTTTGTACCTCATTTTAAATTTTAATTTTTTTTAAATTTTTAAATGGCCGCCATTTTGAAACAAGATGGCGGAGGAGGCTGGCCAACAAACTCGGTCGAGACATTGCTATGTACTATGCACATGCCTTGTCAAATCCAAATCGGTTCATAAAAACGCATATTATTGTATGACAAAAATCAGATGGTTTCAAAATGTCAGCCATGCTAGAAATTCAAAGTGCTATATCTCAGCCATTTTTTAAGACATAGACGAAACAAAAAATGCTCTGGAATGTTTGTATCAAGCTCAAAGACATAAGGAAAAAAATCTTTTTCAATTTCTAATTATTTTGTACCTCACTTTTAAATTTTAATTTTTTTTTAATTTTTAAATGGCCGCCATTTGAAACAAGATGGCGGATGAGGCTGGCCAACGAACTCTGTCGAGACATTGCTATGTACTATGCACATTCCTTGTCACATCCAAATTGGTTCATAAATACGTGTATTATCGCGTGACAAAAATCAGATCGTTTCAAAATGTCAGCCATGCTAGAAATTCAAAGTGCTATAACTCAGCCATTTTTTAAGATATAGACAAAACTAAAAATGCTCCAGAATCTATGTATCAAGTCCAAACACATAAGAAAAAAATATTTTTCAATGTCTAATTGTTTTGTGCCTCATTTTAAATTTTATTTTTTTTTAATTTTTAAATGGCCGCCATTTTGAAACAAGATGGCGGAGGATTCTGGCCAACAAACTCGGTCGAGACATTGCTATATACTATGCACATGCCTTGTCAAATCCAAATCGGTTCATAAAAACGCATATTATTGTATGACAAAAATCAGATGGTTTCAAAATGTCAGCCATGCTAGAAATTCAAAGTGCTATATCTCAGCCATTTTTTAAGACATAGACGAAACAAAAAATGCTCTGGAATGTTTGTATCAAGCTCAAAGACATAAGGAAAAAAATCTTTTTCAATTTCTAATTATTTTGTACCTCACTTTTAAATTTTAATTTTTTTTTAATTTTTAAATGGCCGCCATTTGAAACAAGATGGCGGATGAGGCTGGCCAACGAACTCTGTCGAGACATTGCTATGTACTATGCACATTCCTTGTCACATCCAAATCGGTTCATAAATACGTGTATTATCGCGTGACAAAAATCAGATCGTTTCAAAATGTCAGCCATGCTAGAAATTCAAAGTGCTATAACTCAGCCATTTTTTAAGATATAGACGAAACTAAAAATGCTCCAGAATCTATGTATCAAGTCCAAACACATAAGAAAAAAATATTTTTCAATGTCTAATTGTTTTGTGCCTCATTTTAAATTTAATTTTTTTTAATTTTTAAATGGCCGCCATTTTGAAACAAGATGGCGGATGAAGCTGGCTAACGAACTCGGTCGAGACATTGTTACGTTTTATGTATATGTCGTAGGCTAATTGGGAAATCCGGCTCTTTGCAAACAGCCTAGGCTCTTTGCAAAGAGCCGGGCTAATTGGAGAATCCATCTCCCTTTTTCCAATTAGCCTGATATTTTTCAGGCTTATTGCAAAGAGCCTAGAAAGCGTTAGGCTAATTGAAAAATGACCACGTATCATGCGATCAGAGTGACATTTTTAGCTCATAGGCGATCAAAGCCTGAGAGCTTATGTGCCCGCCAATTCTGTATGTACGTGTGTACGTACGTGCCGTATGTACGTAACAGGATAACTCTTGATAGAAATATCCGATTTGCTTCAAATTTTTTTTCTAGGTTCATTCTGATAAGGTGCTTCCCTGATTAGTTTTTGGGGTTCATTGGTTAAGGATAAAGAGGGAAAAGGGGTGCTAGCCCCCCCCCCCCTTAATTTATATAAATGGGTTTTTCATGCAAAAATATTCGATTTGCTCCAAATTTGGTATACCGGTTTATTGTGTTAAGGTGCTTCCCTGATTAGTTTTTGGGGTTCATTGGTTAAGGATAAAGAGGGAAAAGGGGGTCTACCCCCCTTAATTTTGATAAATCGGTTTTTCATGATGAATTATTCGATTTGCTCCAAATTTGGTATAGCGGTTTATTAAGGTAAGGAGCTGCCTTGATTAGATTTGGAGGTTCATTAGTTACATATAAAGGAAGGAAAGGGGGGCTATCCCCCCCTCCGTAATTTAGGTATATGGGTTTTTCAAGCAGAAATATGCGATTTGCAATAAATTTGGTATACCGGTTAATTATGTTAAGCAGCTTCCCTGATTACATTTGGAAGATCATTATTATGTATAAAGGGGGGGAAGGGGGGAAATTGCCTCTCCCGTTAATTTAGATAAATGCATTTTTCATGTAGAATTATTCGATTAGCTCAAATTTGGTTTACTGGTTTATTATGTTAAGGAGATGGCTTGATTAGATTTGGAGGTTCATTAGTTAAATATAAAGGGAGGAAAGGGGGGGGGGGTAGCCCCCCCCCTTAATTTAGGTAAATGGGTTTTCAACGCAAAATTATTCGATTTGCTCCAAATTTGGTAACCGGTTTATTATGTTACGGAGCTTCCCTGATTAGATTTGGAAGTTCATTAGTTAAGTATAAAGGGAGGAAAGGGAAGCTAGACCCGCCCCCCTTAATTTAGATAAATGGGTTTTTCATGCAGAGTTATTCGATTTGCTCCAAATTTCGTATAACGGTTTATTATGTTAAGGAGCTTCCCTGATTAAATTTGGAGGTTAATTAGTTAAGTATAAAGGGAGGAAAGGGGGGCTAGACCCCCCCTTAATTTAGATAAATGGGTTTTTCATGCAGAGTTATTCGATTTGCACCAAATTTCGTATACCGGTTTATTATGTTAAGGAGCTGCCTTGATTAGATTTGGAGATTTATTGGTTATGTATAAAGGAGGGACAGGGGCTAGTGTCCCCTTAATTTAGATAAATGGGTTTTTCATACAGAATTATTCGATTTGCTTCAAATTTGATATACCAGTTTATTACGATATGGCTTCCTTCATTTGATTTGGAGGTTCATTGGTTAAGTATAAAAGGGGGGAAAGGGGGGCAATTGCCCCTCCCCTTAATTTAGGTAAATGGGTTTTCATGCAGAATTATCTGATTTAGTTTAATTTTTTTTCAACCGGATCCGAACTTGAAGGTTCCATTTGAAGTCAACCCGAAAACCGACAACATCCAGGTTTCGGACTGTGTTCAATTAGAACTTTCAGGTTCGGATCGGGTTGCCGGTGGACGGAGATTATTTTGTCTGGCTTGCGTCGAGTTATAGTTCTTTGGAATATTTTTGTCGGTTAAGATTTGGTTCGCGACGGGTTTCAGGTTGACTTCGAATGGAATTTTTAGGTTCTGGTAGCGTTGCGTGTCCACGGAAACTAATTTGTCTTGTTCGGATCCGGTTATGGATCTTTGGAATTTTTTTGTCGGTTATCAGATTTGGTTCGGGATTTAGGGTTTTTTCAAATGGAACTCTCAGGTTCGGGTCGGGTTGCATGTAGACTGAAATTATTTTGTCTTGCTCGGATCGGGGTACGGTCTGTTGTAATTTATTTTTCGGGTTTAGGTAGGGTTATGCGTTAATAAACCTAATAAAAAGAAAACTGCCCGTTAAACTGATGGCATTGAGCTCACAGACTATTCACACTAATTGTATATTATACTCTTATTTCAAAGAATAATGCCCCTCGAAAATAAATGAAGGTATTAGTCCCCTTTGCCCCACTTTCTACTTAACCAAAGAACCTCCAAATCTAATCAGGGAAGCTACTTAACATAATAAACTGGTATACCAAATTTGAAGCAAATCAGATAATTCTGCATGAAAAAACCATTTCTCTAAATTAAGGGGGGCATTAGTTCCTCCCATTTCTCGCTTTACGCTGAACCAATGAACCTTCAAATCTAATCAGAAAAGCTCCTTATCAGAATGTACATAGAAAAAAAAATTAAAATAAATTAGATAATTCTGCATGAAAACACATTTATCTAAATTAAGGGGAGGGGCAATTGTCCCCCTATCTCCCCTTTTATACTTAACCAATGAAACTCCAAATCAAATGAAGGAAGCCATATCGTAATAAACTGGTATATCAAATTTGAAGCAAATCGAATAATTCTGTATGAAAAACCCATTTATCTAAATTAAGGGGACACTAGCCTGTGTCCCTCTTTTATACTTAACCAATAAATCTCCAAATCTTATCAAGGCAGCTCCTTAACATAATAAACCGGTATACGAAATTTGGAGCAAATCGAATAACTCTGCATGAAAAACCCATTTATCTAAATTAAGGGGGGGGGGTCTAGATCCCTTTCCTCCCTTTATACTTAACTAATGAACCTCCAAATCTAATCAGGGAAGTTCCTTAACATAATAAACCGGTATGCGAAATTTGGAGCAAATCGAATAACTCTGCATGAAAAACCCATTTATCTAAATTAAGGGGGGGGGGGTGGTCTAGCCCCCCTTTCCTCCCTTTATACTTAACTAATGAACATTCAAATCTAATCAGGGAAGCTCCTTAACATAATAAACCGGTATGCCAAATTTGGAGCAAATCGAATAATTTTGCATTAAAAACCCATTACCTAAATTAAGGGGAGGCTATCCCCCCCTTTCCTCCCTTTATACTTAACTAATGAACCTCCAAATCTAATCAAGCCATCTCCTTAACATAATAAACCAGTATACCAAATTTGAGCTAATCGAATATTTCTACATGAAAAACGCATTTATCTAAATTAAGGGGAGAGGCAATTGCCCCCCTTTCCCCCTTTATACATAATAATGATCTTCCAAATGTAATCAGGGAAGCTGCTTAACATAATTAACCGGTATACCAAATTTATTGCAAATCGCATATTTCTGCTTGAAAAACCCATTTACCTAAATTACGGAGGAGGGATAACCCCCCCTTTCCTCCCTTTATATGTAACTAATGAACCTCCAAATCTAATCAAGGCAGCTCCTTACCTTAATAAACCGGTATACCAAATTTGGAGCAAATCGAATAATTCATCATGAAAAACCGATTTATCTAAATTAAGGGGGGTAGCCCCCTCTCCCCCCTTTATACTTAAATAATGAGCTTCCAAATCTAATCAGGGAAGCTCCTTAACATAATAAACCGGTATACCAAATTTGGAGCAAATGGAATATTTCTGCATGAAAAACCCATTTATATAAATTAAGGGGGGGGGGGGTTGTAGCCCTTCTTTTCCCCCTTTATCCTTAATCAATGAACCCCAAAATCTAATCAGGGAAGCACCTTATCAGAATGAACCTAGAAAAAAAATTTGAAGGAAATCGGATATTTCTATCAAGAGTTATCGTGTTACGTACATACGTATGTACGTACGTACACACGTACATACAGAATCGGCGGGCACATAAGCTCTCAGGCTTTGATCGCCTATGAGCTAAAAATATCACCCTGATCAGATAATAAGTGGTCATTTTTCAATTAGCCTAACGCTTTCTAGTCTCTTTGCAATAAGCCTGAAAAATATCAGGCTAATTGGAAAAAGGGAGATGGATTCTCCAATTAGCCCGGTTCTTTGCAAAGAGCCTAGGCTGTTTGCAAAGAGCCGGATTTCCCAATTAGCCTACGACATATACACCAAGGTACATCCAAATCGATTCATAAATACGCCTGTTATCGCGTGACAAAGCTCAGGTCGTTTTAAAATGTCAGCCAAGCTAGAAATTCAAAGTGCTATAACTCAGTCATTTTTTAAGATATAGACGAAACTAAAAATGCTTCAGAATCTTTGTATCAAGTCCAAACACATAAGAAAAAAATATTTTTCAATGTCTAAATTTTCTGTGCCTCATTTTAAATTTAATTTTTTTTAAATTTTTAAATGGCCGCCATTTTGAAACAAGAGGGCGGAGGAGGCTGGCCAACGAACTCGGTCGAGACATTGCTATGTACTATGCACATTCCTTGCCACATCCAAATCAGTTCATAAATACGTGTATTATCACGTGACAAAATTCATATCGTTTCAAAATGTCAGCCATGCTAAAAATTCAAAGTTCTATAACTCAGCCATTTTTTAAGATATAGACGAAACTAAAAATGCTCCAGAATCTTTGTATCAAGCCCAAACACATAAGAAAAAAATCTTTTTCAATGTCTAATCATACACATTCCTAAATTTTTTTATATGTATAGTTTTATATGACAAAATCAAAATAAGAAATAAAATTTTCCTAATATTTCCCATTATCATGACTGCTTAGCTTATACTTGTTTTGCTATTCAGTTGTATCTTGTCCAACTTTATCTTCCGAATTTTTTCAGATTTATATTATACTTTTTTAATATCAAAGTTTCAAGAATTTTAGGAGTAAATTAAATGAACACATTTGTTGTAATTAGTTTGTGTTTTGTAGTACATGGTTTTAAACTATTTTTCATTTTGAATTCCTGAGTTTTTTTGTTTATTCCATATAAACACTATTGTTTTATGAGTTTGTTTCACAATGTGGCCACTAGATTTTGGCTAGGAGCAAAAGTGGCGACTGGATTTTTGGGGTTTATGAGCCACTGGCTCCTTAAAAATTTTGGGAATCTGCACCTATAGCTCATGTCCAAAAATTAAGGGTAAGTGACCCGACGCTTTGAATTTTACACGTTTTGTTGAATATCTACTAAAATTCTTGACGAATTGTTCTTGAACTTCTAGGATGCAAAGAACATGTTTCACTTCATATTTATCACTGAAGATTTAGCCGGGAAAACAATTAGGGGCTAAAAATAAATTTAGTCATAAAATAATATTTGCGATCACCTACATAACCGAAAATGCTGCAAATGGTTTGTCACTGTGTTAAATAATTATTTGTGTCCTGTTCAACGTTTGTGTGCATTTGTGTAATCATAGCACTCATATTTGTGAAGATATTGACGTGTCTGTATAAAATGCAAAAGTTTTTTGTCTATAGCATACAGAGTTTTCAACCAAATTTAACACAACTACCTGTCAAAGAACAGTTGAAACAGTACACTGCAATTAAAACATGGAACATATGGAATATTTGATGAGATATGGGCATTTGTATGAAATAATTTTAGCTGCGCATGCGTGGAAGATTCCAAGATTCTTATTTCATAATTTGGTAGTCAGATATTTTGGGAAACTTCTATAAAAAGTCCAGTCAATTATTCTGAAAACTCAGAAAGATACAATGAGCTGATTGAAAAATTGTAGAAAATTCCTTATAATAAACCTACTTTTAGAAAGCAACTCACTATATCGCCACTATCTTTCTGAATTTTTGCGATATTTCACTGGACGTTTTATATAAGTTGCCGCAAATAGCTGACTACCAAATTATGAAATGAAAATTTTGGAATCTTCCATGCATGCGCAGTTGAAAATTATTTCATACAAATGCCTATATCTCATCAGATATTCAATATATTCATGTTTTAATTTCAGTATGCTCTTTCTACTGTTCTTTTTCAGGTTTTCGGAAAGTTGTGTTAAATTCGTTTCTAATCTATGTATGCTATAAATAAAAAAACTTTCGTTCACAGACACATTAACATCTTCAGGAATATGAGTGTTATGCTTGCACAAATGCGCATAAACGTTGAACAGGACCCAAATAGTGATTTAACTCAGTGACAGACCATTTTCAGCATTTTCTATTAGGTATGTGACCGCAAATATTATTTTTTAATTAAATTTATTATTAGCCCCGTAATTGACTTCCCGACTAAATCTTCACTAAGAAATATGAAGTCAAACATGTTCTTTACGTCCTAGAAGTTCAAGAATAATTCGTCTAGAATTTCGGCAGATTCGAAACGTCAGTCATTTACCCTTAATTTTTGGACATGAGTGCAAATTAAATTTTACTTCTTATAGCATCGTTTTGCAAACAGATGGCAGCAATAATCATATACTAACTTATAAAATTATTCATAGAGTATATATTTATATTCTAATGAAGATCGATATTTCATTTTCCCTTTTTTGTGTGTGTTAGTGAGTTGTAGTGGGTATAGGTTTACTTATAAAGAAAATAACTTATTTTCATTAAGTAAAATGCATATGCTAAAAGGGATTCCAATAAATATAAAGGCTTAAAAACCTTTTAATAAACAACCAACTAGTTTCGTGCACACTTAACGGTGACATTCTCAAGATCTGTATTTATATATTAACTATTTTCGCAGAAAATTTAAATAAAATACATATTATAAATACATAAAATACACATTTAAAATTTTATGCTAAAATAGTTATTTATATTTAGCCAGTGTTTTTCGACAGGAATTCCTGTCTCATTTAATGCCCACATTACACTTAAATTTTCTTATACCCATATTTCAGGCATTATAGTAGCCATTAGTATAGACACTTTTTCCACATGTGTTTAACATTAATATATAAAGACTCATGACGCTTAATTTTCATTTTAAAAATCTTTTATCTTTCTTTTTGTACATATTAAAATTGAAATTTTTAATTTACATCTTTACTTTTCTTAAAAACAAAATCACATTTATTTATTTAAAAAGAACATATATTACGGTATTTCGTTAAAGAGAGAAAAGTTAAAAGGTCAAAAGCGAAACAGCGAGCCGCCATTTGAAACTGATGAAGTCCTAGAAGGGACGAAAACGTTTTTTCAGAGAAGTGCCAAAGAGTATTGGACAATGCAGTATGTATTGGAAAATAGCATAGTTTTAACGAAATACCGGAATATATGTTCTTTTTCGATTCGTTCTTGTGTGGTGATTCCACACAAGAACCTTTGCGGACTATTAGAACTTTGAAAAACATTTGCAGTGGTGCAATGACGGCAAACGGAACGTTGCCAGAAATCAAGGACAGTATTCTCGTCATGCCCTCAAGATTTCGAAGAATTTGCTTCACGGACTATGAAACATGCTATTTTACGATTTCAAGCGATACCTGACAATAATGGTCAAGGAGGCAATTGTACAGTGTATAAGCTTGTATTTTGTTAAATTATTGAAAAACAAAATTCAATAATATACCCTCTGGCGGTCATTATTGAAATTGTTATTTTTCTTCTAAATGTCTTTCACATCCCTTCATTTAGACGCATTTCAAATTTTATACTTGTCTGATGAATATTTCGACTATAGATAGTTCTGAGTAGGTGAACTTTAACTATGTACACCCTGTATATTCCATTTCAAATATTTTATATGTATATATATATAATAGTGGGATACTTTTAAAGATTAGAAACTACTAAGCAATTAAACTGCATTGGGATAGGAAACACAAAATAAATGGCAATAATTGAATGAGTTGAATTTAATAGTAAAGTTTATACTGTAAGAAACTTCATCAGGGGACTGTTTCTATGTTAATCGAAATATATAATTTTTATGTTATAGGATATATTGATTAATCTAAAAGCAGTTCTATTTTGCGAGAAAATAACAAAATCCAAGCGGATAGAGTGCAAAGAAAAAGTACAAGCACAACAAACAGAGAAAGCGAGAAACTTTGCTTCAACATTTTACACAACCATACATTAAATATACTAAATAACTTATATTAATCCTCTACAGCCCATGGTAGCATATTTACTACCATTAGCGTTCACGATTTAGTGGATTTTTTCTATTCAGAAATACCGTATTCACACCAGAAATTAAAAATAGGAATTTAAAATAGAAATTTTTAATTTAATTAATAGCAGACCTTTCACTATTAAATAAACCGAAAGTTGCTATTAGGTTTTCTGGTATGAATTCCGATTCTCTGAATTACGAAATTTCTAGAACGCATCTACCCTGGGATGTAGAGGGTTAATTATATTTTTCGCAAAATATATTTTTCATCCGTAACTGGTAAATATACGGCATTTAGTTTTAATGTTTTATTACTATGTGGTAAAATGAAGATAACAATTTGAAGTGAGACGTGTACTTTATTTTCCAGCTGTTTAATTTGAATTCATGCTATTTGTAAGGAAAATTTAATTTCCTTTATAAATAGGTTTTTTATCAAATTTATTATCTGATGTGAAACTTTGAATGTTTGAGTAAATCTATTCATTACTTCTCATTCTAAGAAATACTACATTCTCAGAATTTGTTGCAATTGTTAATCTTTTTAGAATATTGTTCCACTGATTCTGTTTAGGAGATTAGACATTCTACGATAAAAATTTAAATAATCGTAATTATCTCTTGTCCTGCACTTATATTGTGGTACAATGCCCTTGTCGAAGTGTCTTACAATGAAAGCCATTTCTTAATCTACATCGCTTTTAATGGTTTATATGATTTTTATTGTTATAAGATCAGACACTACTTAGGTGAATTCTTATATCGATTTAAGTTTACAAAAGATTTATTATGCATAATGTTGTTTAAAATAATATGTATTTAATCGAGAAGTAATTTAAAATACTTGTAAAATTTGAGTAAATAAATTTGTGTAAATTGTAAAATCAAATATAAGTCATATTTGAGCTACAATGTTCAGCAATGTACACACGCAAACACACACAAAATAAATAAAGATAAAGAAATAAATAAAAAATAAGTATGAAAAACACCATTTTTTCTACAGTATTTAAGTTATCAGGTTTAATGTTTAGTGGATATTTTCATAACTTTAATATGGCCTAAAAGGGAGCAAATTAGGCTGAAAAGTAATTAAGTTCAAAGTATAAGCTCATGCGACCGCGAAAATCTATATATATATTTCTCTTACGTAGTGCTAAAAAAGGGCTGTATTTGTAGCTTGCTACTTGGCAACAGCCAAAGCGACGATTCTGAGTGGTTAAGTTACGATCACATGTCCCAATCCACTCAGCAAACCAAAATCCAGACAGAGTCTCTCTTTTAACGCACACCGTTTGAGAAATACATGAATGACAATTGCTATTGGTCCGTTTTACGGTGACGTGAGGAATTCAGCGAATCAGCTTTTTGATCCAAGGTTGTATTTAGACACAGGCGAAAACGTTTTGTTTACAGTTTGATAACGTGAGACGTAGCATCTTTTATAGCGTCTTATTATAGTTTTAAAGTAATGTAAGCCGTGGTTTTCAATACTATAGGCAAAATGAAAGGAGAAGGACCCTATCTGACACTAACATACCATTTAAATTTAAACGGCGTCAATTTCCTATTCGCTTAGCTTTCTCAATGATGACCAACAAGTCACAGCGCCATACTTTTGATAAGTGCATTTTTATTTATATTTTTAACAAAATTTTAAATTACTTTTTTATGAAGTAAAATATTTGTAAATTTCATATATTGCTTGCTGGGATCGCATAGCGGCCCAACTAAAAATATTTTTTATTGTGTTTTCGCTAAGGTTTTAAATTAATTCTATTTTCAAGGTACAATTTTTTATTTACATTTTCAACAAAGTTTTCCATTACTTTTTTATACATTAGAAATATTTGTAAATTTAATACGTTGTAATGATTTATGATAGCTCTCATTCTGGCTAGAGTTGACATAAATAGTGGCGAGCGAGCGGGGATCGTGTAGCGATCCCAATATGAATTACATAGCAATTCATGGGGGTTGGCGAGTGTTAGCGAGCAGATGGCTGAGCCCCCTAGTAAATACGAAATATTGGCCGAATACGTGTGGATCTTTATGAGTCTTTTACAAAAGGCATTTTCATTTATTTTAAAGCAATATGCGTTCCTGTAGGTAAAGAAATCTATCACGGTCACGGTATAATAGATATATTTTTCACAAAAATTTTATTTAGACACACTCTTAAAAAATCTGTTTTCTACAGTAGCAGGTTAAAAAATAAAGTAGAAGATAAAATTCGTCAATTAATCTGTACTTTATGTTATTCCTCATGCTGTTTTTGCAACATCTCAAAAATGGATGGAAAAATTCTCCGATATTTTCAAACATAGGTGAATTTGCCTAAATGTGATGACCCATAAATTTAAGAATCGTGCTATAATTTATAACACAATACTTTAAATTCGTTTTTCTCAAAAGTGCATTTTTCAAATAGATGATTACGATTACTCTAATTACTGAATCGATTCATGTCTACTTTTGTCAGTTTTTTTCTAATATAATTATGCAGAGCTTGAACAATGATTTTTTTTTCGTATTTCGTTCCTCCTAATCAAAAAGCAGTCTTTTTTTTAAAGATAAAAATTTTAGTTCCTCTTTGGATAGCTGCCATTAAAAAAAAAAAAAAAAAAAAAAAAAAAAAAAAAAAAAAAGAATGAAAAATCATGCATCCAGCATAGATTTATAAAACACTTTCCAATACATTTAGAATATTATAACTAAAATTCTCAGTTTATGAAAGTGAAAGACGATATCTAAGATATCTAAGACGATATCTAAGAGTAGAAAAGCTGAAAAGGATAGAAAACAGCCGACAACAATTTCTAAAATTCACTAAATGTTAAATTTTTCAGTTCGCCACACATTACATTTCATGAATGAAAATGATTTCCTTTTGTGTATGATTACGAAGAAAAAGTTTTTGGAGAAGTCTATTACAGAAAGATTTATTTTTGGATTTTCCAACGTCAAAAGTTTGTACACTAGTCACCGAATCGTCGACTGTATCGACTGAGAAATAATACATGTTTTATGTTGGATAAAGGTTTTAACTACACTTGTAGGTTTACACTTACGCTAAACGTTGATTTCACTGTTGTATTACAATGTCACATTGGTTAAGACTCCCGTTCTTTTGTTCGCGTACTATCCAGTTTGTGTTTTCAACCCTGTACTAAAATGCGTCCCTATGAAGCCATTAAGCCATGGGAATGCCATGGCTCCTTATAGTGCCTTGTAGAACACCTCAGTGATATATATAAATTTCATACGTTTCAAATAGTATAATATCATTAAAATACTTCGGAAACAATTTTTCCCTATAGACCGTAATGTAACGGAAGTCTTTTAAATGTCCCTGTAAACAAAACTTAAAAGCTACACACATCATTTTCAATACCGAACATGCCATTGTAAACTCCAATAAAATATATGAATTTCATGTCCATCTGACAATTTACCGGAGTTAGAACACGTACAGACGGACATACAGATGGACAAACCGAATTCATAAAAACTGGAAAGTGTTAAGAATCAATTTTTGTGTTGAATTTCTTCGTCCAGTCACTAGAAAAAAAAACCTTATGTAATTAAAACCACTAATTATTTTAATTTTAAATAAATCAAATTTAAGCTACAGTGTTCAGCGATATACACATACACACACAAAATAAATAAATAAATAAAAAATAAATATGAAAAACACCATTTTTTCTACCGCATGACTAGATGTATAACCCCTCAATCTAATTAACTTTTTAGAAATCTGGTCCTGAAAGATAAAGAACATGCTTCTAAGAAAAATATGAAATACATTTTTGCAAAAAGTTCAAAATTGTAGGAGAGGTGTGGTTATAAAAATTTAATATTTATTTTTTATTTAAATTTTATAATTAGAATTGCATTTTGTTTCTTGATTAAATCTTTTTTCTTCTTAGAATCAATAAACAATATATGAAAAGGTATAAAAAAAACAACTCAAATAGAGATAATAATTCAAGGGTACGCAATAAAAAAACGTTTTTTAATTTACAAAAATATAATATAACCACGAACAAAATTTTAATATAACCTCTTCAAGTTACTCTCCAAGCGTTCCTTTATCTTTGGAAACCTCAGAAACCAACAGACTTTCGAGATTTGAAAAAGCATTTATAAAAACGAAGTTTCTTTTACTCAACCCGAAATGTCATTATTTCGGATGCTGTCAATTCTCAAGTAAACATTATCATGTTCAACAAATATGATAAATTAACAGCATTTCCATAAATATTAAAATTATTAATTTTAACATAAAAATTATTAATGTTAACATTAAAAATAGCATTTTGTTACTATTGCATGTATAAATTGCATGTATAAACTGAAAATTTTTACTGGAGAATTGATTGCATAAAAAATAAACGGTAATTCAGGAAGAGAAAACTGATCAAAATACTGTGAAAGCTACTCGGAAACATTTTCGAAAATTATGGCAAGAAAAAGAGACTTTACTTTTATAAATGCTTCTCTAAATTTTGAAAAATTATTGGTTTCTCAGGTTTATAAAGATAAAGAACGATTTTTGAAATTGTGGCTAACTTGGAAAGAGTTATATTGGTTAGTGGTTATATTATATTTTCGTAGATTAAGAAACTTTTATGTTTTTTCACAGTGTATCGAATCCCCCTTTGAATATTTGGCAATGTCATGTTGAAATTTACAATGACATCTATAGATATTTTACAATAGCATTTTTAGATATTATATCTCAGTGATAATAAATTAATCAGCCATGAAAGAATGCGCAGATGTTTATACAGGTCTTCCCGAAAGCCCTTGACACATTTTAAAATTCAATAAAAAATCAAGTAATTGCCGTACAGAAATGCGATTTGGATTAAAATGCTTCTCGGGATGAAAACTTTTTTTCAAGCGAATAAAAAAATTAGTTCCCATCATCTACTATAGATGGCGCTGCATTTTAAATTAATCTGAAAGAAGCATAAAAAACCCAAGACAATCAGCTACAGATCATATTATTTTGTCAAAATCAGTTAAAGTGTAATAATCAAAAGTGTAAGTTAAAATGTAATAATTTGGGTAATCCACTAGCATAGTTCAGCGAGTGCACTTTTTGTAGCTCGAGCCACATTCAAACGGAACTCGAGTTCAATCCACGTTTTCACTAGTATTGCTTGTGGAATTGACTGGATCACTAATATCAGCCACAGTGGAAGCATGCACTTTCATGGGCGTACCCAAGGGGGGGGGATGATGGGCTACAGCCCTCCCCCCCCCGAAATTTTCGAAAGTGATATGAAAAAAGACCGAAATTTTTCTTTTTTTTTGGAAAAAAACTTAATTTTTTTCAATCATACAGCGGACTAGCCATTCTCATTAGTCCCATATTAGTCCACATTGACACCAAAGAAGAGAAAGGGGGTCTGATGGGGTTACAAATCCCCCCCCCCTTCCTCCCAAAATAGTCAAAAATTAAATGAAAAAAATTGTTTTTCCTTACTTTTTTTAGATAAATCTGTAATTTTTTTCTTCTGTCATGCAGCAAAATAGCCATTCTTGTTAACACCATATTAGTCCACATTGAGATCACACCATAACGAAAGAGGGGGAGGGGACTGATGGAGTTGCAGCCCCCTCCTCTCGAAATAGTCGAAAATGAATTTAAAAAAATAGTGCTGATTTTTTTTCTTTCTGTTTGAGATAAATTTGCAATTTTTCCCCTTTCATTCAATAGGCTATCCGCTCCCTTTGCTTTAGTTCCATATTAGTGCACATTGACACCAAAGAAGAGAACAGAGGATGATGGGGTTACAGCCCCCCTCCCCTCCCTCCCTCTTCTCAAAATAGTCGAAAAATTAAATGACAAAAGTGTTTATTCCTTACTTTTTTAGATAAATCTGTAATTTTCTCTTCTGTCATACAGCAAAATAGCCATTCTCGTTAACCCCATATTAGTCCAATTTGACATCACAGCATACCCAAAGATGGGGAGGGGCTGATGGAATTACAGCCCCCTCCTCTCAAAATAGTCGAAAATGAAATGAAAAAGTGCTGTTTTTTTCTTTTTGTTTGAGACAAATTTATATTTTTTCCCTATAATTCAATAGACTAACCGCTCTCTTCTCTTTAGTCCTATACTAGTGCACAGTGACACCACATTATACCCAAAGATGTGAAAGGGGCTAATAGAGTGCCTCCTCCCAAAATAGTCGAAAATGAAATGAAAAAAAATGCTGATTTTTTTTCTTCTTGTTTGAGCTAAATTTGTGATTTTGTTTTCTGAAATCCTTATTTTTTTAGATAAATCTCACATTGCAATCACAGCATACCCAAAGAAGGGGGTGGGGTGGCTGATGGGGTTACAGCCCCCTCCTCACGAAATAGTCAAAAATAAAATGAAAAATATTACTTTTTTTTCTTTCTCTTTGAAATAAATTTGTATTTTTTTCTCCTATCAATCAACAGACGAGCCGCTCTCTTCTATTTAGTTGTATATTGGTGCACAGTGACAGCACATTATACTCAAAGAAGTGGAAAGGGGGTAATGGGGTTATAGCCATATTGACCCCCAAACTTGCTGATTTTTTTTCTTTTTGTTTGAGATAAATTTGTAATTTTGTTTTCTGCAATACAACGAACTAGCCATTCTGATTAGTGTCATATCAGCGCACAGTTACAACACCACAGTATACCCAACGAGGGGAAAGGGGCTGATGGGGTTACAGGTCCCCTTTTGAAATAATCAGAAATGAAATGAAAAAAATGCTGATTTTTTCCTTTCTTTTAAGATAAATTTGTATTTTTTTTCTGCCATGCAGCTATTCTTGTTAGCTTCATGTATTAGTGTGCAGTGGTGCAGTGATGCCCCAGCATACAATACCCAAAGAAGTCGATGGGGACGGGGGTTATGAGGTTACAGCTCCGTTCCCCCTCCGAAAGGATCGCAGTGAAAGGGATAAAAAGGCTGATTTGTTGCTTTCTTTTTGAGATAAATTTGTTTTATTTTCTGGCATGCCACAAATTTGTCTTTTTCGGTAATACAATATCCTCCTCAGTCTTGCGACCAAATTTACTTGGAACCCCAAAATCTATTTTAAAAATGAAAAAAATTTGAAAAAAAAAACTTTTTTTGTTTTTGTAGCATTGTTTTTTAAATACCAAAAAATTGCAAATATTCTCCAATTTTATGTACGATTTATTTACTGCTTGCACACAATTAAAAGTAGGGGTGATTCTGATTCGAATTTTCCAAAAAATTAAGGCATTCGGTTCCAAAAATTCAAAAAATTCGGCTACTAAAAAGTCGCGAATTTTGACAAATGGTCGCCGTAAAAAATCAATTTCCTCACTCGTTCGCAGATAAAATCTCCAATTTCGCCAAAAAATTGCAGAAAAAATGTCGATTTGGTCAAAAGACTGGAAAAAACGCGAATTTCGCCGAAGGGCCATGAAGAAAAACGCGAATTTTGTCAAAGGGCCACGGAAAAACACTAATTTTGTCAAAGAGTAGCTGAAAAACGCCCTATTTTTTTAAAGGATCGCAAAAAAACACAAATTTCTTCAAGGGATCGCGGATAAAACGCGAATTTTGCCAAAATGTCGCGAAAAAACGCATATTTCGTAAAATAAAAACTGCGAATTTCGTCAAATAATCGCGGACAAAACGTGAATTTCGTCAAAGGATCCCGAAAAAAGCGCAAATTTTGTTAAAAGGTTGCGGAAAAAAACGAGAATTTCAACAAAAGGTAGCGAAAAAGACGAGAATGTCATCAAAGGGCTGCGAAAAAAACGCAAATTTCGTCAAATAATCGCGAATTTCGCCAAGTGATCACGGAAAAAATGCTAATTTCGCCAAAGGACCGCGAAAAATTCCTCCCTCCCACTTATCTTCTTATTCCGTCCTAACTTTCCAGCCAGTATTTTTCATTTGAAACGGTTTAAAGTCATTATTATTACTTGTGCACAAATAATAAACAGCCGTTATTTTACTAAAATTCACAGCAAATTTTCTGAAAGATTACAGCAGAGGGGGGAAGGGGAGGAAATCCCTTTCCGCTGCTAATTATGTTTGTTTCAGGTTGGGTTAACTCTGTTTTCATTTCAGGTCAATATCAGGCTGAGTGTAGATTCCTGCAAGTTGTGTTCGGGTTAAACAGATTTTTTAAAAGTTTGTTCAGCATATTATTTCAGTTTAAAAACTATACCTATAATAATAAATATGGATGTTTGTATGCGTTTATTCCGCCACCCTTTGATGAAATTCAGGTTTTTTTTTATTAAGACGCTCTGACGAAATTTGCTTTTTTTACGCGGCCCTTTGACAAAATTCGCGTTTTTTCCGAGGATCTTTGACGAAATTTGCATTCTTTCTGAGTCCCTTTGACGAAATTCACGTTTTCTCTGAGGCCCTTTGACGAAATTCGCGTTTTCTCTGAGGCCCTTTCACGAAATTTGGGTTTTTGTGATCCTTTGACGAAATTCGCGTTTTCCCGCAGCCCTTTGACGGGATAAGTGTTTTTTGTGCTATTCTTTTTCGAAATTTGAGTTTTATTGCGGCTTTTTGACGAAATCTGCATTTTTCTGCGGCTCTTTGACGAAATTCGCGTTTTTTCTGCGGGCCTTTGACGAAATGCGCGTTTTATTCGCGGATCTTTGACGAAATTTGAGTCTTTTCTGAAGCCCTTTGACGAAATTCGCGTTTTTCCATGGCCCTTTTTGACGGAATACGCGTTTTTTTTTTTTTTTTTTTTTTTTTTTTTGCTAACCTTTGTCGAAATTTGAGTTTTGTTGCGGCTTTTTGACAAAATTCGAGCTTTCTTCTCGTCTTTTTGACGTAATTCACGTTTTTCTGCGCCCTTTTGACGAAATTCACGTTTTTTTCTGTATCCCTTTGACGAAATTCCCGTTTTTTTATCCTTTAACGCAATTCGCGTTTTTTCGCTGCCCTTTGACGGAGTGCACGTTTTTCGAAATTGGCATTTTTCCCGCGACCTTCGATGAAATTCGCGGCCCTTTTCTGCGGCCCTTTGACGAAATTTGGGTGTTTTCTGCAGCTCTTTGACGAAATTCGTCATTTTTTAGATCCCTTGACGAATTTTGCTTTTTTCCGCGGGTTTTTGACGAAATTCATGTTTTATTCGCGGCTTTCTGCCTATATTCGCTTTTATCCGCAGCCAAACTCACGTATTTTCCTGTGGCCCTTTCACGAAATTCGCGTTTTTTTCCGCTTCCCTTTGACGGAATGAGCGTTTTTTTCAGAGATCCTTTGACGAAATTTTCGTTTTTTTTTCGCAATGCTTCGCCGAAATTTGCGTTTTTCCGCTGCTTTTTGACAAAATTCGCGCTTTTTTCTCGTTTTTTTGACGTAATTCGCCTTTTTCTGCGACCTTTTGACGAAATTCACGTTTTTTCTGTTTCCCTTTGACGAAATTCGAGTTTTTTGCGATCTTTTAACGAAATTCGTGTTTCTTCGCTGCCCCCCCCCCCCCGAAATAAAATCCTGCGTACGCCACTGTGCACTTTGTCCTTTTTTCGCTTGGAGTCGTCATTTCTGTGTCACAGAGTCAAATTTAATCTAAAAAAAAAAAAAAAAAAAAAAAAAAAAAAACACATGTTTGAAAACATTAAAACCAAACATATGGACAAGTGGCGCCGTCTATGATCGAAATTTGGAACTAATTACTTTCATTCGCTTAAAGAAAACTTTTTATCCTAAGAAGCATTTTAGTCCAAAACGCACTCCTGTACGGCAGTTACTTGATTTTATATTGAATTTTAAAATGTCAAGGAATTTTGGGACACCCTGTATATACATATTTATTTATATGATGATTAAAAACAATACACGATTCCTGGGAGTCATTAATTAACAACTCCCTTTAACCGGTAATTAGTAGCAGAGAGTACGTGTTGTATAATATGCTTCTTTGTATGAGACGCACCCATAACTGCCAAGTTCTCCAATTTTTCGGCCCCAATAATTCTCAGAGGAAATTCCGAGTTATTTAATTGCAGAAGTCTTCGATTAAGTCTGAGATTTTTCCATGGCAGTACTCGTGACTAATTGTAGCAGTTGACAGCAATAGTAGATGCACCCAATATTTGACGCGTTATTTTTTTTTCTAAGGAAATAAACTAATTTTATTAAATATTGTTTATTATCGCTTATGAGGTAATTTTCCATTATTAAAATTAAATGTTTACTTAAATGTAATAGTAGTATCGCCTGAACCTTTTTTTTACGTTAGAACTTCAGTAACGCATAAATATTTAATTTGCAGATTTATCTATAAATATATTCATTTTCTAACATTAAATATGATTCTTCTTATACATGTAAATGTTAGTCAATGTAACTAAATACGTTTGTTTCTTTTTTTATTCATTTTTAAATAATCTACTAACAAAAGCGTGTTATGCATCATACAAACATGTGAAATAACAAAATGAGCGCGCAAAACTAAAAGAATCTCAACCTTTATTGTATAAGATGTACTGCATTTTTAAGGTATATTTTGAGGGTAAAAAAGTGCGTCTTATACCGAAAAATTCGTTATTTATCCCTGAAAATAGTTAACTCGTTAGTACTCTTTATTAGGAATCTGCTTTACACTTGCAGTGGCAACTGCTAAGAGAAGGAAGGCAGCTGCTAATTAATTCACCCGAAACTATAGTTGAGTATTTATCTACTCATCATCAGGAGAAAAAGAATGCTACAGTAAAGCACCATTTATACGTCGATAAAGAGACGCTAGAAAAATAAGTGCTAAAAAAAAGAGGTATTCTAGAAACAATACAATCATGTGGAATTAATGCATTTTGCATAGCATCTAAATTTGGTGTTGCTCCATATTTTGTAATACAAAATATTTTCTGAGATCATCTACGTGTTTAACAAGCTTCATTAAAATGCTGAGGTAAGAGAAGTTCTTGAGTGTTGTCCTCGCTGAAGCATCAATTGCATACTTCTTCAGATTCAATGCATACAAAATAATATTCTTGGCGTAGGTAAAACTGCATCAGAATTCGCTTATTCCCCACAAGAAAAATTACAAAGAAATTGCCCTATACATTAACATGCACTGTTTCGATGTTTGTTTGGGCAACAAAATCGCTTGATAAAAGGTCAGTTTCGAAAAAGTGTGCCATGCAAATTCTTGCTTGACGCTATATCATGCCAAAAAAGTTCAATTCTGTTCCTAGAAAACATCGTTTTTAGCTTTTTAATTGCATCGGTATTTGTAAGTGCAAACAGACATTACAATTTCTGATAATAAAAATATATGTAGATTCCAAATTAGTAAAAAAGTAGTAGCAAAAGTAGTAGTATTAGTAGCAAAAAATATTAATTCTAAGATAATTTTATTGACAGAAACCTATTTCTAGGAGCTCCAAATACGAGTATTCAAAATTATAGCTCATTCCACTTAGTATTTCTTAAGTTATACTTTTAAATCTACCTGCATTATAATCTGTTTTACAACGATTAAAAATGAATTTAACATCAGTAGTTCCAAATTGTAAAATTCTATAATTCCAAAATTACTGGGCCGTGTGACTTCCCGTTTGGTATCCTAAAGCAAACTTTAGCAAAATTAGGTCTTAATATTAGAAATTTTAAAATTTGGTACAATTTCTTCACATAAATGGCCCCCTAAGAAACTTTCAAGTATAATGTTATTTAGTAGACATTATTACCAATAGATTGATACAAGTCAGATTTTTCCACGATGATTTGCGGCAAAGTTGCTATCAGAGTTCTCTTTTTTTTTCCGATTGTAGAACGCACCGGGACCTAGGGATATCGACGTACACAACAGATAACGAAGTATAAAACAGAAACGTATTATATATGCTTTATACTACACTTATATATTTTTTAAGTTTTATTTTTCTTATGTAATTAGGCCTTTTATATTTTTTTATATTAGGATGGGATCTTTTATTCGTGGTTGTTGCATATTAATTTCTTCCAAATAAAAAAATTGACAACAAGAAATATTTAGGCAGGTTTGAAATACTTCTCTTGCAATCTTTGGATGATAAAAGTTGGAAAGAACGTAATTATAACCATAATTTTGATTCTGCTTTCCACGAATTTTAATTTATTAAAGTTCTGGTATTCCGTTAAAAAAGTGCTAACCGATAGATTTTTTTTTTATAAATATCTGAAAAAATAAAATGCTAAATATTAAATATAATTAAACTCTGAAATGTGAAACGGAGTTTCGAAATTGCTTATCACCGTCATTCTCCCCTTCGCTTTTTAATGCATTACTTTAATTTCTAAGAAATAACAGGCGAATAAAGAAATGTATAAAAGATGGATTGAAGATAATGGAATTTCAAAAATTTTCTTTACTCCAATTCAAAAAATAAATTAAAACTTTATGATGGCTCTTTCTCCTTATCTTACATAAAATCAATATTTTCCCTTTTTTCTGGGCATTTCAAAGTAATTGCTTGTGGAATTTATTGGAATTTTACTCAGAAAATACAGGAAGAGAACTATATTTAGAATTTTCAGAAGTTTATTTTAAAATAATTAATGAGTTAATATTGTATTACTAAAAATATTCAAGAAGGAGTGCATTGAACAATGATCTATTAATTTAAGTATCTCTAAAAATATTCAATGAAGGATGTGTGTTAAACAATAATCTACTAATTAATTTTGTTGTCATTTATGTCTGATAATTATAATAATATTAATAATATAATAACAATAAGATAATAATAGTATAATAATAACACAATATAATAATAATATAATAATAGTAGTAATAATAGTAATAATAAAATAATAATAATAAAATAATAATAATGAATAAGATTAAAGAAACTGTAATGCTCTGCCTTTTATTATTTAGAAAAGATATACATCTATACATAACATTCTCCAGATTTCTCCATTAATTCAGCATGTATGCATTCATAAGTATTTCCATATATATTAAGTTGTAAGCATGCGTGGAAGAAAAGGAAGTACTAAAAAATGAGTAAATCGATGTGCTCATATCGAATTGAGTATGTTTGAATCAAAAATGAACCCATGCTTTCTCGATTATGAAACCACGCATGTTATCAAAACCCAAACAAAACGATATTTTTGTACTTTGTAATGGTTTATTTCATTCATGGCTCCATGAAAGATGTTCATTAATGTAAATGTTAAAGTAATTTAAAAATGGTTGAAACAATGCTCTTGTCATAAAAGTATTTAATTTAGGTATCTTGATAATAAATTTACTATTTTTAGGGTTTCGTACTTAAAAAGTAAACACGGAACCATTATAAGATCACTCTTATGTCTGTCTGTCACAGCCATTTTACTCGTAAACTATAGAACGTGGAAAGTTCAAATTGGGGGAAGTAATGAATATTATTGACCCACATATTTACAGATCATTAAACATTCATAAATATATTTAGAAAAAACGTAGAGGGGCTCATTCAGTTACTTAAAAAAAATCTTTTCTCTGTCTACCGTGTGGTGTATCGTGTAAAAGCTTTCGTAACGCTGAACTCAAAAATACAAATCTTTCAATTTTAGGTATTATCTTTGCAAAGATATCGTCGAAAATGTAGCGCAAAAATATGCCCCCCCCCCCATCTAATTCCGAATCTATTGAAACTAAAATTATGAAAAAATTAGAGGTAGTAGACGTTAATTTAAACCTTGCAGGAAAATTATAGCGATTACCCTAGGTCATATATTTTTTGAGAAAATCGCATTTTTTCGTTACACACAAATTTCGATTTACGGTTATATTGAGCAGCGCTGGAGTTACCTATCATAGCAGAAGTATGAATGCATTGTTGATAATTATTTTCGAAAAAAATCGTCGGTAATGGGCAATACAGGCACACAGGACAAAACATCCTCTAGTACTGCAAATTAAACTAAAACTTAAGAATCTCCTACATCGTATCTCACTAGGTCACGTCTCGGCTCACAAAGGTATCTTTGGCAATGAACTAGCAGACAACCTAGCGAAGAAGGCCACACAGAAAGAAACAATAGACACACACCTCCCAGTGCCCCAGTCATACGTCAAAAGGGTCCTTAGAGCAAGGATACTGACGCGATGGCAGGAGCACTGGGATACTTCAAAAAAGGGCAGGCACACATATAAGCTAATTCCTAAAGTTTCTCTCACACTATATAACTTAACACCCTACACCACTAGCTTCTTAACAGGACATGGCCCTTTCATGGCATATCTGGACCGCTTCAAAATAAGATCCACTGCCACTTGCGTCTGCGGTGAAGATGGCACTATAAGTCACCCGTACTACAGTTGTACTCTCACGCAACGCTGGCACTTGAGGCGTCCAGACATACTGCCAGTCAACTGGCTCCAAAACGTCCTTTCCCGCACCCTCCTACTCAACAAATTAAAACACATTCACAATTTCCATACATACTTAACAAACTTAACTTAAGCCCTGGTTCTGCTTATAAAGTCTCACTGCCACCATATCAATCTTCAAACAGCACCAGAATCCAGTCCTCTTTGTAGGCTCCAGTAAATTCTCCTACTCATCAATGTGTGGTTTCCTACGATCGCAAGAGCCTCTGCTCGTGCTTCTGACCATTCTATCAAGAGATACATCTCCAATGGACGCTTGAGTATCTGCTCGTGCCATCTTACTTGTGCCACACAAAGCATTACATCTCCAATGGACGCTGAGTATTTGCTCGTGCCATCTTACTTGTGCCACGCAAATCATTACATCTCCAATGGACGCTTGAGTATTTGCTCGTGCCATCTTACTTGTGCCACGCATTCCATTCTTTTCCCTTCCTGCCGCCCCTTGTCGCGAGAGGGGTTCCTACCGCGGCGGCCAGGATCAGTGATGTTTATTATTATTATTATTATTATTTATTTTATTTTATTTTTACTTTAAATGTTCTCATACTCCCGCCCTCTGTCGCGAGTAGGCGTTTTCCTGGCGGGAAGGCATTCGTCTAATTTTTGTAATCCCACTTTGTTCTTTTTAAAATAAATTCTGGGTTCTGTGGTCGGTGGTGCATAGACGCCCTTAGCGGGTGAGCGTCGCCCCTTGAGCATTTTGTGTTTGTCCGTCTGCATACGGCCGGACAGGGCTGTACTCACTAACGAGCCCCAACGTGTCGGGGAACATACCGGGAGAGACGTTAAGCTCTAAGGGGCAGGCCTAGCCGGCCCTGAGCAGTCTCTCTTAGGCTGCCTAACCTTTAAAGACACGGGCGGTGTGGATATACATAATGACAGGGGCGCCATACTCTGTGCTCCATCGGCTTTTAAAGCCTAGATAACAACTTTTAAGGATAAATTTGTGTAATGCAATGCCCAGTAGCTGTAATAAAGAAATAAACGTCAAATTGTTAAAAAAAAACATACTAATTTAATTAGAATTAATCATATAAATACTATGGGATTCACGATTATAGTTTTCATTGAGTACTCTCTCAATACACCTCCAGTGTCTTTAAAAGTTAGCTAAAAACCTATCTGGAAAAACACGACACGGACCAAAGAGGAGTTGCAACTTTGCGACCTCCTTTCGAAGCGCACTTAGTACAATGCCACGTTTAAATTTTGTCCAAGGGTTTTGCTTTAGGTACACTGTAAAATGAAAAGATTATTTCTACACTGATTTTAGCTTTATGAAGTGCCAAATGAAATTTTAAATATGCAATACTTTAATTGTCAGTACCGAATTAAGTTTATCATAAACAGATTAGGATAATATTAAAAAATGAGTTATACTGAATAGCTATATTTGATATTATTTAGTCTCCATATCTCTTTGAACTTTCATTGTATATCCATTTATACTTTTCTAGTATATACAGCAATACCGAACTCTACGTTGTATAGTTTTTTTACAAAGTCTTAGTATTCTCTTAGCAACGGTTTTTTTTAATAATAAAATTACTAATTCATATTTTTATTGTACGGAACCCTCTGTGCGCGAGTAATACTCGCACTTGACCGTTTATTCCTTAATAAATAACCAATTAAATGTTTCTAGTTAATAATTTTGAGCGGGAAATAAATGTCAGTGCATATTTACTTTAATCTGTAGTAAACGAGTGGTTCAAGGGGGCGGTACATAACGGCTCATATTTCAACGCATCCCAGGAATCAAGTATATGAATTTCTCAATTTTCAGTACATTTGGATCTGACAAGGGGACAACTTTTGGTGCTGCTCGCACCTAGCATTGAGACCTGGTGCATTTTAAAGCCCTATATTACGAAGTTTTAGAATCGATAAAATTTTTCTGTTAACATAATATTTCTTGATTTTACAGCAGTATAATTTTCTAAAAATGCAATTTTCGAGACCACTTATCGGACTATTAATTTTGAAGTTTTTTAAAGAAAAGCATTTAAAAATAAAAGATAGTTAATAATAAGTATATAAAATATTAAAAAAAGTAAACAAATTTCTTCAAGAACCCATGAATTTGATTTTGAAAAATTGCAACATTATATTCGCATTTTTGGCAGGGAAAAAGTTAGCGATTATTTTCAAAAGTAGAGCTTTCCGGCAACCCTAGTCAAATGTCATATCTGTTTGTCTTGTGTGAGTGGACTTCAGTAGAAATTGTAATGTCCGAACTATTAGCCACAATAATTTTTCTAAATTGTGTGAAAATGTTAATTTAATTTATGATTACTTTTACCAAAGGACCATTTAATACAGCAACATTTCATTTTAAACATTCGAAACTTTACTCCATTCGATTTCAAAAGAAAATTGTTTGCTTATTTTGCATTTCACTAAAAAATAGTTTTCAATGACCTTGAAAGCTTTTATAGAAATATATTTACTATTTTTATATTTATCGTCTTCATAGAAAAAAAAAAAAGAAAAACCTAATTCTTGTTTTTTATGCTACCAATTCACAAACAAATCGTAATCTGATATAATTCTAATATATACTGTACTGTGCATTTACTCCCCGGATAAAGCGGGCGGATAAATTGTAGTGCCATATTTGGAGATTTAACTCACTTTTGGCGTGAAATAAACAAATAAAAATATAATAATAAAAAAATAAAAATATAAAAAATATATAAAATATAATTTTAACAGAGAAATTTTATGGGTTCTCTAACTTTTATGTATAGGGCTACAAAATGCACCAGGTCTCGATACTAGGTGCGTGCAGCAACAAAAGTGGTTCCCTTGTGAGTTATTTTGAGTATGTTATGTATGTAAAATTGTGTATTTTTTAGTCAATTTCGAAAACCCATTTTTTTCAGTGGACAATGGTTTCTACGAAACAATGGCCGACTAATGTTTCCTAGCCCATTCATGATGTATTTAATAATGTATTACTTTACCTTCCATTTTTTTACTGAAAAAAAAAACACGTCCTAAAAGTTGAATACGTGAAATAAAAATACTAAAAAAATGTATTTTTAATTACAATTTAAATAATAATTGTTCGAAAAAAAAAAAAAAAAACCTGATTTAATATATTTTCAATTATTTCTATTCAGATTTAGATTTTGTGACCACTTTTATTGTCGTATTTAATGATGTCTTCTTAACCAAAATATAAAAAACAGTTTTGCTAAAAGGAAGTTAAGAGTTAAGTATAATCGCGTGAACCTAAAAGTTACTGATTAAAATATAACATCACTTTGAGTAGTTCAACATTTCGATTTTTTCCACTTAAATCACGTTTAATACACACAAAAATCATATTTCATTCGGCAGAAATCGATATTGAAAGTTGGACTATTTTGAAGTTATACGAAGTAGAGTACGCTATAGCGTACAAGGGCATAGCTTAACAAGGTAAGTGATAGTGTGGCGTAAATATATTTTACCAAACCTAAATTTCCACGGTGACGTTTTACACAAAAAAAAATAAAAATTCTTGATGAAAGGAAGGGAGATACCGTATTTACTCGTGTATAACGCGCACCCCGTACTTTGCAAGAAAAAAAGGGACGAATTTTTAAAATCTCGTATGTAACGCGCACTATAAATTTGACATGCAAGTGAATGAATAACCAAACGAATTTCAGTAAAGGAAGTCGAAAAAAAATGTTACGTCAGGCCAGGAAAAATGACAAAAATCTATTCTTAAGACTTCGGCTAGGGAATGAGTGTGAGAAGAAGGGAGTGACGTATCATGCTGTGGTGACGCCACTCGCTTGACGAAATACTTGAGAGCGTCTTTTGACAACATACGAGTAAGATGGAGAATCTATGTAGCTATACTGCGACATTTAAGTTGAAAATGAATGAGTATGCAATAGAAAATGGTAACCGTGCTTCAAGTTGGAAGTTCGGAGTTGGTGAGTCAAGTGTGTCAGAGTGGCGCAATATGGAAGAAAAACTGAAAAAAGCACCATGCAAAAAACGTGCTTTTCGGGGGAAAATCGTGTAAATATCCGCAAGTGGAGCAGCAGCTTTTAGCTCATGTAACGGATTTGCGACGTTCGGGATTCTCAGTCTCGACGGAAATATTGATGTTTGAGGACCGTAAATAACTGGGAAACTGAATATTCCAAGAGAAGATTTCAAGGGAAGTTATGTATGGGTGCGACGCTTTATGAACCGTATCAAGAGAAGAATAACGTTATCGCAGAACCTATTGGAAGAATACAACGAACAGCTTACCAAGTTCTCCCAGTACATTATAAAGCTACGAAAACAAAAGGGATATCAGATGTCGCAAATCGGAAATGCAGATAATACTGCATTGTGGTTTGATATGCCGGAAGCTACAACCATTCATCCAGTTGGAGACAGAAGCGTTCAAGTGCGCACAACAGGAACAGACAATCGATGATGCACCGTTATGCTGGTAATTACGGCTGACGGCCGCAAGTTGACGCCATATGTGATTTTTAAACATAAAACTATCCAAAAGAATCTTTTTCAATTGGCACAATTGTAAGAGCACAGGAAAAAATGTGGATGACGGATGAGCTCGTGAAAGATTGGTTTAAGGTTGTGTGGGAACGTCGGCTAGGTGCTTTACGTCAGCGATCGACGCTGGTCCTGCACAGCTTCCGTGGACACATGACTCCTGGAGTGAAAGTGAAAATCAGTCGCGTCCTGGTTGTGATGCCAAGTGGAATGACGAAAGTGCTACAACCCTTAGATGTTGTCATCAACCGGCCATTTAATGTTACATTTCCGGATCCTACAATGAGTGGAAGACAACAGCAGGTCGCAACTTCACTCCAAGCGGGTGGAGAATGAAGCGTGCGTCACTCCAAACTATATGTGAGAAGATACTTGAAGCTTGCAATTCCATCTCAGCCGAGATGATAATAAAGAGTTTCAAAGTGACTGGAATTTCCAATCAAATGGATGGGACCAAAAATGATATGATTTACGAGAATATTGACTGTGCCAGTGATGACGAGGACAACAGCATTAGTGGCAATGATAATTGCTTATTAGCGTTTAAATAATGTTACTAGCGCTGTTGTATAAAAAAAAAAAGCAAGGAGTGAAATAAAGATGCAGCAATACTTCTAAAGTAAGACTTTTCCGGTTTTAATTTCTTCTTTGAATACATTTCCTGATTCATATGTATATCATGTAATTACATCCAGCAGTAAAAAATTATTCCGTGTATAACGCGCACCTAGGGTTTTTGCCCTAAATTTTTGAAAAAAGTGCGCGTTATACACGAGTAAATACGGTAAATAAAGTTATACTACCCGATTTCTGTACAAGAAATCAGTAACCGAGTACACAAAAACCTCCTGTATAAATTATAATATGTTACAGTTAATTGATTATTTCACACATTCTCGGGATTTTACTGTAAACTAATATTTTCAGGTGCTTCTGACAGCGAATTGGCTCAATATAGTGATTTATTTGGGTTCCTTAGTATTGAAAGGTATCTGTTACACACACAGACATTCCGAGAATACACTGTTAAAAAGACAAATATTTCTTAATCTACCGAAATTAATATAACCACGAATGAAAATATAATCTCTTCCGAGTCACCCAAGATTCCGAAAAACCGTTTCTTTATCTTTAAAAACTTCAGCATGCAAGAGATTTTCGAGATTTAAAGAAGCATTTATTACAAAGTTTCTTTTGCTGACCGTAATTTTCAGGAACGTTTCCGGGTAGCTTTTACCATGCGTTAAGCAGTTTTCTCCGAACCGGAATATTGGTATTTCGAATGGTATTAATTCTCAAGTAAACATTTTCATGTTCAACAAACACGTTTTAAAGAGAAACACGATAAATTAACAGCATTAATATTAACATTAAAATTAATATTATTTTGTTACTCTTGCATGTATAAACACAATTGCGCAGCCAAAAATGTTTCCTTTAGACTAAATAACATCCTAAAAACCGATATTCCGGTTTGACAAAAGTGCTTAATGTACGTCTATAAAAACTATTCGGAAACGTTTCCAAAACCAAGTGGCAACAGAAAAAAAACTTTGTTTTTACTTCATTAAATCTCAAAAATACATTGGTTTCTGGAGTTACTCAGAATGAAAAACGCTTTTCGGAATCATAGGTAACTCGGAAGAGGTTATTGCATATTTTCGTATTACATGGTTAGATTATGTTTTTATTGATTAAGAAATATTTGGTTTTTTTTTTTTTAAATAGTGTACAGTCTAGAACGAATCTCATGAAGACTAAGGTTATTCTTTTTAACATACATTGCAAAAACTTAATTTCCAGTCGACTGCCAAGAAGGGTTATGTGTTTGACGCGTATCTGGGTATGTGGATTTCTTTTACCCTCGAAACATCCCAACGGCTGGATGGATTTTAATGAATGAGGTCTCTATCGATTCGTCTTAACCGTCCAATGGTTGTAGGCTAGATTTTCTTTTTATAAATTCAAAATGGCGGTAGAGACGAAAAAAATTTTTACTCACCATATTGAGTGGCATATCATAGAATAGGTGTTTCAAAATGAAGACGATGTTTCATTGACTATTTTACAGTCAGAAGCTCCGTTTAAATATTACACAACCAGGAAGTTGTGTAGGTAGGATCTCTAACTTTACTGCAACTCTAAACTTCATAGACATCTATAGGCTTCACCAAAACAGTGTTTATAGATAGGAACTAACAATTAAACACAACTTAAAAGTCATCAATACAAGTAAATAAAACAAATAGGTAAGTAATATAAACAATAGTTTCACATTGATGAAAAATAATTAATTAGTTCGCTTTATACACAGTCGGGATTTTTGATTATTTAAATTTAATTTTTACTTCTTTCTGTGACAATTTGGAGATTAAAATGTATGGGATGTCATCTCTCTCTCCTTTTTAACACTTTCCCACAAAGTTGAAAAGTGTTTATACATTCGGTTTGCCTGTCCGTCTGTCCGTATGGCCGCCAGTCCGTATAGCCGTCTGTCCGTCTGTCCAAGCTCTAACTGCCGTAAATATACTCGGATTCTCATGCAGTTGATAAACGTTATTTAGGGCCACCAAAGCATGTGTGGTATTGTATATGAAGTATGTGGGATTAATAGTTCATTTACAGGGGCACTCAAAAGAATTCCATTACATTATGCTTTATGTGGGGAAAAATAGTTTAGAGAGTATTTTAATGAGATTACGCTATTTCAAATGCATTGAAACGGATGTAAGTCACTGAATTTGACTACAAGATGATTACGATAGAATAGGGCATTCATAGCATTTGTCATTCATTTACAGGGACACGCAAAAGAAATAGGTTACAGTACTGTCTTTGAGTAATAGATGCTGGAAGTGCGTTTTAAAATTAGGCATGCACTTTAAAATTAAAATAAATTTTGCATGTTACTGTATATAAATTCTATACCCCATATACAGGGCTACAGAAAACAATTTCTTAACTGAACTAATTTTTGGCATGCATGTAGTTAATAGATGCAAATCTATATATCATATACAGGGCTGCTCAAAGAATTCTGATAATTTTCCAATTATAGATAGGGGACAGCTGAAATTTGGATTTTCAAATGTGTTATGCATTTCCATATGGTTGAGTTAGACATAATAATTTAGCTTATTAAACGGTGCAGTTTTGTTACAATATTCTGAATGTGTTGGAAAGTGTTTCATAATCTTGACGCATGATTTTTTTCTTTTCGCCGAATGTGGAAAAAATTTATTAAAGCTAATAACTGCGGGTAAGTTGTGCAGTTAGGGCAAAATGTTGATCAGATTGGACAACGAGAAAAATACAGTGGGATGAAAAATCGAATGGGGCAAAGTGGAGTGGCATGGAAGAAAGATAAACGTATGAATGCAGCCTAGCATTAGTTTAGCAGGACAAGAACTCACTTCGATCTTTCTTGCATTAACCCAAGCTTAAATTGTCAAAAAAAATACCATCAGATCAGAAGGCAGAAGATATCCATATTCACAATCAGTACACCTTCTAACTCAACTCAGCGCTAACAGATTTTTAAAATATTGAGAAGGATTTTTTCTCGCTGAGGTCATTCGATAACTGCAAGTTAGAGGTTGATGAAAGAATCAGCATTCATACGAAACGTTTAACGTTAGTTTTGGAGAAGAACTTTCATATACATGGTGGATGTTTGCAAAATGTGAATCCTAATCCGTACAAAGTAGCATTACCTGTATTTTTCGTAACGTTCTGTGTTTATTCAGAAGGCGGGGGGGGGGGGTCTCCATAAGATTTAAGTTTATAAAAAAAAATCGCTATCAAATGACAAAAAAATTCAATTTCACAGATTTTTATCTTACTGTGGCGGCCATTTAGATAAATAAGTTCATCTTTATCCGCAATCGGCAACATTGAATATTTGTCCAACATTAAGATTTTAGGAACATTTGTTTTAAAAGAGGATTATTCTTTACATTTAACAACACACATATCTTTTCCTCAATGAAATATATTTAATTTTGCTGATCACAATTAGCTTTATATTTATTATTGGGATCAATTAAATATAGCTCGACATTTTGTTCCGACACGTGCTAGGAGCGTGACAGTGGCGTGAGACATGTATATGTAGATGGTGGATACAGCAAGTGACTAACCCATCATTGTTTAGTCCATTCAAGTCTGTTTTTCAGTCAACATCAAGATAAATGAGAAAAAAGAAGTCCCTTCAAATGCAGAGCGGATAATAATTATCAATTCTTTTTGCAAGGAAAAGTGTAAAACTCATTGACAATTTGCGTATATACAGGGTGTTTCAATACCAGACCGACGAACTTGCAGGAGGTGTAAGGGGTACAGAAACGACTTCGGAATCACGTAGCAATCCAGGGTCGAAAATGCCGTAGTTGCGAGCTATGGTTCAAAGAAGCAGAGAAAAAGAACAGAAACAGCAACACATTAATGGGAAAACATATTATTGAAAGGTTGTACTGCAGAAGGTGTTCGAAATTAGGACGAAAAGTCGTCAGGTAGGATAGACAGCGGAGCCGCATCGAATTCCTTACGTTCTGGAAGATTCCTGGCGTATCGCGTATTTTCCAGGCGGCTACAGATATTCGAGTGGCGAGTCTTCAACTGAAGGAGCAGGGGGCCGCTGTCAAGCCTGCCTGACGACTTCTGGTCGTAATTTCGAACACCTTCTGTAGTATATTCAATAAAATGTTTTCTATGCCAGTAATGTTTGCTGTTGCTCTTCATGTCCCTTTTCTCTGCTTCTTTGAACCATAGGCTTGCAACTAACGCATTTTCGACCCTGCATTACTATGTGATTCTGAGTCGTCTTTGTGCCCCCTACATCTCCTGCAAGTTTGTCGGTCTGGTAGTGAAACATCCTGTATAAAGCTTAGATCCCAGATACCTTCTTAACAATAATTAGGCCTGCGTTTGGCATAAAAAGTTCATCAGAGGAGAAAAAGTTGTTGAAAACAAAAGCTTAAAATGCAGTGTAACTGATAAAAACATTTTTAATGTTTGCAATTTGCGTATATTCAGGGTGTTTCAATACCAGACCGACAAACTTGCAGGAGGTGTAGGGGGTACAGAGACGACTCAGAATCATATAGCAATCCAGGGTCGAAAATGCAGCAGTTGCGAACTAAAGAAGCAGAGAAAAGAACAGAAACAACAACACATTAATGGGAAAACATTTTATTGAAAGGTTGTACTACAGAAGGTGTTCAAAATTACGACAAAAAGTCGTCAGGCAGGATAGACAGCGGCGCTGCATCGAATTCCTTACGTTCTGGAAGATTCCTGGAGTATCGCGTATTTTCCCGGAAGCTACAGATATTCGAGTGGCGAGGTCTTCAACTGAAGGAACAAGGGGCCGCTGAAAAGTTAGTGAAAACGACAGTGTAACTATGCATTTAGCATTGACATCTGCATTCCTGGCAAATCTATCTTAAACTGAGCCCCACTTTCTTCGAATAGTAATGTTTGGTTTATTTAATTGCAAATTTCTGCGTTAAATAAAGCTAATATTGCTATTCGGAAATAGTGGTAATCCACATACGGGAGACTTGATAAATAATGCATCTTTCAAGGATTTTCTCAAATCTATATTCGCTACTTTCAATCACATTCATAAAATAACTTTCATCTGATAATTTTTTTTTAAAAAAAGGTATATTTTTATTCTTATGGATTTTTTTTACTTTGTATTTGAGACAAATTTTTTAAATTTTCCATTTTTTAAATCTAAATTGTTAAATAAACGTTTAAAAAACTTTAAAACTTTGTGAGAGTAGTGTGGAAATAGATAACTATTATCAGAGCTTATTTTTTCCCCTATAATAAATAATGTTTATGTGAAATACGAGAAAGTTTATGTATGATTTTTTATGAATAGGAAAAAATTCATTTTGTGGTTCTTAATAATTCTGTGCGATAACAGAATGTTACAAATACAAATAGTCTTTTAGCAAACTTCATAATTAAATAATAATGATTTATGACCGGAAATTCATGGAATTCCCACTGAAGAATGTCTTAATTACGAATGTCAGATCAAATTTAATGTCATATAAATTTTTCAAACTGGAATAAACTGATCATAACAAAATTATTCAATTATTTGGTGGAGGCTGTTTTTACAAAAGCAGCAATGATCCGTTAGCTTTAAAAAAATATTTTAGTATTTTCGTAGTTAATCTGTATTATTAAAACCACACTGCGAAATTATATGCATGGTACTTTATTAAATCTTCACTACTTTAGTATAATAGTTTACTGTTTCATTTTTGTTAGATATAACTAATTTGACCCTTTTACCAAGATCAGTTAAATCAATGTGGATTTATTATTATGAAAATAAAATTACTTTTTAATGTAAATGAAACCTCACATATTAAAATATAATAATTCAATTTCAAGCGTATTTTTTCAACCTCAATTTACTGCAAATCACATTTCCATCTTATATTAAAACAAATTATTTATGAATGCAAACAAAATCTTATTAATTTTGCAGTAATTCAGTTTAACATTTATTGTAACATTTTCGTTAGATAAAATTACTTTGACCTAATTTTTCAAGGTAATATTTCACTTAAATTGTGATTTATTGATTCCTAATCAATCAAGTAATTTTTGCTTTATTTTGGTAATCAACTTGTTTATTATCTTATATCTATAATTATAAAGAAAGAAGTTTCTGTGTGTGTGTATGTATGTATGTATGTGTGTCTGCCTGTATGTACGCGTGTTTGTTTGCTTGTCTGTATGTCTATGCGTATGTCTATTTATATATATATATATATGTGTGTATGTATATATGTATGTGTGTCTATATGTATGTATGCACGTGTGTTTGTGTGTTTTTACATGCCTGTATGTCTGTGTGTGTGGGATGGTGTCTGTATTCTTATGTGATGTGTTCTTGGGAGACCGCTGTTAGAAGATCTAAATGATTTGGCTGAAGTTATGCACCTCGAAGCCAGTTTATAATTTTTCTATATGTTGTCAAGATATTAATTAAAAACATTATGAACATTGTCTTCGTTCCTTCGATTGCGCCCGCACCTCTTTCGACTTTCCTATGTTTTTTATGCAGACGAAAGCGAAGCGTTCGGTTTTTTCTGCATTTTGAAATCGCGATCGTCTGGTCTAAAAGAAGAAAGAAAAAAAGAAATAGAAAGAAAATCACGGAAATGTTTGCCGTACCTTACCGGTTCGAACTGTAACTTTTGTTTTTAAAAAATAATACTCACTATTTAAAAAAATATTTTTACTTAAGCTCAGTTCGCGTCAGTTTTCAAGTTTTTCATTTCGCTGAATTATGAAACTGCCGCATTCGCCTCCTGAAATAAATAAATAAATAAAGCCCACTTATTCGGGACTTTTTCCCCTTTCTAACAGTGTATTTTTTCTTAACACCCTTAATTTTTTTTTTTTTTTTTTTTTTTTTTTTTTTTTTTTTTTTTTGTAAAATTAATTGTACCTTGGTTACTTGCCTTTGAAATATTAATAATTTTGCTGCCTTAAAATGCCGTCTAATTGAAATTTAGGAAGTATTTTAGCTAGTTATTGGATATAAAAAATTCCCTTTTCGATATTTTTAATAAAATTATTTTTGCATCATTTTATACTAAATCGAAGACTCTCTACAACATTGTAATTGACATTTCTTTCCGTATCTTGTGCCATTTTCGAGATAAGAAGCGCTAAATCCGCAGTTTGGCGCTGGGTGCTTCATCGTGTTGTGCATACCCGTTTTACTTTACCTAGACATTACGTTCATAATTAAAGCTAACTCGATTAATCAGTTGCTTGATCTGAAACAGAATAAAGGAAACACCATATATAAATGGCATTTCACTAACAATCAAACACAAGCAACCAAAATTGCTTTGTTATTTATAACTAGGTTACCTGCCTGCCTTTGCCTGGGCCCGTGAAAATATACCTTAAATCAGCAGCATTGAATGGTTTTATGTTTTAAAAAGAATTTATTCTCCAAAGGAACCTAATATTGGGACTCCCACTGACTTCTGCAACGTATACTCTCGAATTTGTATGATTTTATAGTTTTAAACAAAAAATACACCCAAACAAACTTAAAGATTGGAGACGAGACTTACTGCCCTCGACAGCGTAAGCCGGGCGTGCTACGCACACTCCGGTCTGTTTTGAACTTATATATTTAAAAGAAAATCTTTTCAAAATAGCCTAATGTTAGGGTTCCTACCACCTTAGGCAACGCACACCCAACGAATTTGTATGAGTTTGTATTTTTAAACGGAAATCATCCCAAACGAACCTAGGGTTGGCGACACCGCTCCATCGGCATCGCATATAAGGCGCGCAATGCTCGCTCAGCTGTGTTGCGATTTTACATTTTTAAACGAAAATCCTTCCACACGAACCTAATGTTTTTGAAAGCCTAATGTTAGGGTTCCCACTATCTTCGACAACGTACACCCAAAGAATTTGTATGAGTTTATATTTTTGAACGGAAATCATCCCAAACGAACCTGGGGTTGGCGACTCCGCTACCACCGGCATCGCACATAAAACTTACTATGCTCCCTCAGCTTTGTGGTGATTTTACATTTTTAAACGAAAAACTTTCCACGCGAACCTAATGTTTTTGGAACCACTTCCTGCGGCAGCGTACACCCTCGAATTTTTATCATTTTATATTTTTAAACGGAAATATATACAAGCTATTTTAGCCCCCCAACATTAATAGCAGCCTAAAAACCAATATTCCGGTTTAAGAAAACTGATTAATACACTATAAAAGCTACTCTGAAATGATTCCGAAAATCAGTACCAGGAAAAGAGATTTTGTTTTCATAAATTCTTCTTTTAATCTCAAAAACATATTGGCTTCTGAGATTTTAGAAGATAAAGAACGTTCTCAGAATCACAGGTAACTGGGAAACGGTAATCGTATATTTCCGTACGTGGTTATATTATATTTTCGAAGATTAAGAAAAAATTGTCTTATTTTACAGTGTAATTAAGAAGATTTTTATATTTTAAAAACTGTACCTTGCTTATATATGTTAGTTTCATTAATAATTCTGGTTCTGTCTTATAACACCACATTTATGCACGTACATAGTGGCATATTTAGCTGGTGTTTGGATATCAAACAATTAACATTTGTGGCTTCAATATAATTATTTTTATATGCAAGACATAATTTATTACTTTATCAAGGACTTACTAATCAAGTTCTACAACTTTTTAATTGACATTTTACCCATAAAGTGCACCATTTTTGAGACAGGAATGCTAACTCCGCAGTTTACCGCTAAGAGTGGCTGCCAGGTTGTTCTTCCTGTTGCTCATGCCCGTATAACCAAAGAAATTACAGACTTAATCTACGTTCTTTGGTATAACTATGCGTAGACAGTATGCTTATGGTTGTAGGTGACTCGGATCATCAATTATTTGAGGCGAAACGGTATTAAGGAAACACCCTGTGTAGGAAGAAAAAGAAAAAGAAACAGTTTTAAATTTATTTTTTAATCTCAAGTCGTTTTAAACCACATTTCTATATCGCAAAAAAAATGTAAATATATCATATTACTGAAGAAATTTTAATGAAACTTACATACAGAAACTTTTAGGAAAAGTACCATATAAGAACCTTAAGGAAAAGTACCATTCGGAAACCTCAGAAACAAAAGATTTCCAAAATCAAAAGTGACGTCTTTCCGAAATTTACCGGCAGCAAGAATTATCCTGTATGTCAGAAACGTTTCCGCAAATTTTGAAAAGCTATAATAAGGTGTATAAATATAACTCCGTCTTCTTTCGAGAAATGAAAGTGCACTTGTTTATAGTCAAAATGAAAGAGACATTAAACCTATATTTTGTAATAGTACAAAATACAACATTCGCCCATCTGTCGGGTAACAAACGAATTCCCAATGGAAGAAGTATAGATGATTAGAAGCAATTAAGCAAAGAAGTCAATTTTCGATTTCTGCAAATCAATTGATCTGCTCTCGCAATTTGGCTCTCTGCATGGAACGAAACTAATATGAAGGAGCAACATCTGGTGAATTTAGCGGGGGGGGGGGGCAGTATATATCAGCAAAGTGTATCTAGCCCCCTCACGGACAAGACCGTGTTAATGCTCCAAGTGAACGTGTTAATGCGTTCACTAAGCTCCAGATTTCTCCGCAATATAAGCATTAATTAAAGTAATATAATTCTATTGATTAATGCATTTTTAATACATTGAACACAGATTAATGCTCTGAAGGATTATATTCATATTTGTAATTAAGTTTTTTATATAATGTTGAAAGAATCATCTTTTTCTAGCATTTAAAAATACAGAGAAAACAACATTACAATTTTGCTCTTTTGCTAGACTATCAGAGGGTTAAAATGTCCTTAATGGATTTTGTTTCAGGTGGGTAAACATTGTAATATTAGAAAATAACTTGTTCATGCCTTTAAGCGTATTCTAGAAGTTTTAGCTCCAATGCTTTGTTGAAATTCATTAGTACTAGCTTGTGACATTCGGCATTGATTTTCGAATATAGTTACAAGAGTTCATATTAGACTACGCTGTTTTCGTCCTACCGGATGTTTGCCCACACATTGTCAGTCAAGAAAACTCTACAAGTACTTCAATCAGATGAGTTGTCTCACCCTATGCATTCACCGGATTTTGCTCCTTCACATTGCCATTGATTTCGCTCCACGCAGAGCACTATTTCTGGAGAGCGATTCCGTTCTTCAGTAAACATCAGAAAATGGCTTGATAACCGAATTGCTTTAAAACAACGAGACTTTTTCCATTGCAGAACTTGCTTTTTATATCTGGTTTCTAGATCAAATCAACTTTGATCAAACATTTCTTTCGTTGTGAGAAGAAACAAGAATATTTCCTTTACTAGAAAAAAAAGCCGAGTCATATTTATACACCTAATAATTTTTTTTAATTTGCGATTATTTCTTCCCCAAATGGTTTCTGAAGATAATGGAAAGCTTTCTGGAAACTTGAGTAACAACGGCAAAACATTGAATTTTTTAAAACTTTCTACTCTAATATTTAGTTTCACATAATATTTGACAGTGAATTTTAGATTGCAACCATTTATTCATTTAAACAGATCATAGAAGGAAAGCACCCATGTTTAGTTTAATCTTGCGCCTAAATAGATAGAAAAATATTAAATTTCATTTGCGATAGTATCAGACATTGAAACCAAGTGCAAGATTTTATGCCCACTATTATAAAATCTTAAAGTTATTAATTAAAATTTCTTGTTCTACTGGAAATTAAACAATTGCGCTTTAATATTATCCTCGCATTTCAAATTAATTTTAATCATGAATACGTAAGGCTTTATTTGTAAAAAAAAAAAAAAAAAAAAGTACCATGATGTAAAAAGACATAATAAATGCATTTTAAATACGAGGAAAAACTTAAAGTACAGGTATAAGCAAAAGGTACATGTAAACTGCGTGTACGACGTAAGAGAAGTATATATTCGTGCATCTACTTACAAAAAGAAATAGATCTATTTAGCTTAATATGTGTTATTTACATTAAATAAATAGAAAAGAATGCTATAGAATTTTTTTTTAATTCGCTGAAATATTATACTTAATAAAAAATTTTCATCGTAGAAATTATATTTACAATTTAATATTTCGTAAATGTGAATGGTTGGAAATTTTCTTTTCATTAATAAGGAAGGGATATTTAATTGAAACTAATCGAGGTTTCTAGTGCTTAAGAAATTTTTATCAGAAATTTAACTGATTTAAGAAATTAATTTATCCATTTTAAAAAATTCAATGATATGAGAGAGTTCAATTCAGTTTATTTCGTTTTAATTCCCTTTTCAAATAAGGTGAATTGAAATATTGCATTGCATTTGGATCATCAGTTTTAGATTAAGATTTTTATATATAAATTCAACTTTTAATTTTGAGTTATGGCATTAAATATCTATTTTTAAAACACATTTCCCTGTTGCAATAATTTTAATTACTCTGAAAGTTTGTTTTTATCTACTTCAAATAGTTTATGAAATGTTTTTCTTTATTTTTATTATTACTTATCATAATATGTGTAATAGTTTTGAAAATATAAATTTTTAAAATCCAGTCATTTATTTAAGCTAAACCTGTATAATCTTTGATAAATCCCGTTAAATTTCTAAGGGGCCGGCCGCTTCACTGAAACTTCCCGATCGCGAAATCCCATGTTAACCTATGGGGAAAATTAGAAACGCAATCACTCATAGCTTAATATAATTATTAAAATATGGTTTTCGCCATCAGAAAGTAGACGTCAGATGCTGACGATGTGCGTTTCTAAAACTTGTCCCCGTAAATTTTAAGTATTTTTAAGAAGATGATAAAATTTTATGAAGTGGAAATTCCAAAGTTTATAGGTTTCTTGAAATACTTAAAATTTAAGGAGACAATTTTTAAAAACGCACATCGTCGGCATCTAGCGTCTGCTTTTTGATGGTGAAAACCGTATTGTAATAATTATATTAAGCAATGAGTAATCGCGCTTTTAAATTTTCCGATAGGTTAACATGGAATTTCACGATTGGGGAGTTTCAATGAAGGGGCCCCTTATGAAATAACAAAAAGTTCGAAAAATATTATTTTGTGCCCAAGTAATTAAATCATACATGAGAAGTCTAAAAATATGCACAAATAATTTTAGGCATGACATCCGTGTCCAATTTATTCGTTATATAACCTCTCTATCAACCCCATCCGTGCGTCTTACTCATGTATCCCCTCTTCAATTTCTCAACTGGAAGGGGTTGAAGAGTAGACGCTCTCCTCTCTTCCAAACGAAAGCTGTTACCCTACCCTTTTTTTTGCCCATATGTTGCTACACATTGTACATACCCCAAGTTTCGGTCTCTCTACTCCAGTTTTTTTTTTTCTCTCTCTTCGCGCGATCTTTTGCGGCAAGTAAGAAAAGTGGTGAATTTATTTTTGTCCCACTTTCTTTCATGTGTACTTATTACTTATTTGCTTTATTTTTTCCCTTTTTTATGTTGATTTTTAAAGCCACAACCCCTTCACCCTCTTCACGTTATGCATTAACAAGTTGCCCTCGTGGGTCAAACGACAGATGTCACTGAGTAGTGGGCCTAGTAATAGTTTCAAAGTGAGTCTATTTTTTCTTTATTTTAAATGCTATATCAAATTTGCTTAGGGAGACGATGGGGTTAAAAAAATTATTTTCCATTACTTATGTCATTCCAACAAAATATTTTTAAAACAAGTGTTCTGTGGAATGAATTCCACAAATATTTCATAAAACAATTAAATTTACTCAAAATTGAAAAAAAAATTAAAGATGTTGATTAGTTGAAAAAAAAATTAATTGTTTAATGCGTTCCAATGTTCAAAAGATATTCTCGTTTTAAATTTTATTAAATGAAATGATTTGATTAAACATGTGCATCTATTTTTCAATTTGACTTGCAGTTATTTGAAAAGAAACAAAAACAAACACAAAAAAATTGGCACGAAACTGAATGTCCCTTAAAAAAAAAAAAAAAACACATGTTATTTTTTAAAACTAATTTTATGACCTTAATAAACCAAGATTTCAAAACGAATGCAAAGAACTTTTGTTAGATGCTTACATTAGTCACTTGGTATAAAGGGAATTTTGAAAAAAATATTATTCATTTAAATCTTAACAAATTAATAATGCAAAAAAAAAAAAAAAAAAAAAAAAAAAACCTCGCATATTAATAGATATTTTAACTAATTTTATGACCTTAATAAACTAACATTCCAAAACGAATGCATATACTTATTGTGATGTTTAAATTAGCCACTTAGGTATAAAGAGAATTTTGAAAAAACAAAAACAAATTAAACCCCTTTAACCCTTTATCTATTGACGGTACTTATAAGTACCACTCACTTTAAACTCTCATTCCATAGTGAATATTACTAATATTCTAATGGTACTTTTGCAAAAACACTCTTTTAACTCCACATTTTTATGATACACGGCAGCAGTAGTTCTAGGTTCGTTATTTTAGCGAGGAAGAGGCTATCTTTGAAACGGTCGATGTGTTTTGCACCAACATTTTGTAAAGATTGTCAAGCTTGGCTTCTTATTGCTGCAAACATAGTAAAGGACATTAAGATAAGTGTTGGATTTTTTTATGTGTTCATTATGATCTTAGAATACAATTTGACTAGTTATTTTAAGTAAGCGGCGTCTGTATTTGATTTAACATTTGAATTACTCGACGGTACTTATAAGTACCGCCAGTACACTGGATGTTGGAGAAAAACTTCTTGTTTACTTTTCGTCTGTGTAGTTATCCATCATTTTTATCTGCTTTATAATGTTATAATTAAATTGTAGTGTAGTAATGCTTTTTCTGGTATTTCTTTTCTGTTTTATTATTTTTTTTATAAGAAATCGAAAAAGTTGTGATACCGGCTCTTTTTTGCTATACTAGAATTGGCATATGTAAATTCATATATTGCATATGTGGAGATGCGAGAGAACATGATGTCCTTGGAATATAGGTGTCGCATAACTAAAGCGAAGCTTAAACTAATAACATAGGGGAAAAACTAAACTAGATTGAAGTTGGCATAACTAATGCTAAAGGGCTGCTAACAAAATCGAAACCTAAAAAACATTTTTTTTTAATACCATTAAATTTGAATTTTTACCCATTTTTCATGTGTAAAATGAAACTATGCCAATTGAATTTTTTTTATTGTTAACTTGCGAGTGTCTTCTTGTTATTTAGCATTTTTAAGTGTTTAAATTTTATTTGAAATATCACGTGGGTTTCTGTTACGAGAATATTTTAGCCATAGTGTAGTGACGGTATTTTAAAGTACCACTTTAATTAATTACTTCTAACGAATTAAATTTCTCACGGGTGAATATTTTTTTATGTATATCCTTTATTTTTCATTGTAGTAACTGAAAAAAAATTGCACTAGATCATAATGCAGAAGATAAAGGGTTAACAAGTTAACAATATGAAAACAAAAATTCACATTTTTGGTTGATGTTTGCTATATTTCTTCGCCGACAACCTTAAATTCTTTTTCAGATCGACGAAAATAAAAGAATATTCAAACACTAATTTAATATGTATGTATATTACGAAATTAATAGCTTCCAATTAAGCGAAATTGCAGTGAATTTCACGAAGTGACATTTTTTAAATTTAACGATCTGAAAATAAATTTCAATGATTATTCACTTAATATCAGGAAGACAATTTTTAATGAAAAGCACTTTTATTTTTACTCGACAGCGGCATATGAAGAGTAGTTATGTCTATCTGTATTATGTATGAATGTAAGGTTGCAGTTAAGTAGGTAGGTATGTCCGTACGTACACTGTAAAAAAGAAAAATGTTTCTTACTCTACAAAAAATATTATATAACCACGAACAAAAATATAATATAACTTCTTCGGAGTTATCCAAAGATTCCTAAAAGTAATCCTTCAATTTTTAAAACCACAGAGAACAACAGGTTTTTGTGATTAAAGATGCAGTATTAAAAACAAAGATATTTGCTGCGCTAAGTAGTCAAGCGTTCCGAGTAGTTTTTACTGTGTATTAATCGGTTTTTTCAACCCGAAACATAGATTTTCCGTATGCTATCAATTCCCATGCAAACATTTTTATGTTCAACCAATATATTTAACAGACAAACATGTTAAATTAATAGTATTAACATGAACATTAAAATTAATACAATTTATTTACTCTTGCATGTACAAATCGAGTTACGCAGCTGAAAATGTCACCTTAAGAATTGAAAGTATCCGAAAAAACGATGTTCCAGGTTAAGAAAACTGATTTGTGCATCGTAAAATCTACTCGGAGACGTTTCAGAAAATTACGGGAAGCAAAAGGAAATTCAGTGTTTCTTTAAATCTCAAAAACCTATTAATCCCCGAGATTTCTAAAGATAATGAAACGGTTTTAGTAATCATCGGTGACTGGGAAGAGGTTCTATTTTATTTTCGTTCATGGTTACGTTATATTTTCGTAGATTAAGAAGCATATTTCTTTTTCTTTTTTTTACAGTTTATGTTCACTCTCAAAAAAACTTTCTTCAATTCACGGAAATTCTACTGGCAGCAGTTCTGCCGGCATATTTCCGTGAATTTAGGAATATCCGTTATTTTCCCTCCGTTACACGAGGTAAAGTATCCGTCAATTGAAGAAAGTTGGGAAGAAGCAAAAGCGGACGACGTTGGATTCGAACCAGCCATCTCAGCGTTGCGAGACGAACGCGCCAGCACTGAGCTAAAGTTGTACACATGTACAGTAGCGAAACGCTTTGAAGTAAATATGTTTTCTTCAAATGGGTATGACTTGATCAATTTCTTTTTAATTTTGAAGTTCATTTCGAGAAGATTTCGCCTTTAATGAGATAGTGGCTGGGTTTTTTATACTTTAGTATTAATATAGTATAAAAATATGAATTTTAAATGGTTTTAGGTAGATTGCTATACTTAAAATACGAATATTATATTTTTATTCGAAAAGATTTTTTTTTTTTTTTTTGAGTAATATCGATTTTTTCCCCATTTAATTTTCTTAATTAAAATGTCTTTTAAATGTGTTCATTTAAAGTATAGTTTAAATGCGAATATTTATTTATAAAGAATTTTTAAATTCAACTTTATTTAACTTTATTCAACATTTAAAAATAAATTGCGAGTACTTTTGAATGAATGAGAAAAGTAATTGTTATTTATTTTGAAATTCGAAAACTTTTTTGTCTTTTTTAATTAAGTCAGAAATTTTAATTTATACAATTTTTGGTTTTTCATTTCTTAAATAAATTCGGATTTATTATTAATAGACCCAATACGCATGCGTTCTAGGAATGAACGGAATTTCTCCCTCTTTTTTAAACGTTCGGGGAGAATTCCTTTATAAAACGTGTTTTCTAGGAGTACGGAAATTATTTTCAAAAAATGAGGAATAATTTAGTGTATATTTACGAGTTTTTCTGACAGTGCTGTGCTCTAGGGCGGTGTTTTTTTAACCATTCACCTTCACAGCATACCTAAAACCATGGTTAAGTTTTCGCGCACAGTGACATTAGAATGCTGAAAAACATGTAAATGGAATGCATTCTATTTAAATTTATTTACTAACATAAACAAAACGCTCCATTAGAGAAATAATATATAGTTTGCAAAAGTTCTTCCTCACGTTGTTTGACTTGCCCTCATGCAGAGCTCACGTTAATTTTTTAAAAGCTTACAATGTAATATACAGTATTAAATGCAAATCGTCCAATATACAGTATATAGGTCAAACTTGCTTAGCCCTTCATAAACGTATTAATTTAGATCGTTCAGCAATCAAAAACTATAAAAGCTATCGAACATCACATAACTGTAATGCTGAGTACAAACACATACTTTGAATAATACACATTTGAATAGTTGCACAGATTGAATAATATAACTATTGCAATCCTTAACATCCAAATGAAAAAGAGAGTCTGCATGCATTAAACATTACAAAATATCCCCATAGATTAAACAAAAATTTAAAAATTAACATCATTTCGTATATTCTACATCATCACATACACTCAATTACAAACTCTACCCATCATTAAATCATAACTTTCTCAAATAATCTACGAGATACTAAAATAGGTCACTCACCTAAATCTCAAAAACTAACAATAGTCACATTAAAAAATTGGAAAAAGAACTAAGATCTTCCTTCTGCAGTATAGTCCAGTAGAAATAGCTCAAAAAAGGGCCTTACATTGCAAAAATTCGGGTAACTCTGATTTTCGGGTATTGTTTATAGGTTGACCATCTAATGAAAAGAACCAAGTTTTCGAACTTCTAGACCTTGTGCGTTTTTTACTATATCGAAAAAACCAAAATTTTTCGGCACTTTTTTCAATTTTTCTTGATTAACTCGATTCCAGTGCATTTCACAGACAATTGTGTACATTACAATTGTGTAGAGGACAAAATTCTCTACAAGATTCACTATTCATGTTTGGGAATTGATCAAATAGGAGGCGAGATACGGAGCCGGGAAAATGGGGTACAATTTGCAAAAAGTGGGAAAAAAACCAAATGACGTTAGTTTTTCCTTCATAACCCATTTTTATTTTTTATTTTTCCGTTTTAGAGATAAAAATGTCATAATAAACTTTGTAAAGTATGAAATATCCTACAAATTTCTTTCATTAGAACATTAATTACCTCTAACAGACTTAAAATCAGAACAACACGATTTGTGGTTAAAACAGAAAAATACCGCCCGACAAGTGGCAAGTCAGTAATTTAAAAACGATCTTTAATTTTTGATACTGAATAAACGAAGCAATTAATTTATTATAGTATGTACAATAAAAAGTAATTGGAGAATAGTTGGGAGGGGGGGGGGGCGTGAAGTTAATCAAAAAACGTATTCGGTAGATATAGGCGCCGCCTAGAGTGGGCTAAGAATCGGAAGTCGAAAGTAAAATTAAGTGCTAAGAATAATATAAAAAAATACTGCAAAGATAAAAAAAACATAATTTAGAAATTTTAAAAGGGAAAAGGATTATACAGGACCGAAACTAGAGGGGGGGGGGGCATATGCTTCATGCGCCATAATGGAAGGCAAAGAGGGCGCAAAATGAAGATTTGGATTGTCGTATTTGTATTAATTTGTCACACAAGTTTTTGTTAGTTAGTTAAAGTTTACATTAACGGTAAATCTATCTCACATTCAGGATATTATTCCCAACATAAAGAGGACCAACAATTATGCTTATGCATACTAAGACGGAAACCTGTATAAAGCGGAAGTATTTTCGGGATTATTTTAAATTCAACTTTAAATTTTAAAATAATGCAAAATTTATTATAAACTTATAAAGTTCTGTTTGTAAATTCACTTTGCGCAGGAGGGGGAGAGAGTGTATGTGTGTGGGGGGGGGGAATCCATGTTTGCCCTAGAATGAAAAAAAAAAGCTAGTTTCGACCTAAAAGTATCGAATAAGAATAACTCTTAAAAACTAGTTAGGAAAGCCCCAAATCATGATTCTATACTTTAAAAATAATAGCGGAAGAAATATTCACAATTAATCAAGTATAAGAATATTATTACCGTAATTTCCCGCGTATAAGCTACGTCTCAGATAACTCTGTTTTCTACCAGAATTTTTTTTAAATTAGTCCAGTTCAGAGACCGGCGGTGAGGAACCTGAGACGATGGCATCACTACCAGGGCCAAGCAGCAGAAAAAGGAAACATATATAAAGTGACTATAGTACTTACTATATATTTGTTGATTAATACCTTATACATGATATAATTAATTAATTTGTGTTTTCAATATAAAAAATTAAAGGTATCTTTTAAAATTACTAAATTGCCAGGCAGTATTTTCTTGTTGCTGTGATTTTCAAAGCCTATTACAAAAAATAATTACCTAATAAATGAAACTATGGTCTACTTCATGCTCTAAAAAGTTGCTTATGACTGTTTTGATTTTCCAATGAACTAAAGGTGAGTTATAAAGCAAAAAATACCGTCATTTGTGGATTTTTGTAATTTTTGCAAATTTTATCCTATTTTCCCGACTCTGTATCGCGTCTACTATTTGGTCAATTTACAAACCTAAATAGTACATGTTGTAGAGAAATTTATCCTTTACAAAAAATGTAAAATATTACTATTAATTAAATTCAGTAATTAGTAAGTTAAATGTAAAAACTACAAAAATTATTAATTTAAAAAAAATGACGAACACAGTGCTTTATTTTTCTTTCCCGACATAATGTCTCTCTGAGAAAAGTGTTTTTTACAGTAATTTTCTGCGTATAAGTCGCGGCTATGTTAAGTCTGTTTCAAACGAGAAATTGTATTCAAAAAATGAAGTCAAATACATGCTAGGCAGAAATAAGTTACAATGTATTAAAACAAAAATTGTGGTAGAAAAATGAGTTATCTGAGCCGTGGCTTATACGCGTGAAATTTCGGTAATAATATTAATATGCTTGATTAATTGTCATCATTTCTTCCGCTATTACTTTTAATGTATAGAATCATGCATTTTGAGCTTTCCGAACTCATTTTTAACAGTTATTCTTATTCGATACTTCTAGGCCGAAACTAGCCTTTTTTTTTTCCATTCTAGGACAAACATGGATTCCCCCCCTCCCCTCCCACACACACACAAACTCTCCCCCTCCTGCGCAAACTGAATTTACATATAGAATTTTATAAGTTTATAATATCTATTGCTTTATTTTAAAATTTAAAGTTGAATTCAAAAACTCCCGAAAATAATTCCGCTTTATACAGGTTTCCGTCTTAATATGTATAAACATAATTGTTGGCCCTCTTTATGTTGGGAATAATTTTCTGAATGTGCGATAGATTTACCGTTAATGTAAACTTTGACTAACTAACAAAAACTTGCGCGACAAATTAATACAAATACGACAAACCAAATCTTCATTTTGCGCCCTCTTTGCCTTCCATTATGGCGCATGAAGCATATGCCCCCCCCTCTAGTTTCGGCCCTGTTTAATCCTTTCCTATTAAAATTTCTAAATTATGCTTTATTTATCTTTGCAGTATTTTTTTCTATTATTCTTAGCACTTAATTTTACTTTCGACTTCCGATTCTTAGCCCACTCTAGGTGGCGACAATATCTACCGAATACGTTTTTTTGATTAACTTCACGCCGCCCCCCCCCCTCCCAAGTATTCTCCAATCACTTTTTATTGTACATACTATAATAAATTAATTGCTTCGTTTATTCAGTATCAAAAATTTAAGATCGTTTTTAAATTAGTGACTTGCCACTTGTCGGGCGGTATCTTTCTGTTTTAACCACAAATCGTGTTGTTCTGATTTTAAGTCTGTTAGAGGTAATTAATGTTCTAATGAATGAAACTTGTAGGATATTTCATACTTTACAAAGTTTATTATGACACTTTTATCTCTAAAATGGAAAAATAAAAAATAAAAATGGGTTATGAAGGAAAAACTAACGTCATTTGTTTTTTTTTTCCACTTTTTGCAAATTGTACCCCATTTTCCCGGCTCCGTATCTCACTCCTATTTGATCAATTCCCAAACATGAATAGTGAATCTTGTAGAGAATTTTGTTGTCTACAAAATTGTAATTATAATTTTTTCTGTGAAATGCACTGTAATCGAGTTAATCAAGAAAAATCGAAAAAAGTGACGAAAAATTTTGGGTTTTTTGATATAGTAAAAAACGCACAAGGTCTAGAAGGTCGAAAACTTGGTTTTTTCATAAGAGGGTCAACCTATACACAATATCCGAAAATCAGAATTACACGAATTTTTGCAAGGCAAAATGCTATTTCTACTGGACTAGTAAGAATAAGTGGAAGAGCTTCCGAAATTTTATTTTTCCTATTCCTCCGTTGCATAGTATTTGACAGTATTTGAAATTTTTTCACTTCCAATATATTCATCACCCTCTTAGTGATACATTTTTGACTTACTCTACTTTAGGTTTAATGTCCTCAATTTTTATATTACTAAAAAAAAAAAAAAAAAAAAAAAAAAAAAGAAAAAAAAAGTAAATAAAAGACACAATCAATTATTATTACCATTACCAACCAAGTATTTAATAAATTTAAACTAAATCATATTTTTCAAAATTAACAATGTAAATTTCCTTGTCATAGTGTAAATCTTAAAAGTACATTCAAATAACTTATTAGTCTAGTGCGTAGAATTTTAATTATAACTAATTCTCAAAAAAATTCAAACACACTGACATCGACCCATGTATGTACAATGAGTCAAATTAAAAAATATATATTAATGTCCACTATGGACATATATCATAACTGGTAATTTAGACATAGTCAATCATTCTCAGCTAAGATTTTTAATTTATCTATGCCACTAAATATCGCATACAATCACAGTCACATCCACAATAACAATTCATATATGGTATGGATTTCTTCATTTATAATATTTTATTTATATAATTTATAGCGATTAGTTATATTAAATCCACTGAATATTTTTCAGATTGGAAGCATAATGTCATTATTCCATTATAATATTTGTTACAAAAATTACACATGTCTAATTTTTTCCCCATCCTTTAAACAGTATATTCTCGACCTTCAAAACTATTTCACCATTTCATGTTGATAAGGCTGCTAATAATTATGCTATCATCTGCGAATAATTACTATCATTAACTTTTAACAGATGCAATAATGTCAAATAATATTTTAAAAATTCATAATTTATCATTAGGGGAAAGCAATTGACATATCTTAAGTTATCATACATTACTTGGCTTAAAACGTAAAAACTTAAATTTCCCATACAATATTATGATTCGTAAGTTTCATAAAAAATGCTTTTCATTGTCACTGTAGGATGCAATAATTATAATACAAATGATAATACGCTATTTTTAAATATCGTTAACACAAATTTATGATTTACCTGTTAAGAGTAAAACACACAACACTCATTGTACAAAAAACAGTTCTGAATTAGTAGATAAAAAACAGGCATTAACAAACGTCAACAATGTTATTACATATGACTTCATGTACCTATTCAATAATATTATTTTACCGGATTTACATGCGACTATTAATGCGTTATTTATAGAATATTACCCATCTTTATATTTGCCTGAAAATATAGATATCGGTTATTTAAAATCATTAACTAATTTTTAATTATATGATAACTATATCGTCCAATATAATGCTGTTTTATTTAGAATCAACGATTACCACAAGGTGCTGCAGACAGTTTTAGCTTTTAGCATATTCTGTCATTGATTCTGATTTATATGTTTATTTATATGAAAGAAATTTCATTAGCAATAATATTTTTTCTCTGCAGATATATCGATGATATAATTATTTTTTGATAAAATCAATCTATATGATCTATATAATAAATCTATCTATAATCTATATCTAGTAGCTTATCATCATAATAAGAACTTATAGTAATACAGTCGAACCCCGTTAATGAGTAGAATTAAGGGACCGACCAAAATTCGCGTATTAAACGGGTTCGCTTATTAAGCGAAGGTTGCGAATTTTCGTCCAGTGATCCATTTAGTAACAACTTATACGGATGAAACACATTTTTTTGGCAAGTTTTAGCGTTTTTAACCCCTTAACCGTGACATTTGTTTTCTTACAAAAAAATTAAAAATGGGGCTGGACACCACTTTTTCCATACTAAAATATTTACCTTACTTAATCGAAAAATATCTGACCATCAATACAGATAAATTTACAGTTACAAATTAGTGGTATCAAAATGCTTTTAATAACGAAGCAAGCAAAGTGCTCTTGCCCGAATCCAGTTCGGGCCACACTGTTAAGGGGTTAAGACATAAAATGACATTTTATTTGTTTTAATCATTATGTGCTTATTAAGCAGGAACGTTTGAAAGCTGGAGATTCAAAGAAGTGTTATTGTGTTAGGTAAAAATCCAAGAAGCCTTTTCAAATTTAGATTTTTTAGGTATGGCACATAAAATGGAACAAAACGAACACAAAAATTTTTGCTAACGATGTTAACTAAAACTAATGTTAACCAATTTAAAATCCTTGTTAGCTGCACAGAACAAATAGGAAACAGTGTTGATAATAATAAAAAATCAATATAAAAACAAAAGTTAAAATTTAATAAAGTCAATAATGACATAAAAAATATATTTTGGCAAAATAGCTACAGGATCTGTCCAGGAAGTAATGAGACTGATTCCATAAAATTCGTTTATTTGAAGATAATTTTACAGACACTTAATATTCTTCAAAATAGCCTCCTCCTGCAGTAATACACGTTTGCCAATCTTTCTGCCACCCATTTATGTCCGCCTGGAAGTTTTCACCTGGTATGCTCTTCAGAACATGCTTTGGGTTTTACGGAAAGTTCTCCAGATTGTCAAAATAATGACCTTTTAAACTGGATTTTCATCGAGGGAACAGAAAAAAGTTCGGCGATGACAGATCGGGGCTGTACGATGGTTGAGGCACCGTTGCTGTGTTTTGCCAGGAATTGAGTCACTTTGAAGGAACCAGCTTGGCACAAATCTTCTGCATTTGAAGTTATTTCGTGACGATTTGTTTCACAATCAGTTTTCCAAGTCCCATTGTCTCCGCAATCATTCGGACACTCATCCGACGGTCAGAGCTTAAAAGCGCTTTAATTTTAGTCGCATTGTCTGAAGTTTGAGAACTTGATGGACGCCCATTGTGTTGTTCGTCATCGACGTCCTCTCTTCCGTCTTTCAAAGCTCCGTGCCTCCTAAACACTTGAGCCATGAACAAAGAATCTTTCCCGTAGTCTTCTTGTTGCATGGCAAGCTTCTCAATAGCAGATTTGTTTAGTGGTACACGCAACTTTATGGCGTATCGCTGCTCGAAAATCCGCTGAATTCTTAAAACCTAACGCCACTTGCAAACACGTGTCTCCGTGCGCTGCAAAGGCTCAACGCCAACTGACTTCCGCTAGACTTTATAGCTTACACTCCTGACCGCACGTACCGACAGCAAACTACGTCCCTTCGGCCTTATGCTTGGCGCAAAAATCCAGTCTCATTACTTCCTGGGCAGACCCTGTATCAATTTTGGCTTGTTTGATATGCGGTCACATTGTTTTTAGCCCTATTCAGGTGATGGTAAATCTTGCTCGTTGAGGGCCCTTCGTTCAGTGACGATACATACAGTCTGAGAAAACTGAACGTATCTGTAACTTTCGAGAATGGGGATAGGGGCCGGACGCACAGGTTCATCATCTTCCTCCTCATCCGGTTTATCAGTCGCAGTACATCGGCGATGATATCATCCCGACTTTTGAGCTCGGAGGTGACTAGATCTTTGTCGATATTGATGAACGTGTCTAAATTGACAAAATCTTCCCGTGCAGTTTCTTGTGTGCCTAGCTAATCTTCTTTAACATTAGGGTGCAAGGATGGCTCTTTATAAATTATGTCCTTGCTACTTTCGAAACCCGCCTTGCAAAAACAATTAGTAATCATCGTTGGTGTAACACTCTCCTATGTTGCGGTTAGCACGTGCGTAGTGTCTACGACTGTAATAGGACGACACTCATAGCAGGAAACGTTGCTGCCGTGTTCCATTTGGTGAAGGAATCGTCGTACTAGGCGAGTCTTGTAATCTACTTTGGCGCTGTTAATTATTCATTGGCGCATTGTCTGAGTGAAACTGGTCAAATTTGAGGGTAGAAATTCTACTTGAACATTCTTCAGGCCTTAATTACCTTTTGGATGTGCAGGACAGTTGTCCACAAGCAATAAGACATGGCACGATTATTTTCCCATACGCCGGACAAAATTACGAACCCTTGTTGAAAAAGGTTACCCGTCATTCACGCTCTGTGCTGACTTCGGTATGGAAGGGAAGATGCTTGACATTTTTAAAGCATCGCGGGAGGCATGATTTCCTTATGACCGGTAACTTTAACTTGTCTGATCCATTAGAGTTGGCACCGAGCAAAAGAGTAAGATGGTCATTAGTTTACCCCCATGACATGCTTCTCCTTTCATAGCCATTGTTTTCTTGAGTATCGTTTTGTAAAAAAAACCTAAATTCGCCACGTTAAAAATATCGCGGCTTTAGTTTTTTACAAGCTACGGAAGCACATTTGTTTCAAACAATCGACTGTTGACTCTGTTGACTGTTGTTCTTTGTTGACAGCAGCTGACTCGCCGCACACTTGCTTGAATTTTATTCCGTGGCGAGCTTTAAATCGATCCATCCATCCATCCATCCATTTGAGGCATTGAAATCCAGCAATCCCATTTTTGTAGCGACTTCAGATCTTGGATTAGCAGGCCGCTTATTGGAATATTCGTAAAACGCGCTTTAACAAACCACTCGTGGTTGTCTTCTCCATGTCCTCAAACTTGTCGACTTTTATTTTATTTTTCTTTGTTCTCCCAACAGCAGCTTGGTTAACGATGGCATCCCTTTTCTTTAACAAAGTTCTTAAAGTTGACTCAGATAAGCGTTTTTCTTTGGTGAACGACGGCTTATTCGAGCTATCCTAGGCATCGTGCTGATTTATAATTTGTAACTTCTCAGTGATGTAGGGAGCCTTTGTTTTAATATGTTTTGCTTCTTCCGCCCTGGTATAGAATAGATTATAATTTTAAAAGCACAGGCTGATATCGTAGTCTATCAATAGTGGCAAGCGACCCTCTTCCTTTTAAAGATATTATAGTACTGACCAGGCAGTAAATGGGAAGACTCACGTGTTTAAACTGTGATTGCAGAGCAGTCTATCGGTTCGCCACCGCTCATTGTATAGATGTATATGTGTGTATGTATGTATGTGTTTGAATATACGTGTTAGTTAGGAGGGGGCATCATATAGTTTCTCATTCGTGGTAGGAAAAGTTCGCTTTTTTTTCTTATCGCAGGAGACCTCTTCAGGCTCTTTTCTGGTCTGGGGAAAAACAGCATTTTTGCTTTATTTACAATGCGCTCGTTAGCAGTAAAATTTTCTCTTCTCTTTCTGGCCTGTTTGACTTTACGAAGTAATCGAGGCCGGGAAAGAATTCTCCTTTAACCGGGAGAGGTTGAAATTGAAATTTTTAGTATAGTTATTTATGGCAGCATTAAATTTTGAGAGAAAAAAACATTCATAGTTTAAAGAATTGTCGCATAAAATGCTTGGGAAAATATTCCCTCTAAAACCTCATCTGTTTTGAACCAAGCTCATCCGCGTATTAAACGTAGGTTTTTCTTGCCAGGGACTGATGAAATTTCGCATATTAAACGAGTTCGCGTATTAACCGTTCGCGTATTAAGCGGGGTTTTTATATGCATAAGATTGGCGTATTTCAAGGGACCGAAGAAAATTCGCGTATTAAGCGGTTTCGCTTATTAAGCAGGGCGCGACTTTTATGGGGTTCGACTTTTAAGGGGTTAACGGGGTTCGACTGTACCAACTTATTTAATTCTGCTATTAACTTTATAACTGTTGATATTACTATTGAACTTAAAACTTAACATTTAATATTTATGATAAAACGAAAGATTTTTCGTTGAATACATTTAATTTATTAACATTAATTTCTATATACATATTTCAGTTTACAGAAATATTCTTCATAATCACTGTAATTCTATAAAACAGAGGTTCCCAAACTGTGTACCGCTGAGCCTTAGGGGCTCCGCCGCGCTTTAAGAAAATAATGAAAATTTGAACGAATCCAACACATTTAAAGAAGAGAGTTTTTTGTTTTTTCTTTCAAAAATGGCAACAGATTCTTTTGCTACAAAAGTATTTATACATGGATGATAACTACTCTTTTAATTAACTAAATTTTATTTTCTTTAAAAAAATTCCCGATGCAAATATCAATTTTACGCTCTATTTTTACGCTTTCTGTTCAAAAATGCGATAAATGGAGAAACAAGCGTATATTTCCTGTAAGAAAGTCAGAAATTGTATTCTGAAGGAAAATTTGGATATTTGAATTTCCCAAATTCTCCTCTCAATATGACTTGAGGTGGAATGTTATCCAATGACTCCACGTTTCATGCTCAACTACGTCATCATTCCGAAAGAACTTAGTCTGATTTGAAGGATAAACCGCCTGATTTTTTTCTATATGAAGGGCAAAACAATCTATGCATGCCTCAAAAGAAAATATCACAATACTTGCTAAAACAAATATGAAATGTCCTGGACATAGGTGCATATTTCACGGGTGCGAAATAGGCAATAAGATATACTTCTACAACTAATTTAAATTTTTCCTTTTGTCCTGCTTAATTACTGTCATTAATTAGGACAAAAAATGTTCTATAATTAGTGATAGAAGTTTACTTTGCCAGACCCCGTCGCCCCCGTTAAGTCGGCGCTTACCTGATATTTTAACGAGTCGCTTGAGTTTGTGAGGATTATATAATTGCAAAGACTCTTGATAAACCTCGTAAAATTGATATTGACATGAATTTGCTTTATGAAAAAGTTGTTAATTTAGTGCCAATATTTCGTTGTCAAATAGATCATTTTTTTTTTTAAATTAACTCTATAACAGGTGACGTAAAAGAATACGTAAGAGCATCTTCAGATGTACAAAATTTGCACTACAAATATGTCATTAAATAAGGCGAATTTTACAATTTCAAAAAAGTGGTGCTAATCAAGAAATCTGAATTTAAAAATAGTAGCCCAATGGTAGCACTGGATACGTTGTTATGTGAGGCAAAAACAAGCAAAGAACGAATAAGTGACAAAAGCAAGGTGGGAAACCTCCTCTCCGTACAATCGTTGAGTCTCTGAGCCATTTTCATTTGCAGTTCCGTAGATAATATGCATATCAGCCTTTTCCCTAAGGGCAACATCTTCAATTACGTTCCTACTGCGATTGACAGTTTCACACTCGGATCAGCAGCTTTTATGTATTGATCGGGACGAAACTTTGCATATGGGTTCTTCTTTTTCCCCATATCACATTTGCATGCTAATAGTGTCATTCTTCTCGGGATAACTGCCAATAGGAATGGAGCTTTAACGTTTGCATGGACCAAGTCAGTGTTGCGAGTGGGCTACTTTTTTAAAATTAAAATTTTTTGATTTTCAACAGTTTTTAAAATTAATAATTCGCCTTATTTTCACCTTATTTCATCTGTAATTAAATAAGGCGAATTTCGCTATTTCAAAAAAAAAAAAAAAAAAAGGTTAAAAAATGTATCCCACTGGCAACAGTGGACCAAGTTTCCAAATGCGCCAGCACCTTTGCGTTTTATTTCCGACCACGTATTCTTTGACGAAAGTTATTTGTTTGGATGTATACTATCATCTCTTAAAGTTTTGCCCATCTTTTATGAAACACCCTGTATATATTCTGGTCTATTTTTCATTTGTTTAAATGGTTTACAAAACTACAAAAAGTTTTATTATATATATATGTACTCGTATATATATAATAAAACTTTTTGTAATTGTAAACGATTTGAACAAATGAAATATATATATATATATATATATATTACTTCTTAATTTCTCCTTAAAAACCCATTTTATTTCTATGTCGATTGTTAGTAATTTAATTTTCCTAAAAGTAAAATTAAAACACTATTTATATAAAAAAGGTATCAAAATATACTTAATTTTCAGAATTCAACAAAAACAATGGAATACTGAGAATTCTTTATTCTTCTGTTTGCGTTACGAAACAAATTTTACGAAATTTAGATTTTGCAGAAAGATTTCGAGTAATGTGTCAACACCATGATTTACCAGAAAAGTATCAAGATACGTGATTTTCAGAAATGAAGAAAAACGATGGAATGGTGAGAATTTCTTATTCTGTTGTTAGCATTGCGAAACATTAATTTTATCAGAATTATATTTTGAAGAAAGATTTTGAGCAATATCTCAAAAAGAGATAGCCAGGAAAAATAGCTTGATTGGCAAGCAATTGGCCATCAGGAAAGCGGCGCGTCATAAAGCAAATAGAAAAGCATTGCCTGAAAGTTTAATTTGCCGACTTTTAAAACAGTTACGAACTACTGGATATGTTCTTTGAAAGTCACATTAAGATCGCTCACGTGTCAAAAATCGTCACTTGTCCACGACAGCCCGTTGACAGAGAGCAATGAATGTCATTTATCTGCAAAAGAAAGTTCTCCAGTCTACAGGACGAAACATGCCGACATAAACTGTACAAAATCGGTCTTATCCGTATGGTTTTTATCTACGCAGAACCATAGTTTATGTCCTTTAACCGTAAGACTTTGTAGGGATAGGAGTAACTGGATGGATGAACATCACAGTTGTTGTAATCCAGAGTGGCGTGAAGTTCTCTTCACAGACGTGCCAAGGTTCTATTTGAAACCATATGCCCATCGTATCTGCATGCGAAAAGAATGTGACAAGAGAAATAATCCCAATTTTGTACACGAAAGATCACAAAATTGAGGTTGGTAGTTTGTGCACGAATAAGGGCAGGGAACGTACGAACCTGCATATAATCGGGAATGGCAATTTGACGGGTAGATTGCTACAGGGACGAAGTTCTTGAGCTTTTGTTTTATCGTATGGTGGAGCCATCGTCGATACGGTCCTTTTAATAAAGGACAAAACTCGATGACCATGCATGGAACGCTTTAGGTATAGGGGAGACTAGGGAAGGTTAACCCACTTTTTACAAAATGATTTTTTATTTTTTAAATATTGAACGTAGAATAAAGTTTTATATATTATTTTATTCGTTATACAATCAGTTATCAAAATAAAATTGCTACATAAGTGTAACATATAAGAAATTTGAAAAATGATTGATTTTAGTCATGAAAAAATAATGGGTCAAGGCTCCCCTCACGTGGGAGGCTTTACACACTTTGGTTAATATTGTGATATTTGCGAAGAGAAATAAAATCAGTTAAAAAAATGCAAAATATCTTTATGCTACATGCTTTAATTATTATAAAAAATATTTTTTTAAATATGATGCTTAAACAAACCTGTTGAGATATAATCGCAATTCAGAACAGAAAAATTTTGTTTTAAACAGGTTTGTGTCTGATGAGGTATAATTGTACATCGGAGAAAATGAAATTTTAACATTTAAGGCAATATTCTGTTAGAGACAGGTTCCGTTTTCATAGTGTTTCATGTTATTATGTTCGGATTTAGGAGCTACTGTCCTGCTTTTTTTTTTGTCTCCTTCTCCTTTTGTCAACCTCCTTTTGTGACACTCGACCAGACAACTCCAGTTGTCACATAGTTTGTCTTCATCTCACTGTATTCACCCTGGTGAAATTTGTCTACATACCTTCCTAAAGATTTTAGATCGATGCTATGTTCTTTTGCAGCCGTATGAGCATTTAACTTATCATTACCATGATTTAAAACTTTAAGGGGCAAAGTACTTTCAGTTCTAAAATGTTGAAATAAATGACTGGCACCGGAATTTATGAAAAAATTTATTTTTAAATAAGAAAAATGCTATATTTCACATACGTATTAAATGGAAAAGATTTTAAGAAAATTCTGGTGCCATTGCGACGTTTCAGAATTAAAATTAAGTGGTTTTATAAACATACCACTGCCCTTGAAAGGATTAAGACTGCTGCTTTCATCCTTTTTAGTCCTTTCTAGACTTTCCCACTGTTTCTATTTACCTATTGTAAGTAATATTTAAATGGAAAAATGTTCCTAGCAATTTTCCCATTTTCTAGCAATTTTTCAGATCTTTCTTTAGTCAGTTTTGAACATTTTCTTTTCCATCACATCATTTTATTGTAGTTTTACAGAATAAATTTACATTCTTAAACTATATATAATCATTAACTTTTCCTTATGCACAGTGTATAATAAAAAGATTTCCAAAACCACTTAATTAAGGGACCCTTGGGCAATTGGTCAACCCTCCCTCACATTGATGGGTTAAACCTCCCTACATAGACCTTTTCTAAAGAATAGCACATTGTTCTGTTAAGCCTAACTTACTGTACAGTCTTTATGCCTGGAATGAAAGCTCGATATTTCTGCATTACTTTAAACCTCCTTACTTAAATTTCTATGATATAATTTATCTGAAAAAAACTTACAAAATATTTTTTAAAAACACAACTTTTAGGTTTAAAACGCCTCCCACTTGATTTTCCCACACCTATTTCGATTATCTCTATGAAACGAAGACTGTTGTTTGAGCGTTCAAGTAGGTTTGGTTGACACCTATTGATAAAACTCTGAAACTCTTTTAAATTTAAAAATCGATGGGTGGGTCAAGCCTCCGGTATGATCAACCGTCCCTAGTCTCCCTTACGTGTTGCTGCTTGCCCAAGGCCTCGTTTGATATTTCGAAACTGTCCTTCGGAGGATCGGAGTTATAGCCTCAAAATTTACTGGATCACCATATAAATACCATTCCAACCATGATATTCATCTCTTTTAGCATTATAGTGTTATTGTTAATGTGAAACGGACATTTTCCAAAAAGATTTTGGAACCGTTAAAAAAACATTGAGAGAAATGACTTTTTTCACTTCGAATTATCTGAGAAGAAAAATGAGAATATTCCAAAAACAGTGACCTTATAAGAGACAAAACTTGACATTATAAAGTTTATTAAAAAAAAAAAAAATGTAATTTCCTAGATCTACAATGCATATACTCGTATTTTGCTGATCACAGATCATATCAGTTTAATTTATTTAAATCCACAAATAAGTAATTTGAATCTCGAATTAATTTTTACATACTTTATGCAGTTATGATAACATTTTACCCTTATCATCTTTCTTACGTGCACTTTAACTTAGGGACTGCAATTTTCAGATACACATGAAAGTACATATATACATCGATATAACTTTAGACAGCACTATGATATTTTAATCAGACATTAGTATGAGCAGTATATAAATTTTTAATTACGACTTTGCCTCTTTCTACATTTTTTATACATGAAATTGCACACAAATACAACTATGACATATTAAATCTTCTCACAGTATTTTACAGTAAGCTGATGTATAATTCCTTTAAACTGTTGAATGTTGTATACGACATATTTAAGAAAAAAACATTACTTCAAACGAATTATTTATTCACCATCCTCCTTTTTCTTAATAGAAAATGATTAAAATCATGGAAAAAAACACAAATACATTTTATATTTATTGCACCACTTTGCATTAACTGCAATAAAAATAATTGATAAAAGTTACTGAAACTGTTAAAAATACCTACGGAAAATGAAATGAAAAGTAAAAAAAAGGTAAAATATCTGGAGTGACTCCAATCGACTTCCGAACACTGGTGTAAGTGTCGAAAAAGATTAAAATTAAAAAAATTATAAATTATAATTTTATAAATTTCTGACACAATCACATCTACTAGATTAAAAAGGTCTCCCGTTTCGAAACTGGAGATATTATCTCTGCGCTACTAATGCTTGATTATACCACCGCAATATTTAACACATACTCTGTCACGATCACAATTCTTTGTTAATTTTCCCTGCAGTATCGGTCACAAAATGGTTTGAAAATGGTTTAACCCTTTATCTACAGACGGTACTTATAAGTACCACTCACTTTAAACTTTCATCCCATCGTGAATATTACTAATATTCTAATGGTACTTTTCAAAAATACTCTTTTAACTGCACTTTATCCAGATACATAGCAGCAGTAGTTCTAGGTTTGTTATTTTAGCGAGGAAGAGGGCTACTTTAAAACTGTCGATGTGTTTTGTGCCGATATTTTGTACAGATTGTCACGCTTGCCTTTTTATTGCAGCAAACACAGTAAAGGATATAATATAAGTGTTGGATATTTTTTTATGTGTTCATTATGATCTTAGAATACAATTTCACTAGCTATTTTAGGTGAACGGTGTATGTATTTGATTTAACAGTTGAATTACTCGGTGGTACTTATAAGTACCGTCAGTACACTGGGTGTTGGAGGAAAACTTCTCGTTTACTTTTCGTCTGTGTAGTTATCCATCTGCTTTAAAATGTAATTACAAAAATGTACTATAGTAATAATTTTCCTAGTACTTTTTTTGTCTGTTTCATTATTATTTTTTATAGGATATCGAAAATGTTATGGCACCGACTCTCTTTTGCTATGCTATAAATGACATATGTAAATTCATATATTGCATATCTGGAGATGCGAGAGAACATGTTGACCCTGGAATATAGACGTCGCATAACTAAAGGACTGCTAAAAAGATAGAAAACTAAAAAAAAAAAAAAAAAAAAAAAAATAGTTTTTTTAACCTTTTCAGGGGCAAAACATTTTCAATACTAAAGTGTTGAAATAAATGTTAGGCACCGGAATTTGCCAAAAAATTATTTGTAAATAAGAAAAAGGCTATATTCCACATACTTGTTAAATTGAAAATATTTTACCACAATTCTGGTGCCATTTGAAATACCTTGTGGGTTTTCTGTTACGATATTTTAGTCATAGTGTACTGACGGTACTTTAAAGTACTACTTTAATTAATTGCCTCTAAGGAATTAAATTTCTCACGGGTAAGTATTTTTTTATGTTTATCCTTTAATTTTCATTGTAGTAACTGAAAATAAATGCATGAAAAAAATTCAGTAGATCATTCATAATGCAGTAGATAAAAGGTTAAAAAAAAGTTGATATGTAACTCGTCGACCGATTAGTACGAAGAGCTAGAGAGTTCTTGCGACAGTTGTCTATAACATATTCGGCAAATTTGAACTGAATCGGAACAAACGTCTGGGAGTTATTGAGTCCTGTCACACACACACAAATCATGATTACAATACTTTCCTTACAGTATGTGTTACTGGCTATGTCTCCTTATAAGAGTACGGAGAGCCTTAAAAATTATTTTTCATTATTTATTTATTCCAGCAAGTAATATTTCACACATGTTTTCTGTTCTATGAATATATAATAAGTAATTGAAAAAAAAATTCAGTTTAGTGAAAAAAAAAATGAAAAGCTATTAATTAACCAAAAATGAAATGCTCCATGCCTTCCAATTTCCAAATTATTTTCTTCATTTCATTAAAAAGACTTTTTTTAATATTTTGTTTATCCATTTTTTAATCCGACAGAAAGTTATTTCAAAAATATAAAAAACTACTAAAAAACTAAAATTTCATCGAATTTCGCAGGTTAATATGGTTTATTACTAATTTGACGGTATTAATAACAAGGTTCGTACGCTTCAAGGACTTTTAAGGACCTTGTACCAGAATTTTTTCATAAAGTAATATTTGCTTATTTAATGAAAAAAAATCTATCTTTAGATATAGCGACCAGTACTTCACGAAATTTCTGTTACTAAAACGCCTAAAATCCACTAAATCTCTTGATGCGTATGAACCCTGTAATAAATCCACATTCGAAATAGAGTGCGGAGATAAGTTGTAATATGAGTCCAGATTGTCTGTCACACCTATACAGAATTTCGAATAAAAATTTAAACGCATGGAGCATTTTAAAAATGTATATAGACAATAGACACTGAGAAAAATGCGTTAGAAATACATTATGTTATGTTATTTTTATTAATTACTTTAAAGACGTGTGAACACACACTTTCTGATAAGTATATGGCAATATACAGGGTGGTTATAATTAAACTTCCCCTATAAACAGCATCCTACAGCGCAAACGGGTGAACGGAATGCAGTGAAATTTGGTATATAGACTATACACGAGATGCGCTCACGGAATTTCGAAAAAAAAAATTACTTCCAAAATGTCTACCAGATGGCGCTTTTTTCCGGAAAAAAATATTAAATTTAGCACAATAAACGGCCAAAACAGATGGTTTTACATTTTATTACTCATAATTCTTGTTCTGGATTGTTAATATTGTTTTTGTATTCCATTTTGGTCATTTGATGTGTTAAATTTAATGTTTTTTCTGGAAAAAGCGCCATCTGGTGGACATTTTGGAACTATTTTTTTTTTTTTCGAAATTCCGTGAGCGCATCTCGTGTATAGTCTATATACCAAATTTCATTGCATTCCGTTCACCCGTTTGCGCTGTAGAATGCTGTTTATAGGGGAAGTTTAATTATAACCCCCCTGTATATATATATATATATATATATATACATATATATTTGAAAATTTTAATTAGTTAATTACAGAAAACAAAAATTCTAATTTTTGAACGATTTCTGCTGATTTAAAAGTCCACCGTTCAAATAATAATAATTTAGTTCAGCATATAAATAAAATTCCTAATTTTTGCAATTTGAAAAAATATAGTTATTTTACGTAGATTTTTTTTAGTTGCTTTCAAAATTTGAAAAGAGCAATAACATTCATAAGTTATGAAACTGATAAACGTGTTTGGAACTGGAATATCATTTTCTCTATGTAAATATAAAGGAAGAAATAGATGAAGAGGGGAATTTATATTTCAGTAGATTGCTGGTTATCCGAAAATGATGAAACCGGAGCATTTTCGTGTAATCGAGATTCCCCATAATTTTTTCGAAAGGGAGGAAAAATAATTTCTCCACCATTATCAAAGAATGGAAGCCTGCCATTAGGTTCAACGTTTTTATTCCTTTCTTACATCAAAAAACGTTTTAGATTTCATTGTTTTCTCCAGAGATGCAGTTGTGCGATGTATGTATATCTGGTAAAAACAAAAAAAGATACCTGCATTATTTATTTCTTCTATTATATTTCATTTCATTTCATAAGCTACATAATTTATTTATCTATTTAACCCATTAACGACGGAATTATTTTTCTCTTTAAAATATAAATTTCGTGTTCCACACCACTTTTTTAGAATAATACTTTTTCTGTTCTTTTATTGAGCAGTTTCATAAAAGAAAGCGAATATTTCTCTTAAGAATTACTGGTGTGGAAACAAGAAACATATTAACAGCTATGCTGTGACCATATAGTAACGCTAGGCCTTTATGGATTAAGCTTTCTGCAATCAGATATTTACAATATTTAATTCATACTTGTAATAAATATACATGTGCGTATATATACAATAAAACTTGACAAAAGGAAATCTCGTTGTAAAAGAATCTTGCCTTAAATGGAAAAGGTTCATGGTCCTGCTGAAAGGAATTCAATTTCAAAAGACGACGTACGCGCTAAAACGTAAACTTGCCTAAAACTTTCTAGCTCTCTTTCGTTTCTCTTTCATTCGAAAAACTGTTCTAAAAGTAAATTGTTCGAGTTTTCGTAATAGATACATATATTTATAAGTAGACTATTTTAAATTGAAATATTTGTACTTTTGTAAATGTATAAAAAATTAAACTTTAATGCTGTTCTCAACTGCTCTGCTCAACAAGCTCAAAACGTTTTGACATATTTACAAATTCATTTTTTAACGGAAAGACTTAAAATTAGAAAGCCTGACTATGGAAGCGATTTGGAATCGAACTGTGTTTTCCATTTTTTGATAAATAAATTACCTATTGAGTTATAAGCGATTTTGATCATGTGACAAAGACATTTTCACCCGTTCTTGAGTAGTTATTTTACTTTCGCGCGGAAATTCGGTTCAAAAATCCCACTTTGACACAATTTTCTAAAAGATCTATTGTGTTTGCAAAAAAAAAAAAAAGGTACTTTTCGGTTAGCCGGGCGCCAGTGTTATACATACATAAGTATGTATATCTATATATACATATATATGTATATTTATACATATATATAAGCTATATGTATACATATATATGTGTGTGTGTATATATACATATATATGTATATATAGATATACATACATATGTATATATAACACTGGCGCCCGGCTAACAGAAAAGTACCAGAAAAAAAAACGGAAAAAACAGTTCGATTACATAGTTTCTGAACAACAGCATCTGCTAGTTTCATGCTTTTTCGAACAAAAATAAATTTAAACTTATGTTATAAAGTTGCCTTTTTGGATTTGAGAACAGCCTTAAATGCATGATTCTTTATTTTGCTTCGAAAGAATTATATATGATTCTCTAACAGGTTTGTAACACAGGAAAAATAATGAAAAAATCAGAGGTATATTTTTCGTATAATACGTCAACCTTTTCTTAGGGGCCGTCCACAAATGATGTCACGCTTGGAGGGGGGTAAGAAGGGGTAAGGGGGGTAAGAAGAAGTGCTGCATCACACATTTTGGTTAAAATAAAAACATTAAAAATCTGCAGATTAAATTTTGAAGTTTTTTTGAATTAATGTATTTTGTGCTCATAAAGTAAAGATACGATTTAAAGCCAAATATATTAAGTTCCTTTTCAAATTCCAAAATACCAATGTTTTCAATTTCTCTTTCATATTAATATTTTATTACTATTGTATATTAATTGTTTTTTTTTTTTGTTGTAAACCTTAATCTTATTTCATACAAATAGTACACGAATAATTTTTATTGTTATGCTCACAAATTTATCTTTTCAGCGTATGACCAGTTGTACAGCGCCATCTAACGGTAGTTTCTGAAACAATTTTTTGCGTAACTCGTTTATCCATGTCTTCAATAGCATGTGCACAAAATTTGAAGGTCATACATTGAGTAGTTCAATATATAGAAAGGTGGAAGTAGGGTGTTTTAATTATGGCCACCCTGTATATATAAACGGGAACTTTCTTATTTCAATTCCTTGTGTACTTTAGAAATTGCTTTTAACCACTTAATTCTCGCTCCCGTCATATTCACGGGTTATGTCTTTTACTCAGATTGCTTGATTCACACCAGTTTTATAAAATAGTGAAATTGGCTATATTTTTGTATCGTTTTACCTGTCATTAAATAACATGAATATTTCTTTTTCATAAAAGTGGTGCCAATAAGCAATTTGAATTTTTTAAACGTAATTTAATTCGAGCGTTAAGGGGTTAAGTTTATATATATATATATATATATATATATGTGTGTGTGTGTGTGTAATCCCTATTAATGAAGTGCACGTTTAAAAAGTTATGTATTTTTGTAAATCGCAGAACGTTTCGTTTTTAAGACACAAATTAAAAAATCGATATTTGGAAGATATTTCTTTTCTCAGCCTCATTAATTAAAATAGAATCAGCAGAATAATATAGCAGCTGAATTGTAAACTGAATATATTTAACTAATGCGAAAAAAGATAATTCTTGCAACAGAGTGAAAACAGCGTAATAATGTATTTCTTTCCTTTAATTAGACTCAAGTATCCTATCGAATAAAATTATTAGAAATAGTTTAGAGATCTTTTTAAAGCCTTAGACATCTTTTATTTAAAGAAAAACATTTAATTGTAATATGTATCAGTATCATAAATCATACTGAAGTGAAAAGAAAAAAAATCAACCGATTCGTATGGAGATAGCTATGAAACAGTAAAAATAGCCGTACAAAATATTCTATTCGTTTTACTTTATTTACAGTTTACAGTTTATTTTATCAAATAAAATTATTAAAAAAATTCTAGGGGATTTTTTAAGCCTTAGATTTAAAAAAATCTTCTAATTAAATGTAAATATTTAAGTAGAATGTGTATCAGAATCATAAAAAAGGAGTGATGCGAAAATTAATATTTTTCAGTAGATGCGTAAGAAGGTATAATTATACAACTGTGTAAAAATAGCCTAATAAATAGTGTTGGGCAGAATTTGATTACAACGTAATGAAATTATAGATTAAAACCTATTACAATCTCCTCACATTAAATGTATATCGTAGTTTCCCTCGTATAACCCGCGGATCAAACAATCATGTTTCGACCCAGAAATTTTTAGAAATAAAATGTGACTTTTTAAATCGCAGTAAATATCAGGGCTGCGGAGTCAGTCGGTGGGAAAAATGGACGACTCCGACTCCGGGAATCTTAACAGATCCGACTCTTTCGCTCAAAAATGGGCCCGACTCCGACTCTGACTCCGCAGCCCTGGCAAATATTTGTCATCAATTACTGAATAAAATATCTGGGTCGAAACAGAATTGTTTGATCTTCGGATTGTACGTCGGAAATTACGGTAATTCGATTATCGTGTAGAAATCACCTCTCATTTTATTTTAAAAAATATATAATTAGTTTAATTTTTAGTGGATTACATGTTAATTCCGACTACGTTTTTAATTATATAATCCAGTTAACCTGTAATGGATTATAGATAAATTCTAATTACATCTTTTAATCCAACACTAATGCATAACTCCAGTTTAAAAGGTTTTAATTAATTATAGGATAATAGAAAGTAAAACCAAATATTACCCAATTCAAATATTACCCAAACATGTGAAAAATTAATTTTTCATCAAAATAATGCATAAAAATATAAACTTAAATTCGATGAATTTGGATTTTCAATGTAAAACTATACTTTTTCTTTTCAACTTTCAATCTTAAGTGCTTAATCAATTTACAGCTGTTTCATATAAAAAATTGATTTAATTAACTATTGATTTATATAAGTAGATAATTTAATTAAATTATTTGATTTAATTAACTGTTGATTTATATGATAATTTAATTAATCGTTACTCGTGTAAAATATAGATTCAGTTAGCCATTCATTTATATAAATGGAGGATTTAAATATCAATTCGATTAAAAGTTGATTCTTAAAAGAAGAGGATTCGGTAAACCGTTGACAGTTGTAAGGGCATTATTTAAGTAACCATTAATTCAATTAATCAATACTTCATACACGTGGATGATTCAATTAAACGTTATTCATTTAACCGCCAATTCATGCAAGACCATTGTTCAATTAACCATTATTCTTTATATGTGGTTGATTTAAATAACTGTTAATTCATGTTTTTGCAGTTTTGAACCCTCTTTTAGATGTGCCTTTTTTTTACTGTATGGTACATTACTGTAATGTACAGTTGTGGGGAAAAAAAAGTAAACACCCCTTACTAACTCTGCAAAAAATTATCGTAGAAGAAAGTTATTGGTGCCACACGATTGATAATAATGTCTACTTTTAAATGATGTATATAAAATTTGCTTAAGGGGCCATCTACATATTAAAACGAATCATGACTCTTTTTTTTTTTTTTTTTTTTTTTTTTTTTTTTTTTTTTTTGTAATAGTAGCACACAATTCTGACAGCATAAATGAACTCTACACCCTTCAATTGGCCTAAAAACAAATTTTTATGCAATTTGTACGATAAGTTTCCGAGAAATTAATTATTTTAAAACGAGCGTATTTTAGGGGCTGTATCCGAATTGAAGTTCGATACCCGATTGTTGACCGAGAGAGCCTCCTTCCTGATCAAGGCGCCACTCAAGCAATCATTGAAGACTGCTAGATTACAGGATAGCATAATAAATTTCAAAATATCTAGTCACTTCTATCATAGACGGCCCCTTAAACCATCATTTTGCCATTTTTTAAGCATAATTTGAAAACTACTTGGAAGAGAAATGGGAAACTTTGGATTTCTATAAAGCAGGACTTAATAAATCTATATCCTTCAAAAAAATTGTAGGTTGCAATTCATAATTTTCTCGAGTATTAATTCCATAAATCATAATCCATATCATAAAATTATAAAAATTGCAAATTCAACGTATTTATGTTTGGGTATTTTAGTATTATTGCTACACAAAAAAATTAGCACATTCGGAGTATAATTTCAGGAGATATTAACAAAAATATGAAAATGTAATTTAACAGTAGAAACACTAAATTTTGAATGTTTATAATTCAAAAACGTATAATTCAAATGACTTGAAATCTGGTGTGTAGGCATAGTTTAACCAAAAATTCGAAATATCTTGTTAAAATTGGGTATTGCCATTGAAAAAAATGAAGTTTGGGTTCGTTTTAATATGTAGATGGGCCACTTAAGCAAATTTTATACACATCATTTAAAAGTAGACTTTATTTCCAATCGTTCGGTACCAGTAACTTTCTTCTACAATAATTTGTTGAAGAGTTAGTAGGGGGTGTTTACTTTTTTTTTCCACAACTGTACATTTATTCTAATGGTGTACAATGAAAATTACAAATTCAAAATTACATTCCATATGTAATCAGGGTAAAAATATTATTTAACATTACAACAAAGTCGTCAATATGCGGTTCAAAATTACAAATGTTATCCTAGTGTGAAAATTCTCCGTTGTCACTGAAATAGTAATTGTAATGGAGACCATCAAATATCATCATCATTATGATGTGATTGTAACTCAAATTTCTTAGTTCCCATTACAAAAGTATAACGATAATCATAATTTTCTCAAATACATTTGTAATAAAATCTAATTTAAAATTTTACTGTTTCCATAATACAAAATTGTAACTAAATTTTTTTACTTACCATTACAACAACGTAATGATAAACATAACCTTCTCAAGTACATTTGTAATCAAATCTATTTTTTTAATTTACCATTCCCATTATATGTAATTATAACTACCTTTACAGCCCCGTGATGGAAATCTTAACCTATTGCAGTACAATTATAACCCCTTCTTACTTAACCTCGCATGATTTTTTTTATTTCCCATCCCCTCCCCCTAAAATTATTATGTAATAACGATAGATTGAACAAGAAAAATATTAAAAACTTCACATTTCAACTTTTAATTTAAATTTAGGAGAAAAATAAAGTGTGTAAAATTCTGCATTATAATCTATACAACGTATAAAGTGAAATTTAAAATGTTGCCAAAAGGCAACACTATGCATTGTAGGGTTAAAAATTTGGCATTAAGTACACGCAACCACAAGTTCTCAATTACAGCTACAAGTATATAAATGATAATCATAGCGTTTATGTAAAAATAGGAAATAAAGCCTTTGTGCAACAATATTAAAAAGCAGAAAAACCAACGTTTAAAATGCACAAATAATACATGAAAAGCAGCAAACAGCTGTTTCGAATCTACTAGCGACATTCTTCTTCAGTGCAAGATAGGGGAAAAGGAAAAGCGTGCTTTTGGCTCAGCCTTGCTTTTTCTAGCACGTTGTTCCTTCTTCCCTATCTTGCACTGAAGAAGAATCTCGCTAGTAGATTCGAAAGAGCTGTTTGCTGTTTTTCATGTATTATTTGTGCATTTTAAACGTTGATTTTTCTGCTTTTTAATATAGCGTTTATGGTTACGATTGTAATGCTAATGTATTTTCAAATTCATCGTTATCATTACATGTAATGGAAAGTATAATATCTTACATGCCATTAAATTGTAATTATATTACAGACTAATCAGATTGCGAATATGCCCAACTCTGCTAAAAAGATATTTCATTCCTTTACTATGTTGACATCTTAGTGTATCTTACCGAATAAAATTGTTTAAAAATGCTTAAGAGATTCTTTAAGCCTTAGATTTTTTTCAAAGATATTGATTAAAGGGAAATTGAGTTACCTAACATTTAAAAAGAGATGCTCTGCAGAATAAGAAACAATAGTAGAAATTAATTCACGTTCACAAATATTCATTTTTATTTTATTTTATTTTTGCACTTATTTTTCATTATACAGGGTGCAAAGGAAAGTCCCTTTAAGCTGAAAATACTTGCGAACGGAAAGAGCTACAGCTATGCAAATGAGGTAACGGCATAGTAAATCGACTACGCCCGATTTAATGCGAACAACAGCAGCGCCCCCTAGTGGCGAAATTTGGAAGATGGTCATTGCAAATCGAAAACGAAAAGAGACAGAGAAAAATTTCCAATTAGAAAGTTTTAGAGCATCAATTAATTAGTACGAAACGACATTGGTTGACATGGATAAGATAAATCTTTACCTGTACACCCAAAAATGTCCACAATCGATACACTCTATTTTGTGTAAACATTTGAATGGAATAGCCAGAAGTATGAAGAAATACGCATAATTTATTGTATAAATACGTACCTATCTCAATAAATTTTGATAACATCACACACACACAAAAAAAAGACAAACTGCCTCACAGTGATAAAAAGTTAATATTCAGTATGTTCGAAAAGTTCGCCATTTCTTACGATACACATTTGTATTCGTGAGAGTAAATATGCATGCACATTTCTCAGCATGGAACGTCTATTACGAGCCTCTTCACTACGACGACTTAGCCCTTTCAAGGGCGGTGGATAGACGGTCTAACCACCTAATTCTAATTCCAAAACGGAACAATGATACCAATAATATTTTAATAAAATTTTGCTTTTGTAATGAAAATGCAAATTAGCGGGGTTTTTTGTTCTAAGAAATTCGTTTGAATATTCTAGTGTCAGCCAATTATTTCATCATTTTACGAACAGAATTCTTCCGCCTCTGATATTATTAAACTAAAATTTTAAATGCATTGGAAATTAAATTTTTACAGGCATTACAGTACAGTACAACGTCACAATTTGCTATTATGCACTGCTACTTTTCCGAAATGTGAGTATGCAAAGAGAGAATCGTCGCTCATTGATTTCGGACATTTTTGGGTATACAGGTGACCATTTATCTTATCGGTGTGAACCAAATGTCGTTTCGTACTAATTAATTGATGCTCTAAACTTTCTAATTGGAAATTTTGATCTATCTCTTTTCGTTTTCTATTTGCAATGGGTATCTTCCAAATTTCGCCACTAGGGGCGCTGCTGTCGTTTGCATTAGGTCGGGCGTAGTCGCTTTACTGTACCGTTACCTCACTTGCATAGTTGTAGCTCTCTCCGTTCGCGTATATCAATTATAAATCTTTTTAAGTAGATTGCTAAATTTAAAATATTAATATTATATTTTTATTCAATAAGTGTTTTTTTGAGTAAAATCGATTTTATTTTTCAATTTAGTATTTAAATTAAATGTGTTCATTTAAAATATATTTTAAATGCCAATATTTTTTTTATAAGCAACTTTATAAATTACTTTTTTAAAACTTTTTTCACCTGTTTCGACTTTTAAAAAATAAATTGAGAGTACTTCTGAATGAATGAGAAAAGTAATTGTTATTTATTTTTAAATTCGAAAACATTTTCTCTTTTTTAATTGAATTATAAATTTTATAATTTTTGGCTTTTCCTTTTTAAATAAATTCTGATTCTAGTACTGATAGAGCGCATCCCTGCTAGGAATGAACGGAATTTCTCCCTTTTTTCAGACTTTTTGGAAGCATTTACGGATAAAGCATGTTTTCTGGGAGTACGGAAATTATTTGTTAAAAAATGAGGAATAATTTAGTGTATATTGACGAGTTTTTCTGACAGTGTATATATGAGATGAGAGTCATAAATCAGATTCAACTAAAAAGGAAAAGTTTTCAGCTGATGCGTAAGAAAATAACCATACATCATAGTAAAAATAGTCTAATAAGATATTACAATCCTTTTACTATGCTCACATCTTAGTGTATCTTACCGAATAAAAAATTAAAAAAAATTTAGGGGATATCTTAAACCTTAGATTTTTTTTTTTTTTAAATCTTTTCATTAAAGGAAAATGAAATCATGCCTACGTTCATGCCGAGATGTACACAAAGAAAGGGTGAATGAGGCAGTAAGTGAAAGAAGAAAAGATTCTCGTAAAAAAACTGTAAAAAAAGGAGCGCAAACTTATCCGGAACAAAAGATATAATACCCAAGGAGGAATCTAAATCTTTTATACGGCAGAGAAATACGATCTTTTGAGGACGAAATTATAGGTCATCTTTGAGAAAACTGAAGGGCTGGCAAAAGCAGGGTATGAAAGGGTTCATGTTTCGGAGGAGAGAGCAAATTATAAAAGTTATAATGGTAAAAAGAAAGAGGGAAAAGTCTATTCAGAAGAAAACGCAGAAATAACGTATAAAAAAGATTACCATAGTATATAATTTTGCCATTTGTACTAAAGAAGTGAATATATTTCATTGCAATATTAAAAAATAATTTTTTATTCAAAAATTGACTATGAAAATCGTACATATTTATACTCCAAGTCACCAAGTTGAGACTTGGACAAAATCTTAGCATTTCTGCTTAAAGCTACAAATCTTAATCAAATCAGAAAACCACTTACGTAAAAATGTGAAAGTGCATGACCTTTTTATGCATGTTAGTCCACAAATGGACGATTTCTTTATGCTCTGGACCATGAAACTATCAATAAAAAAGAACTGACATATCTGAAAATAGTGAAGCTTCAACTGTAACCGCTTTCGCAAGGGAGGGGGGGTATTACCTCCGGTGGAAACTTCGATCAGTAAATTTATATAGAAATCTTCTCCGTATTTATTGGCCTCAATAATGCAAAATTTCAGTCATAAATAATGGCAGAAAAAGATTTTCCTTTTTACTGGTAGAAGTTTACTTTTGCAGTAGTCAGGTCCTGCGTTCAGGGCCTGCTTAAGACTTAAAAATAGAGGAAGCCAGGTGTCACACAGGCTCCCCCCCCCCCCCCCCATTGCTCTTATTTGCTAAATCCATTTTTCCTATTCTTAAATAATTTGAAATTTTACTATCAAAATTTCGAGTAAATAATACTTTTAACGTAAAACTAAAACTAACTACCTATATCATATGAAATGTATTTTATTATATACATAATTATACATAACCAATCAATTTTGTAAATGTCAAATATGGAACTACAGTTGAGAATCATTGAACTTCAAAGTATGTTTTATGACTTACTAATTGCAGCATAGTAAAAAAAAAAAAAAAAAAAAAAAAAAAAAAAGTTTAGTAAGGAAAAAAATGCATTTTTTACCCTGATTGACATTTCTTTTCTAAAAATTAGTTTTGAAAAGTAAATTTAGGAGTCCCTTTGTATATCAGTGGATAAGCACGGGCTTCACATGCCTATTCGGTAAACAGGCCCTGCCTGCGTTTCCGCCATATTGTGACAGCCAGTGAAACAAACTGACTGTTTTAAAAGACAAACTTACAGCAGTAAAAACAAATAGAAGTTTTCACCATATTTGTGATAAAATACTTCCCTGAATAAGACGCTTAAATAAGACAAAATTTTCTATTTAATTTTACTGGTGGGAAGTTTGCCTCGGCGGTATTCAGAAACTGTTGATCCGATTTTTAAAAAAGTAGCCGCTATTTTGTGACAACCTCCTCAGTTACTCCCGTCGAAACTCGTAGACAGTACATTATATGTCTCCTCTTTATACATAACCCCATTCTCTGGATGACACTTTTAGTTATTGCATGCAACATGGTTAGGGATGAAGATCCTACAAAAGAGTTATTATTATTATATTAGTATTTTCGTTGTCGCGCTTGCGTACTACTAATAAAAGATCTATAAATCTCATGAGCTATTTTTTTTTAAATATACAAAAGGGAAACTGGGGACGTTTGACGATAATGAGATTTGATCCACTACCTTTATTTTATTTCAGGCCAGGTAACTTTAAAATTGTCAAAAAATTAAATTTTTAATAGCTTATATTAAAATATTATTCTTTTGGAGCATTTTAAAAGAAAACCCGCGAAAAAATCACTTTAAAGAGGAAATTATGCCCAAAAGAGTTTGAGCTCTTTTCATGTGGTCAAGAGATAATTTTATCTTTAAAGTCAATTTTCTCAAAACGGTGAGTTTGGTCACTGTGCGCAGGATTTCGAAGAACTGGCCCGGTAGAATTTTATGAAACTTTAAATGAAGGTTTAAACTTTAAACATGTACAAAACGACCTATTATTTCATTAAGTAAGAAATTTACAAAGTATGACTTTTGTACAAAAAACATTTAACTTTCTGAAGGGTATTTTACATTTTTTCCCCTCAAAAATTAACCGTTATTTTTTTTTCGGAGTACGTCATTGTAAAAATATAATATATCTCTACTCAATAAAACAATTTTTCTCCGCCGTAACTATTCAATTATGAGAAATCCTGTGCGCAAGGCATATAAGGTGAATTTATTTATTAAAAAAGCAAGCATTTAATTTCATATTAAATTATAAAACTTTATGTGCGTCTAAACTTTTTTTTTTCAAATCATTAACTGTTAGAATATATCTCTTTAAGGTGTGTTTAAAATTTCATATTCAAAAGTAAATTAAATGTAGAGTTGCTACAATCCGTATTAGGGTCCCTTCTACATGTAATTTGTCAGTTTACAAGGTACCTGACCCCTTAAAAAATATTTTTTTTTCTGAGAAGCACTAAATAGAAACATATTATACGCTTTTTTTTTTTCAAAATAGCAGCTGCTTGACCCGCTTCAAATCTCTCTCCCTGTGTCTTTTTTGAATAGTGTAATTGAGCACATTTTAATAAGTGGATTTAAATTATTACAAGATAATAAGTAATTTATTTCAATAATACGAATTGAGTTTTCCGAAATGAGCAAAAAAATGTCCAAGCCGGGACTCGAACCCAGATCCTTGACTTTAATTTCTAATGCTCTATCGCTTGAGCTACCAGGGCCGACACCTGGCGGACACATTTCGCTCAGATAACCTTATTGAGGACAGCATCTGGTCTGCCATATAAACAGCTCAACAGAAGCTCAGTTGGAAAAATTCAATTCGTATATATTTACCAATCAGTATGTTTGAGAAAAATATTAGTTTATTCATTTATGGTACAATATATATACATACATATATATACATATATATATATTACAAAATTTAAAAATTTTCGCCAAGTTTAAAGTATTTTATATAAATTTTCCTTTTTCAGTAATATTCCGATATTATACCGGCTTATTAAATTAAAACCCTAGTCTATTAATCTCTATAAGATCTTAATCCATATAATAATATAGTTATGATATTTACTAAGACAATGTTGAGAAGTTTTAAAAGATGATTAGTCCCAATTAGAATGAGAAAAGCAGCTCAAAAAGTAGTTGATAAACAAACCTTACTGGTAGTTGAATAACTACTGGAAATTTGTTTATTAAAGTAAAACTACTATAATGATGAGAAAACTAAAATTTCCTAAAATTTTTCTGGTGCAAATCCTGATTAATCGTAGGTGGGATAAAATATATCCCACCGCCCCTCAAGGGGTTAAGGGGCGTTGAGGGGTTAAGGGGTTAAGAGTGCTGGTGTACGTTAGTTTATGATCTTTACTAAAGATCATTGCCGGAAAACTACAAATCTACATCGCCAATGCAAATAAAAATTTATAGTGCTGGTGACTGCGAGAACAAGATGCCTGGAGTGAGTTCTTTTTCACAATATTTTTGCACTTATTATGTTATTATTTCTGTTATTGTTATTTATTTATTGAGATTTATTTATTATTAAGTATGATAATTATTTATCTATGAGGTTTATTTATTATTTATTCGTGAAGGGTATTTATTTATTGTGAAGTTGATTTATTATGAAGCCATGAGAATTATTTATTTATTACTAAAGTCTGAAATAGTACTTTATCTATTATGAAAAATAGAACTCTATTAGTTTAAGATCTTATTCTAAATGTGGTTAAGGTCAGGATTTATTAAAGATAATAGAAGTGCTTCTTTTATTTTAATGAATACTGATATAATGGCTGAACCAAATTTAGTAAATTTTGATCGTAGTACTCGAATGGAAATCCAGGCTTGGTTAAACTATTATGATGATATGTGTAATAGGGAAAATAAAGATTTAGAGTGGAAATTTAAATCTATTCCACAGTATTTAAAGGGTGAATCACTAAAAGTCTATATCAATGACTGTGTTAATTGTACTAATTATGAACAAATTTCAAAAATCTTGATAGAAAAATTTATTGAACTAAATATTCCAAATTTTTCTGATTTCTCAACTCTAAAATTAGATAATTTAGAAAATTATTTTCACAAAAAAGTAGGAATTGGGAGGAAACTCCGTCTTTGTGAGACTCTTCTAATACAAGGGTTAACAGATGGATTAAAACCAGAGTATAGAAATAATATTAATGTAAGCCCTCCAAATAGTACCACTGAATGGTAAAGGCTTGTTAAACAATTTGTGGAAGTTTCCACCCTTCAAATTTCAAGTCAAACAATAAATCAACAACCAGTTAGACAAAAGTTTCAACAATTTAAACCACCTAGGCCTTGGACTCAACCAAGTAGACCCAATTTTCAGCCACCTAGGCATTGGATTCAACCAAATAGGCCCAATAATGAAGTAATGTACAACCGGATTATGGAAAGTTCATAATTCCTCAAAAAAAATTTTTCGCAATATTTTTAATTCTAATTCTGTAGATTTTTTTTTTCTCTTCCTAAAATAGCTTTTAACATTAACGGGTATGTCTTTGGTGCGCAACGAGGATATTTCTTGTTTTGGAGTTTTTGAGATTAAGTAGACACTTTATGCAGGCATAGGATGTGTATTTGATTTTAGGAATTTCAAATTGATGTTGAAAAATAAATTTAAATGTTTTTAATTCTGTATCAAGTTTATATCAAAATAAACTATATTTATTTTATTCCCTTTTTTATCAATTGTTTACAAAAATAGTAAGAATTGATAATATTATTATAATTATATAAACCTAGAAAATTGATAATTGTGATGAGATTTTGTAGTGATTGTGTAACAATAGAAAATTGAGCATATAAACAAATTATCTTTTATTCCTATTTATTTTCTAAATTTTAGTATTCTAAGTTTATCAAATGCACGTCTGTTCATCAAGAGTATCAGAGAGATAAATTATTGTAAACTACTGGTTGAGAGTCCATTTTCTAAATATTTAGAGTTAAATTTATTTGGACTTTGGAATTATTATTATTTCTTTTTTTTGAATGTTTCGACTGGCAAAAATACTTTCTTATATAAGTAAAAAATAAGAAAATTATTTAGTTGCTATGTAGTATTTTTATCCTCAACCATTATTTTCCATGTCAATAAGTAAACAATCTGTGATATTTTCTTAGAATATAATATTGTTGTTAAGTATTACTATTGCTATTATTAATGTATACTATTGAGGATTTTATTATTAGTATTATGAATTGAGAATTTTATTATTAGTATTATGAATTGAAAATATTATTTATTATTATTATTGAAAGATTTATTATTTATTATTGAAAAAGAGAACGTAACTTAAAGTGAAAAGTTATGATATTTACTAAGACAATGTTGAGAAGTTTTAAAAGATGATTAGTCCCAATTAGAATGGGAAAAGCAGCTCAAAAAGTAATTGATAAACAAACCTTACTGGTAGTTGAATAACTACTGGAAATTTTCCTATTAAAATAAAACTACTATAATGATGACATATAGTATTAAAACCTAATGTAAAGAGTTTTAGTAGGTAGGGTAGTAAAAAAAAATTTAGTAAAAACATTTATTGCAGCTGAACTTTTTACTTAAGGACTCTACCACTATTTTTACAGAAGGACTGTTATGACCTACGAACTGATTAAGACAATAGAACTTGAAGTTCTAGTTGAAGTAAATAAGTGTTGAAACTTAATTGATTTGAATTATGTTTGTGATACGATAAATGGAAATACACTAAATTTCCATAAGACAGAAGAATTTGTTGTTATTTATTGCTATAATTTTATTATTTCTTATTATTTATTTCTTATTGTATTTATACTTATTCCTTATTTACTGTTATATTTATAATTTCTCCTATGCACTTACAAATGGTAAGTGATGTTGTAACAATTATTTGTATTCTTTTACAGGGGAAATGCTCTCAACTAAATTTAAATATGCTCTTAGTAATTTTTTTTCTCTTGCATTGCTAAATTTATTTTACTTTTCCATCTCTTCGCTGGCGTCTCTAAAATTTCAATATTAAAAAGTCAACTTCTAAATTTATTAGAAGTCTGTTGTCTGAAATTGTAGTTAATTAACCACAAATTTCATACAGAGTCTTTGGGGAGGGGGGATAATATTACAAAATTTAAAAATTTTCGCCAAGTTTAAAGTATTTTATATAAATTTTTCTTTTTCAGTAATATTCCGTATATTATGCCGGCTTATTAAATTAAAACCCTAGTCTATTAATCTCTATAAGATCTTAATCCATATAATAATATTTATTCCAAATTGCGTAAATCTAAAAATGGCTCTAACAATTTATAATTCTTTAATAAAACTTTTATTATTTAAATTCCGCTATTAAATCCCGGTATATCATATTCCCCTAAAATCTTTATTTAACTTCTAAAATATTATTATTTTCCCGTCTTAAAGAAAAAAATCTACTTATTTCAATTTATTCTTTTATTAAAAATATCCAGGTGCTAGCTCGAATATTTCAAAGATTAAAACTTACACCGACATAAATTCAGTTTCTTTTATCGTCTGGCGAGGAGAAATAAGGTTATTTTTAGCCCAATCTCGACAACAGGGATTAAACTTTGTTTACACTTATTACATCTGGGGCTAGGATAGAGAATATTCTCGAACAATATTTTGGCGGAAGTATAAATACTGAGTGCTGCAACCAGTTGGGGGGGGGGGGTGCAGTCAGAGAAATATGGCGTAGAGGTAGTAGAGAGAGATCGAGATTACTGAGGTAGACGGAATTTTCAATTTGCATTAGTACTGGCACTTAAAAAGCAACCTACATTGGTCTATGGTAATGATTACTTCGAATGATTTGCTGCGTTTTTATTGAGATGTTGTTGGAGTTGTTAAGAGCTGTGTGAGAGATCTAGTGAATTTACGAAGGTATTAAATGACTGGTAATAGAATAAAGCAAAAAGGATTTCTTAGCGAGAGATGGAATAGCTTTTAAGCTAATTTTGATGGATCGAGTTTGGTTCTTTTTTATCACCGGTAAAGTGGAGCATTTCCCGCCTAGACTCAAATTATGAGAATATTAATAAAGTGGAATTGTTTTCAATCGACTGCATTTTTTAGGTAGCTTTCTTTACAAAAAAGCTACCTATTGCAGCCGTTCGGAGGAAAGCGATTTCAAAAAATTTTGGTATATTTTCATCGATCATGACCCCCAGACCCTGAAACCACCCTCCGTTCAAAATTGATATATATATATATATATATATATATATATATATATCTATATATATATATATATATATATATATCTGACCTATGTCACACTGTAACTCCCGTAATTATGAACCGATTTCGATGTAATTCGGTGTGTACATAGTACATACCAATGTCTCGACCGAGTTCGTTGGCCAGCTTCATCCGCCGTTTTGTTTCAAAATGGCGGCCATTTAAAATTTTTTAAAAAATTTAAAACTTGAAATGTGGTACCAAAAAATTAAAAATGGAAAAATATTTTTTTCTTATGTATTTGACCTTTATACAAAGATTCCGGAGCAGTTTTTGTTTCGTCTATATCTTAAAAAATGGCTGAGTTATAGCATTTTGAATTTCTAGCGTGGCTGACATTTTGAAACGTCCTGAATTTTGTCACGCGATAAAAGGCGTATTTATGAACCGATTTGGATGTAATTCGGTGTGTACATAGTACATACCAATCTCTCGACCGAGTTCGTTGGCCAGCTTCATCCGCCATTTTGTTTCAAAATGGCGGCCATTTAAAAATTTTTAAAAAATTTAAAATTTGAAATGTGGTACCAAAAAATTGAAAATGGAAAAATATTTTTTTCTTATGTATTTGAACTTTATACAAAGATTTAGGAGCAGTTTTTGTTTCGTCTATATCTTAAAAAATGGCTGAGTTATAGCATTTTGCATTTCTAGCGTGGCTGACATTTTGAAGCGTCCTGAATTTTGTCACGCGATAAAAGGCGTATTTATGAACCGATTTGGATGTAACTTCGTTTATACATAGTACATACCAATGTCTCGACCGGGTTCGTTGGCCAGCTTCACCCGCCATCTTGTTTAAAAATGGCGGCCATTTAAATTTTTAAGAAAAATTTAAATTTGAAATGTGGTACCAAAAATTGAAAATTGAAAAAATATTTTCTTCTTATGTGTTTGACCTTGATAAAAAGATTCGGGAGCAGTTTTTGTTTCGTCTATATCTTAAGAAATGGCTGAGTTATAGCATTTTTGAATTTCTAGCGTGGCTGACATTTTGAAACGTCCTGATTTTTCTCACGTAATAACAGGCGTATTTATGGACCGACTTGGATGTACCTTGGTGTGTACATAGTACATACAAATATCTCGACCGAGTTCGTTGGCCAGCTTCATCCGCCATCTTGTTTCAAAATGGCGGCCATTTAAAAAAATTAAAAAATAAAAAAATTTAAATGAGATACCAAAAAATTGGAAAATGAAAAAGATTTTTTTTGTATGTGTTTGACCTTAATACAAAGATTCCGGAACAGTTTTTCTTTCGTCTATATCTAAAAAAAAATGGCTGAGTAATAGCATTTTGAATTTCTCTTGTGGCTGACATTTTAAAACGACCTGATTTTTGTCACGCGATAACAGGCGTATGAACCTATTTGGATGTAACTTGGTCTGTACATAGTACATACCAATGTCTCGACCGAGTTCGTTGGCCAGCTTCATTCGCCATCTTGTTTCAAAAGGGTTGCCATTTAAAAAAAATTAAATTTAAAATTCAAAATGAGGTATTAAAAAATTGGAAAATTAAAAAGATTTTTTTTATGTGTTTGGCCTTGATACAAAGATTCCGGAGCAGTTTTTGTTTCTGAAAGTTTGTTCTTTTGTTGATATCTTAAAAAATGGTTGATTTATAGCACTTTGAATTTCTAGCATGGCTAACATTTTGAAACGATCTTGTATTTGTCACGCGATAACACACGTATTCGCCTATTTCGATGTAAGAAGGCATGTGGATAGTATACATCAACACCTCGACCAAGTTCGCTGTCCAGATTCATCAGCCATCTTGCTTCAAAATGGCGGCCATTAAATTAAAAAATATATATATTTTTAAAGTGAGGTGCAAAAAAATTAGAAATTGAAAAAGGTTTCTTTCTTAAGTATTTGATCTTGATATAAGGATTCAGGAGCATTTTTTGTTTGTCTTTACCTTAAAAAATGGCTCAGATATAGCAGTTTCAATTTCTATTGTGGGTGACATTTTGAAAAATCTGATTATTTGCATGCGACAGCACTCCTATACATTAACCGATTCCGATGTGAGTGAGCATGTGCACAGCAATTACTAAGGTCTCGACCAAGTTCACTGGTTAGCCTCATCCACCATGTTGTTTTAAAATGACAGGTACTTTAAGAAATTGCCGAATTTGGCAGCCAAATATAAGTTACTTTAAAGAAAAGCAGCTTGGATAAAGCTGACTAATTTCGCGAAATTCTCATTCATTATATTGATAAAAATTAGTATTGAATCTCCTATATCCGGTTTCCACTAAATTGAGCTTCGTGTGTTTGCATGATATAAGTTGGCTTTTTTAAAATAAGGATTATGAAAGCTACCTCTTCCTCCCGGCACTGGCCGGAAGGACTTTTTTATGATCTTCGAGTCTGTTATTTTCAACAACCATGTCGGCCTGAACACCTGCGTGTTTTAAAACTAACCCGCATCATCTTTCGACAATGCCTGCTGCTTGCCGTCAAATCATCACATATATAACCATTATATAATTACAATTCATCATATATTTCCAATTACTAAAATTAAATTAATAAATTTAGCTTCAATACATAACACTGATACTATACAAAATAATGATGGAACCTTTAACTTGTAATACAAAATCAAGCACAATACCACTAATTCACTATCACATTGCGGACAATTAATCCATATAAAACATATGAAAAACAAACAAATTTTGATACAATAGCCTATTAAAGACAAAAGATACAAATAACCAGTGAAATATTGTAGAACCATTAAAAAACGTATAGTAAAAAAATAATAGATCAATTGAATTGATGTAGCAGGAAGCTGATATAGCATTTCACTTCTTCAAGGGTACATGAAATACAAATATAAGCAAAAACATAGTCGATTTCTGTAATAGAATCCAGGAATAAGCTAAAAATTGAATTCCATTATGTACCCGATCGACTATATACCAAAAAGTAAAAATTTACCATGCCATATAAATTGAATTAAATAAATCATTAATCAATGCAAGATCTGTAATAATGAGCAATATGAAAATTTTTTTGTAACATTTAAATTTAAGACATACCCAGCAATGGAATTGCTATGACCATATCACAACCACAAACACGTATCCCATTTTAGCACAGCAAAAATCCCGCCTAATTAAATGGTACAGTTAAAAGCGAATCCTTACGGTTTCAAATCATCAGAGCTTGCAGATAATTATATATATATATATATGATTCTGTGAGTCATTCATTGTTTCTTATTTTACATACTGGTTTCATATGTTCATTTCTAAATCATCTTTAGAACTTTATCAATTTCTTCATATATTTGTGATTTCAAATTTATTATATATATATATATATATATATATTAAAATATAAACTATAATATAATATGTCGGTGGAAAATAAACACAGAAATACAATTTAATAAATGGCGTGAAGCATAAATTAAAAAAAATGTGTTTTGCAATTAGGAAGAAATTATACAGAATACAGCTATATACATCTTAAATATATATATGTATATTGTATGCATAATGCACATATATAGCCGCTTCTAAAGATATTGGGATAGTTTTCCTGCGGGCCTTTTCGAGCTATATTGGCAATCACCAGCAGTGAATTAGAAAAAAAATTAGCTTTGAATATTGATATTTGAACTACCTAAATTTTTATTGATTTGTAAAATTATCAACGTTATATGTTAACGAATTGCGGATCAAAAAAGTTACTCAGTAATATAGTAATGTAACTCAGTAGAGGCCAAATAAACATGTTTCGTATACCAAAAAATTATTTAGTAAAATAATTCGAATAAGTAGCGTACCGATGTATTTATATTTTGTTAAATAAAATATCTAGGAGAAATATATTTACTGTATTTAGTAATATATAATGTGCATAACGCGGGCCATAGTTTTTTAATAAGAGGAACTTTGAAAAAAAATACTAATCCCCCCCCCCCCCAAAAAAAAAAAAAAAAAAAAACCCTCGAACATAAATTTTCGTGTTTACGTTTGTATATTTACCATAAAATACTATGAAATTTAGGATTTCACAGTACATGCTTTTCTCATATTAAAAATTTTCTTTTAAAATATGCAGTGACGCCGGAAATATAATACTACTAGTAATTTGTAGAAATTGTGAAAGGGGAAAAAATAATTGGCTCTGAACTGCGTGCTTACATTTCTATTTTCGGAGAGTGTGCGACTACGATGGTAAAGAGTTTAAATTACACCACCGCTTCCAAGCTGCACGTTTTACATGATATACCTGGGACGGCGAACGTATGTGACGCGTGCCACGAGAGTCACGCGGTAGAATATTATCCGCAAGACGTTGATTGTTATTTTAAATCAAAATACAGTAAAATTGCACAAAATAAACGAATTTAGGCATGACGCATTGTGTAAAGATTTTTTATTTTAAGAAGGTGAAGAAATTGCAATACAACTTACGGAACTGCAATCTAGTTGAAAATAGGCTAAAAAATGTATCAAGTTAAAAGAAGTTTGGAAAATTATTGAAAAGAAAAGATTATCATGGACAATAAGGTATTATAAGAAAATCGCCAACGATGATAATATGATTGGCTTTGCAATGAAATTTTAGACTTATAGAGCGGTTGAAGGGTGCTGCATTTGGCAATTTTGACTTTTTTTCTCTCTACCTGTGCTTGTCAGTGCTAATCATTATTTTTCGAAAATAATGATAAGAGCTCAAATTAATACCGCTTGACAATTTACTCAATTTCACATTGTATTCTGTTAAAAGTCTGAAAACGATAGCAATTAGTATCCTTCAAGATGGAACAATATGAACCGCATTTATTAATTTATTACTTTCTAAAAAGAATTTTTACTATAATTATTACAGTATGACGCCTATATGTATACTGAGGAAAAAATAAAGTAATTTTTATTTATTATTTTTTGAACCACTAAATATTTTTTATTGTTGGCATGCTATGGTCACGTAAAATATAGTTTAGAAAATTTTGGCACACGGGTGTGCGCCATTCCTATTATATATTCAAACAAACGGCAACACAGCTACATCTGGAAAATTTGAAGGTCGCGAGAGTCTTGCATACTATTATGGAGAAGAAAGTAGTTTTTAGAAAGATGTCAGAAATATCGCGTCTATAATGCGCGCCCCACACTTTAGCCCAAAAATTTTGTGCATTATACAGAGTAAATGCGGCATATTATTCTGAGGTAAAATCTCTCTCACGATGGACAAAAAATACAACACAATAGGTCAAAACTCGCTGAAGTGGGGAAGTTTGACCCAGTTTACAGAGTTATGAGAAATAATTAAAAACAAATCATTTAGTTTCTTTTCAGAATTAATCAAAAGCATTCCACCTATTAAAAAAAAAAAAAAAATTCGAAAATTGAACAGAATTTCTTTTCCCATATCATTCCTTGGAAAACAGATTATGGAGCATTACATTCGAATGCATCTTTCAGAAAGTAAAGCTGTAAAAATATAAAAATATTTCGTAAAATAATGCAATTTAAACAAAGGGCTTCAAGAAAACACTTTGATCAAGTCTTTTTCGATTGTAGGATAAATGGGAAAAGATAAAATTAAAATCAAAGGAAGACACGACAAGGGAAAAAACTTTTGTCTAATGAAAAAAAAAATAGTATAGTGTTTCTTGAAAATTTCACTTTAACTATTACCTCAACTATTTCACAACTATGGCGCCCAATTATGGGATCCAATAACGGGAAAGAAATAAAAGAAATTTTTCCATTTTTTGCATTGACTAATTTAACTTTATCTCTTCTGTAAACAAAGACGAATGTTTCTTTATGTAAGAAACTATAATATAACCACGAACGAGAATATACAATAACTCTTTCCGAGTTATTCAAAATTTGGAAAACAGTTCTTTATCTTTAGAAACATCAAAAGCCAATATATTTTCGAGTTACTCGAGATTCCAAAAACAGTTCTTTATCTTTAGAAACATCAGAAACCAATATTTTTTCGAGATTTAGATAAGTATTTATAAAAATAAAGGTTCTTTTGCTACAATGGATTTTCGGAAACGCTTCCGAGTATTTTTATTTATGGTGCATTAATCGGTTTTCTCAACTTGGAATACAGGTTTTTCGGGATGCTATCAATTCCCAATTATGCTTTTTCCTGTTCAACAAACATAAGACGAAACATGATAAATAAACGACATTGACATTAAAATTAATTTTATTTTGTTACTCTTGCATGCATAAATTCAGTTACGCAGCTAGAAATGTTTATTTGAGAATCAATTGCATCCTAAAAACAGATATTTTAGTTTGAGAAAACAGGGGTACTAAGAAACATTTCCGAAAATCAGTGGCAGCGAAAGATTTTTTTTTTTTTTTAATGGTTCCTTAAAAATCGAAAATACATTGGGTTCTGAGGTTTTTAAAGATAAAGTACGGTTTTTGGAATCATAAGTAACTCGAGAGGAATGATTGTATATTTTTGTTCGTGGCTAAACGATATTTTCCTAGATTAATAAACATTTGTCTTTTTTACAATGCACAGGGGCAATGCCAAATGAATGGGATTGCTCATTCATTTTGGCTTAATCATTTTGTATCACCCTGCATTTAAAGGATTTCTTTATGGTTATTTTGGGATTAGAAATTACCCAAATTTTCGTTACGTGTACGAAAAACCTTAAAAAGATTAAATGGCCATTCCACTCGGGCCATACAGAATCGAGCAAAGCAAACGTCAGCAGTGAGTTTCTGTTGATCGTGGAAAGCGAATATTTTAATAAAAGTCTTCTTGACTTTTGCGGATTTTGTTAATATTGTAAAACAAGCGCACTTAAATTATGCTATTCACTATTAAAATTTATTAAACACTTTTACACGTGAGCGACGTGACAACTGAATTCTCAGTATGTCTCCATCCTGTTTTGCATTTATTGTGAATATTTCAAAATATCGCACATCTTTCTGTAAAGTGACACAACCTAAAAAAAATATCTTTTGAGATATTAATATGGATGAATAACAAAGATTATTTTCCCATCTGTCATTAAAAGCACATTTAAGCGCCTCCTAAATGAGAAAATTAGAACAGTTTTATCAGTTTTTGCTTAAGATATTATACAACCCTACTATCTGGAAATCTTCAGATAATTAATGGGTGTAATGTGGCTCATATTAACCCATTTATGCATAGCGACCCTTTTTTGGAATGTTTCGAATTTTAATAAATGTTTATAATTTTCTTCTTCTTTATAACATGAAACTTTTATGTCTATAAATGTCTTTATCTATTACCGAGAAATAACAGCATAAGATAAATATTTATTTGCTTATATGAAGGCCTTTTTTCGGTGTTTATAGATTTTTCATTTTTCAAGATAGCGAAATGTAAAAAGTAAGTTTATTTGTATTTTTTGTATCAAGGATCCAAATAAATAAGTCATAATCTTAGTTTGTAGACTTAAGCCTATTTTTTATGCATGTTTGTAACGTACAAAATACAAAGCGCTAGGTGCAAATGTGTACATATTTGTATTAGCCATTTAGGAGACATTTATGTAAAGTCCTTTTCAAGATGATTTTCAAATAAACTGTTTTCTAGCCTCAAATCCAATTATTCTTAATTTATTATTATTAATACATATAAAGTTATTGGTCTCTGTAAAGAAATAAATATACTTTTTTAATAGTTCATGCAAATACTAATCATATTATATAACATGCAATTTAAAAGCTTAATTTATATAAATTTAGAAAAACATATAATTATGCATGTTTCAACATATTCCCATATTTAGTACGTTTACATTTTATCAAATAAATACAAAAATATGTTAACGTAATTTTTTTTAGTATTTTTCCAGTTCATTTTGCAACATTTTAAAGTGGTTTTACCAACAAATTTGAGAAAACAAAAATTGAGGCATATATGGGTTAAAATAAATAGACTATTTTTGATTCTGGATTTTAAAACTTGCGCTATTTCCCGATTCAATTGAAATAGAAAATAACATTTTTATGCTTGAAACCCTTTTCGCCTTTTCTGTAAAACATCATTTTGTTTGTTTTTTGAGTTGGGGCACTTTAGATGTAAGTACGCAATGTATCTATGATAACTGCCAGGTATCTGACGTCAATGAGGCGTATTTTTAATATAAATTACTGTTTAATTAACTTTATTTTCTTCATTTATTATATTTATCTGTATTATTAGATACGTACTTGAGTTATAGACATATTTTCTTATCTAAAAGATTAAAATGGGTGGTATGTAATTAAATTTGAGAAAGGGGTTATTGTCTTCTGGAATGTGGGTGGTACAACAGGAGTGAACTTAGGAGTAGAATGAAATGTTTATGAGCAGAAGAATAATCTGACAGGATGGCCTGTCAAGGGAGAAGCGGTCAAAAAAGTGACACTTGGGGCTGCCCGTGAAAATAGAGGGAAAGACACCACAGATTGAAAGAGAAAAACGCTCTGTAAGGAATGCAGAGCAAACCGTATTGGAGTTGACTGTGCTTTGAGCCCGCTGTGTTTTTTGGTGAAGCGTCTTGTAGGAGAGGCCAAAAGATGTGCTGAGATTTCGGGTAGCATTGTGTGGGCGTGGTATTGGATAAGCCTTGCTGTGTACGTCCAAGAGAGACGGCGATAGTTTGTCATGTTGTTATAACCTAATGCGTAACTAGTATCCCAAAGTGTTATTTAACATGGGGCTGGATCTGCTATATCCTTGTTTGTAAACGGAAATATTGTGTTTCACATAATTGCTGTAAATCTTGAAGTGTGTTGTCAATAAATGTTCAATTTAACCTTCCTACCCTGAATGGGTTAGATCGACACGGTTCTATAATTTATTTCATTCGATTCGAACCAGAAATTTTTTTACAAAGTAAGATAAATAAAAGCCACAGAGAACTACGATAAATAACCATGTTAAATTGTTCTAAATAAAAATTCTAGTGTGAAATGTCTTATCAAGGTTGTTTAATATTTCAACAGTTAATATTTATTTGAAATATCTTAGTGAAGTGATTTTCGTACTTCCGGTATCACGCATTTATACTAGTGGTGGCAGCATATGAATGAACGATATTATATCTTCGATATAACGATATTAGATATAAATATTATATCTTCACGAGTAACGAATAGAAGGTGGAGAAATCGATATCGCAATAACCTACGTTACAGTATTAAAAGGTTTGTCTAAACACACACGTGATTTCAATACATTATTTACTTATTCATGCCTTTTCTATTTCCATGTAAAGTAAGCTTAAAGCACAATTCCCAAACACTTTCTTTTAAAATAAAATTATCTTCATTTATTATTACTTTCCGAATACATAGTGTAAGAAAAGTATTGTAATAATGGATGTAAGTGTGTGTGAGTGACGATCATAGCTCATAACTTTCATTTCAAACGTCACTTCTGATTGAAAGTGCTCCACCTTCCGAATCATTTGGCGAATGTGTTACAGACCACTGCCCCAAAAACTGTACAGATTTTCGTACAAATCAGCTGATAGATTGGATAATTAAAAAATTTTCAAAACATGCTGTGATTGTGTCAAAAATTGTGTCCCTTGGGTCATATTTATCTGAATCTACAATATTCTATAAAATATTCAGAAAGTCAAGTAAAGCTATTTCAGACTTTTTCATTTACTAATTCCCAGGCATTCCCCCAAACCAAATTCCGAGGGTGTTTTTTAAATACATACAAACACATTTAGGTATGCAGCGTGAATTTACACATAAATCAATGTAACTTTCTCCTAGAAATTGTAAAAGCACTTAAGGGGGTCCGGGACACAAAAATCTTCAAATTTTCAATTTTTTTTTATTTTTTTTTTTATTTTTTTTTTTTTTATTGGATTAAAAATTTCTCTGCCGTTTTCTGCTTAAAATGATGTTTAAATCATGTTTCTATCTTAATTAGAATAGGAAATATTAATTTTTTCGTTTTGGTTTGTTTTCAAAATCTACCTTTCAAGCTATGGTTGTCAAGGGAACGAGTTCTTGTGAAATTGCGTTTTTCTTCATGATAGGTTTTTTTCACCATTTCTCATATTTAAATTCTTATAACTTGAGAACCGTTAAAGATACAGATTTGAAACTCGGAACATATCTTTTTCAATTATTTTACTTTACTTTTGAGCCAGCATATTTGAAAAAAATGTTTACTTTTGAAAATATGTTTTTTTTTTAAGTTGCACCACTTTTTTTGTAATTTTTTCGTTAAATATTTTTAATTTTTTTTAATTAATATTTTTTAAAATGCTGGCTCTAAATTAAAAAATATATATTTCTTTTTATTTAAATGAAAAACAATTTAAATTCTACAAATAATATTTCGAGTTATAACGATTTTAAGTTATACCACTTTTTTCATAAATTTTAAATTTAAAAATTTTTTTAAAAAGCTGTGAAAAGTTTTATCATTTGATTTTGTTTACAAATAATATGGTTAACCATCACAAAAAATTCAAAATTTTAACTCAATAAATAAATTTTTTTTGAAAATGTGTCCCGGACCCCCTTAAGTGAACGCAGAGTTGTAATATAATTTTTTTTCTAATCAATACATTTTCTTTCCTTCTTTTTTAATGCTATGAAATTTATCTTCACGTTGCTGTTCTGTCACAGTGGGATATTCAATTTAATATGGTTATGAGAAAAAGAATAAGGGAGGATGTTTGAACATCTTTTATGACTTTTTGCCGCTCTGTAGGTGGCGGATTTTCCAAGCTGTAGCACTTGTTGCCTCCTACAGATAATTGTGTAATTACGGTGATTTGTAACACTAAACAGTTAAAGCAGTAAAGAAGTTATACTGAAAGGAATTTTTAGCTAATTGTTTGGATCTTGTATATTTACGCAGAAAAATTTCATGCATGTTTGTTTAGAACTTGTACAACTATATTATTCTCCAAGCTTACTTAAATGCTAATAAACAGAAGCTCCATATAGACGAATCAGTCTAATCGCGGTCTTTTTGTTCTGGTCAGGCGGAACTTTCTTGTGGTTACGCTCGTTTTTCATCTTTTATGGCTTTACAGGGAAAGTGCTGGATGTAATGCAGCATCATGCAAAAGGGAGAATTTCTATCTAATCCTCTTATCTCCTTTTCATTGTTGAAGCCTCTGTTGAATTCCCCTTCCATTTTGTTCAAAGCCACTTTTTATTGCTTTAGCATGACAGGGAGCACAATGGAGCCTTAAAGGAGTAAAGTCTACTGAAAGGAAGCGGGCAGTTTTTAAATTGTTGCTCGGATCATGTATATTTAAACATAATAATTTCATGCATGCTTGTTTAGAATTTGTACAACGATATTATTATCCAAGCTTACTCAAATGATAAGCAGTTAATACAGCAAAGAAATTTCACTGAAAGGAAGCGGTTTTTCTGAGATAGTTACTTGGATAATACATATTTAAACATAATATTTTATTGCATGTTCGTTTAGAACTTGTCAACGATATTATTCTCTAAGCTTACTCAAATGCTAGTAAACAGTTAAAACAGTAAAGAAGTTTTACTGGAAGGAAGCGGACTTTTCTTAGATAGTTGTCCGGATCATGCAAAACATCATATTTTATTGTATGCTTATTTAGAAACTGTAAAACAGGGGTGGCCAACTGTGGCACGCCAGATACCACTAAAATTTTACAGAAAAAGCCGACTTCTTGAATAGCAGAGGTTCGATGATTGGATAAGGCTATGATTACTGCAAAATTTTAGTGGTGTCGAGCGTGCCACAGTTGGCCACCCCTGTTGTAAAATTATATTATTATCCAAGCTTGCTCAAATGCCAATAAACAATTAAAACAGTAAAGACGTTTTACTGAAAGGAAGCTGACCTATTTTAGATAGTTGCCTGGATATCTTATATTTAAACATAATATTTTACTGCATAGCTGCCAACTTTTACGCTTTTTTCTTACCACTAAAGTTTAAAAAAAAATTTAAGTTATGAAATCGCAGATTTCGGCGGTTATATAAGGCAAAAATTTCTATTGAATTTTAGTGGTAAGAAAAAAGAGTAAAAGTTGAGAGCTATGTTGTTGCATGTTTGTTTAGAACTTGTACAATTATCACCAGTTTGGTAAAACATTCTTCGCTTTATTTAATGAAAGAAACTCTAAGATGAAATATGGCGAAGAAATAAATTAATGAAAAGCGGTGTCAATTGCACGTCATTTTATTGTTATTCCTGCTATAAAAAATTTACATTTTAGTATGCGCTGGACAGAGATAGACACGCTAATTTGCAACTGGTTATTTTTATAAATATTTGTCCATCATTGCCAAACTCCACCCACAAGTCATGTTGGTGCATTTTAATTTACATTAATAAGCAAATTTATTGTGATCGTATACCAACAATAAATTCTAGTCATAATTTTAATTAATTTTTCAACTACATTTCAGCAGTGAAATTACGCTTGAAATTATAGAATATTAATGTTGTGAATTATCACATTGCTAACAAAGCGTAAACCAACTTAGTGAAAAATGTCCAAGCCAGGAATCGAACCCGGGTCTCTGGAATAGATCTCCAGTGCTCTACCACTAAACCACAAGGACGATGTCCAGCCTGGCATTTCTCACTTATATAAGTCGGTAAGGCTGCAACCGCAGCACAAGATGGAGAAGTCTTTATGAGCACACATTCCTAGCGGCGTAACATGAGATGCAAACAAACCCAGCATCGGTGAATATACAATTTTAATTAATTTTTTAAAAAATTGTATATTCACCGATGCTGGGTTTGTTTGCGTCTCATGTTACGCCGCTAGGAATGTGTGCTCATGAAGACTTCTCCATCTTGTGCTGCGGTTGCAGCCTTACCGACTTATATAAGTGAGAAATGCCAGGCTGGACATCGTCCTTGTGGTTTAGTGGTAGAGCACTGGAGATCTATTCCAGAGACCCGGGTTCGATTCCTGGCTTGGACATTTTTCACTAAGTTGGTTTACGCTTTGTTAGCAATGTGATAATTCACAACATTAATATTCTATAATTCTAGTCATAGTCTAGCCTAGTTATTCTAGTCTATTCTCAACTCGAGCTAAGAAAGAATTAATTTAACGCTCACGCTAAATAGGTTAATTAATTACAATTAATTAAAAAATGAATTTGCATTGTGATTTTTACGATGGCCCCATCACTTATGAATTTTCCGCCAAATTTAATTATAAAATAATTTTGACATAAAATATCCATTAAAATAATTAGTAATAATAGTAACAATGTTTTTTTTTTTTTTTTGTAAATTTTTTTTCTGTACCTAAAAGAATAATAAATACATTAAAATAGATTAACCATAGAAGAAATTACACACATCAAATTTTTTTACTAAAATAAACAGACTGAGATTACATCTCTATTAACTGAATTTATTTACAAGTTAAGAATAAACAAACACTGTAAAAAAAAAAAAAAACCACTGTAAATTTGCCAGAACAAACTCGATCACAGTGAATGTGCTGTATCTTTCTTTGGTTTCCTGACTATATTAACATGAAAAATACAGTAGTTGCGTAAAATTAACAGCACAATGTGCTGGCAATTTGGACGCATTTTTTTACAGCACAAACTACTGGCGTCCAAATTGCCAGCACATTGTGCTGTTAATTTTACGCAACTACTGTATTTTCCATGTTAATATAGTCAGGAAACCAAAGAAAGGTACAGCACATTCACTGTGATCGAGTTTGTGCGCGAGATGAACAGTACTTTGTACTGTAAAAATATCGGTTTTTTTTTTTTTTTTTTTTTTTTTTTTTTTTTTTTTTACAGTGCATATTTACAAAGTTTAGGATGTTAAAGTAACAAGCTGATATTAAACTACAATTTACACTTCCACAACATGGGAGATTGCTTCTCATTTTTACAGTATTTATGAAATTTGTTAGAAAATTTTAAAATATAACTTTCAGATGATTTTAATAATTTTTTAGATTTTTATCACATTTATAAACAAAATCATTTATTTACTTTATCTCATCTCTTTTTATCTATAGCACTAGCTTTTATAAAATTTTACATTTTAAATATTAAATTTTTAATAATTTTCAAAAGCTAGAATATCTGATTTGCTTTTGATCCCAGGCGTCGACAAGACCCTACATTTTGATGTTTTCTATTAAAAGGAACATTTTTATTACTGTAGTAAAAGTACCTTTTAATCCTCTCCTTAACAGCAACGATAGAGTTCCTCATCGGTACTCGAGGCATGCTAGCTCGGGCATCAGGATAATTGGGGCGGCGAGAGCACATTTGAAGTTCTGGAATCAGGATCATCGGGTAGATGCGGGATATTTCCCTTTTTTGTCATACCATTTTCGAGATTTCTGCTAGTCTAAAACAATATAATTTCTTTTTCTCAAGCCCCTCCAGTTTCAATAGGCCAGGCTAAAATCACTGTCACCTCCATTGGTTGTTGCCTCTCCAAAAGCGTGTCCGCTGGTCTAAAATTTGGTCAGCGTAATTCCCATATGCATCTATTTAACCAAATTAGTGTCCCTTCTTAAGGTTAAAAGCTTAAGAGCTATAAAAATAAATTAGGACCATTTTAGTCTCCAAATTGCACTGTTGTAAATCTTCTCAGCACAGCATTGTACATTATATTCCTTTTGGTCGGCAAAAAGACCGGAGATGAAAAATAGATGTTATTGTCTGGGATACAATATGTAGCTCGCGCAAAATTCTTATTATAAAACAAACAACAATTATATATATATATATATATATATATATATATATACGTATACTATAACTGCATGTCAGAGATTTTTTAAATGTAAATTTAGATCCTTGTGTATTACAAGAATCAAATTTATATATTCTTATGATATGTAGAATATTTTATAAAAAATATACATCTAAAATAAAAATACAAAAATACGCAAACGTTCCTATTGCGACTGGAATAGATGTTGGAAGTAATGAGCAATGCTTCCGAGGAGTATGCATGCATTTTGAATCATAAAGAAAGAAACAAATGAAAAAGAAAAGCAGATATTATCACAAGATGACGTTGGTTAATCAGAAACTGGAACAAACCTCACATTTCTGCAAAATACAAAATTATTCTATTTAAAAATTTAAAGAAAAGTTATTTCCACCCGTGGATCGCCCCACCAGGGGCTGAGAGGTTCTGCTTTCGAAGCTGGTAGACGGGAGGTGCTGGGTTCGAATCCAATCGCGCCCGTCGGCCTAACCGTTTCGGAGTTTTCGTGGTTTTCTTCGAAACCCTGGATTCCCATGCGTAAATAGGGGTTAGGTTCCCTTAGAAAGACCCCCACGAAGGGCACTCCCCCAGGGCCTATATCCCGCGTGTTGATAATTGGCCGTCATAAACACAAACCAAATCCACCCGTGGATCAATTAACGAATTTAAAATACACATGTTTTGAAATTCCACTGTTTCGTCCTTTACAATTCTTATATCCGCCGTAAATCTTAAAATGCTGCTGTTACGTTGTTTGTGAAATTCTTATATTTTAACTAAAAGAGATTTATGTAAGTTGCTGGACATTAGTATGGTAGCAAAAACTTTTGTCGAACTTTCTAAAAAATTTTTCAACACTGAATTGCCACGTTTTTTGTAAAGGTATGTTTGCTGCTGCAAAAACACCGATTAATTTAGAAATATCTGTACCTGTGAATCGCGAGACACAAAGCTACCACTACTTTAGAATAAAGAAATTGCCTTATATTGTTGACAGGCACTCTGCGATTAAAAAAGGCGAAGGATACTACACGGAAATTTTAGTGAGAAATGACTTTCAGGCAAAAACGTTATAGTCCCTACTCTGCAGCGTAATGTGACACATATCATGGAAGACGGTAGTATTCCGAGTGACGCAGCCTTAAGCCTAAAATCGTATCGTATCATATCATAGAATTCGTAGATGGCGGAACTCATATATACAGCTAACTCGACATCAAAGAAAACGCGAAAAGCCGCCTTTTAATAACTCAGCAGATATATGTCTTATTGTTCTGAATTTTCTAGAACAGTCTTATATCTGCAGTCTAATCGTATACTGAAATTTTTACATTTCTACGTGCAGTATATTTTGAGATCTAAATAGCCATTTTTAAAGTGAAAACGTTGGTATGATATCGAGGAAGTTCCTAATTTGAAAATCTCGAAAACGGTTCTAACGATTATTCTTAAATTGATACATAATATAAATGTGATTAAGGCGAGGTGAATAACACTTTTCTTTTTTCTGGGAAAACTCTCGTTCGTTAAATAATTCGATTTTTTTTTCTCTCGAAAATGACACGGGCGATTTTTTAAAAATCAAATAAATATGTTTCAGATGAACCAAATAACAATTTACTTGTTTCCAGCAAGACTTTTGTTCGTTTTATAATGCGCATGAAAAATCGGACTATATTTCTTCGCCATTCTATGTAAATTTCACCGAAAATGCATGACACTGTATTCATACACATGCTTTCTTTTTAACCACTTTTGGGGAGAAAAATTTTGTCTTCCCACTGGCTGAGTGGCTAAGGGCCATCGTTTACTGATCTTAAGATATGCAGTTCGATACTCTCTGGTACCTGTTTTCAGATGTGAATGTTTTTTTTTTTTTTTTAAGTCTGCTAGTTGACCATTATTCTCAGTTCCTTTCTAATTTTTTTAATTGCTATTAAGTTAAATAAAATTACAATTATAATGACGCCAATTTGATGATGGGCAATTTTTCAACAATAAAAATATTACCATAAATTTTATAAATATATTTAATTTCAATCACTTTACAAAAAATATACATTAATAATTATTATTTGAATATAAATCACACGATCAGAAACGTAAAAAAATAATTCATTTCAGCTCTTCTTTTTATAATATCATTTTTTATTATTATGACGGTCAATCAATATATAATCACTGACATCCATAATATTATTATTATTATAATTATTATTTTCCTTGCATAAAAGCTATTGTGATGTAATAATTCTTTTAAAATAAATAATTTAGTTGAAATGTTTTATTTATAAATTTCAATGAAGTTTGATAACCCCGAGACAATTGTCTTTATTTAACTTTGCAATATTTACAGTTTACATAATAAGCATATCAGAATTCTGGTGTCGCCATCTTTTGACGCAATTGCGTAGTATTATAGAGAAATGTTTGATAAAAACGTTGAACTAGACAGTTTTATATCGAAGAATTATTTTAAGAGATATTTAATGTTAAATCTGGATAAAATTGACTCATTAAAAAAGTCTCATAGGAAAAAAAATATATACATGGGAATTTAATCATTTTCATTCAATTTAATCATTCAATAGAAACTCGAAGTTTGCAGAGTGCATTTATTAGTTTTAACTTGCCTAATTTTTTGACGGTTTATTTCAATTTTAAATTAAAATTTTCAGAATTTCCAGAGATATTTTTTACATATTTTAGAAAAGGTTATTTTAAATTGTTACCAATTGTTAAAACAGCGCAAAGAATAATATATCCTTTAAATTAAAAATTTATTCACACGTGACTATTATAAACAGAAGAAAATCCTTTTAAATTAGAATTAAATGATAACGTGTTAAAAGCAGGAAAATATTAAACATTGCGTCATAAAAATTGTTTTTACACATGCTTACTTAAAATGAAAGAAAATTATAAAATAATCAATTATTTTCAAATTAGAATTAAATGATTACGCATTAAAAGAAGGAAAACATTGAAAATTACGTCATAAAAATTATATTTACACGTGAATATTAAAAGAAAAAGAAAATTTTTAAATAATAAATTCATTGATATCTGTTAAAAGTCGTAAATGGAGGAAATTACGTCATATTGGCCAAAGTGGCCAAAACAGTTTGCAAAACATATTGCAAAACAGTTTAAATTAAAAAATATATTTATATGAGAGATTTATTTCAAATTTCGAGATGATATTTTTAACTATAGTTGCCAATTTTAAGGTAGCGCAAATAATAATATTATCTTTCTAATAATAAAAATATTTTCAGTTGAATGTTACAAAGAGAAAGGAAAGTTTGGTGAAAATTATGTCAGATTTAAAACGTTACATTTAAGGGTGTATTCCGATCCAAATTGCTTATTTTCTGATTCATTTTAAAATTCATTTTTGCTCTCAAACGCATCAAACTGGGAAATTCTCTTATTTAGAAACTATATAATGTGCCGTGCTTCTTAATTTTTTGATAAATGCAGAAAATACTGTAAAAAACGCTGTCAAAGTTGGGGTTTTGAACCGAATTTTCCGAAGCGGGCGATCTGGGAATGAAAAAAATAGTCATACTGAGAAAATAATTGTTTAAAAATCAAATTCTAATTAATTGAGCTGAAAATGAAATCACACGGCATGTTAAATATGTCTTCAGAAATCACCCCAGCAAGTTTCATGTTTTTACTTTTAAAAATGAGTCTGAAAATGTCTCAGAAAATTTCGAGCTGTTGAGGGTGGAAAAATATTTTTTCGAATACACCCTTAAAATCTCTTATTTAAAATCATTTTCTTATAGCGTTGTTAAAAAATACCATAAAGCAAAGACTCTGTTGACTTAGTTCCTTTTATATTTGGTAATTTTCAAATGTTAACTAATCTTATTTAATCAAGCACGGAAACAGCAACTAACATCAGCTGATTCGGTTTTGAAATCCCTCAGTAAAAGGGAAACCCGTTTACAGTAAGATCGCCATTGATTTTTTAATTATACAGAGCAGCCTCGATTATCCGAGCTAATTGGGACCGTTAGTAAATCGGAATCGGAAATCTCGGTTAATAGAAACTGTGTGTAAAAACTCGCCGTGCTTGCGAATTTAACATCTCTTTAAAAAAATATATAGAACGTTTTTTAAATAATAAAAATAAATATATGTAAAGTTCTGTTTCACAGCTTAACAAATTTAAAAAGAAAATCAACTACCAGTAGTAAATTTTAAAATGCAAATTGAAAAATTTACGAAAGTTCACACAGCCACTGGAAACAAAGCATTGTTCGCTATTGACTTCTCAGGGTCCAATGTTTCTTTGGAGTTGAGTGCTTTTGGGGGCAGAAGGGCCTGTATAGCACAGACAGTGAGCTAAAGAGTGTGGTTATTTTTAAGGCTCATTCAAAAGGAAAAAAAAATCAGACTTTGTTATCGGCTCGGTTAACAGAAACCTCGATTAATCGAAGCTCGGTTAATCCAGGTTCTACTATAATTCAATCTTCCGTAATCTTTTTAAAGCAGATCAAATTAATGGACTTTAGCACAAAGTCACATAGCTGATAACTGCCATGCTTGTTGGCCACCTTTTTTTCAAAAAGTTTGCTTCGCCTTATTCAATTAATGAGATATCTCCGATAAAATAAGTCACATTTTCCCGTTCTAAAATACTGGTATCCAAAAATCGTAGCATGTAACTGACACTACAAGTACTCATGGAACTAGACTATTTTAAGTCTAATTTTTATTATAGACTATATAAAATTATTAAAAATATATATTATGATAGGAACTAGCGGGCTTCGTCCGCTATTTACGTTACGGATATAAAAATCATGTTTTTTTTTAGGGAAAAAGAAATAAAAACCTATTTGACGATAAGTTTATAAAGACACATTTTGTATTTGTTATATTTCCGGGGTGGAGGAGGGGGGGGGACTATTTTGATTAAATATCGCAATTAGTCTACATGACAGATATAATTATGATAGACACTAGCGGGCTTCGCCCCTCTATGGCGCCTTATGGGTCCAGCTTCCATAACTCAGAAACTACCTTTCGGACATCAATGCAAAGATTCCAAACGTTATAATTAACTTAATAATCACCCTATATAGCATTAAAGTAAATTTATGAGTACTGCATACTATTTTTTTATCGTAATTTCTGAAGAGAAAAAATTATTTCGGTTCCATTCTTAGGTACTGGTCTGAAAAATTTTGAAAAAGGGGGGAAGGAGGGGACATGAGACTGCTGTTTGTCAAACAACACAACGGGGTCTGGCTTATTCAACTTGGTTTTTGATGACTTCAATTGGAAGGTGGTTTGTTTAAAAGAGTGCGTTCCCTGCCCCATGAAAATTGGAACAATTTGTGCACCATCTATGTAAGGATTTAATAATTATAAATTAACATTTTGGATTTATTAATTTAAGGATAAAGTGTTTTTAAAGGAATATCAAATGAAACCCTCTGTGCGATCTGCGATTATACTTACCCAGTTGTTTTTATATACAAACTGCTATAAGGAAAATTGTAATAAAATAGTAAAAATTAAATCTGCATTAAATTCCATAAGTATCTTTTTTTAATCATTTTATCACTAACCTCAAAAAAGTAATGATATCAATGCAAAAACCCTTGACGGGTTAAAAGTTTCTGACGCAGCACTTTATCTTATGCTCTAAGAATTTTAAATATGGAACTTAAAAATACTGATATCAAATTTTGAGTGACGTTATGCTATTTCTTAAAAAATATATTTGTATTTATTTCATCATTTTATTTTCGTTTTATTTATAATCGCATGTGCAAAAGTTATGTTCAACATGAAAAGCTGCATAAAATTTTATTCGCTGTTGCTTTATCATTTACATCTCTCATAAATTCAAAATATGAGTTTTAAAAGATATGATATAAAATTTAAGTGACGCCTTGATGTGACTTTAAAAGGTTTGTTTTAAAATTCAATTTAAATTATTTTTGACTTGGTTAAAATATTTTTTTACATCTACACAATACTTTTAATTTTCCAATTCACTGTAAAATATATCACTTTCATTGAATCTATACTATGCATTGAAATGTATTTATTTCAATAAATTGATTTATCTTTTGTGTCACGCTATTCAAAATTGTGAGTAAGATTTATGTAAATGGTTTATTTGCGTCAAACTATCCCTTTTCATACATTTCATGTAGTTTGGACACAATGACGCAAAGAAACCATTTACATAAATCTTACTCACAATTTTGAATAGCGTGACACAAAAGATGAATCAATTTATTGAAATAAATACATTTCAATGCATAGTATAGATTCAATGAAAGTGATATATTTTACAGTGAATTGGAAAATTAAAAGTATTGTGTAGATGTAAAAAAATATTTTAACCAAGTCAAAAATAATTTAAATTGAATTTTAAAACAAACCTTTTAAAGTCACATCAAGGCGTCACTTAAATTTTATATCATATCTTTTAAAACTCATATTTTGAATTTATGAGAGATGTAAATGATAAAGCAACAGCGAATAAAATTTTATGCAGCTTTTCATGTTGAACATAACTTTTGCACATGCGATTATAAATAAAACGAAAATAAAATGATAAAATAAATACAAATATATTTTTTAAGAAATAGCATAACGTCACTCAAAATTTGATATCAGTATTTTTAAGTTCCATATTTAAAATTCTTAGAGCATAAGATAAAGTGCTGCGTCAGAAACTTTTAACCCGTCAAGGGTTTTTGCATTGATATATATATATCTTCGTTTGATGAAGTTTACGAGATAATTTTTTCAAAGTCATCATTTTTTTTTAATTCTACAGTACACTGCACTTGTAGAACATAAGATTTTTTTCTAAATAAGAAAGTTCTTCTTCCGTCCTGATTATATCTATCAAAAATAGTAATTGCTTGTGTAACTCATTTATTATTGTGAAAATAAGCTAATTTTGCACGGGTTTCAATTCAAATCAAATGCATAAAACACTAAATATTTCTCTCTTCCAGCCAATTTCAACTTACAAATCCGAAAAAGAGAAATACAGTCAGTTGGGGTAACTTTAGCCCAAATTCGGGTAACTTTGGCCCACATTCAGAAAAATTAGGTCCATGCTGCCACGGTGGGCCCTCGGCGAATTACTTACATTGAGCTGCCAACCTCACGCTAATGCTGCTAACTATATTTTTAGACCAAAAGTTTGGCAATAACTCAAGTGATGTAGCAGATTTAATCTTTTTTCTCCTTTGGGTCAAAGTTACCCCAATTGACTGTAACTCGAGAAATACCCCAAATATAGGAAATTTGAAATCACATACTCCAATCCCCTCGACTAATATATCTACGGATAGTATGTAAAACGGAGTTTCGTTCGGATAGAGGTTTGTTTAGAATAGAGTGCGCCCCTGGTTGCGAAATGTGGAACTAACAGATTTTTCAAAAGGATAAAGTGTTTTGAAAGAAATATTAAACGAAACCCTCTGTGCGATCTGTGATCACACTTACCCACTTGTTTGCAAATTCTGATGTCAGTCACCAACTTCAGCATTTTTCGAATAGAAGTACTTTGCCCCTGAAAGGGTTAAACACCACTATTTGAAAATAAAAATACTTTTGGATTTCTCTTGAAAATTTTGTAAAAACCTACGTCGGAGGATGATTCTGTTGCGAATGTTGTAAAAACCTACACTAAAAATTATTCTTAGGAATTTCTGGTATTCAAAAGAAAACAGTTAGAACCTTGATGAGTGCATTGTCCGATTATCCACTCCTGTGTATGATTTCTTTGCAAAATAACCAAAATAATTATCCGTCGAACCAAAATCAGTTTACTTATAGATAAAGAAAGTCTTTTTGATCATTTTATTTTCTAATTGCATTAAAGTCCAACCAATGCACCAAATTTACTTTTAACAAGTACAATTTCTGTAACATTCAAAGTAAAAGATTTTCTTATCTCTCTCAATTTAATTGTGACACTAAACTCGAAAACTTTTGATTTTGTTTGCTAAACTTTAGTAGCTATAAAAATATTTTTAAAAAATTATAAATAAAAAATGTTTTAAATTGAATTCGAAATTTTAAAGAATTTTCATGAAAATCTCTTATAATAATTGCTATATTAACTATTTTAATAAATCCACGGAATTTGAAAAAAAAAAGTGAAAAAGTCTAAAAAAATCATCATCAAAATGCGAGCCTCAGCAAGTGTTCAATCTTACTCATTGTTAAGAAGAACGAAAAACCATGCATCAGGAATAAATTATGAGACATTTTCCAACAGAATAGTATAAAGAAATTTCATTTATTCATGCAGTGAAATGTGATAGCTAAACAAGCAATTTGAATAAAATACTTTCCAAACAATTTTTTTCCCCATAAACCATAATGCAACGGAATTATTTTGTGTGTCCCTGTTGAAGATCTGTACGGGACGGCAAAATAAAGGCAAAATTCCAACGGGCCCGGCCGGGCAGGTAAATTAACGACAAATTTTTTAACACGCCAGGATGAGCCAATAAAAAAACTAAGTGAGCCGACCGGCTCGATATAAAAATTTAAGAGACTAAGCGGATAAAATATGAACAGTTTTCAATGGGCATAACTGGGGCGAGGATAAGTATAAATGTGCTGCACAAGCCGATGCTAGACTGACGACATCAGTACAAAAATATAACATGCCCAGTAGGGTGGAGTTAGAAAACCGAAAATCAGAAAATCATAATGTAATACTGCGGAAAAGTTGGGTATAGTCCTCAGTAATAAAACTGCACAGTTTTTTCGAAATCTTATTTTATCTTCCGCTGCCCCCCCCCCCCCAATTTTCACCAAACTCGTCAAAAATGCCTCGTACAAGTTATAAATAGAAATAAAGATAAAGTTGGTAAATAAAAATGTCATACCGCGAAAAAGTTGTGTGTGGTACAGGTGCATAGTAATATGCCTGCACAGCCGTTTCGAAATCATGTTTTATCTTCCGATGCCAAAGCCCCCCCCCCCCCCCCCATTTTGCGAAATTCGTCAAAAATGCATTGTGCAACTTATAAATCGAAATAAACATAAGATGGAAAATGAAAATGTCATACCGTGGAATAGTTGCGTTTGGTCCGTAGTAATATCCTTGCACAGTTTTTCAGAAATCACGCAATATCTTCCAGGCCCCCGGTCATTCGAAATTTCGAAAAAACGCCGTAAATTCTCTTTTATCTGTTGTACATACTATATAATAGAATGCATCACACAAGAAGCATGAGTGCAATACAAAAATATTATCTGGGAAAATTACACAAACAATTAAAGTTCAAGAATGAAAGCAATCATTTAAATATGTTAAAGGTGTTCAAAAAATTTAAAGTTACATGAGTTCGTGCAAGACGGACGAAGCAGGAGATCATACATTTATAGTAGGCCGATTGGAAAACAAGTGTTAATCCCTTCCCATCGTTTCTTTTCAGACTATCGAAATTAATTATAACCTCGGAACTGTTATTGACGGTCATAGTACCAATCAATAATACCTGAAGGAAATAATCCTATCTATTAAGACAGGAAGTTGTTCGGAAGACCTTGAAATAGATTTCCTGGTAGACTTTCACACAGCAGATGGTTTACCACCGCCAACAGAATTTTGAGACTATATGTGGCAACTCCGGATCCAACGTTAAATTGGAGCTTGTAGTCAAGATATACGCATGTGATGGTTTGCAATTAAGTGCAAGCCATCTTTGGTAAATTGTTTATTTTTCAGGGATATATCCCAGGAAGTTAAAGTTGTAACTGACCTAGTAATACAGCGTAATTCCTTTTTTGCCCATCCGGAAAACCTTACTGATTGGCATAGTAACTGATGATCGGAAACATATCCGCGAGATAGGATTTCGTAGAATCCTTAAAGCGCGAAGTGCGAACACCAGTGGAGAAGTCAGGCAGTTCCAAAACCTGCAGTCAATTTTAGCGCAGCAGATCATATTGATCTGATTCAGTGGGATAAAGTAGAAGTTACGGAACCACCTATTTTGATTAATCTTTCATACGATGATTTAAAGATGTACATTGACAAATGTGATCATGAAGGTATCATTTCGTTTGCTGAGTTTCCATGCCACACTTAAGGTGTAGAAAGGTGTGTTAGAGTGGTCACTGAAGCTGCCGCAACAGTTTGTGATGCAAGCAGCAGGAACGATTTCATAAGATCTCGATTACAATGAAGAGACATTATGCCATATTATGAGGCTAAGTCAGATTGTAAGGTTTAAAAACTCTAACAGGAGCAACAATAAACACCAAGCCGAAACATTTCGAATATTTAGATTTTTGTTTTGAAGAGCACGAACTGATTTAATTAAACTTTAAATTGTTTGAACACTCTTAACATCTTTAAATGTTTGTTTTTCATTCTAGAACTTTAATTGTTTGTGTACTTTTCACAGATAAAGTGTTTTTATTGCACTCTTACTTCTTGTGTGATGCATTCTATTATACATGTATACAGTTAAAAGGGAATTTAGCGCATTTTTTTTCAAAATTTCGAATGACCGGGTTCCTGGAAGATTTCTTGTGATTTCGAAAAAACTGTGCAGGCATATTACTACGTACCATGCGCAACATTTCTGCGGTACTGCATTTTTATTTTCCAACTCTATTTTTATTTCGATTTATAAGTTGTACAAGGCATTTTTGATGAATTTCGCAAAAATTAGAGAGACCTGGAGCACCGAAAGATAAAACTTGATTTCGAAAAAAGTGTGCAGGCATATTACTACGTACCATACATAACTTTTCCACGGTATGCCATTTTTATTTTCCAGCTTTATCTTTATTTCGATTTATATCTTCTACAAGGCGTTTTTGATGAATTTAGCGAAAATTGGGGGGGGGGGGGCGGTCTTAAACCCCCAAGATAAAATTTGATTTAAAAAAACTGTGCAATTTTATTACCGAGTACCATACCCAACTTTTGCGTCGTATTACATTTTGATTTTCCGATTTTCAGTTTTTTCACTCCACCCTACTGTCCAGCTTAGAGATTGCCATCGGACATAATGTCTGAACCAGGGTTTAATTTTTTCAGCAGACTCGGGCCAGGCCGGGATCAGGCTTACATTTTTTTTCTGCATGTTGAGCCTACATGATGGACCAATACTGATGCTATTCTGTATGCTCTGACTTGCGAACATATAATAACCTAAATTATAATGTAATTTTTTCCTATAAATATGTATGGGCCATTCTAGAAAAGAATCTTAATTATATGTTAAGAAAAATCTGATCTTTTTGTGGAAATTGAGTCGTTCCTCATTTCATTGATTTTTGACCGGGCCGGGACCGGGTCTGAAAATTCCGGTCCGTGCAGACCTCTAGTCGTTGTAAACGAATTATAAATAACACACATTTCATTTCTAATAGCGAATATTCTATTGTGAACCTCATTAACATATAAAAATTACATGTCAGCCTGGCCTGGATATTCCGGCCCGTGTAGACCTCTAGTCATTGTAACCGAACTATAAGTAGCACACATTTCATTTTCAGTAACCTCATTAACATGTAAAAATTATATGTTAATGCGATTATATTTCGCGAATTAGAGGAACGGTCAGATAGACAAACAGACAAACCGAATCCATAAACACTCTTAAAACATGCAGCAAAGTGGTAATAATAATAACAATACAGTACTTTAATTTAATCCATTTTAAAAGTAGGTTAGAGAACATAGTTTTGGGGGAAACGCGAAAAAAATGAGCATTGATTAACAGACTTTTTTTAAAAGGGATTCCAATATGGCAGAACTATGGGTTTAGCATAGTTCACAACAAATCAAAACATTTTCTTATTCAAAGACTTAGTTTTGATCCTGGAATTACCATAATTACTCCCATATTTTTGGCTTTTTATTCTACGGCTGAAGTAAATGTTGCGAAAAATACACGATATATTTTTTTAAATGTTAATTTATATTCATTTTTCTCGGAGGAAAGTAAGAAAAGAAATGACTTTCTTTAAGATGAATATAATATGTTAATAAATAAATAAAAATAAATGCTATTACAATATTTACAATTTTTAGATGGTGTTTTAAATTAGGTAAAAATATCTTTTGCTTAGTATTCAGGAGTTTTCCCAAAGGAAAACAAAAACTATGTTAGTGAAGATATCGTAGAATTTTAAGTTTTTTATAAGAATATTTACTGGATCTAAATCTAGAATTGGTTTTTAAGCATGAAAAAAATTTTATTTTATTTTCTGATTAAACGCGTTTCTCAAATTTAGAATCGGAAAATGTTCTTATATCTTTATTTACTTTTTTTTCTTATGTTTGTTTTATCCAATATTTCTTCAAGTAAAGAAGCTCACTCTCATTTTTAAATCTGCATTAAAATTTATTATTTTCTTAGACATTAGAAAATTTATTTTTGGAAATATATAAACAAATGCCAGGAAATCTAAATGATCATTATTAATCTCCAATAGATAAATCACACGACTGATAATCAGTATTACATGTTAAGTCTGTACTTAAATCCTAAGCGTTTATTTTGACACATTCACCAAATCATTTTTATACTTACACACATGAAAGAGACAGGTTCTATCATTCAAAAACTACGAAATCGAATAGAGTTTTCCTTCTAACGATAAAGGCAAAGAATCTTTCTAGAAAATGCTGTCAAGGTAAACCGTTTTTGGGACGCGATATCCACGGTAAATCTTCATAACACTAGCTATCATAAATCTAGATGTAGTACAAATGCATAAAAATTAAAAATGCTAATTATTTTCATATCAGTTCAATAATCATGCCCGAAAGCATCATGTTTTTACTTTTATAAATTAATCCGTGAATGTTGCAGAAAATTTCGCTTTGTAGGGCAGGGAAAAATATTTTTATGAGAACAGCCTTAAAATAACCCTCTTGGGGCAGTTGAAGGGAAAAATCTGCGTGGAATGAATATAAGTCCAGGGGAAATGTACATTTTACCTTGCAAAAAATCGGGTAGAAGATTTTTTTTCTGACTTGTTTATAATGATGCCAACATGGAAAAACCAAGTTTTCCAACAAAATTTCTTAAGGCTAAATTTTCTGTGGCCAAAAAACAACAAAATTTTGGGACTTTTTTCGATTTTTTTTAACTATCTTGATACCTGTTGCCGTAGCATGATTTTTATCAATTACAATATTAAAGAGGACCAAATTCTCTACAACTTTTATATTTATAACTTTTTCATACACTCAACAGCAAGCGCAATACGCCGTTTCAAAAATAAGACAATTTTTTCAATTTTCTTAAAAACCATGAAAACGTAGTTCTCCCCCGGTTATTCATATGTTTCCCACGGATTTAATCACGTATGTCAACTTAAAATTGGTAGCAGTAAATTAAATATTATTTGCACACCCACGTCTTTATTTTCATCACAACATACATTTTATATTCAATAAAATTATATAATTTTAAAAATAGGATAGCGTGTAGATGAATAAAACAATTTTCGTATCGACAGTAATTTTAAGTGTGTATAATGTTAATTTCAAAGCGTTGTTTAAAAGAATACTTTAGTATTTAATAGCTTATTGGTACTATAGTTTCAATTAAGAAAGAATTTTTGTTTAATTTTAATAATTTTTTAATTGTAATAATTTTTATAATGCATGCATATTTTTCCAGGAAACAATGGGATAGATATGAAAATTTGCGAAAAACATACTTTATTCCACATATTACACACTTAACATACAATGGTATATTTTATTTACCAATTATTGATAACATATATTTTAATGCTTTATTTTTTAAAGATAGTAAACATTGGATTATACTTCCATCAGTGGCGTGGCGTGAAAATTTTCGGTGGTCATCGCAATTATTTAAGTTTGTGGTGAAAAATTATTAACTCTAAAATTCAATGGTTGAATGTTCAAAAAAGAAACTTTAAATCTTACCTTCACTTATACATGAACTCCAAATGTTCTGCTAAAACTGGATCGTAGAGTTTTAAAAGCTTATTAAGAGTTTTAAAATATTGCTTGGTCATCGCCGCATCCAGCGATGACCGGACGCCACGCCACTAACTTCCATATAAAATGTTGGAGGGGAGGCACTCAGAAAATAAGTATATTTTATGTAAGAAATGCTTTTACCTTATAAAATAGCTACAATAAAAATGACAACAGGTTATTTCACTAACTGATGTTATATATTTATCTCCTGTAAAATTTAAAAATTTTGTCAATAACATATTTGAGATCACTATAAAAATATTTAAAAGATTAGTTTTAATAAATACTGTCAGTTTTTTCCTACTTATATCAATAAATAGAACAAGAGATTATATCACTTTAGCATGCAAAAATATATAAAACTTTAAGATTATCTATTAATTGCTTTAAAGTTTAAACAGAAAAACTTACTTCGATTGCTGAAAAATACACTTTGTGGAATATTCTAATTTTCTGTATTATGCACTTGTTTGAAACTATGTCTGTTTAATGATCTCAGTGCTAGCATTTATCAAATGAAATACCAATTTACTCATGATTGCAGACCATATAAACATTTTTATTTTGGCATTGATCCACTGTCGCATTCAACTCCACTTTTCGTACACAATAATAAAGTAAGGTACGCAATATGACTTAATAAGCTAAATGAAAAAATATATTTTAATAATAATAATTTTTTAAAGGCTATTTAACAATATTTTTTTCTCTTTGATGACACTGTTGTAGGATCATTAGCGTCCCGTTTCAAAAGAATATCATTATCCTGAATAAACGAGGTATCTGGATCATATATAGTATATATATATATAGGAAATTTGAATAAAAAAAGTTTCGCAGCCGGAAAACTGACCAAAAATAGAAAATAATCAAAACTGTAATCAAAATAGAAAAAGTAAACACTAATACGGTTGGAATTCAACGTCAGCACTTCTAAGCCCCTCAAAAAAAAAAAAAAACTATTAAATTGCAAACGAGAAATTGTAATAGGAACGCTTCCTTAGGTTTAATCTTAGCATTCCAGTTTCTTCGCGTGAGTAGTGAAGTCTCACGCGAAAACATTTGTACGCTCATGTTAAACCTACAAAAGTGTTCTTTTCGGAATTCTTGCTTGAATTTTAATTTTTTTTTTTTCATATGATACCGAGGTCGATATCTAACGAAATCTTTGTATGACTAATTTAGTCTCATAATTCATATAACTATGACATTAAACGCCTCAATACTACAACTATCATAAATTTTTTGAAAATAAAATCTTCATATACGGAATCCGGTCCTTAAAGAAAAAAATTATATATTTTTAAGAGAAAGAATATGACCAGTTATACCTTCTAAGATGGAAACCTGTTTAAAGCGGAATATATTTCGGTTCGATTTTCAAGGTTTTAATGAATCCATATTTGAAAAATCTGATTACGTATTTAATGATTACACACTTAAAAATTTCAAAATCTGGCTATTAGAGATTTATTAAAATAATTAACGAAGGGTGGGGCAAAATATGCATGAATTCCCCCCCCCCGAAAGGCTAGTTTTGGCCCTCAAACACATAATTTACTGCTACCAATATATAGAAGTTGACATACATGATTAAATCCGTGGGAAATATATGAATAATCGGGGGAGAAGTACGTTTTTCACGGTTTTTAAGAAAATTGAAAAAATTGTCTTACATTTGAAATGGCGTACTGCGCTTGTTATTGGGTGTATAAAAAAATTGTAAGTATGAAAGTTGTAGAGAATTTTGTCCTCTTTAATATTGTAATTGACAAAAATTATACTCCTGCAACGGCTATTGAGATATTTAAAAAATATCGAAAAAAGTCCCAAAATTTTGTTGTTTTTCGGCCACAGAAAATTTAGCCTTAAGAAATTTTGTTGGAAAACTTGGTCTTTCCATGTTGGCATCATTATAAACAATTCAGAAAAAAAATCCTCTACCCGATTTTTTGTAAGGTAACCCCCTTTTTTTGTACATTTCCCCTGGACTAATAGGCAATTTAGTCCCTTCTAATCACGGAAATAAACTGAAATATGATTTAAGGATTTTCTCAAATCCAAACTGGCTCCTTCCTGTACATTATTTAATTCATTTTTATTGGCAAACATAAGAAATTGTCAGGGGTACTTATTAGGAAACTATGTAATCTAACTTTGTTTTCCCACTTTTCGGTAAAGACAGAAGATATTGTAAAAAATACAGTCAAAAAACCGATTTTTCAGACGCAACAGAAATGGACAAATATTGTCGTCCTGAGATAATAATCACTTATATCTTACGATGTAATTCATTTATTGGAAAAAGAAGAAAACTGTTCGATTACAAATCACTTCAATAATTCGGCCTGCTCGTATTATGCTTTTATGTTTAAAAAAGAGTCAGAAAGTTTCGCATTGTTGAGCGGGGATTTTTTTTTCCCTTTTGTTAAATGTTTTAAGTACAGGTTTGAAAAAAAAAATTAGAGAACGAAACAGTTAAATTTGACTGTAATCGTATTTTATTAAACCAAATGATCTCACATCCTTGATGCGAAACTTACACGATTTCCTTTTTCCTTTTGGCCATTTTTTCTTTGTAATATTTTTCCTTAAATTTCTTCTCAAAGTAACGGAGAAATAAATTATGCAAGAAAATAACACAAATCTTCCTTTTAAATCGATAACTTGAGTTTGGTGAAGGTTCAAAATTTAAAAATTCAAGTGAACGGTGCAGTTACTTTTTAACTGTTAATATTACTAGTATCGAAATGTTCAAAGGCTGACTTTTCTAACGGATATGGCATTGATATCAATTTTTACACACAGACATGTCAAATTAATTCCCTTCTGCAACTATACACTACTTCCAGCGCATCTAGAGTTGCTGTAAATATTCTTGGAACGTTTTGCACGAGATGGCCATCGCATCTTCACCAACTTTAGATGCACTCTTCAAACCACATCCTTTGAAAACACCTTCATAGACACATTCCTTTCTCCCTGCACGCCTGCTATAACGTGTGCAATGTTTCAATAGATGATTTCTCTAAACGCTGGCAGAATTTGATATTAGCATGTTGCTTTTCAAACGTCATTTCTGCTTTCGACGAACGCGAATGATTACAGTTCCCTGGCACATATTGCCTAGTAAAACCCATCGAGATGAGATAACATGTTATGTGATGTTATATCAAGTCTATGGTAAAACCCTGCACCAAAACTACATACATATTAAGCGTCCTAGCTTAAATGGGAGAGGTAACCGCAAGATTAAAGAAGAGGTCACACCAATCAAGGTCACGCGCAGCGGATGCGGTTGAACTACAGGAAGATGTCTAAATGTTTTCTTACTTCACACCACTAAAATTGTTTTCACCTTGATTAATAGCTGAAAAATCTCTGATTAGATAAGGCGAAGAAAACTTCTTGGTGTCAAGTGCATCTGGACCCCACCCCTTTCTCGCTACGCCGTTATTTAGCAATAAATCTGGCAAACAAGATTCGTGTTCCATGAGTGACTAAAGATTTAGGAAATATGCGCAGATGGTTGATATTCTGTTATATATGACACCATAATAAAAGCCCGCGTATGCAGATTATCAATCCCGTCCACAAGATGGCGCAGCTGTGTTAATTTACGCCCGATTCCAGCATTAAGTTTGTATGCTTAATATGTATGCAGTTTTGCCCTGCCACCGCCCCCTGAATACTAGGCCTGAGCGCTGACGCAAAAATGGCGGCTGTCGAAGGCGGATTTTATTCAGCATGTGTACGATCCCTTAAATATTCGTACCAATATATTTTAAGTTTTTTCCGCTTTATTTTTCTGAGATTAAACGAGTCAGAGAAATCTTTAATAAAATACTGGTGTCAAAGTTTAAGGGACCGTACCTACGTTAAAAAAAATCCGCCTTCGATAGCCGCCATTTTTGTCTCAGCGCTCAGGCCTAGTATTCAGGGGGCGGTGGCCCTGCATTTAGTGACGTACATCTTCCCCTCCACATATAATGTCGCATGTGCCTCTATGCTAGGGGTGCACAACTCTGGCCTACAGGTCACTATGATACCACTATTTTTGCACAAAATAACTTTCCTTATTAAAAAGAATTTTTTTTTAAATAAATAAATCGATTACTTTTCGAAAATTGTGGTGGCAAATGATTTTCAGGCAAAAGGATTGTGCAGCACTATACTCTAAGCAGAGTTAAAATAATTTGCCACTCCCAATCCAGGTTAGATATATCAGCACCGTCTACGAACTTTTTTATCCTCATAATATAAAAACGAATTTATCAATTCAAATTATATCATATTCTTGATGCGAAACTTTCGCGATGTTTCTTCTTTTCTGAAAATCATTTTCAAAACTAGTGGAGGCGTAAGATATGAGAGTAATTACGATAAACCTCCCTTTTTAATCGAAAATACTATTCAACAATAAATCTCATGCTACGAGATGATAAGAGTATATACAGAATAAAAATTTAAGTAAATCAAACATCGCAAAATGAGTTTTATATGAAAATGTTATTTTAAAGCAGGTACATAAACCATAATTGCAAAACAGGAAACTCTTGTGAAACTAAATGCTGACGCAAGACTTTTATATCTGTTTTAAAATGCGTTTAGTAATCACGTGGACGAGAAATCAAGATTCAGAGGCATTTTTAATAGGCATCTTTCATCATCATTTCATAAGAGCTCTCGTTTCAAAGAAAAAATAGGGCTTTTCTGCAGACAATAATTGGGTAAATCAAGAATTACTGCCATAGATGTATAATGAAATTGTTTCATAAAAAAAATGCTTTGCAGTATAACAAAGACAATACAAATATCCGTATCTGAAAGATTTTATTAAATAGAAAAATTCGTACATTATGTATTCGTATGTAAAATAAATGAAGTACCTTTAGATGTAAACATACAGGGTGCAAAGAAAAGTCCCTTTAACCTGAAAATACTTGCGAACGGAGAGAGCTATAGCTATGCAAGTGAGGTAACGGTATAGTAAAGCGACTATGCCCGACCGAATGCTAACGACAGCAGCGCCCCCTAGTGGCGAAATTTGGAAGATAGCCATTGCAAATCGAAAACGAAAAGAGATAGAGCAAAATTTCGAATTAGACAGTTTTAGAGCATCAATTAATTAGAACGAAACGACATTTGGTTTACACGGATATGATAAATCGTCACCTGTATACCTAAAAAAGTTCGAAATCGATGAGCGACGATTCTACTTTGCATATTCACATTCCGGAAACGTAGCAGTGCACAACTGCAGATTCTGACGTTGTACTGTGCTGTAATATCTGTAAAAATTTAAGTTCCAATGCATAAAATTTTAGATTAACCCTTTCAGGGACAGAAGAATTCTGTTCGAAAACTGATGAAATAATTGACTGACACCAGAATATTCAAACGAATTTCTTAGAAAATAAAAATACGCTAATTTGAACTTTCATTACAAAAGCAAAATTTTATTAAAATATTCTTGGTGCCATTTGTCAGTTTTGGAATTAAAATTAGGTGGCTAGACCGTTTAGCCACCGCCCTTGAAAGGGTTAAATCTATGTCGTCGTATTGAAGAGGCTTGCAATAGACGTTCCATGCTGCAAAATGTGCATGTAGATTTACTCTCACGAATACAAACGTGTATCGTGAGCAATGGCAAATTTTTCGAACATACTGAATATTAACTTTTTACCATTGTGAGACAGTTTGGCTTTTTTGTTATCTTTGTGTGATGTTATCAAAAGGTATTAAGATAAGTACGTATTTATACCATGAATTATGCGTATTTCTTCATACTTCTTGCTATTTCATTCAAACGTTTACACAATTTGGACATTTTTGGGTATACAGGTGAAGATTTATCTTATCCATGTAAACCAAATGTCGTTTCGCACTAATTAATTGATGCTCTAAAACTTTCTAATTTGAAATTTTACTCTATCTGTTTTCGTTTTCGATTTGCAACAGCTGTCTTCCAAATTTCGCCACTAGAGGCACTGCTGTCGTTTGCATTAAATCGGGCGTAGTCGCCTTACTATACCATTACCTTACGTTTACTTTTACCGTTACCTCACTTGCATAGCTACAGCTCTCTCCGTTCGCAAGTATTTCCAGGTTAAAGGGACTTTCCTTTGCACCCTGTATGTATTTGCGTCGATGTGGTTTGTTTTGAAATAGATAATTTGGGCACATTTCAACTCCACTCCTCTAAGTTCGGATTATGGTATAAGGGAAAATGGTAAAGGTAAGGGATATTTTGCGTTTTTTAAATTTTTTTAACCCCGCATAATTTTCATTTCTTTTTAAATATATATATATATATATATATTTAAAGCTCTGTGGCTGATCTGTAACCAGGTTAGATTTTGCTTTTCCGATTTTGCTCGCAGATTTTTTTAATGCAATTACTTCCCCTTTTTCGAACCAGTTTCGAAAGTGAAAGTAAAAAAAAAAACTGCAACCTAAATTGAAAACCAAACCATCCCCAATTAATTAAATCAAACTAGCAACATTAGAGATCGACTTCAGCTATCTTTACAAAAAAAAAAAAAAAAAAAAACCTTAAAGGGAAGCCAGAAATTTAAACGCGTGAAAGGAATGCTCTTCTGTGGGTATTTGTTATTTGTTTTTATTTATTTTTTATTCTCATCCAGGCTACGGGGATGGCAGTTTAAAACTACAGAAAAAATGGGATATATAAAAATGATCTACAGATTTATTTTTTTTTTGAAATGGTAAATATATATATATTTTTTTTTTACAAAAGACAGCATCAGTACCACAAATGTACTGGTAACATTTAAGTTTTTCTCCAAACGATTGTGATTTTAACATACACAAAAAATTGAAAATAAAATACGAAATCCACATTCAGAAAATAATTTTACTTAAATAGTAAATATTCATATTTTTTAATGAAAGATACCACCAGTATGACGAAAGTACCACTTAAACCGTTTTAAGTTTGTTTGTTTGTTTTTTTTTTTTTGTAATTCCCCCCTGACCCCGGGGATTACGATTTTGAAATGCAAGAGAAATTACAAGGAAAAATATGATAATGACCTTCAGAAAATAATTTTTTGAAATGGTAACTATTCATGTTTTTTTTTTTTTTTTTTTTTTTTTAATGTAAAGTACCATCGTAACGTAGACGGTATCGGTTATTTGAAGGTATCCTTATCATTCTTCTCCTTCAGGCACCGAGATATCCCGATTTTAAACTCTAGGAAAACCCGAATGTGCTGGTGAAACCATGTTTTCTCTGGAAATACGCGAAAGCGATCATAACGCCAGCGAAGTAAGATTAATTGAAACTAATTTTTAAGCGTTCGGTGAGTGTTTTAATTAACGTCTTGGCTAATTATAAAAAAAAATTAGAAATCTGAGTCTCAGGTGCATTGAGGAGCATTGCTTCTGTCTTCATCAATCCGGAGCAAAATCTGCAGACCTATAAATGCGATAGATTTACCTAGCCTATATAGAAACAGAGAAAAATCTCTCTTTTATTAATGTAGATGAGTGTGCGATATTAAATAACAATCAATCAAATTTCCGTCTTTGTTTCAGAAAACTCCCTGAAAACTTTAGAAATCCACTCAGCTCAAATCATGTTGAAGGATATCTATAACTTTAGTTTCCCATAGTTCTATTATATTAGCATAGCTACTGACATTTCCTGATTTTAGAGACCACTATTTTCGTATAGTAAACTTCGTCTTCTTTAAAGTGTCTTAGTACTTTTAAAATTGGAAAAAAAAATTAAAAACGACCATTTTCAACATTTAATATCTTAAAATGTATATGATTTAAAAACACATTTTTTATTGGGATCAAAGATATAATGTAAGTAAAAGTATGTTCTTTCATTTTATGTATTAAAAAAATTTCAAGGTACAGAATTAATATTTATAGGGGGCTCCAAACTGTCAGACATTTGTCGAGCAGAAAACATGACATAACAGCTTAGGTATGACAGTTTCGGCGTAGGATTACAAAATAAATTTTGCAAGACTGAAATTTTCTGTGCCTAATTATACTTAAGATTGTAATAATTACCCTGAACCTAAATAAATTTGTATTTAAAGCATTTTTATATTTTTAATGCAAATTTGTATTTATCTAATACAAAATTTTGAAAAATTCAACAGTATAATCACCTAAAAAAATATTTTTTTGAACAATAAAAATGAAATTTTAGATTCAGTTTATACAGACTAACATGAAACATATGTTTTGAAAATTTCATGAAAAAATATTCAGAAGTTTTTGAAATATCCAGCGCGTTATGCCCAAAAACGTCATTTGAAGAAAAATGACTTCTAAATTTCGAAATGCCGCTTCAACCACTGAGCGGATATAACTCTAAAAGCCATAACTTCTGTTCTAATGAGAATTTCAAGGAAATAATGATATCAAAATGAACAGAAAAGGTAGGAGTTTAACATCTAAAAAAATAAAAATTTCGAAAATTTTGTTGCTTTAAGCAGGGTTGCCAGTGGCCTACTTTTTTAAAATTCAGATTTCTTGATTCGCACCACTTTTTTGAAACGGTAAAATTTCCTTTATTTTTCCCTTAATTAATATGTCGTTAAATAAGGCGCATTTTACAATTTTAAAAAAAGTGGTGCCAATTAAGAAATCTGAATTTAAAATAGTAGCCCATCTGGCAACACTGGCTTTAAGAGTTCTGAGACTACTTAACCCTCTCGCTGCGCAACCCGAGAAATACTCGGGCATGCATTTTCCCGTCTAATTAATACTATTTGATTATTCCCACCAGTTATTTTTTAGCGAAAACTTTGTCTGATTTAATCAGGACATTTTGCCCGATTACCATAGTAAAAAATTTCTGCTTTAAAGAACCGGTGATAAAAGATTAAAAATTCTGTAAAAGACGCTCATCGCGAAGAATTACTTACGCAGCGAGAGGGTTAATAGTGGATTTGCTGTCATTAAATAAAGCGAAATTGTCACCCAAAAATGTATGCACTCGGGTCATTAACGAGTCATAACTTTCTGATTTTTCTTTCTTTTCAGGGTGCAATTAATTGAAAAGAATGAATGGGCCAAGATTAACTTTTGAAAAAGAAAATTTATTTTAAAATGCTATTGGAAGTATGAAAATGTAGCAGAGGAACAAAGACAATATCGGAGACAGTTTCAGGCAGATCCAACCTATGGGACTTACAATTAGTCAGATAAAGGGTAGGTTTGAAACGAATGGAACTGTTCAGGATGTTTATAGACGACGTGCTGTAAGGCCAAGAGCATCAACGAGCTTCATGAGCCAAGTACGAGTACTGAAAAGTTATTTCGAAACATCCAAAAAACAAGTCGTGAGACTGCATCAACAAATCAAGTGTCCATCCCATTTTAAAGCGTTATGAATTGAAAATTTGCGGTAGGAGCAAAATTTATAAATTTTATGTAGATTCATTTGCAAATTAAATATTAATTATATGTGAATAAAAACTGAAGTTATAATAATTCAAATTGTGTATGATTTTTTGGGACACCCTGCATATAAGGTAATTTTGATATAAAAACGGGCAACAATTTATTAATTGTCCAGTTTGCTAAACAATAGGCGGAGTAAAGTCCAAGAGGTTGTTAAAAGTCCCCTGTTCGTCATCATTTTTAATCATTTTTATATTCTCTGTTTTATATTAAAAGAATGAGTATTTTTTTTTATTGACGATCTTTATGTTTTTTTTTTATTTTATTCCTTATCAATATGTTTTTACAATTTAAAACTTAACACTTTGAATTTTTCAGTTTAGATTTCGAATGCGTAAACAAGTCGTTAGAGAATATTAAATGCAGTAAATTTAATTAGGAAGACTTTTTATTGTTATTGCTTTATAAATATGTTCTCTCATAAATAAAAAAAAACGTGCATTTTTAGATTTTTTAAGAAGGAAATACAACCAATCAACTAAACAACAAGAGCAAAAGAAAATCATGAAAAATTTTTGATAAAACTTTAATTGCCACAAAATGATAGTCATCTCCGCAAAAAGAAATTTATCAGTTTTATGAGAAAAGCCCGAGGCTATGTTTAAAAATAATCTTTCATGATACAAATGTATATGTCTAGCAACATAATTTTAGAACGGAAGATTTAACTCATATTAATATGAAAAGTTTATTTTTAGATAAAACCATGGGATTCGTTGCATTTTCTATGTCATTTTAATTGGAATTAGTGCAATTAATCGTATAGCATTCTTTATTGATAGATTAAAAGAGACAAAATTAAATGTAAGTAAGGAGAAATCCTGCAAACAGCATGTGGGTTGCTTTAACATCATTCTGTAAACAAATCCTTCCACCTCAGTCGGAAGAGGGGTAGATTCATTTCTTCATTTTCACCTTCTTTTCTTTTTTAAAGGCACAGTCATGGAAAAAAAATAAGTAAACACCCCCTACTAACTCTGCAATGATTTATTGTAGAAGAAAGTTACTGGTACCAAACGATTGCAAATAAAGTCCACTTTTAAATGATGTATATGAAATTTGCTTAGGGGGCACATATCAAAACGAACCCGAACTTTGTTTTTTTTTTCAATAGCAATACCCAAGTTTGACACCATAAATAAATTATATACCCTTCAATTAACCTAAATTCAAGTTTTCATGAAATTAGTACGATTAGTTCTAGCGAAATTAATTATTTTAAAGTGCGAATATTTTAGGGGCTGTATCCAAATTGAAGTTCGGTACTTGATTTTTAAATGCTACAGAATGACTATGTCGCTTCCATTAATGTGTTATTTCTTGACAATATGACCATTTCACTCGCTTAATTGCGATTAATTTCGACTATTGCCAGTCCAAATGTTTAAAAAATATGAGTAAAGTATATATATATTTTTCAAATTATGCTTTTCTGCGCATCATAGACGGCCCCTTAAACTATCATTTTGACGTTTTTTAAGCAGAATTCGAAAACTACTTCGAAGGAAAATTTGAAACTGAGAATTCGCATAAAGCGGGTTATATAATATATATATATACACTGTTAAAACTAGAGGTCGCATGTGGCACCTCCTAGGGGTGAAACGGTTGTCTTGCCAGCGAACCCCCTAAGGGAGCCAGAATTGCACCCTTAGCTAGGGTGAAAGGGAGGCACCCCAAAACCATGGTGCTCCAGAGGGTGAAAGGGTTGTACCACAAGGAAGAATAATGACACCACTACAATGTTGGCCTATATTTCTATTGGGTCGATCTGAAAGTCACGTCGTGTTGGGAAAATCAATTCGTACCGGAAAATTCTATCATTTAATTATTAGACATTGGTTCCGATATCTAATGTCTAATAATTACCCGGCAATATTTTCAGGTACGAATTGATTTTCCGGACACGACGCAACTTTCAGATCAACCCAATAATATTCCAGAATAACATTTTTAAACCCTTCAAGGGCGGTGGTTCATTTTTGGACCACTTAATTTGAATTCCAAAATGCCACATTCGCACCAGAATATTGGAATGAAAATTTCCCTTTTATTAAGTACGTGAACGAATGCTTTTGCTTATTTTGAAATAAATTTGGTTTTAAATTCTAGTGCCATTCACTCATTTTAGCATTTTAAGAATAGAAGTACCTTGCCCCTCAAAAGGTTAAATATTAAATGATAAGTCTTTAGATATTGATTTCTTTTTTGAACCCCAACATCTGCGATTCGCATATGTGGTGAACGTAAACTTCTCACAGAGATAGTAGAAGTTCATGCTTAAGAGACTTCGAGCCTTATTCAAAATAAGGCAAAGAAACCTGGCCCTATTTTGGAACAACGAAATTTACGCAGCGAAAATGTAGCAATAAGAAACTTTCAGTAGAAAGTGGTGGGAGCAGACTTTTCTGTTAGTGACGAAAACAATTGTCTGACAAAATTATAATTTAATTATCTCATACTCTTTCAGTCACAATCGACTTCTTTTTTGTTATATTCTTTAAACAAAAATTTATTTTAATATCACTTTTTATTATGAATTTTGTTAGAAAAAAAATTATGTTGAAAACTAATGACCTACTTTAGAAACTAAACTTGTATTCTTTCAATAATAAAAAATACAATTATTTTAAAAATGTGAAATTCGAGATCATTTTAAAAAGATAAACATAGTATCCATTAAAAATACATAAATTTATCTCTGTTTTTATGTGAAAACATTATGTAATTAAAAAAAAAGTATCTGTCGTTTTTTATAAAACTAACAATTGTTTTAACATCGTTATAAGCACTACATCATTGCACAAATAACTCTAGAGCAATAATTGCAGATTTCCCTATTAAGTTTGTATATAGCACTATATATATATATAAAGTAATATTTCTAAAGAAAATTTTTTTTATAATTCAGATTTCATGGCAGGCGTCTCTATAAAATACTCTTCGATGAAAACAATAGAAATGGGTGGTCCTTCAGAACATTTCATTCACTTTGGTCAAGATTACAAACTTCGTCAGATATGCGAAATGTCAACAGATATCTTGAAATGTCTGAAAAATGATATTGTTTTTACGAATGTCTATAGATATCTGTGAATATTGGAATACTAATATCAATTTAAAACACTAGCCAATGTAAATAAAATATTAAAATAAGGCATTAAAAAATCATGTTTTCTAAAAATGGCAAAGTTGTTAAATTTTATTGTTTAGGTATTATTTACGTAATTATAATGTTATAAGTATCGCAAAAAAAAAAAAAAAATAGTTTGAATGCTTTCTTATAAAAACTAATTTTAAATTACATCTGTGAATATCGGCAGATATTGTAAATTTGACGTCTGACATGCAGTGACTTTCGAGATATTGGCCAATATTGATCGGGACATTGGCCGATATCTGTGTGCTACCTGTGTCTTACAGCCGTAGATTTCACTTGCCGACGAAGAGATTGACACACGTCACAGTGCATGCGCTAAGTGCCAGTCCCCAGTGGGGTTCCATGTCACCCATTGAGAAACCAATCGGCACCCCAACTGCATTTCGAAGCCTCTTGGTGCCAATTGATACCGTGTTTTCACCCCAGCCTTTCAAAAGGCACCGAAAAGTCACCTTCAGTTTTAACAGTGCATAAAACCATAAAAAAAATTGTAGATTGGAATTCATATTTATTTCGAATATTAATTTCATAATTTATATTTCATATTATAAAAATTTTAAAATTACAAAACAACACATTAGGATTGTAATTTCAGGAGATATTAACAAAAATATGAAAATGTGATTTAACATTAGAAGCTCTAAATTTTGAATGTTTATAATTCAAAAACTCAAAATCCAAATGCATAGCTGCCAACATCTTACGCTTTTTGGTACCACAAAAATATTATAGTAAATTTTACCTTTTTAAATCGCAGTAATCAGCCGGTTAAATAAGGCAAAAATCTCTGTTTAATTTTTGTGGTACAGAAAAGCGGAAGATTTGGCAGCTATGCAAATGATTTGAAATTTCGTTTCTAGGCATAGTTTGAACCAAAGATTTAAAATAAATTGACAAAATTGAGTGTTGCAATTGAAAAAAACAAAGTTTGGTCTGCTTTTGATTTATAGATGGCCCCTAAGCAAATTTTATATACATCATTTAAAAGTAGAATTTATTTCCAATCGTTTGGTACCAGTAGCTTTCTTCTATTATAATTAGTTGCAGAGTTCAGTGTTGCCAGTTGGCTACTTTTTTTAATTCAGTTTTCTTGATTGGCACCACTTTTTCGAAATGGTAAAATTCGTCGTATTTTATGACATATTATTTAAGGCGAAAACAAGGGGAACTTCACCATTTCAAAAAAGTGGTGCCAATTAAGGAATCTGAATTTAAAAAAAGTAGCCCACTGGCAACACTGGCAGAGTTAGTAAGGGGTGTTTACTTTTTTTTCCACGACTTTACATATGATTTAATACAAATTAAACAAATTGGTCTTACCCCTTGTAAGTTCGCTCTTTTGGAGAATGGGGTAATTTGGCTTACTAAAATTGTAATTGAATGGATATAAGGCAGTTACATCATAAATGTTACAAATTTGAGGAAATCATAGTTGAAAACTTGTTTATAGGCCAAAATTTATTTCAGACGTTCAAACGACTTTCGTATCCAAACCATTCAATGAACAGAATCGAAAATTTTTAATGTCTGGCCTAACAAAGTAAGCAATTTCTAAAAATTGAATCGAAATCTATGAATTTTAACAACACATTTATCATGAACTGAAAATGTAATCCCATTGATCGTGATATTATTCGGATTCATAAAGGGCTGTATCTTTGAAGAAATACCAAATCTTCTGGATTAACGAATTTATCCAAGATTTTTCCAAGGTCGATGACAAGTTTTGGATTATATATATGTAGATATATAAAATAAATACTTTCAATAGGTTGATTTCTAAGAAAATCAACCTACATAGTATTTATTTAAACCAGAATATTATTCTTTTGTAAAATATGAATTAGAGGGAAAATAATCTACGTTAGACGATGAATTAACAATAAACTTATTTTTTATTAAATACCGTAAACATGGTAGAATTATTTTTTATTTTGTTCTTTCCTTTTTTTACTTCCTGTTTCCGCTTCCTTACATCCTTTTATTATTTTGAAAGAAGGTAAACTTTTTTTCCCGTTATTTTCATTTTTGGGTAGATCTATTAATTTTTCCTTAGTATTTTTTTAACCATGATTAAGATCCATTTGGACACTATCCAAAATTACTTCAGAACACTTTTCTGTAAAAATGTGCATTTTTTTATCTCTAAAATGTATGAACGAATGCGAATAAAATCATGCTTATGCAAGATGTTATTTTATGGGAGTTTTTTCTTTGTACTACTTAAGGGATTCCGGGACGCAAAAATCTTCAAATTTTGCAAAAACATTTTATTTCATTAAAAATTTCTCTGTTTTTTCCTGCTTAAAACGACATTTAAACCATGTTTCTATCTGAGTGAGAACAAAAAATATTAATTTTCTCGTTTTGGTTTTTTTTCGAAATCTAGCTTTCAAGCAATGGCTGTCATGGAAACGACTTCTTTTAAAAATGCGTTTTTCTTCATGATAGGTTTTTCACCATTTCTCGTATTTAAATTCTTATAACCCAAGAGCCGTTAAAGATAAAGGGTTCAAACTTGGAACATATCTTTTCCAATTGTTTTACTTTAATTCTGATTCAGCATATTTGAAAAAAATATTTACTTTTGAAAATATGATTTTTTTTTTTAAGTTGCACCACTTTTTTAAAAACTTTTTCGTTAAATAGTTTTAATTTTTTTATTAATTAATATTTTTAAAAAAGCTGAATCAAAATTAAAACTTATATATTTCTGTTTATTTAAATGAAAACAAATTGAAATTCTATAAATAATATTTCGAGTTATAACGATTTTAAATTACCACACTTTTTTAATAAATTTTAAATTTAAATAAAATTATGAAAAGTTTTATCATGTGACTTTGTTTAAAAATGATAAGGTTAACCATCACAAAAAAAATTCAGAATTTTAACTCAATAAATAAAAATTGTTTTAAAATGTGCCCCGGACCCCCTTAAACGAAAAAAAAAAAAAAAAATCCTTACTTATAGCAAAACCATTTAGATAGATCCATTAAAGCAAAAACATTTTCGACAAAATCTTTAAAAGGAAGAGAAATACATATATTTTTTCTTTGGTTTGTTTTAATTTTATTAGTTTTGTATTTTACTCATGCTTTAGTTGTTATTTATTTTATTTATAGTACTTTGCTCGACGGAACCACATATCACCAGGTAAGCTAACGATATTTGGTGCACGTGAAATCCTTCGTGAATGCAGAGTCCTCGGTACATGCATTGCCAGTCCCAGGAATACAAAACAAGACGAGAGTTCTGTCTTCTGACCCAGGATCCAAATTATGAGGACACCTTATTCCTTCTTGACGAGTGTCCTGTTCACAATTTTCGATATTTCAGCGCCAATAATTTAGAAATCTTTGCCTAAATTAATCGCGAAGTTTAGTGAACAAATAAGGCGAAATTTAATATTAAAAATTAAACAAACTATGTGGATCTAGCATCCATTCAGAATCTTGACCTACAGTGGTCAATCCTGTTCCCAAGATCATGGGCTCTGAGGTGTTATACAGCATATTTTTCAGTCAGATAGCCAATCCGTGATTAAACACTCTTACACCGAGAGGTGGATGCACAAACCATCACGTCATCGAGTTCAAGGCTGAAATTAAAGGATTAGTTAAAACTCGAGTCGCATATTAAAATGCAACTGGTTTGCCAAGTCGTATCTTGGCGAAAAACACATGCAAATCAGATTTTAGTGGTTGATTGGTAGGTTTACCATTGTGTTTTCCTACTTCCAGTCCTCCATGTTTTCATACCTTTGGGTGCACGAAAACACAATGATAAACCTACCGATCAAACACTAAAATCGTGTCTTCAAGCGATTTCCACCAAGATATGACTTAACAGACCAGTTGCATTTTAATATGCTAGCCGTCTCCCGGTCTATCAGTAATTATCCCCAACCAAGCTTGGTACTCATTTTATGGACTCCGAGGGGATGATTCGGTACACAATGCCCATGTCTGGAGTCGAACTCTGGATCTGTAGCGTCGTAGCTTGACACGCTAACTTTTAAGATACCGGGATTCGGTAACAAAAATTACTGTTGAGAAATGCTGATTATTGTACGCAACTTATGCGTTACGTATACACGACGTTCGTCGCAAAAATGCTATGAAGTCCAAACTCTCTGGAGGCTTTGGCAACCCTTCTTCCATGGAAACTGGGCTCCCACCCGGTCCGTTTTTTGAACACCACTATTTTTATAAGAAAAATCTCCTTTATAAATTTTGTAGAAACTGGCTTGGAAAGGCGTTTTTCTTCCAATTGTTACCGAAACCTACAAGAATACTTTTCTTTAATAATACTGTTATTCAAAAAATGGACCGGTAGGAACCCTGTGGAAAGTGCTATGGCACTCTCCTTAACACACACACACACACACAAAAAAAAAAAAGCAATTTAACAAATTACAACGACCATTTGGAAAATGATTTTTTCAAAGACTAAAATTTAAGACATAAAAATTCGCACGGAGTTGATCATACATTACGTACGCCATGAATTAAACATTAATAGTGTTATTACACGTAAAAATTTCAAGCAACAAAAATCGCCTGCGACTCCTCGGATTTCCTGAAACTTACGTATTATCCAAGCATTTCGTTGGCTGTTCGGGAAAAGGCTTTTCCATCGTCAGATTTCTAAGAAATCTGAATTGAGAAATTGAATAATGAACTGAATTGAGAAATTGAATGATGGAATTTCATTCTTAAACTTCTAAACATCCCACAATATTACTTTTTACACCGTCGTACAGAGAAAAAAATGTACTTTTAAATGCAATTTGTTTGAAAGCTGTATCTCAATTTGTTTCTGAGTTACTTTTTTTTGTAGTTTTTATTACTTTTTTGCCATAGTGGCAACAGAAGTATCCATCTCTGTTGAAAGTTAACGGAAATACAGATTACTGTATAGACCAACCAGAAAACGAATAAAATGCAGATTCAGCCAATAAAAAGCTTCAGATATGCTTTTGATTTCCTACCCTGACGAGGACAATAACCATTTTTCCAATTGGTTTAAAAAAAAAAATACATAGCACTTTACTACAGCTATTAGTTGTTTCTTTTATTTCTATTTTTATTTACAGATTAATTTTTTTCAGTTTAGAAAAAAACACCAATAATACTGTAGAACCTGGTTGGATTTTGAATCCCATTAAATAGGTGTGAGTAAGAAATGTGAATTGGGACCCTTTTCCAGGACACTTATCCATTCATTGCAAATCCATTTTTTATATGTTATCCAAATTGTGTCTATTGAAGATATTATTCACTTTTTCACCTTATATTTGGAGATGTCGTTATATTCTCCAATGTATGACTTTTTATGCCTCCTTTAAGAAAAGAAATTCTAGATTATTTGTATATTATCAAATGAAGATGCGGTGACATTTTAAGTTATTTAATTAACACTATTTAAGTTGTAATAAGAGAGCTTTTTTATATGCTCTTTCTCAGTTAGCTACATTTTTCAGAATGAATAAAATGTTTACATTATAAGATGCATAATAATAACAATAAAATAGTTTGCTGTAGTTTATGAGTCTAATTTAGCCCCTCAAAAGTCATTATCTTCATCACGGGATTTTCAAGATTAAATACATTATTATACAGGGTGCCCGGTCTCAACGGTGTCCAATGGCTAATTCCTAAACCGTTAGTCATAGACATACAGTTCCAATTACAAAAATGTTTTAAATCAGGTAAAGAAATATTATAAAAGCGATTTGGGTCAATAAAAACATTTCTTAAAAAATTACGAAATTTAAATTTTTATACGGTCCCCTGGTCCTATAAGTTATATTTATTAAAATTTTCCTTTTACACTGACAAGTAATACAAAAAAAGTCCCGTTATTCTACGATTAAAATTAACCGAGTAATAGCTGTTTAAAGATGGAGCACATTTTTTGCTGCAAATTGGGGGTCATTCACAAATTTAGTCGAAATGTAATTTCGTCAGATATATTAAAAATGGTTGAGAGTAAAATTAACGTTGCAATATAAATTTGAAATCTTTAATCATTTGACATATTAATGCAAGATATACAATTTGTAATAAGCATTTAAGAAGAAAGAAAAAAACAGAATTTTTGTTAAATAAATTGATGCTAAATTAACAGCCTCAATTCTTTACTAAATGATACGTGTTTTAAAATATTATTAGATTGCACTAGCTTGCGAAAATTGGGTTATGTCATGTTTTTTAGCTTTTGATAATTGATTCTTATGTATTCTGTACCGCTGAATCCGAAATTGACCTTCATTTTTAACCATCAACTAAGGATTTTTCGCAAATTGTAAATTTCAAAGTTAAAAAGTTCAAAGTTAAAATTGAATCTCCTCCCCCATCTCATCGGACCACTGAGCTGTTTAGCTGTAAGAATCCCAGGATAAGCAAAAATATCGAATAAATTATTGAATAAAATAAAATAAAATAAAACAAAATAAAAAAAGTTTTACATATGTTTTATAGTATGAGATTTTCGCTATATTTTAACTTACACATTTACGATTTGCAAAAGAATTCTAACGTGATGGTTAAAAATGAAGGTCATTTTCAGATTCAGTGCTAAAAAGTACGTAAAAATCAATCATCTAAAGTTAAAAATCACAACCATCTCTTCTACTTTATAGAATCCGATTTTTGTTATTCTTTAAATTTGACAAATTATGATTTGCGAAATATCCTGACATAATGGTTAAAAATTAAGGTAATTTTCGGATTCAGTGCTAAAAAATACATAAAAGTTAAAAAACCCAACAATCGCAGCCTTGTATTATCTAATCTAAAACTTTTTCTTAAACTTCTTGGCGGTAATCTATCCAAAATTTTTTGTGTTATCCTGTAAAATAAGTATAAATGGTAACTACCGAAAATCACAATAATATAGATTGTTATCGGAATTTGCGCCAGTCTCGATCGGATATTTGAAAGTGAGTTAAAGTTCCAGTACAAATTTTGAACTGGAAAAACATACATACGATCAATGAAGTAACATAAAAACTTACAAAAATTACATAATTGTTGTTAAAAGAAATCATAAAAGAAACAGTTTCAAATCCTGACAAAATAAAACATATGCTATTTTAGCCAATCTGAAACTTAATAAATGTTAACTTAATCATAATACTTGTACGATTTTTTTCAAAGCTCACACATGGAATAAGATCTTCGAATACTTTAAGCACTTGGTATGTGATCCCTCAAAGCCAAACCGAACTCGTTTGTTTTCAGAGCAGAAAAGTGGCATAAGTCCTGCATTTTTAAAGTTTCATAACTTGTTCAATTTTAGTGTAATATGAATGGGACTTTATTTGTCTTACTTGTCAGTGTAATAGGAAAATTTTACTAAATATAACTTATAGGACCGGGGGACCATATAAAAATTTAAATTTCGTAATTTTTTAAGAAATGTTTTTATCGACCCAAATCGCTTTTAAAATATTTCTTTACTTGATTTAAAACATTTTTGTAATTAGAACTATATGTCTATGTCTAACGGATTAGGAATTAGCCATTGGACACCGTTGAGACCGGACACCCTGTATAAAGAGATTTATGGCTAAGTTGAAATGTTATATTGTTTATGTAACTGAAGAAATTAGTTTATTTTTAGCACATTTATATATATCTTGATGATTTATGTCCATCAGAAACGGGATAATACGAGCCCAGTTAAATACTAGAAAGTTCAAATAAATCAAACTTTTTTTCAACTTTCTTAAAATCGCAGCATGTTGTAAGATAAGGAAACCAGTTACAACTTAGTACGCATATCACGAAAAATTTTCACGCTTCTGTCAGCTTCGTTATAAGCGGTTTTCACTATTATAAATCCTCAAAGTTATTGAGCAGTTACACTGAGAGAAAAAAATACACCGCCTTCATCAAGAAGGAATAGGAAGTCATATTCTAAATCCCTAAACTAGAAATATAGATTTCCGAATTATGCGAATAGGATACACGAATAAACTGAATAGATGAAATGATCGAGAATTTCTAGTTTATAGTTTTCTAGGTGAGGAAACGATACATTATATAGTAAATCGTTTGAATTGCGAGAAATTATTAGACCGGGAGCCGGCCGCACAGACACATGGTTTGTACGGATACTGTTATAGCTCCATGAAAACTACCAGTATCTTTTTATAAAACAAAAAAAAAATCTAGATTAAACGCGCAAAATTTCGCCTTCTTTTAAGAAGAGATTTTCTGTAAGATAATACTTGTGCCGAAAAATTTACCGGTCTGCAAAATTAAAGGAGGCGTACGAACCATGAGACAACCACCTTATCGAGTTGGAGGCTGAAATTCCAGAATTAGCTAAAACTCGATTCCCATGTTAAAACGCAATCGATCTGCCAAGTCATTATCTTGGTGGAAAACACATAGAAACCCGATTTTACCAGTCGACTCGTAGGTTTACCATTGTGTTTTCCTGCTCCCTGTCCGGAATGTTTTCATACCTTTGGGTGCAGGAAAACGCAATGGTAAACCTACGAGTCGACCGCTAAAATCTGTTTTTAGCTGTTTTCCACCAAGATATGACTTGGCAGATCGATTGCGTTTTAATATGGGAATCGAGTTTTAGCTAATTCTGGAATTCCAGCCTCTAACTCGGTGAGGTGATTGTCTGTGTTGCCGGCTCCCGGTCTAAATCATTTGTATTCATTCATAATTCATTCATAAACTAGAATTATATTTACTAAAACTCATTTCTTGCATTCGCATTTATTTGCAGAGATTTTTAAATAAGTTTGACCACGATAATCTAAGAAAACATGGAACTATTTTTTCTAGAGCCACAATTTATTTTCTAGATGCCAATGGAAGATTTTTTTTTCAGTGTACGATTGTCGGACATATATCTGGTCTCATATTCTAGAATCTGTTGTAAATGAACTGAATTAATGTAAACTAGAGCTGAATACCATACCCAACGATTTAAAAAAATTCCGCTGGGATATTCCACGTTCGGGACTACTTCTTTCCCAACAGCTCCAGTCTTGAAAAAGCTATTGAGAAGGGGGGGGGGGAGGAAGGGTTCCGCGTGTTACTCGACTGATGAGTAATAATAAGTATCGGAGTATAATTAAAACACAAAATTTTAAACTCGTTTACCTCAAAAGTGCATTTCGGAAAGCTGAACGAAAGAGTTTTCTTTCTCCTTTTATCATAAAAAACAATCGGACATTTTAAGTAAAAAATAAGCTTTCTATTCAGGTCGCCACCATTTTGAAAAAAAAAACGGTTTTTCATGTACTCTTTCGTTCAGTCTCTAGCTTATTTGATTAACACTCGCTTTTTTAATTTTTTCAAATAAGCCAAATTTAAGCTACAGTGGTTACCACTGGACACCAGAAAATAAGACTCATCAGATGAACGGCAGTAAATTCTGGTTTATTTATTTATTTATGATATGTCAAAATTATTTTTAAGTGCTATATTTTAAAATAAAAACAATTACTTAATGAAAAAATATTACGAAAAACATCATTTTATGTATAGCATGGCAGGTGTACTACCTTAACTTTAAGCTTTTATTTAAAAAATATTTAGCTTTTGCAGCGGAGTTTAGTTTTATCCTTGCCGCTTCATCCTTTCTTTTCCTTTTTCTTTGATTCGATCTACGAGCTCTCTGTTTTCTCTCAAGGCAAATAATATTTAGATATTATTAAAACTGAACAGAAAATATTTCTTTATTCGTTAATTCTGTTTTTACAAAATATACGAGGCAAAACAGATGTAATTTGAGTAAATAGTTATATCTTTTTAATTCTTTGCCATCGTTATTTCATTTCTTTTCCCTTTTTTGTAAAAAAAAAATTGATATACAAAGCTTGAAATGCATTGTTCTTTTCAATATTTTAAATTGCCTTTTAAAGTTATGTAATTTTTAAAGGGTTTTTAATAAATAAGGAGTTGTATTCCAGAAGACTAAATAAGTCATCACAAATGAAAGAAATTCATGTCAGTTTATTTAGACTATTTAATACGATATTTACAAATTGATTCTAATAATCGAATATATATTTTATTTGAAATTTGACAATCCATAAAAAGATGTTATCAGATTTTCCTAATGTAGTATTTACAAAATAAACGTTAAAAATATTTTTTATTTGAGATTTTTAAAAAATGCGCGAAATTGAATTCAAAAAGATGAAATAGGTCATCATAAATAAAATAAATTCATATCAGATTAGTTGGAAAATTTAAGAACATAAATAAATTCTAATAATTGAAAATATTTTATTTGAAATTTGACAATCTGTGTAAAGACGTTTTAATAAATTATTTAAAAAGTAAACGTTGGAAATTTTTTTTTTTTGAGAATATAAATATATAACCCAAAATGATGTAAATCGGTCAAAATTCAGTACTTAGGAGGAATGGTTCAAATCACCTACAAAAATAAATATTTACAAAACAGAAAACCTAAAATAAAAATAATTAAATAATTATTTGTAGACTTTAAATAATTTTTTATAGATGTTGCAGATAGGATTGACATAAAAACACGATAGCCATTTTTCTAGATTTTTGAACTAATATTTTTCCATTTTTGGAGATATAGCCTAAAAGAACTAAGATTGATAAGCATATAAAAGCGTCCGTTGAAAATTTAATGCAAATTTTAAGTATATCATAGAAAAATTGCTAAATAACAATACACAATTTAGATTTTTCATAAAACATATAATGGGCATTAAGTATGACTATAATAAAAAAGGATACCACAGTAAGCTTATTTTTATATTGACACTACAAAAATACAGTTTACCTACTGATATTTCAGAAAAATAATTTTATATAAATATACTATATAAATATATATTAAATAAACAAAAATGTAATATAAAAAAATCATCGATTTTGTAAACAATTTTTTTTTCATCATGAGTGAATTGAGGTACCAAATTTATTTTAATGTTTTATAAATCATTAAACTTCTAATATAAATATATATATATATATATATATAAATCAAAAATGATACCTTCGTTTACTCTGGATAGAACAAATAGATAAAACGGAAGAAAATTACAAAAATATAATAAAATGGAAAACGCTTTTTTTTAGTATGAGCAAATTAAGGTACCAATTTTAGTTTAATGTTTTATAAATCCTCATACACTATATGGCCAAAGGTGACCGGCCACTTGCGATTTTAGACGTTTTGTTAAATATCTAGAAAAATACATGAGGAATTATCCTGAAACTCCTAGTGTGTAAACAGAATAGTACACGTCATATATTTCCGTGAAGATTTTCCCCCCAAATCACATTTTCCCGATTTTCGTAGTGGAAGAAGCAGTACTGATGACAGATCACGAACCTGGTCAAGTGCATGTGGTCTTCTTCCACTACGAAAATTCCTACACCATCGGAATACCGATCTGCGTGGCATACACCCCATGCCATACACATTTTGCATTCGACGATATATTTCACTAGCACTCACATTTCCCGCTGTCAAAAATTACATGACCGCGCGTTGAGATCGTTTGGAGGCATCCATGATGCGAACGATGCCTTTTAAGGTGCTGCCACGCTATCACACATGCATCTGGTATCTGACGATATCACATGCATCCCCAGCACTCTGCGCCCTCTATAGACGCATGCGAAGTCATCTTTCTCTTCAAATGGCGGAGTTATTACAGCAATGCCACTTTCATTTGGGCGAGCCTTATATTATAATAAGTGATGTATGAAAATAAAGAAGAACATTCCAAGTTTTTTTTTTTTCAGTTACAAATGTTTGATGTGTGAACCCTTCGTAATGCGACAAACACCTAATCTGTAATCAAGTTCTTTCCAAACATTTGGCAGTTTTGCACAGTCGACGATTCTTAATGAGCACTGATGTATTAAAACACTAAATAAAGTAGCACTGCTGCACCGTAAAATGCACACAAAGAATCAGTGCTGCATTATTTAGTGTTTTAATGCACCAGTGCTGCAATAGAATCGTTGACTGTGCAAAACTGCCAAATGTGTGGAACGAACTTGATTACAGATTAGCTGTTGTCGTATTGCGAAAGGTTCATACATCAAACATTTGTAACTGAAAAAAAACTTGGAAATTTTGTTCTTTATTTTAATATATCACTTATTATAATATTTGTAATAATTTTGAAAATATATTTTTTTAAAATCCGGTTATTCATTTATGCTAACCCTGTGTAATAAAATTTTAGATGAAATTTTTATATTGATCATTGATCATAATGCCGCCCCATACCTATATACCACCTCTTCTGTGTTGGTGCAATTCACGTCTAAATGTTGGGATGTAACACAAGCCAGGCTCTCGGCATATGACAGCGCGTAGACTGTCACTCTGCAAACTAAACATGGATTCGTCAGAGAACATTACATTGCTAAATTGGTTTTCGGTCCATATTGCATGCTTTGCACCATTGATACCGATCACACCTGTGACGAGAGGTAAGTGGAACACGTATTGTCAGACTTCTGCTTTAAAGACCATGTTGATTAAGTTGCGTGCTTACAGTTTGTCGCAAAACTAGCGGCCCACCAGTGTCATTTAACTCTCCTGCTATCGCTCTTGCTGGGATTATTCGGCTGTGCCGGGCCGTTAATGCCACAAATCGGCCATCTGATGATGTTATACGTGGAGGACCTTCTACAGGACTTCTACCAGCATTTCCTGTTAAAATGTATAGCGTTGCCACATTCTCGAAAACGTAGATTAGTCGATACGAACCGCTTCGATAATATCGGCTTAATACCAGCCAGTCTCCATCATACCGATAACAGGACTATGTGTAAATTCATCCATTTGGTACATAATTAACTTACAATTAATAAAAATGATCGAAATCACCACTGGAAACAACAACAAATTAAAAGATTCATCCATTCTCAAATCCAAATACTTTGCAACTCACACTTTTGTCAACCAATCCTCTGAAACGTCTGATTCGATTGGTTTTAAAAAAATCATAACTATCCCTAGTTTGCATACCGTTTTCTAGTTATGTGTAAATTTTCAACGTTTTCCAACAAAAGTTTTTAAGAAAACAAGGATTTACTGAAATATGCATTACTTTTGGATTTGGAGTAAAAGGCAATTTTAAAAAGGTGTTTGCACACTACTATTCTTAGGAAAATAATCAAAAATAGGATGTTTTATAACACTTTCCAACATAGTTGAAAAGTGTTTATGTATTCGTTTTTTCTGTCTGTCCGTCTGACCATGCTCTAACTCTGGTAAATATGCTCAAATTGCAATGTAATTTTTATATGCTATTTATGCTCAGTATCGAACGTCCGGTATTAAACATTAAGTGTGTAGCATTTATAGTTCGCTTACAGGGACACACAATAGGATTCCGTTTTATTATGGTCTATGGGGAATATTATTTCCTATGCATTTTACTGATGTCACAATACTTCAAACATAAAGAAATTGATATGCATCATTGAGGTGGATATAAACATGCTTCCTCAAGAGCATACAATAAGTAGTATTTATAATTCGTTTACAGAACAGGGCGGGCAGATCGAATTTCTTACATAAAAATGAAAGTTCTTAATAACATTCATTTATTGTTTGAAAAAGTTTCATAATCTATACCTGATGCATGATATTTCGATTTTGTTTAACATAAATTATCGTAATTTTTAAATACTGTTCTCGGGGTAAAGGAAAGTATTATTGCTTAGTTTTAATTTTAAAAAATAGCACGATTTTAATCTGGCAAATGGATTTAAAGTGCGCAAAAAACAGAAGTTTTTCAATTTAAATATCTTTTCTTAGCATGCATATGAAAATTTCTGTAAACTTCAATTAGCTTTTAACAAAACATAAAATTTTCAATAAAAAACAAATCTCAAGATCTTTTTTAAAGATACGAAAGATATGTAAATTTTATTCAAAAACATAAGCTTATAGTTAATTTATTTCTTAGAAAAGTTTTTATAAACACATTATTTTTCAATGCTGTTTTAGCATCACAGAATTTCTCGTTAAAAGTCAATCATTAAATGCAAATTAGGTCAGAACCTGTAAAGGAAATATGACTTGAGCCACTGAAATACTTGTATGTTGTAATGTTTGACGTGTTAGTGTATTGGAAGGAGAAGATAAACATTATAAAAAAACTACACCGTACACTGCTCAAAAAAATTAGGGGAGCAAGTAAAAAAGTGAAGAGAACAGTGCAAGACAGCCATGTATGGGCATAAAATGGATAATACACGTGTATCAATGCGCAATACAGAAAAAAAGATGGTGTAGGGCAACAATTTGGTTTCATGTAAATGATAAAAAAAAAGTATTGTTTAGAAATGATGCAAGATTTTTAATATGGCATGTGGTCTCCTCGTACAGCTAAGACTGTTGCACACCTGTTTTCCATGGATGCGATGAGGTTATCGATAAGACTTTGGGGAATACTGTTCCACTGCTCAAGAATTGCAATCCCCATGTCCTGGACAGTAAAAGGAGGCCACGGTCTCGCAGCAATGCGTCGTCTGAGTATGTTCCAAACATTCTCGATCGGATTTAGGTCAGGAGAGAATGCTGGTCATTCCATACGCTGTATTGTTTTAGCTTCAAGTATGTTTTCCACAAGACGAACTGTATGAAGTCTGGCATTATCATGCAAGGAAAAAAGAAATCACTAATTGCTGCAACATAAAATATGACATGAGGTCTCATTATCTCGTCTGTATAACTTTGGACCATCAAAGTGTCATTCCGAATGATATGCAGGCTCGTACGTCCACCTATGCTGATTCCAGCCAATAGCATCAGCCCACCTCGTCTGTAATGTGATCTTTCATGAATAAATGTGGGATTATTTTGAGTGCATCTTTCTCTCCGTACCAAAACACATCAGATGTCACATCTAGACTGAATCGGGATTCGGTAAACAGAATTTGACTCCAACAATGTTGCCTCCAAAATGTTCAGTTCCCCACCTTCTTTGGGCCGTACAGTGGCTTGAGGTCAATGGAATACAGACCATTGGATTACGTGCATAGAGACCACCCCGATGAAGCCTATTTCGGACTGTTTGCCTGGACACCCTTCGTCCTGTGGCCAAGAACATCTGTGTTTGCAGCTGAGTAGCATTGCAAGTTCCGTCTCGACGAGCTCTTAACAGGATATATCGGTCAGCAGTTTCTATGTTAGGGTAACTCCTGGAGAGTCGCCGCATACGGGACAGATGCCGCACCCCTTGTATTTCTTGTAATTATCGATAGATGGTCGTCAAACGCACAGTATAGGTGCGCAATGAGATTATTTTAAGCAGTGTATAGCGTGAATCCCATTTCGTTGTTTACTTGTAGAAGTACAATCCTTAATTTGACGTAAGTGCATGATTTCACTGTCCAAACTTTTAAACACGTTATGTTTAAATAGTTTTCATACACTAATTACTAAATACATGCATTATTTTGAAGTCAAAACTAAGTGTAGCGTTTGTATAGAGTACTGTGTGTGTGGTTACGCCATTTCCCATAGCGAATGCATGTAACTGTGATGGCCGACGTCTTCACCATGCAAAATGAGATACATGCAGCACTTCTATTCCGGTATACATGCCGCAGTTTTTTTTTTTTTTTTTTTGTACTGGATGATTAAGTGTTATTAACTGTTCCTTTTCTTTTTGCACCTACTAACCGTGTTAGGCATGTTATCAAGTATACTAAAACTAAAGGAGAAAAAGGGGGAAAATAAAAAGTAAGAAGGGCAAGAAAGATGCAAGTCAAGATGATAATAATAAATAATTGGATTACGCGTAACACAGACATTCTTTGGAAGGAATCTTTAGAAAACTACTCAAAAAAGAGGCGGTGTAATTGGCTTCGTTGCATCATGTGTTTAAATGTAGTTACATAAAGACTGTACTTTTTCGACACTTTTTCTGTAGATGGTAGTCAAAAAAACAGGTCTCATAACCCATTCGGGACCATAGGTGCATATAAGCACCTTCATAAAGAGCTTACAAAATTTGTTTTTGGCACCAGTAAAAAAGAAAAGTAATATTTGCTTTGTTTAATTAGAGCATTTTCATGATTATTTAAATAAAGGTAACTTCTTTTAAAAAAGTGATACCAATCGAATAAAATTTGTTTGAAAGCCACCGGTCACGAAAGGGTTTACAAGTAAATTATTTAAACACAATTTTACTTTTTCCCCCTTTCTAATACATTGATGTTACGTTGTTGCTGAAATAACAATTAAAATTTAATGTAGAAAAATAAGTCGATAATTTTAATAGTGAAAGTAGGCAACAATTATTAATTTGAATCTACTAATACGTTTCATTGTACTCCTTTAGTTTCATTTTGTTATTACATCGTTAGTTATAGTCCACATATGAATATTTTTTTTTAAATATTTTTATTTATAATTTCATTCTGTTCTTATTACAAGCGCGACATAACTACCGCACAAGTGCGGCGTCTCAGCCTGAATGCACGGGTGACGCGCCGCAGTGTAATGTTTTAGAAAATATTGTTAAAAAATATTAATAATTTGTTTTGAAATTTTTTGTCACAGTACATGCGTTGCATATTTAACATAAAATAGCACAGCATGATTTTTTTTTTTATCTCCACCATGGGACTTTATACACAAATTCAAAAAAATGTGCGGCATAAATCCCGGAATTACCCTAGCACATTTTCGACCTTGCACCCTTTGGTGTGTTTTGGAATCGATTCCACAGCCTTTCATGGACACTTTTTGCGACTCCAACAGCGCCCGCTACACTTCGCTTTGTTTCCCCAAATTCAACTATCCCGATAACACTCCGAGCCATGGATTGTGGTAAATCACGTTGTTGTGACATTTTCAAGTCACCTTTTCTGAAAACACAAGCTGAGCAATTGAATTTTACAACTGAGGCAGTGAAACAGACGTTTCTGCAAAATCTCGATTTCTGCACTTATCTCCTTTTTCTAGTTTTTGACGTCATAAACTTTAATTTACATGTGAAGTTTTCTTTATCTGTTTTCTACAACACTTTAAATTACGGATGTTTTATTTTACGTTACTTACCGGTGTAAATATTTGCGTAATTTCGTTAAAACCATGTGCTCACCTAATTGTTTTGAGCTCCCTATCCCTTCCCTCCCTTTTCTCCCGAGTGGGGCATTTTTCTAAATTTAGCCGACGCTTCTCATGTAATATATCTTTGGAAAGTCCTCCCGTAAAGCATGGTGACGTCACGGCGACGTCGTTGTGAAGGCACACTGTGACTTTGTGACCGTCGATGTGACGTCACGTGACATCATATTGACTAGAACGCGAAGTCGTTATGGCCGTTTTAGAGGTCGTTCGTGACGTTACATTGTGACCACTCTGTGAAGTCACGGTGTGACAAATTTGTGAAAAATGTATCATTTGTGACTATTTTGGCATTAATTTTGGGACGAACGTGTGACGAAAGCGACAATGCTTTGAAGTCACATTGTGACGAATTTGTGAAATATGTGTCATTTGTGACGAACTTGTCATAAACACTGTGATGATTTCAAATGAAATTAAAATTTCAAATTAATTGCTTAGGCGCGAAGGACAACATAGTGAAAAATATTCCATGCCGGGACTCGATCCCGGGCCATTAGTATAGCGCACTAACTTCCACCGACTAAACAACATGGAACGATACCCTGTCTGGAAAATTTCTCACTATTACATGTTGGCAAGGTGCCAAATGCAGCACAAGATGGAATATTTATCGTGAGCCACCGACATGGGACAAACACGAAACTTAATTAAATCCAGCATCGATTGAAACTATATTAATAGTTGTAAATTTTTCCAGAGAGAGCCATTCGCCTTGCATACAATATTTCAAATAAAAATCAAATTTAAAATTAATTGCTTAAAAGGCAATTTTAATTTGAAATTTGATTTTCATTTGAAATATTGTATGCTAGGCGAATGTTTTTCTCTGGAAAAATTTCCAAGTATTAATATAGTTTCAATAGATGCTGGATTTAATTAAGTTTCGTGTTTTCCCCATGTCTGTGGCTCACGATAAATATTCCATCTTGTGCTGCGTTTGTAGACTTGCCAACATGTAATAGGGAGAATTTTTCGAGGCTGGGTATCGTTCCACGTGGTTTAGTAGGTAGAATGTCAGTGCACTATACTGATGACCCGGATTCGAGTCCCGGCATGAAATCTTTTTCATTATGTTGGCCTTTGCGCCTTTTAAGCAATTAATTTGAAATTTATTTTCATTTGAAATATTGTATGCAAGGCGAATATTTCTCTCTGGAAAAATTTCCAAGTATAAATATTGTGATGATTCTTGTCATAAACACTGTGATGAATTTTAAAGTGAAGTTTTGTTTGAAATATAAAATCTTATCTTTTTACCGTACTTTTTAGCAAAATATCGCTATTTTGGAGTCCTATTCTACTAAAATATTTTTAATTTTTCCATTTAAAAAACAATGCTTATCAACTGACGTCTTTTTTTATTAAGTTCTAATCTTGATCTTAGCTTGATATTAAGAATGTGTAATTTTTTTAATGTGTTGTGATTTCTCATTGCTTCATTAAATACGAACATAGAGTCTAACGGATATTAATACAACTCTTATTTATAGAACGACATGATAAGCCCTATTTGTTTAAATTTTTTATTCCCGTGCATATTATATTTTGTGAATATGAGCTAAATAGATTTGGTACGTTTTATAGGAAAAAACAGATATGGGAAATAGAAAAAACAAGTAATAAAAATCATGCGTTAAGCATGGATTATAAAACACTTTCCAACCCTTCCCGAATGCTTTAACACGACATCGTAATTTAGGGAAATAACGTAAATAAGATAACTAAGTAAACATGAAAACGCATAAAACATTTGAAAAACTAATTTCAGCAGTTACCATCCATAGCCATACATGTTTTCCAATTTTTTTGAACAGTCCTGTATTTGATCTGTAGATTGATATATATACTATATAATGGAAAAATTTAGTTTATCAAGAAAACGCATAACAGGTTGAAATTCTCTTTCAGCAATTTATACAAATATATGGAAACATACTTAAATGCTTTTGTACAACCCTGTATTTTACCTAGAATCTTTATTACACGCCACTATTTAGTTAAAATTTATTTCAAACAAAAACACTCTTAAAACTACTGAAAGCATATTTCCAGAAATTATAATTTATAGACGGCAACGTATCCAATTCTTTGCGGGACCCTGTATATCATTTTATCTATATTCTACAAACATTTCTTAGTAAATTAAATGCAGTTCAGCGTAAAAATGCATATCTCATTTAAAAACCACCTTTAAGTAATTTGCGCCCATACCCATTAAACCTTACGAATACTTTTGTGTAGTCCTGTATATGAATTATAGCATTTATATGCACCATATACTATGCATAAATATAGTAAATCATAAAAGCGCATATCATAATTAAAAATGCATTTCCAGCAATCATCGCTAATGAACAGTACTTCGGACACAATATAGTATCTGAAATATTTTGTGTGTCCCTGTAAATGCTATATACACTTCGTATTATACATGAAATAATTCATAGTATGTAGACCTCAACGACGTATATCAATTTCGTTATATATCAAATAGATTAACATAATTAAAGTACGCCGCAAATAATTCCCTCCTCCCCTATATCATTATGTATTAGAATTCCTTTTTTAGCCCTGTAAATGAACAATAACTATTCTTTGCATCGCATATTCTACAGAATGCATATTTCAGTGCGCTTCATAAATGCATATCAATTTTATTCTGTATGAAAGTGTGTAAAATCATTAAAATCATTTGAAACTATTTTTTCCCACAGGCCGTAAAGTAACGGAATACTTTTGACTGTCCTGTAAATGAACTAAACATGCTACAAACTTCATTACAAATAGGGACCATTCTATGGTAAACGTCAATAACATTCAAAAATTTCAGGGCAATCCGAGTATATTTATGCTAGTTAGAGCACGGCCAGACGGCCAGACAAACCGAAGTCATAAACACTTTTCAACTTTATCAGGCATGAAAAACACTTTACTTCAATGCTTAAATATCATATTTTATTTTTTAATGCCAATAATTACGTGATCGAAAACGTAGAAAATGAGTTTACAATCGAAGAAAATTTAATAACTGATTCTGAATGTCTACAATTAAATGTTTGATCAAAATCACAAACAGCAAAAAAATGCTTACATACATTTAAAAAAAATAAATATATCAATTTGAAAAGCACTAAATAATTGGTATTTATAATTGTACTATTAAACAACAACAAACTACAATAGATGAATTAAATGTATTATTAGATTTAACAATTTCTCAAAAATCTTTTCATACGTTATAAGAAATTCCTATTATTTTATCATTTTGGAAAATGTTAAATCTGAAAACATTAGTATGAAGATTTAAGATTTTAAATACTAATTTAAAATATTATTAGCAATGAAAAAAAAATCTTTCAAAAGTTTCATTACTATAATATGTAAAAAGACATTTTCCCAGTATAATGTTAGTTTCTAAATTTAAACAGTTTCGTAATATCATTATAATCGAATATCATATTTAACTCCGAAATAATAATGACGATAAATACTGTGTTAGAATCAGTCTCTGCGTCAGCTTTTTTCCCCTAACGATGGAAGATTTAGATATTTTACAGTATCGAATCGGAAAATATCGCTTCTGAAAACAATTCCAGATCAGTCTCATTGTATATAACATAAAACTATTTAACTCATGTAATAATCTATAAAATTGGAATAAAAAATTTAAATTAAATAAGACATACCTTTCATGCTCCATAAATACTGTAATAATATCCGTGTTTTATCCTAAACTGGCGGACATCTTTCTCTTATCTTAAAAAAAGAATTGAACTAACTTCCCGCATCAAAAGATCTCTGATCCTTATTTATTCTGTGGTCAAATCGAGCGCAGATGATTTTGAACAAGCAGGTGATTCTACTGTATTATTATAATTTTTATTTATTTATTTATTTATTTTTTGTATACAACAGATTTGGAATTTAAATGTGCAATAATTTTATTTTTATGAGAGTTTGTTGCTGCTAATCTCAGAAAAATACCGTTATTTTTATATTTAAACTCCCCTTACCTTTTTATACTTACTCGCGCCTTTTCAACGATTTGCAACCAGAGACAGCGTCACATGACGTTTTCACTATTATGCCTCAATTATAGTCTCCCTTCGGCTTGTTGTTCTTTTAATTCCATCTGTTTTTAGTTGCCATGTATTTACTAAAAACTGATTTATAAGCATGTAAAAGCAATGTTTTTAGTAATTGATTGTAGAACATCCCGATTGCAGATTCTCGGAAGTAATCGATGACTGTATAGATTGCGTTTTTTTACGATGACGATTTTTTTCAATTGTTAAATTTTCAAGAATCGCCCATCACTAATAACTTGTCCTCGAAAATTTTTAAACGCCAACATTTTTCGTTATTGATTAAAGAAATGTATTGCCAAAATTTATTAATTTACACAACTTATTATTGATTGGTTAATTAGTTGAAAGAAATCTACAACTATCGGAAGTAAAGAATTATTGGAAATAAATAAAAAAGTATCTTAAAAATAAATTATTACTAAATAGTCCAGCAATAGAGACCGTATAGGGACTCTACCTAGCAAAATTAATGGAAGTTCTGGAATTAGGCTTACTTTATGTTTTTTGGGTCGCTGAATCCGAATTAGTATAAATTTTGGTGGGAAGTTACGAATTCGGATTCAGCAATCCAAAAAACATAAAGTGAGTTCAAATCGAGAACTCGTATTAATTTTTCCAGGTAAAATCCCCTATTGCCTGGACTTCATAACTTAGTGCACGTAGCGCCGCAGTGCATGTTCAGAGGCAACCCTCTCCCTCCTCGTTCATCCTACGTCTTAATGTCATATAGCCTATTTGTTGCAAATTTTGTCTACTTTCTAAATTTCGTAATGCTTTTCCCCTAAAACAATAAGAAATTTAAGTTAACAACTATTTGGGGGGGGGGTGTTCGGGGGCTAAATTTTGGGGGTAAGTTAAAAATTCGGATTCAGCGACCCAAAAAACTTAAAGTAAACTTTATAGAGAAAGTTCAGTTTAAATTATTACTAAATAGTCCAGCAATAGAGACCGTATAGGGACTCTACCTAGCAAAATTAATGGAAGTTCTGGAATTAGGCTTACTTTATGTTTTTTGGGTCGCTGAATCCGAATTTGTAACTTCCCACCGAAATTTCCCCGGCAACCCCCCCCCCCCCCCACCCCACCACCACACACACACACACTAATTTTGGTAAAATGCCTCACAAAAAAGGGTTTTCTTTAAAAAATCAAATTTTTTTTATTGTTTTAGTGAAAAAGTATCTAGAAATTCAGAAAGTAGACAAAATTTGCAACAAATTTGATACATGACATTATGACTTAGGATAAAGGGGAAGGGGGGATCTGCCTCGGAAAATGCGCCGCGGTGCTGCGTGGACTAAGTTGCGCAATTTCACTTAACCACTCACACGTTTACATTCGCCCTCCCATCTCCCCTCCGAACTTTCTCTATAAAGTTTACTTTAAGTTTTTTGGGTCGCTGAATCCGAATTTTTAACTTACCCCCCAAATCCCCCCCCCCCGAAAACCCCACAAAATAGTTGTTTTTAACTTAAATTTCTTATTGTTTTAGGGAAAAAGCATTACAAAATTCAGAAACTAGACAAAATTTGCAACAAATAGGATATATGACATTATGACTTAGGATAAACGGGAAGAGAGGGGGCTGCCTCGGAACATTCCCCACGCGCTTTAATCAAAAACCAAATTTTTTCACAAAATCAATTTTTTACGGGGTTGCCGGGTGAAATTTTGGTGGGAAGTTACGAATTCGGATTCAGCAATCCAAAAAACATAAAGTGAGTTCAAATCGAGAACTCGTATTAATTTTTCCAGGTAAAATCCCCTATTGCCTGGACTTCATAACTTAGTGCACGTAGCGCCGCAGTGCATGTTCAGAGGCAACCCTCTCCCTCCTCGTTCATCCTACGTCTTAATGTCATATAGCCTATTTGTTGCAAATTTTGTCTACTTTCTAAATTTCGTAATGCTTTTCCCCTAAAACAATAAGAAATTTAAGTTAACAACTATTTGGGGGGGGGGGGGTGTTCGGGGGCTAAATTTTGGGGGTAAGTTAAAAATTCGGATTCAGCGACCCAAAAAACTTAAAGTAAACTTTATAGAGAAAGTTCAGAGGGGAGATGAAAGGGCGAATGTAAACGTATGAGTGGTTAAGTGGAATTGCGCAAATTAGTCCACGCAGCACCGCGGCGCATGTTCCGAGGCAGATCCCCCCCTCCCCTTCATCCTAAGTCATAATGTCATATATCTAATTTGTTGCAAATTTTGTCTACTTTCTGAATTTCTAGATACTTTTTCCCTAAAATAATAAAAAAATAATTTTTTTCTAATAAAAACCTTTTTTGGGGGCATTTTACCAAAATTTGGTGGTTGGGGGGGGGGGGGGTTGCCGGAGAAAATTTTGGTTGGAAGTTACAAATTCGGATTCAGCGACCCAAAAAACATAAAGTAAGCCTATTTCCAGAACTTCCATTAATTTTGCCAGGTAAAATCCCCTATTGCTTGGACTAGAAGACTCACTCTGAAAAGTAAAAATTTGCATTAATAAAATCTCAAAATTAATTTAAAAACTGTTTCTTATTATTAAAATAAATCCTAAATGATTTTTTTAATTTATCTCTGAAATGTTTAAGGACTGAAATCAATAGCATTGTGGTGCTTCATAAATAGCTATTAAGTGTATAACTATATGAATCCGTCTGCGAGGGTCAGCTAGGTGGGGAGGCCTACCAAATGGCTTAAGCACTCACATGAAGATCATTGCCAAACACCATATGAGTTGACTGTACCTTAAAAATGATGCAAAATGCTACTTTGTTATTGCTTAATTAGTTGTAGCCATGCACTTCGCAATGTCTACAGGCAGCGGGTATATTTCAAAAGCCCATATGATTCTAGAACATCGTGGAACGATTCAAGCCGTATGTGAACTGCTGCTTCAAAGACAAAATAAGAAAGATTTTGTGAATTTAGTTCTTACAGTAGATGAATAACGGATTCATTAAGACAATCGCAAATGACTGAAGGCATGGGTTCGACTAGGTGAATCCGTTACGTCAGTGCCGAAACAGAACATTCACGGCACTAAGTTTAGGTTGTGTATTCTATGCGACCAAATGAGCGTAATCTATTATGAACAGTTTCAACCAAGTCATGCAATAACATTGAATGTTACAAGCAACTGGTAATCAATTTAAACGAAGGGTTGAGGTAAAAATGTCTAGAATAAATACTAATAGCAAGACAAGGTTGTTTTCCAACGGCAAAATACTTGCCCGCAATTCGTAAAATCAATCAATGAAATTCTAGAAGCATTTCGCAGGGAAGTGTTGCCTTCCAGGATGTACTCATCAGATGTTGATGCTTCAGATCACCGTTTGTTTCGCGCCATGCAGAGCGTACTTTCTGAAAAGTGGTTCAATTCTTATGTAAAAACCAAATATTAGCTTAATGGGAGGATTCCTTCAAAATGAACAGGCATCCCAGAATTTGCTTATTGTCTGGCAAATGAGCGAATGTTGAAGCTTCTGATAGTAATTAGAATGAATAAATCTTTCATTTTGACAAAAGAAACAAGCGTATTTCCTATACTCGAAAAAGGGCGTAGTCATAGTTATACACCCAATAATTCATCAAATGCTTTTTAATGACTGAAATAAAAACTTCTCTTTCAGTGTTAATGATTGCACATGTAACTCAATAATACATTTTAACCACGCTTGGAAATACAACGATAATAATAAAGTTAAATTGGCTTGGAAGAATTCATAACAATTCTTTTTAACCCTTTAATGCATTGCGTCTGCAACATACGAATAAATCCTACATATTTAACGTGTCATAGAAAGATAAAAAAAAAAAGCTTTGTTTCAAATCAGGGATGTGTAGGCGTATGTAAGGGCACGAATTTTGTTTACTAGATGTGATTACTATGTCAATTATTAGAGGAAATGAGTTAAAAATGGGCTACTTACTGAAAGTGGGGGAGGAGGTTGTGCGCGGTCCTGCGAATGGCACCGAACAGAACAAAAGGGAGTGGGAAAAGCGTTGTGAGCAGATGGCCCTGGTCCTTGAGCCACGTTGGTTGCTACGAACTGTTTTCAGGAAAAAAACCTACTTTTCAAGAACCAAAAATTTTTTAAGGTCTGTGAAATTTAATTTCTCCCTTCCTTAGTTCTTCAGTAAAGCAAGTGAATGCCATCTCATCACAAAGTACATGTCCTGAGCTTCATGTAGAGTACCTGCTTCGATCGATTTGTTTGTTTTGTAATGGCTGGTGAGACAATCAACTTGAAGTACTGGATGGCCTAAAATCAGGCTACCATGCCAAAGACAGGGAAGATAACGAGTTGGCGGTTCCTCTGGTGGATAAACAGAGTGCTGACAATGCAGCATCCTGTGATGGACTCGTTTGAAATAAGGTTGGAAGGGAAGTTTGGATTCAGTGCTACAAGAGTGAAATATTGGCACATTCCGAATGTGTTGGAATGTAAAAAGAGGTATGCATTTATGACATCAGCTAGTAAAAAATGATAAATTTTTCAACATAAAGTTTTAAGACATTAGTTTAAGGATGTTCTCAAATCCAAAGGGTCAACTTTGTGACATAAGTTTTAATTCATTTTTGTTCAGAAACGCATGAAACTAGACGGTATTGTTATTCAGAAACTATGTCATCAAACTGTTTTTTCCGTTTTCTTGTAAACGCAATTGATCTTTCAGAAAATGCTGTCAAAGTTGGCATTTTGAACCGAACTTCCGAACGAAAGAAAGAAATCCAGTCAGTAAGTGGAGAAAAATACCGTGTCACGTGATGAAAATCGTTTATAACTCAATAGGTAATTGATTGATCCAAAAAGGGAAAACACAGTTCGATTCCGAATCGCTTCCATGGTCAGGCTTTCCAATTTTATATCTTTCCGTTCAAAATTGAATTTGCAAATGTATCAAACCATTTTGCGCTTGTTGAGCAGAGCAGTTGAGAACAGCCTTAATAGGGTTTCGAACAAAATTATGTGTTTTTAATTAATTACGAGATAAATAAAGTTATTTTCACCTTTCTTAATACAATGGTTTTCGAAAAGTAAGACTGTTTATTAGCACTTTGGACCCTCATATCACCTTCAGTAATGTTTTTGGATGTAAGTGACACCAAAGGTATCCATTTTGATTATGCAGGTAAATCGGTAGGTCCCAAAATTAAAATGGCAACCCATTTTTGGACCATTTCCTCTATGTTTCGAGTTCTAATAATATAATCAGTAAGAATCATGCATGCGCGAGAGGCATAATTCCTTTTCTATGTTTATTTATAAATTATTAAAAGTATAAACTCATAAAAAGTATCTGGGTAATATATGGCGCTTGTTAATTTTAGAGGGATTCTTAATATTCCGTCAAGCTTTCTTTGAAAAGATTTACAACTCTTTGTAACACTTATGCTAAGAACAGTACAATTTAAAATATTCGACATGAAAAATTATGTAACATTGAAAAAAAATCGTTTCTTCCTATTTTATACACTACTGAAAGTGTATAAAATATTTTTTTCGTAACAGTAAGAGCAGTTAAGTGTTACATTTCTTGCTAAGAGAGTTTCCAGAAATTTTAGTTGATTAGGTTTATTAGCGGGACTTGCTTGAAATTTCAGAAAGCTAAACTACCAACAGAAGGTCATTTAACGTGTTAACGTGTCATGCATTATTATGCTCATATATAGCTCAAAATACCGCCACACCACCTCTGAATAAAAGGCCTGCGCGCTGGCACAAAAATGACGGCTGTCGTCGGTGGATTTTTTAAAGAATTTATATGGTCCCCTGAATTTATACATCAGTATTTTTTTTTTTTTTTTTTTTTTTTTTTACTTTTTTATTTTACTCAGAAAAATAAGACAAAGAAAAATTTTAGAAATTATTAGTATTGCAATTAAAGAGACCGTACAAACGCTGAAAAATATTCGCCTCCGACGCCGCCATTTGTGTGTCTGTGCATATGCCTAGTATTCAGGTTCTGTAATTTGGTGAAAAATGACAAAGACATCAATTTTTCAATTTGGTTTATTAGAAAATCCCTGCCGGCCCGGCCTACAGGCGGAGGTAGATTTCGAAGTTAAGTATACTAATTTCACCAACAAAAACTACATCATGATTAGAGATAAACCCACTTTAACAATTTTATATGGTCGCTTTTGATGAGTTTTTATTTCATTTTTATATAATAGCTGGTTTTATTAGAATCATGTTAAGGCGGTATTCAAAAAAGTACTTTTCCATGCTCAACAACACGAAATTTTATGGCACATTTTCAGATTCATTTTTAAAAGAAAAAATGTTAAACTAGCTGACGTGATTTTTGAAGAGATTTATAAGCGACGCATGTTTTTATTTTTCGTTCAATTAATTAAAACTTGATTTATAAACAATTATTTTCTCAGTAGGGCAATATTTTTCGTTTCGAACACAATCGCTTCGGGAAATTCTGTTCAAAATGCCCACTTTGTTCAAAATGCCACATCATTTTTTGAAATATATTCTGCCTCTATCAAAAATCGATCATTACGGTACATTATATAGTTTCTGAATAAAAGAATCTACCAATTGGATGCGTCTGAGAGCAAAAATTAATTTAAAAATGAGTAAGAAAATAAGCAGTTTGGATTTGAATACACTCTTAATAAAATGATTTTTTTCTTCAACCGCTATGTATTTTTAATTTGTTTTTGCTGTAAAAATTGGTCCTATCAAAACTTGTCTATTTAAATGTTGTAGACAATAATAAGAAGATATATGATAAATTCATGGGGTTTTTATATCCTGTGAATTGACGGAGTTATGAATTTTTCTCTTCTTCAACCCCCCTTTTAGGTAGCTTTCATTACAAAAAGCTACCTATTGCAGCCGTTCGAAGAAAAGCGATCTCAAAACATTTTGGTATATTTTCATCGATCATGACCCCCAGACCCCGAAACCACCCTCCGTTCAAAATTTACATATATATATGTTTATATATATATATATATATCTGACCTTTGTCACACTGTAACCCTCGTATTTATGAACCGATTTGGATGTAATTCGTTGTGTGCATTGTACATACCAATGTCTCGACCGAGTTCGTTGGCCAGCTTCATCCGCCATTTTCTTTCAAAATGGAGGCCATTTACATTTTTTAAAAAAATTTGAAATTTGAAATGTGGTACCAAAAAATTGAAAATGGAAAAATATTTTTTCTTATGTATTTGACCTTTAAACAAGGATTCCGGGGCAGTTTTTGTTTCGTCTATATCTTGAAAAATGGCTGAGTTATAGCATTGTGAATTTCTAGCGTGGCTGACATTATGAAACATCCTGAAATTTGTCACACAATAAAAGGCGTATTTATGAACCGATTTGAATGTAACATCGTTTATACATAGTACATACCAATGACTCGACCGAGTTCGTTGGCCAGCTTCATCCGCCATTTTGTTTAAAAATGGCGACCATTTAAATTTTTAAGAAAAATTTAAATTTAAATGTGGTACCAAAAAATTGAAAATTCAAAAAATATTTTTTTCTTATGTGTTTGACCTTGATAAAAAGATTCGGGAGCAATTTTTGTTTTGTCTATATCTTAAAAAATGGCTGAGTTATAGCATTTTGAATTTCTAGCGTGGCTGACATTTTAAAACGACCTGATTTTTGTCACACGATAACAGGCGTATTTATGAACCGATTTGATGTAACTTGGTCTGTACATAGTACATACCAATGTCTCGACCGAGTTTGGTTTTTCCGGAGCAGTTTTTGTTTCGTTTATATCTTTAAAAATGGCTGAGTTATAGCATTTTGAATTTCTAGCGTGGCTGACATTTTGAAATGACCTGATATTTGTCACGCAATAACACGCGTATTTATGAACCGATTTCGATGTACTTTTGTGTATACATAGTACATACCAATGTCTCGACCGAGTTCGTTCGCCAGCTTCATCCGCCATCTTGTTTCAAAATGGCGGCCATTTAAAGAAATTTTAAAAATTTGAAATTTGAAATGTGGTACCAAAAAATTTAAAATTAAAACATATTTTTATCTTATGTGTTTGATCTTAATACAAAGATTCCGGAACAGTTTTTGTTTCGTTTATATCTAAAAAAATGGCTGAGTTACAGCATTTTGAATTTCTATTGTGGCTGACATTTTGAAATGACCTGATATTTGTCACGCAATAACAGGCATATTTATGAACCGATTTGTATGTAATTTGGTGTGTACATAGTACATACCAATGTTTCGACCGAGTTCGTTGGCCAGCTTCATTCGTCATCTTGTTTCAAAAGGGTTGCCATTTAAAAAAAAAAATTTAAATTTAAAATGGGTATTAAAAAAATGGAAAGTGAAAAAGATTTTTTTATGTGTTTGGCCTTGATACAAAGATTCTGGAGTAGTTTTTGTTTCTGAAAATTTGTTCATTTGTTTATATCTTAAAAATGGTTGAATTATAGCACTTTGAATTTCTACCGTGGCTAACATTTTGAAAGGATCTTGTATTTGTCACGCGATAACACACGATGTAAAGATGTATTTCAATGTATTCGATGTATTTCGATGTAAGAAGGCATGTGGATAGTATACATCAATATCTCGACCAAGTTTGCTGGCCAGCTTCATCAGCCATCTTGTTTCAAAATGGCGGCCATTAAATAAAAAAAAATTATATTTAAAGTGAGGTGCAAAAAAATTAGAAATTGAAAAAGGTTTCTTTCTTAAGTATTTGACCTTGATATAAGGATTCAGGAGTATTTTTTGTTTGGTCTCGACCAAGTTCACTGCTTAGCCTCATCCACCATGTTGTCTTAAAATGGCAGGCACTTTAAGAAATCACCGAATTTGGCAGCCAAATATAATGACATTTAATAATTTACATTTTACTTTAAATAAAAGCAGCTTGGATAAAGTTGACTAATTTCGCGAAATTCTCATTCATAATGATTTAGTATTGATAAAAATTAGTATTGAATCTCCTATATTCGGTTTCCAGTAAATTGAGCTTCGTGTGTTTGAATAATATAAGTTGGCTTTTTTAAAATAAGGAATATGAAAGCTACCTCTTCCTCCCGGCACTGGCCGGAAGGACTTTTTTTCGGTACGAATTGGTCCTATCAAAAACTTGTGAATATAAAAGTTGTAGATAATATTAAGGAGATTTATAATAAAATTAATTGGATTTGATATCTGGAGAATTGACGAAGTTATGAATTTTTTTCTCCCAAAAACCCTATTTTTTGCGCCCCTTGAGCCCATTTTTAATTTTATCAAAAATCTGTGATACATAAATTTTTGGCCTTATTTTTAGAAGTAATAAAAACTTTAAACTGATTTGATATGTACAAAAATTAAGAAGTTATGAGATTTTTTCGGTTTTCACAAAACCCCTCCCTATTTCCATCTCCTTGGTCCGATTTTGCTCATTAACGAACTTGACCGAGATTTTATGTCCCTTGATTTTATATATCAGTTTGGAAGAGATTTGTGCAGAATTGTGGAAGTTATCGTGTCCAGAAGAAAGCGATATATATATAGATAGATAGATAAAGTTTTTACTGAGGGTGGTTTTGGGTTCTAGGGGTCATGTCATGATCGGTGTAGATCTGCAAAAGATTTTCAGAAATTCCAACATAGGGGAGAATGTAATAGGTAGTATTTCATACGAAATCTACCTAAAATGTATATTCTGCCGAAATTATGTAAAAATCCGATAATTAAGTAAAAAAGCTTTTTATTGTAGCCATTTCTGTTAATCTCTTTGCATCCATTTTTCTCAGTTTGTGTGTTTTCGAAGTATCAGTATGTTCAAAATGCTAAAACTTCAACCTATATTACTCAATTTACTTTATTTTTATTGATGTTTCCTATGGTGTGTTCAATGAAATTAAGGATCCGGTTTAGAATGATCTAAATTGTTTATTTTTTATAAAATAAAAATGCTATGGTGATGCCCTGCATGAAAATGACCGTTTTGGGGAAAATCTCTTTTTGTTGTTGATGTTTGTTTATTTGTTTGTTTTATTTGAAATAGCAGTCTTTTACGAAATATATTTTAACTTTATTCCTACGATTTCTAGAATATAAGTTATGGCCAATTTAATAAACAGGAATAACCAGTCAAATACCGGAAGTGATCATATAGGAAGGCCAGGAGAAAGGCAAACAACGTTTCTTTGCATGATTTTCTTGCCTTTTTTACATAAAAACGCTAATATACCTTAATTGACACTTCTAAATTAATTTTATCGATAAAAAAAATCTTTAAATGGGATTTCTGTAAAATCAATTTTTCCGTCATTCCCATGTTCGATAAACTACATTACATAAAATGTTTTAAACATATTTCACTAAAATTTTGAGAGAAAGCTTTCCATATTACTCACTATGTTCTGAACTAGAATCTAAGCTTTATGTGATAATGTAATTATTTTATAGGTACCCAAATATTAAAAAAAAATTGTATTTTTTGACATAATTTGAAATATTTCAGTTAATGTTGAAGATACAGTAAAACTCAGTTCAGTGAACAGGTAACGGTAATAGTAATATGTAGGAACAAAGGAAATCAGTGGTGTAGCGTAAAAGGGGGGGGGGTGTCGATCATTTTACTACCAGCATTATTATAGAGAAAATTCGGCTTTATTTAATGATCGAACGTTATACGATTAAACAAAGCAAAATCTAGCATACAATTATACTGGTAGTAAAATGATTGACCCCCCCCCCCTTCCTAAGACTACGCCACTGAAGGAAACTGAAATATATTTAGTTGAATTGAGTGCACGTTGTCAGGCATAAGCATGAAATGTTGCTAAAAAAATGATAAAAAACCAATTTTTAAAAATGTTATTAAGATTTTGTTAGGATTGTATGTTTTTTCATCATTCCGTATTACAATTGAACTAAAAATATGTGTATTTATTCAATATTGTACATTTAAAAATGCGCTCTGAACGTAGGCATATACATTAAGTAAAATAGTTTTTTTACGCAGTTATAGTTATCCTAAAAGCAACACAAAAGAAGAACGCCAAATCATACATCAGGCTTCAATTATGAAAAACTTTCCAACTCTAACAGAAAATTATTCAGAAATTTAATTTTTTATACAACGAAATGAGATATTTTTAAAAAGCAATTTAAGAAACATAATTCAGTAAAACTCCATTTTCAACACTTGATGTTCATATCCGGTAATGCGTGCGAATTCTTTCGGGCAGCTTTGTATATGATCTATTTGATTTACGCCCACCCCGTAATATACTACTAAAACATAAATAAGTCTAAAATGCATACCACTTCTATTTTGTTTAAAGTATCGTAACATCATTAAAATGCACTACAAATAATTTTTCCCATTGACCATAATGTAATGGAATTCTTTTGTGTGTCCCTGTAAAACCAACTATGAATACTACACACTTTATTTTTAATGTCAATAATTCTATTGTAAACTTTAATTATAAAAATTGCAAGGCAATCCCAGTATATTTACGAGAGTCAGAGCTAAGCCAGACGGCCAGACTGATAAACCACATTTATAGATAATTTTCTTCTATGTTAAAAAGTGTTAAAAAAAAACTACTGTAAAATATTTATGTCTGTGGGCAAAAAAGGTTTTAAAATTTCCTTTCATTTTATTAAAAATTTATTTTTTTTTTTCATAATATACTAACAGAATTTTCTATTTCATTTATAAAATCCTTTCTTTCAAAAAATCACTTAATAATATGCCAAAATGATATTGTACAATAAAATACTTAAATTACAAATATCCCAAAGATTAAATGTCCAAACTCCTTCAGACAAGTTAAAATAAATATGTGCAAAATATTTCTCAGAAATCCAATCCAATCAAAAACCGTTGTTATTTTTATACCACTTTTCGGAATTAGCCTGTATGAATTGGACTTCTTTCTCTTTCTCATTATTGTAAAACGGCTATAGCTTTCGACATAAAGCAACTTTTCGCAATAACTTATTTCTTCCAGACTTTATATAATAACCCAAAGTAAAACTCACATGCAAAAGTTTCCTACGCAAATATTTTGAGAAGTGCATTAAAGTAATTGCAGAGACAACTATTTCTTGTCTAGTGAGACATCATTAATGATATGCAAAAATTTAATCAATTTAATGAATTTACATATTTCTGAGAAAATCTGCCGCATAATTTTAATTTATTATATTGAACAAAACTTTTAACGTTTGTTAAGAAATAAGAAACTTAATTTTGTAAATTATAATTTAAATAACGTTTCTAATAATAATTAAACATATGATGTTACAACATAATTATTGCAATTAGGGTTCACTAAATTTGAATAATGTAATAAATGATAAAATTAATTAAAATAATGGAAATGAATGAAAAGACACCGTTAACAAATTATAATTTTAAAAAATGAAAATTATTGATTCTCCTTTTTTCTTATAACCACAAACAATCGTTTTTCATTGAAATGATCACGTTTTTAAATTCCATTTCAGAAATATTCTGCCATTCACTTACAGTGTCAATTTCTAGTTCATTTTCAGGTGAAAACTGTTTATTATTAGCATAAACTTTGCGACTTAAAATACCCAGAAAGTTTTCAATCGGATTCAAATCTGGACTTCTAAAGAGCCATGACAAAACATCAACTTTTTTTCTTTTTAAATAATCCTGGGTGGATTCAGATACGGAGCAAGAAGTATTTAGCGGAAACATCCACTCAGTGCCGCCGAATAAAATCCCAAATGGTATGAGATGAAATGATCATGTAGCACGGCTTGATTACTTTTCAGAATTCATGCGTCCCGAAATTTGCTATAAATCATACAATACATCATGAGAAAAAACTCTCCAAACCAGTACGGAACCTCCTCTCATTTGTCGACTGAAATATTCTTTCAGTTCTTTCCTCAAATCGTGCCAGTAATATTTGCAGCCAGTTGGACCGTCAAGGTTAAATTTTCTCAACAGAAATTATTATTTGATTCTTCTCCCTGTTCCGTGACATGATAGTTTTAGCCCAATTTTAGTCTTGCTTCGTAATGATCTTTCAATATTTTTTTTTTTTTTTTTTTTTTTGCGGGGGGGGGGGGGTATTTTTCTAAGTATTTGATTTAACACTTCCTCAAACTTCGACATATGTAACTTTTTTTCTAAAACGTTACGAAATTTCACAAGCAAAAAAATCTTTTGCAGATAGCTGAAAAACTTGTCGATCGTCGCATGCTATCAAATTCTTTTTCCTGCCTGATAATTTTATTTTGCTTTGAGAATCTTTCTAATTATGGATGGCAGTTTTGGAACGTTTCATTAAAGTCTCTATTTCTCTTTCAGATTTACCCGTACCCTTTTAAAACAGATTTATTCTCACTTATAATTCAGATAAACCTGCGGCACCATCAAACAAATCTTAACTATCACAATTAAAACCTGAAACGTCTCTTCTCGGTTAATGACTTTAGAAAATACTAACGCGTATGCTTTATGATGATTCTGAACTGACATATAATACGCAAATTTTCTCAGGTGGTCTTATAATTTTTTAACATATCACTTATTTACTTTTTAGAAAAATGAGTAATTGTTAATAAAATTTAAGTTTATTTTTAGAGTTGAGATTCAGTACAGAAGGTGTTTCACTAACAATTTTTAACCCTTTGCATTCCGTTGTCGCCGCTGCGGCAAAATTGTAAGGTAAGTGAAACACTTCATTGTCGCCGCTGCGGCGACATCATCTTGCCTTGAAAAGTTTGTTTTTGGCACCAGTAATAAAAGAAAATAAAATCTGCCTTATTTAATCAGAGCATTTTTCAAACTGTGTACTTTTTCTTCTTTTAAATAAGTGGTGCCGATCAAATAAAATATTTGCGGACTTGCTGACTTGCGGACAATGACGCGGACTTGCTGGTCGCCCATACTCAAAATGACAAGGAGTTCCTGGTAGCCTATACTCAAAATAACGCAGAGTGCAAAGGATTAATATGCAAATTAAAATTTGCTAATTATTATTTCTTAAATCACGAATTCTTAAGTGGTCTTATAATTACTTCACACACGGTAATGTTTTGTCACTGCATACAAATTTTTAATAAGCACTAAAAAATATTTTATACTTCAGGAAGTATGCGTTATGTAGAAATGACAAAGAATTTTAACCCTTAATATAGTCCGAGACGCTAAATTTTATCTTTTTTATTTAAAGATATTTTTAGTTTTTTTTTTTTTCAATGAAATGTATATTTATATATGTATATATATGTATATATATTCATTTTCAAAATGAAAATTACTTTTAAGCAATTCAGTTTTATTTTTTCAATTTAAAAATAATTAATTTTAGCCATGTTTAAAATTTTATATATAATTTGAAAGAGTAGCGATTTTTGCATAATGTTTCAAGACCGAATACTTGAAGGGAAAAAAATAGAATTTCTAATTCTTCTGAGAATCTTTTTGAATTAAATTTTTTTCTATTTTCTTCTTCAGGCCGCAATTTTCAAATAAGATGGAGGATGAAGCTGGCCAACGAACTCGGTCAAGACCTTAGTAAGATCTGTACACTTGCTCAGTAACAATTAAATCGTTGCATAAATAGAAGTGCTACAGCAAGACAAAAATCAGACACACACACACGCACACACACACACACACACATATATATATATATATATCAACTTGTGAACATGGTGTGAATTTGGGGTCAGGGTGTCATGATCGGTGAAAATATATCGAAATTTTTTGGTATTGCTTTCCTACGGACGGCTGCAACAGGTAGTTTTTTACTTTTTGCAATGGAAGCTACCTGATCGATATTTATGGAAAATAAACCATGAATTATATCCAAACAGAACCTTAAAAAAAGAGCTTGTGTCAAATAATAACTTAAAGCATTGAAGACAGCAATAAGCTAGTGATTTATTTGTGCCAACAAAAGAGTAATAAATAGTACCTTATAATCGGTTTTAAATGTAACTTTTGCAACATCAATTGCAACACATTTTTCAATTCGTACGCACAGAAATTAGAGTTTAAATCGGCTTAAAAATTGGTTGTTCGAAAAATTTTTGAGTCTTATACTAACATTAGAGCATCACGTGTCAGAAAAAAATCAATCCGATTTCCTGGCTACCGCTTAAGAATTTTTTTTTTATATATATATATCATATATTTACGTAAACATACATGTCAAAAATTCAATACTTTCGTTTGAAAGAAATAAGAAAAAGACCTAAGTAAATTATTTATGTTCTCCCCAGATTTTCTTTTTGGTGCAATAAGACGAGAAAACGTCTGGATGTCGTGTGTGGATCACGGTATTATAAAAATTTGAGATAGCCATACAAACAGAAAATGTAGAATATAACACTGGTGTTGCTCCTGCTTTGAAAGTAAAAGCACGTATTTTTTGCACCTGATGAAAGAAGACTAAATTCTTTTGAAAGACCTTGCACATTTGTAAATTTCATGGTATTTTAAGGACTTCTTTTTGACCTTACTGAAATGATGCTATTTTATGAGGATCTTTCTCGTTCTGTCACGTCTAAAAGTTTCATTCAAAACGTGAACTTTGAAATATTTTGCTGTATCCTTTTCCTTTATCGAATAATGAAAATGACTATTCAATTTCTTTTAGTTATGTTTCAGTTAAAATTAGAATTAACTAGGTACGATAAAACATTTTCAATTACAGTGACCTCTCACTTATACGACTCTCAGTTATACGACTCCCTCAGTTATACGCCGAATTCTCTCGGTCCCGTCCACGCTTTATGGGAAATAATGCTAAACTTCTCTCAGTTATACGACTGCTTCTCTCACTTATACGACGCTTTAAACGGTTCAGGCGATTTTACATTTCTCACTCTAGAATTAATTTTTATAATCTTTAAAGTACAAATCATTCACGTTTTCTTACATTTATCCTTTCATTATTGTTAAAGTGTTTATGAATAATGAATAACATTTCTTATCTACTTTCGTTTGTTATTAACAATGAAATCTATGGCGGGAGGGTGATTGTATGGAATTCTCTTGTGTCTGCCATTTAACAAAAGCCAAATGACTACCTGCAGATCACGTCTCTGTATGGCACTGGTGGAGAAATCAGGGTTTTTGCAAAATGCATTTTCCTGGAAAATTTTAACAGCTTTAAGGAATGCATCGTCTTTTAGGAATGAGGTTGTTTTAAGAAAAATATACTTTTATTTTAAACTTAACAAATCGAAAATGGCAGTTCTTGAACATCACTAGAAAAAAATACTAAAGCGAGAACATATTGGAAGTACATCCCAAGCTATTATCATGCCAAAAGACCTATGCGCGTACAGACCGCACAGCGAAGGGGGAAAAACGCGTACGTCGCAAATCGCTACAAGCTTCCGTACTAGACGCGTGAAAGGTTATTCATTTCGCTGTAATTTTTTTCAGTTTGCTGCATGTCGATACCTAAACTGAAAATGTCAAAACGTAAAGCATTAAGCATACAATTCAAAGTTGAAACCATTAAGGAATATGATAAAAATTTACTACAATCAAAGAAGGCATTAGCTGCTCTCTTCAATCTGCCAGAATCGACACTAAAAGAAATTCTGAAAAATAAAAATGTCATTATAAATGCATCTAAAAATGTCGATTCAAAAAGATCCAGGATACAATGTGGCAGATTTAAAAAATTTACATCAGCATTAATCGCATGCTTTAACCAAATGCGAACTTCAAATTTACCGATAGATGGTGTGATTTTAAAAGAAAAGGCTCGCACTCTTACTGAGAAGTATGGAATCGAGAATTTTTCAGCGTCTTGCAGTGATTCGAGAAGCTAAAAAAAGACATCGACTTTTGCATCGCCGCATCACAGGAGAAAGCGCATGTGTTAATGGAAATGATGTTACTAAATGGTTGCAAAATCTACTTCTGTTAATTAAGGATTAAGGGATCTAAAGACATTTTTAACTGTGATGAAACGGACTGTTTTTCAAGCTGATGCCAGATAAGACATTATCATACAAAGAAGAACCATGTCAAGTTTGCAGAAAAAGTAAAGAAAGCTTAACTATCCTTTTTTTGCACAAATAGTGATGGTTCAGAAAAAATAAAACCTTTAGTAATAGGAAAATCAAGAAAATCCCGGTACTTTAAGAATAAAAAATAATTGCCATGTGGCTACAGAAATTTAAAAAAAGACATAAGAGATTTCCATTGATTTTTTAAAAGAGATGGATGATAAATTTCAAAAACAACAAAGAAAGGTTTTACTTCTAATGGTTCAATGTCCATCACATCCCGATGTAAAAGATCTGACATTTCTGCAGCAAATTAAATTTTAAAATTTGTTTTAGCAAATTCAGTTTTCCCACAAGACCAAACTGCTAGTTCAACGAATGAACCTGATATTGAGAGCGTATGGAATCCTTTAATAACGAAGACTCGAATAAAATGTTTATGGACGAAAGTATTAATTTCAAAGATAATGTAGAATGTGATGATAAACGTCTTCTGTCAGAACTGAGAACTGCTGAAGAAATCTTTGAGGATATTAATAATGAAGACGTGAGCAAGGAGGATGACCAAGATGAGAGCAATGTTCCTGCTGTTGTAAATTTTTCAAAGGCAAGTACCACTTTAAATAAATTAAAGAATTATGTCCATCAAAATGATTATTACCAAACTAGCTTAAAAGCTTTATTAGACTTAGAGAAAGACATTTTCTATTTCCATCTACGACAGAAACAAACTAATATCACTTCATTTTTTGAGAAAATCTGATCTGTAAATTTTTAAAATAAACATAGTGGTACATGAACAATTTTGTGATCTTTTTAAACATATTTTGTTTAATTTTTTAACACATTTTACAAATTTTGTTAAAATATGTTCTTAGTACTCAAAACTTATCGTTTTTAGTATAGGTAAAATAATTAATGCCTATAAAGTTTGAAACTTGTATTATAAGGCGGTCTCTCACTTATACGACTCTCTCAGTTATACGACTTTTTTCTACGGTCCCTTGAAAGTCGTATAAGTGAGAGGTCACTGTATTTATTATTTTTAGCAGTTAAAAGCAATTCTAACTGAAAATCCCGTTACAGTAAAAACCCAAGATCTTTTAACCATCGTAGTACTAAGATGAAAATACAGTCAATTGGGGTAACTTTGACCAATAAGGGTAACTTTGGCCCAAAGGAGAAAAAAGATTAAATCTGCTACATCACTTGAGTTATTGCCAAACTTTTGGTCTCAAAATATAGTGAGCAGCACTAGCGTGAGGTTGGCATATCAATGTAAGTAATTCGCCGACGGCCCACCGTGGCAGCATGGACCAAATTTTTCTGAATGTGGGCTAAAGTTACCCGAATTTGGGCCAAAATTACCCCAACTGACTCTACTACTTACATGCCTAAGATGGGGTTATTTTGAACCCATTGGTAATTATAATGTTTAGGCGGAAAACTGATCAGAAGATAAAACATCGGCATAATACTGACAATTAAGATTTATTAGAAAGAGGAAAATGTAATTTCTACAATATTACGAATATTTAAATTAGCACAAAACTCAAGCAGAAAAAACTTAAAAAAAAAAACATTTTATAAGAAGAAATAAATAGTAGTAATGCATTTTATCTTCCTTCCGTTCTGCTGCTCAGCTTTCTGGCAACCAAGACACAAAATAACACATGAAATATGACTTTTACACATAAACTGTCTGCATTTGTTGAACTTCTGAAAATATTTGGTTTCAGGATAGAAAACTTTCATTTATTCTCTGATTGCCTAAGATGTAACCTTATTCACAATTTCTACAAAAAAAAAATCCCTGCTGGCCCGGCCTACAGGCAGAGGTAGATTTCGAAGTCAAATATACTAATTTCACAAACAGAAACTAAATCATGATTAGAGATAAATCCACTTTAACAATTTTATCTGGCCGCTTTTGACCAGTTTCTATTTCATTTTTATATAATAGCTGGTTTTATCAGAATCATGTTAGGGCGGTATTAAAAAAAATACTTTTCCATGCTCAACAACTCGAAATTTTCTGGCATAATTCCAGATTCATTTTTAATAAAAAAAAATATGAAACTTGCTGACGTGATTTTTGAAGAGATTTATAAGCGCCTGTGTTTTTATTTTTTGTTCAATTAATTAAAACTTGATATATAAACAATTATTTTCTCAGAAGGACAATATTTTTCGTTTCTAACACAATCGCTTCGGGAAATTCCGTTCAAAATGCCCAATTTGACATCATTTTTTGAAATATATTTTGCCTCTATCAAAAAATCGATCATTACGTTACATTATATAGTTTCTGAATAAGCGAATATACCAATTAAATGCGTTTGAGAGCAAAAATGAATTTAAAAATGAGTCAGAAAATAAGCAGTTTGGACTTGAGTGCATCCTTAATACAATGATTTTTCCAACACAATCCGCTTCGGTAAATTCGGTTCAAAATGCCCTTTTTAACAGCATTTTTAAAAATATATTCTGTCTCTATCAAAAAATCGACCATTACGGTAAATTATATAGTTTCTGATTAAGAAAACGTACCAATTGGAAGCCTTTGAGAGCAAAAATGAATTGTAAAATGAGTCAGAAAATAAGCAGTTTGGATTTGAATACACCCTTACTAAGATAATTTTTTTCTTCAACCGCTATGTATTTTTAATTTGTTTTTGCTGTAAGAATTGGTCCTATCGAAAACTTGTCTATATAGATGTTGTATACAATATTAAGAAGATATATGATAAATTCATGGGGATTTTATATCTTTTGAATTGACGGAGTTATCGATTTTTTTCTTCTTCAAACCCCCTTTTTGTTTTCGTTTTTAATTTTTTTTTGCGGTACGAATTGGTCCTATCAAAAACTTGTGAATATAAAAGTTGTAGATAATATTAAGGAGATTTATAATAATATTAATTGGATTTGATATCTTGAGAATTGACGAAGTTATGAATTTTTTTCTCCCAAAAACCATATTTTTGCGCCCCTTGAGCCCATTTTTAACTTTATCAAAAATTTGTGATACATAAATTTTTGGCCCTATTTTTAGAAGTAATAAAAACTTTAAACTGATTTGACATGAACAAAAATTAAGAAGTTATGGGTGGTTTTCTGTTTTCACAAAACCCCTCCCTATTTCCAGCCCCTTGGTCCGATTTTGCCCATTAACGAACTTGACCGGGATTTTATGCCCATTGATTTTATCTATCAGTTTGGAAGAGATTCATGCAGAATTACGAAAGTTATCGTGTCCAGAAGAAAGTGATATATATATATAGATATAGATATAGATATATAAAGTTTTTTACTGAGGGTGGTTTTGGGTTCTAGGTGTCATGATCGGTGTAGATCTGCAAAACTTTTTCAAAAATTCCAACATAGGAACGATCCCAATATGTAGTATTTCATACGAAATCTACCTAAAAATTAACTGTGCGAAGCGTATTAAGTAGACAAAATTATGAAAGAAAACATTATAGGAGAGTTCCTAGAAAATAATTTTAGCATACATATTCTAAACGAAAAAAAAACTGCAAGATGTCCAGATGGGGTCAAATTGACCCCATCTTAGTACAGAGAGGGTTAAACAAAAATACATTTTTCACCCATTCATCCCCAAGACAGGGTACGTACGCATTGAGAGATTCAGGGGATTTTAGGTGTTTTAGTTACCTAAATTACTGGTCGCTATATCTGAAGATCGAATTTTTTTTTCATTAAATATGTCAAATATTACTTTACAAAAATTCTGGTAAAAGGTCTTTGAAAGTCCTTGAATCATATAAACTCTGCAAGATCTTTTCTTTTAACCCTTACAGGGGCAAGTTATTATGTTTCTGTAATGTTGAATTCACACCGGAATTTCAAAAAAAAAATATTTCAAAATAAAGAAAAGCAATTTTGCACCATTTCAGCACCAAAGTTATAAATGTAAAATTTAATTAAATTTTTCTGGTGGTGCGAATCTTGATTAAAATTAGGTGGGATATAATATATTCCGCCGCCTCTCAAGGGGAACGGGAAATGGATAAAGACAAATGATCTTTCAGAAAATGCTGTCAGTGTTGGCGCAAGTCTTGTTTGAATCCTCTTATGGAAAACGTAAAGAAAAGGAATTTTCTCACGATAAGTTACCTTTGTCGCTATATCCTAGGGTGTTATAAACACAAAAATGTTATGCTAAAAAGTTTTGTTGCTTACCTATTTCAATCTTGAGTAAGGCTGCCATGCATAAAACATAAAATAGCAAATTTATTTAAATTTCATTTCACTGTTTGCTGCTAGGATGTGTTTTGGAAGCAAATGACAGTTCAATTGAATCTGCACTATCTAATTTTAACTTTGCTTATGTTCGCCATATACAAAAAAGAAAAGCAAGTACATTTCAAAATTTTAGTTGTGAAATTTCACACCTGGGGCGCTACTAACATAAAAAAAAAAATATTTACGGGAAAAAATTTACGAAAATATAAATTTGACGATGGCAGAAGCTTTTTTTTTTTTTTTTTTTTTTGAAGAATTGAGGGAAACTTGTTCGTGGGACGTGAGTATAATTTGCATAATTATTCTATTTTCCCGCAGCGTCGCTATGAGAGCACATAAAACATAAAACTTTTATCAAAGCACAAATTTTATCAAGTCATAAGTGTAGTCTGTATATTTGAGAGAAAATCGTTCGCGGGAAGGGTGCTTAATTTATGTAATATATAATTTCCCACTAGTGGCGCTAACACAAAATATCTAACAGGAGAAAATTTTTATCAAAACAAAACTTTGGCAATGACGGAGATGATTTTGAAAATTTAAGTGAGAATCGTTCGTGGGAAGTGAGTTTAAATTTCGTAGTTATGTAATTTTTCAAAACAAAGTCGCCGCTACTAGCATAAAAAAAATCTATCATGCAATTTTTTTTATTAACACTAGAACGCCCGGAAGGAGTCTATTCGACTTCGACAAAATCATTAAATGGTAACCGGAGCCAGAAATTTTTTCATAAAATAAATTATATTTAAAACACAGAGAAATACGTTAAATAAATCAGTTAAATAATTTTAAATAAAAATTCTGATATGAAATACTTTTATGAAGTTTGAGTCGATGAACGCAGGTGTGGAGGGGAAGAAAGAAAAGATATGGAAAGAGGTAGTAATATGACTTTTATTAAAGAACATGGTTTAATTTACAGAAGTTGTTCAAAATGCCTTCCATTCGCCGCATTGCATGCTTCACAACGTCGACGCGTGAATACGCGGACCCGTTCAAAATTGGCAGTTGTGTCACGGACACGTGCCGCCGCATATACGATCCTGGCGACGAGGTCCATGTCCGATGTTACGGGCATCTCGTACACCATGGACGTCATGTGTTCCCACAGATAGAAATCCAGGGGAGTCAGGCCGGGGTATTGCGGTGGCCATGCGACTGGTAAGCCTCTGCCAATCCAGCAATTAGGATATGTCCTATCGAGGTATTCTCGCACAGTGTAGCTAAAATGAGCAGGCACTCCATCATGCTGAAACCAGATGTTTCGGCGTGTAGCGGCTAAAACGTCACCCACCAGATCCTGCAAGACTCTTTCTAAGAAAATGCGATAGGTATTCCCGTCGAGGCACTGAGGTAGTAGGTAAGGGCCAAATAACATGTTACCGATAATACCAGCCCAAACGTTTACGGCTAAACAATGTTGACGTGAATGAGCATGTGTAGACCTTGGGTTTTCATGCGCCCATATGTGCATGTTGTGCAGGTTCAGGACACCCTCCTGTGTAAAACAGGATTCATCCTAAAACAAAATCCACGATGGAAAATCCGGATGTGTGACCCGTTGTTGCAAATACCAGCGTGTGAATGCAATACGTCGGGGGTAATCGCCAACGCACAATGCCTGTTCTCTTTGTAAGTGGTAGGGCTGTTGCGTGTCCTCGTGCAATATGAGCATAATGTTGGAACGATGTACACTCAAGCCGCGTTCACTTGCTCGGAGACATTTTTTGCGGGTTCCTGTCAAATTCCCGTAGCTTGGTTTCCTCTACGACAGGCGTGCGTATAGTGCATTCTCGACCGATGTGGCTACGTACATGGAAAGCTCCTGCATCACGCTATCTGCGGTGAAATTGTCCAATCAAAGCATGACTTGGCTGACGTCTGCTTGGGAAGCGCTCAAGGTACATCCGTACCGCGGCTCGTGCATTTCCATCCGCGGCGCCATATACGTAATGCATATCGGCCAATTCTGCGTTACTAAACCGATTTATCCTTCTCCTGCAACGTCCTCGCCTGAATTGATTATGCTTCCCACTCTCCTGTAAGCCTGCGCTCATCACCCTCTAGCGGTTTACATTTTCGAACACAAGTTCCTATATAAATCTTGTTTATCATGATATGACAGACCAGCATATTAAGTTTGTAAACGACCTTTTGAGACACCATGTATATAAAGGTCCTTGCTGAAATTGTATTAAGAAGACACCTGGATATAAGAATATAAGCGCAATCCCTTTTGGAAATTTAAATTAACAAATAAAAAAATAACACATCTTACAATACGTATAAAAAATTAAACAATCTAAATCTTAAGTTGTTTTATGACACAGGGGCACGCCGACGGAGTGTGTAATGTGTGCAGTGAATATTGGCGCCAGGAAATTAAGTTAAGACGGAAATGCGTGAAAAAAATATTAATTTTAACTTTATTACGGCTGCACTCAAATCAAAAAAGATTAATTTCTCACCCATTGATGAATTCATTTTTAATCTTTAGACGCATAAAATTGCTCTTATTCAGAAACAGTCAGATCGATTAGCTTTCTTCATTCATCGGTAAAGGCAAAGGAAATTTCTATCGGATAATTCTGTCAAAGTTGGCGTTTTAAACCGAATCGCAAGATGCGACACTCAAGAAAGGTCATCACGAAACAGCAATCGGTTATAACCGGTATATATATACTCGTACTTCACATATTCAAGCTTCATGAATAAGTTTATTCTGAAGAACAAAAAATGGTCTGTCGTGAAATAAACATCTATAATTAATTACAAACTATGTTTCGATTTAAATTCAACCAATATGGAAGGTAAAGATGGAAGGTATAAGGTCCTGAGTCAACGATCCTTCCCAATCTTGAAAATTCATGTTAACCTTTGGGGAAATTGGAAATTTAATTACGTAATTACTCATTACCTAATATAAATATTCAAAAACTGTTTTCAGCATCAGAAAGAAGACGTCAAATGCAGACGTAATGCATTTTCAAAAATTTATTTTCCTGCATTTTAATTACTTTTAAGAAGACGATCAATTTTGAAGATTTTGCGTTTGTGAAAATTTCGAAGTTTATTGCGCCTTTAAAATTATTTAAATTGCAGGAAAATATTTTTTTTTAAACTCACTTCGTCTGCATCTGGTGTGTTCTTTCTGATGACGAAAACATTTTTTTATAATTATATTAGGTAATGCGCAATCACCATATTAAGTTTTCGCATATGTTAACATGTAAATTTGCAACTGGAAAGAGGAAAACCTTAATCTTTGACGTATGCCTTTAAGCTTTTTTCATTCAACTGGCATAGATTTTCAACTAGTTACATGTTAAAGATGGCGTTTTAATCGTTTCACACGGGCGTTAAAAATTGAATAGTTCATCGGATATAAATGACGTCATTTTATTTCTTTAATCATTTAATTTATAAAACTAAAATATTTTTCTATAATTTCATCAAAATGACTTAGTATATTATTGAAAGAACAAAATATAGTCATCACAAGTAAAATTGCAACACCATGGAATAATGCGTGTAGCCATGTGAAAAATCACTGGGCCAATAGACGTGAGAAATAATATGCGATTAAAAAGACAAAGAGAGATATGCAAAAGAAAACTGTCTGATCGGTAATTATTGTGGCCCACGGGCAGCTACATGGCGGTGAGGCCATTAATGGTCACTTGCACTTCTTACCAAGCTGCGTCTGCTACAGCGCGCAGTTCTCTACAGCATGTGGCGATGGTGCCACGGTGATGGCGGTGCAACTCACGTCTGAGGAGACAGTACAGTGTTTCATGGAAGAAAGATCAGGCTAGGCTGCGGCCAAAAAAGCATGTGGATTTCGTCAAAGCTGTTGAGAGTTCGCCGTGCGACATGTATTCAGGCATTCTCCTGATGGAACAACAGGCCAAAGACAGCTTGCACTAGTAATCGAACTACAGCCAAAATAATTTAGTTGACGTACCGCGTACAAAAACTGGCCGCTGTCCGAAGAAGATGCCTCTTCAAATGTCCAATATGAGGACAGTATGAAACTGGAAGATATTACCTGCCAAGTGGGGTCAACCTGGTAGCTGCTACACTCGTCCACGACCTTCATTTGTCAACAAACAAAAGCTAAATTTGACTGTGATCAATACTCCATGTCATTCATTGGTCCAGTTACGATAGCGACGACATCAAGCCAGGTGTGCAGCCCTATGTCGGCGCTTAACAGAATCCCAGTGGCTGATTGCCGTGCGTACGACCATACTTCATGCAACCTATTAGTGATGGTTTGAGTGGATACAAATGCATCCTTTGATGATGGCAGGTAGCTTCGGATGTCAGGTGACGTATCGGACGGGTCTCGATCAATAAAACACTTGGCAAATCTGCCGGTCAGTGCGCCCTCTTGTATAACTGTGTGATCCACTCCGTTTTCAGAATATTTGCAGATGGTCTTGAGCCAATCGGGCCTCACATATCTCGATGGTACCAACGCTTAATGATGATACTTAGACCAATGAAAGACGGGCGTCTTTTTTGCTGCTTTTTTGCTTAAGTATGATCCATTCACAATGCTATAGCATTGTGAATGGATGATACTTAAGCAAAAAAGAGCATTGTGAATGGATAATACTTAAGCAAAAAAGCAGCAAAAAAGACGCCCGTCTGACATTGGTCTTATGGTCCAGTCGCGTGGCAGTCGCGTATTTCCACTATTCGATTTCATTCTCAATCGTTGGTATTCAGCTCTTTGATGTCTCCGAAACATTTTCATCCTACGCTCCCTCAATCCTTCAGTTACTGCAGTCGGTCGCTAATAGCATATACAGGATAAGCCAGATGCTGGTTTAGGCACCATATGATCGAATGCGCACGCAAACTTAATCATTTGCAAATTCCTCTTACCACTACCAGGCCTATGACTTGCATATGGCGCATTCCTTGATGGTGTTGCAATTTCACTTTTGATGAGCAGTTTTAACAAAAAAAGACATTGAAAATGTAATTGAGAAAACTGCAATGCCTTACCATGCAATGCAAATGTAACACATAACGTTGACACGCAGCTAGTATCACATTATATATTGAAGAATAAACTGTAGCGTGAAAAGTGAACGTTTCTTCGTCCTACTAACATAAAATATTCATGAATTTTTATTATCATTTGTATTTTACAGAGGATTTCTCTTCTTATCGTTGACCAATAGCTACCCGTAAGGCATGGTGACGTCACGGCGACGTCGTTGTGAAGTCACACTGTGATTTTGTGACCGTCGATGTGACGTCATAGTGACTAGAATGCGAGGTCGTTATGGCCGTTTTAGAGGTCGTTTGTGGCGTCACATTGTGACCACTCTGTGAAGTCACGGTGTGACAAATTTGTGAAAAGTGTGTCATTTGTGACTATTTTGGCATTAACTTTGTGACGAACCTCTGACGAAAGCGACAATGCTTTGAAGTCACACTGTGACCAATTTGTGAAATATGTGTCATTTGTGACGAACTTGTCATAAACACTGTGACGATTTTAAATGAAAATCAAATTTTGAAATTAATTGCTTAAAAGGCGCAAAGGCGAACATAGTGTAAAAGATTCCATGCTGGGACTCGAACTCGGGCCATCAGTATAGCGCACTGACATTCTACCGACTAAACCACATGGAACGATACCCAGCCTGGAAAATTTCTCACTATTACATGTTGGCAAGGCTACAAACGCAGCACAAGATGGAATATTTATCGTGAGCCACCGACATGGGGCAAACACGAAACTTAATTAAATGCAGCATCGATTGAAACTATATTAATACTTGGAAATTTTTCCAGAGAGAACCGTTCGCCTTGCATACAATATTTCAAATGAAAATTGAATTTCAAATTAATTGCTTAAAAGGCAATTTTAATTTGAAATATTGTATGCAAGGCGAATATTTCTTCCTGGAAAAATTTCCAAGTATTAATATAGTTTCAACCTATGCTGGATTTAATTAAGTTTCGTGTTTACCCCCATGTCGGTGGCTCACGATAAATATTAAATCTTATGCTGCGTTTGTGGCCTTGCCAACATGTAATAGTAAGAAATTTTACAGGCTGGGTGTCGTTCCATGTGGTTTAGTCGGTAGAATGTCAGTGTGCTATACTGACGGCCCGGGTTCCAGTCCCGGCATGGAATCTTTTTCACTATGTTGGCCTTTGCGCCTTTTAAGCAATTAATTTGAAATTTGATTTTCATTTGAAATATTGTATATAAGGCGAATCTTTCTCTCTGGAAAAATGTCTAAGTATTTATAATGCGATGAATTTTAAAGTAAACTTTTGTTGTAAATATAAAATTTTATTTTTTACCGTAATTTTTAGCAAAATATCGCTATTTTGGAGCACTTTTCTTCTAAAACATTTTTAATTTCTCCACTTAAAAAAACAATGCTTATCAACTGACATATTTTTTTATTAAGTTCTAAGCTTGAAATTGAGTTCAAGCTTGATATTTAGAATGGGTAAGTTTTTTAATGTGTTGTGATTTTTTATTGTTTTATTAAATACGAACATGGAGTCTAACGGATATTAATATAACTATTGTTTATATAACGGTATGATAAGCCATATTTAATTAATTTTTTTATTCCCGCGTACATTGTATTTTGTGAATATGAGCTAAATAGATTTGGTATGTTTTATAGGAAAAGACTGATCTCGAAAATAGAAAAAACAACTAAGAAAAATCATGCGTTAAGCATAGATTATAAAATACTTTCCAACACTTCCTGACATCTTTAACAAGATATCGTAATTTAGGGAAATAACGTAAATAAGATAACTAAGTAAACATTTTAGAAAACACATAAAACATTTGAAAAACTGATTTCAGCAGTTACCGTCCATAGCAAACTATGTTTTCCAATTCTTTTGAACAGCCCTGTATTTGATCTGTAGGTTGATACACTGAAAAAAATCAAGTACTCAAAAATGAGTAAACCGATGTACTCATATCGAATTGAATATTTTTGGATCAAAAATGAAGCTATGGTTTCTCTATTTTGAAACATCACATGTTATCAAACCCAAACAAACGAATAATTTTGTACCCTGTAATGGTTCATTTCATTTTGGCGTCATAAATGATGTTTATTAATGTAAAGATTAAATTATGCACAGTATTTTAAAATGATTTAAAAGTGCTTGGAAATATTGCTCTTGTCATAAAAATATTCGATTTGAGTATCTTGTTAAGAATTTTGCTATTTTTCTTAATAAATAATCAATTAAGCGTTTCTTGTTAATAACTTTGAACGGGAAATAAATGTCAGTACATTTTTACTTTAATTTTTAGGGGGGGGGGGCAGTACATAACGATTCATATTTGATCACAACCATGGAATAAAAAAATTAGTACATGTGTTTCTCAACTTTGAGTACATTTGGATCGGAGCAATTTTGAGTATGTGACGCATTTAAAATTGTATACTTTTTACTCAATTTTGAGTACCCATTTTTTTCAGTGTATATATACTATATAATAGGAACATTTAGTTTAGCAAGAAAACGGCTAACAGGTTGAAATTCTCTTTCAGCAGTTTATACTAATACATGGAAACATACTTGAATACTTTTGTACAACCCTGTAGTTTACCTAGAACCTTTATTGCACGCCACTATTTAGTTAAAATTTAATTCAAACTAAGACACTCTTAAAACTGCTAAAATCACATTTCCAGAAATTATAATTTATAGACGGCCATGTATCCAATTCTTTACGTGACCCTGTATATCATTTTATCTATATTATACAAACATTTCTTAGTAAATTAAATGCAGTTCAGCGAAAAAAAGCATAACTCATTTAAAAACCACCTTTAAGCGATTTGCGCCCATACCCGGTAACACTTACGAATACTTTTGTGTAGCCCTGTATAGGAATTATAGCATTTATATACACCATATACTATGCATAAATATAGTGAATCATAAAAGCGCATATCATAATTAAAAATGCATTTCCAGCCGTCATCGCTAATGTACAGTACATCGGATACAATATAGTATCTGAAATATTTTATATAATGTGTTCCTGTAAATGCTATATACGTATTATTCGTATTATACATGAAATTATTTATAGTGTGTAAACCTCGGCGACGTATATCAATTTCATTATATATGAAACAGATTAACATAATTAAAGTACGCAGCAAACAATTCCCTCCATCCCTATATCATTATGTATTGGAATTCCTTTTTTAGCCCTGTAAATGAATAATAACTATTCTTTGCATCGCATAGTCAACAGAATGCATATTTTAGTGCGCTTCATAAATGCATATCAATTTTATTCTCTTTGAAAGCGTGCGTAAAATCCTTAAAAATCATTTGAAACGATTTCTTTCCCACAGGCCGTAATGTAACGGAATACTTTTGGCTGTCTTGTAAATGAACTAAACATGCTACAAACTTCATTACAAATAGGGACCGTGCTATTGTAAACGTCAATAACATCCAAAAATTTCATTGCAATCCGAGTATATTTACGAGAGTTAGATCGCGGACAGATTGCTAGACGGACAGACGGAGAGACAAACCGAAGTCATAAGCACTTTTCAACTTTGTATCCTATATTATATATCCTTTATTATATGAACTTAAAAAATATATATACTAAAGCAGTTTAATCTATAACTTCCTATCAGGCATGAAAAACACTTTATTTCAATGCTTAAATATCATATTTTATTTTTTAATGCCAATAATTACTTGTATCATAAACGTAGAAAATGAGTTTATAATAGAAGAAAATTTAATAATCGATTCAAAATGTCTATAATTAAATGTTTGATTAAAATCACAAACAGAAAAAAAATGCTTACATACAATTTAAAAAAAATAAATATACGAATTTGAAAAACACTAAAAATAATAATTAATATTTATAGTTGTACTATTAAACAACAACAAACTACAATAGATGAATTACATGCATTATTAGATTTAACAATATCTCAAAAATCTTTCTATATATTTTATAAGGAATTCCTATTATTTTTTAATTTTGACAAATGTTAAATCTGAAAACATTGGTATGAAGATTTAGGATTTTAAAAAAATAATTTAAAATATTATTAGCACTAAAAGAAAACTCTTTCAAAAGTTTCACTACTGTAATATGTAAAAGTACATTTTCCCAGTATAATGCTAATTTCTAATCTGAAACAATTTCGTAATATCATAATAATCGAATACCTATATAATCTATGAGTGTTAGTAATTAGAAAACAGTAAGATGCCAAAAAAAAACCTCCAAATCATTGTCGCAACACATTTTCAATCTCAAGTAACTGAAAATTGATGTTTTCATTAATTTCCCTATGAATGTAATCATAAATCAGTCTCTGCGCAGCTTTTTTTTTTTTTTTTTTTTTTTTTTTTTTTTCAAGCGATGACAGATTAAGATATTTTCATTCACCTTATCGAATAGGTAAATTTTGCTTCTGAAAACAATTTTAGATCAGTCTCTTATTAATATAACATAAAACTATTTAACTCATAACACATCAGGAATAAAATATTTAAATTAAATAAGACTTGTTTATGTTTCTATAATAATATCCGTATATCCTAAATTGGCAGCTGTCATTCTCTTATCTTAAAAAAACTATTGTAGAAGTGGCGAGGCCAGTGTTGCCAGATAGTCAAAAGTCAATTTCCCCAAAATTTCTCAAATTTTCCCCAAATCAGTGTTTTTTTCCGCAAAAGTCCCCAACTCCGTCTTTACTCAAAAGTGGAATTTTTAAATTTTCAATTTACCTCTATAAAAATATTTAAGCAATTTAAGCACAAAATTTTTCCCCCAAATCAAGCCATTTAAAAAAAAAAAATCCCCATTTACAAAAAACAAACTTTTAAATTGAGCTGAATGCATATTCTGTAGCTACATTAAGATAATGTGAGCTATATTTTGCAGTGACAAGCTATTTTACATTTGTTTTTAAAAGTATTGTCTAGTAGCAATGTTGGACTATTGTTACATTAGCTCCATAGCTTTAGACAATCTCTTATCTGTTGGGATTTGAATGAATCCGAGATGACACGCTGTTTTAATGTTTTTTGTCATCCCTATACGCAATCATAATGCAAAGTATCTTTGCTGTATCAATCGATGTGCTTTTATATATCATAAGAGAAAAATATCTGCTTTCCACATATTTAAATTATTTTTTTTTTTTTTAAGTCTGGCATATTTAGTCACGTGAAGGTTTAAGCTGCTTAAGACTTTAGAGTCTGATGCATCTGTAATTACGTGTAAATTGTAATGTAGTAAAGGATGAACACAACCACATCCAAGAGAATAATAATTGATATTTCCGATTTCTGGATTGTATTTTCTTTTTTCAAATCAAAATTGAGTTCGAGACAGATCCAGTTTTCCTAGAGGACTAAAAGAAATCTTTACGGAAAATAGTAAAAAAAAAATCCCCAAGTTTTTCCCGAAAATTTTTTGTAGTCCCCGAAAATTTCCCCACGAGCTACTTGTCCCCATAAAATTCCCCTAGAGGTTCAAAATTCCCCAAAATGGGGACAAAATCCCCAATCTGGCAACACTGGGCGAGGCGATGTTCTAAACAGTGACGTAACTTCCTGGCTTCCCACGTTTTCCTTTATTTTTTTTCTGTGGTTATATCTTGTGCAGACGATTTCGGCACAATAGATTTGGAACTTAAATGCGCAATGAGAGTGTCTTTATTTAAAATTTTCTATTTGAAGAATTTTCCAATGTATTTTATCTTTTCTTTTTATCAGTACCAAATATTTATGTTAAAATGTATTGTAAAGTTTCTTTTTTGTAAATAATAATAATAATAATAATAATATTCATAATTAGAGTTTATTAGATAAAACACTGTTTAAATTTTTAAAATGTGTAAAAATCAATTTAATGGTATTAATGAACCCCAAGCCTCCTCTTTTTAAAGTAAAGTTTGTTTCACACGTTTTCTGTAAAATAAAACAATTTGTAAAATAACTTTTTTAAAAAGTCATACCTCTAAAATACAAATTTGAAATACGAATTATTAATTATATCATAGGTTTTGCATAAATTTTGTGTATTTCTTTCATTTTTGGAAAATGTTAATTTTATTTAAAAAGTCTGAAAGAAGTAGAATTTTTGAAAAAATAGTTACTTAAAATAGTTAAACACTAAACGGAAAAAATATGACTTGAATGCAAATTATAAAGCAAGAAATGCATATATGACTAAACTCTGAAGACTCTTTCTACGTGCTCATTAAAAGCTGCAGACTTAACTGTAATAGAAAATTTTTAGTTTGAAACCACAGAAGTGTTTCGAATACCACTGGTTGGCAAAAAAATAAAATAAAAATTCCTCCCTGCAAACTTAATATGTAAAGTGTACAGATTTAATACTCCTAATTCTAAATATGTTATCCAAATTGCTCCAGCACGTACCATTTTTCCGAGAAACACTTTTATAATAATAACAATCAGTGGGGGATTATTATATTAAATTGCAATGGTAGATAAAATTGAAATCATGAAAAAAGTATACTTTCACTGTCTTAGATATCAAATTGATAAAATATAGCATGAAAATTTAGTTTACTAATGCTTGTATCGTGCACTTTATATATTATGTCCCCCCCCCCCCTTTCGTAACAGAATTTACCATTTGCTATACACTAATATATTTTCATTCCTTATGCCGCTGTAACTCGGGACTGTTTAAAATACGAGTATTTCTCTTCATTTTCAAAGATTTTAAAAGTTCATATTTTTGTCGCACTACGACTTACAATATGGTGGGGTTTTTGTCACATATGTGACGTGACGTACGTTACATGCAATGACATAAAAATGACATCACAAATTTTTAACTGCTAGAAAAATATAATTTTGCAGTAAATAATATGTTTTGAAGAATTTTCGTAATATTTTCAAGTTTTGTAAGAAGTTCACATCTCAGTCACAATGTGACATCACTGAGTGGTGGCATTTTGGTCACAGATGTGACGTGACCACAGTGACTTACAGTGACGTCACAACGACGTCACCGTGACCATGCATCCAATGAGGGTAATTCGTAAAAGGTTAGTTTTAAGGTATAATCCCAATTATAAAACAGTCCATCCATCTCAGTTGGATGAGTAGGCTGATCCATTGCTTATTTATTTATTTTTAAGGCACGCACATCAGATTTAATACAAATTATTTTTTTTTAATATCTTCTCATCTGACAAAGTAACAACCTCTAAAAATTTCATTGAAATTGAAGAAATGTAATGTATATTAATAATGAACTGAAATTATAGCCCCATTGACAATAGCGTTATTAGCCTTTTTAAAGTACCATCCTTTTCGAATTAATTGGGGAATCTTCTTAAATATCGAACTCGTCCAAAATATTTGTATAATGATCAATAATACACTGTCCCAATTTGGTTCAAATTGGATTAGTATTTCAGACGTTATTGTGATGACAAGTTTTACATTATATAGAGATTTATAATTAAAGTAATTAATTCAAATCCTAAGAAGACGACTAAAGAAATTTGTTTGTCGGAAAAAACTCTGCAATTAAAACCAATTAACAGATACAATAAATGAATCTTGGTTCCATGTTACAACATTCACAAAACTAAAACACTTTGTTCACTTACTGGCGACAGTTTTCATGGCCTCTATTAACGCTCAAGTTTATTTAAATAAAAATTAACGGGCTTGGTGAAAATTTTGAAAAGTTAATTTTATCCATATGTTTTAGTTTTCTCATTCAAAAGTGCTATTATAACAGAAATAGCCTTCTAACATTTATTGAATCATATTCTGAATTATTTTCCATTGACATTCAATTTTATAGCTTTGCTTCAAAAATAAGTACCGTTATGAACAATCAAAATTAAAAAAAAAAAAAGAGTTTTTTTCAAAAGATTTTCATATTTATTGCCACTATTGTAGAGCAGTAATGAAGTACACGAACAAGGCTTTGAACATCCCTCTGTATTGTGTGTAAACCTTTTTCTGTCAATCGTTGTTTGCGGCGTAGATATAGTCATTTTTAATTTGGGCAATCATTTTGAATAGCCCTGTATTTAAACAGAATAAACATCAGTTTTGTAAACAAAAAACATTTATTTCTAATTTACACGTAAGTACATTTTCTTTTAAAATATCAAAAAACCTTCTTTAATTTATAAAAATGTAGAAATAAATCCCTGCTATAAAATAAAATTCAAAACAGCTGTTTTCTTGAGAAATTTCAGAAATTCTCTGAAAAAATCTCTTTCTAAAATGCATTAGAAACATCAAGCGGAATGCATAATGTTTGTTCGAAAATGACATGAAAATTCCGAGATTATGCTGGCATTTCCTGGAGAAAAAAAGAGAATAACTTATTCAACGAAGTTGTGCAAGGAAAAAATCGCAATGTCTCTTTATTTTTAAAATACACTTATAGCACAATAGATAACATAACCAGATTGAAGCTTTAAAAGCATACGCGATCATAATATTGTATTCGTGAGAGAATAGTTTAATGCCCAGATATAGTTCACTTTTCAAAATAAAATTTTATTTTAGATAAAGCTGGAGATAAAGCTGAAAGAAAGTTGTTTTGGTGTTTTTAAAACTTTCAAATATAGCTTAAAGGAATTTGTGCATTGGGATTGTCTGGCCGTCTCTAAGTCTGTCTGCTTAGCCGTCTGTCTCCTTGTCCGTGTAATAAATTGCATAAATATACTCGTATTGCCATATAATTGATATGCGTTATTGAGAATTACCATAAAATGTTCAGTATTAAAAATTAAGTGTGTAGCATTTATAGTTAGCACTCGAAAGAATGCTGTTACATTATGGTCTATGAGGGGGAATACTTTGCAATCTATTTTAATGATGTTACCCTATATTTCAAACATTGAAATTGATATATATCGTTGAAGTGCAGAACAAAATGCTTACTATCGAACATGGTAAGTGTAGAACTTATAGTTCGTTAACAGGAGCGCGCAAAAGAATTTCGTTATATTATGGTCAGTGGGAGGAAATCGTTTGCGGTGTATTTTAATCATCTTACATTATTACAAACATAATGAAATTCATATGAATTTCTGAGGTGCACTAAAACATGCTTTCTGTAGAATATGGCGTGTAACGCATTTATCATTTATTTACACTGCCACATAGAAGAATTCAGTTACATAATTGGCCTAAAGGGAAAAACTGTTTGAACTTTTTTTAAATTTATGTTGCACTATTTCAAACATAATGAAATTTATATAGAAAACTGAGGTTTACTACAAGATGCCTTTCTGTAGAATATGATATTCATAGCATTTATCGTTTATTTACAGGGACATACAAAAGATTTCGGATACAGTACTGTATCCGAATAACTGTCTATTAGCGATAATTGCTGTAAGTGCGTTTTCAATAATAGTATGTGTCTTTTAGTTTAACTAAATTTTGCATGCTACGTAGTGTGTATAAATGTTATACATCATATACAGGGCTACGCAAAATAATTTCTAAGGGTTATAACCCTTAAAAATTATTATTCGTAAATTGCTTAAAGCTGGTTTAAAATTCAGTTAATCATTTAAAAAATAGATTAACAAAACTTAATCCGTAAATAGGAAAAAATAATGGAAGTTGTCGGAAAGCTACAAAAACAGAGAAAGGTGACATGTGGAATAATACCGTGTATATTTTATGATTCGATCATCTAAAATAAACCTTTGCCTTGCAGAATTTTCTGTGGAAGTATTTTGATTTGGTTGAAAAAGAACTTAAAAAAATATATAACAACGACTTATTAATTATTGTCTTCTACTGTAGAGAAAATTATCGAGATCCAATTTTTTTGTGTTCACTAAGAAAAATATATGGTTCTGGCATCTAGAATCTAAATTATGGCTCTAGAAAAAATAGTTCCATGTCATCCCTATAAATTCTAGTTCCATTTGCTAGAGAGGTCTAGAGCATTACCGTCTCAATACTCAAGGCATCCGGACTGATTTCGTGACGTACCAAATGAAGATTAACCCCTTGAAGGGCCCTTAACCCCTTGAGGGGCGGTGGGATATATTTTATCCCACCTACGATTAATCAGGATTTGCACCAGAAAAATTTTAGGAAATTTTAGTTTTCTGACTTTAGTGGAGAAAAGTCGTAAAATTGCTTTTCCTTATTTTGAAATAAAATTTTTCTAAATTTCCCGTGGGAATTAAGCATTACACAAACGCAATTGCTTGCCCTTCAAGGTGTTAATCTTCATTTGGTACGTCACGAAATCAGTCCGGAGGCCTTGAGTATTGAGACGGTAATGTCTAGAGTCTCCTACTGGAATTCAAGAGCGTTTTCCTATATTCTCGTGGTCAAACTTTAAAACAAACGTTTAAAAATCTCTACAAATAGATGCGAACACAAGAGGTTAGTTTTAGTAACTTTAATTCTAGCTTATGAAACCATTCCAGAAATCAAGCGATAATTTCTCGCTACTGAAACGATTCATTATCGTTTCGTCACCTAGAAGACAAGAGACTAAAAATTCTAGATACTTTCGTCTATTCAACTTAGTTGCTTACCCTATTCGCATAGCTCGGAAATCTATATTTCTAACTTAAGGATTCAGAAAATCACGGCCTATTCATTCTAGTTGAAGGCGGTATTTTTTTTTTCTCAGTGTTTCATTTCTCTTTTTTCAAAACGTTTATGAACAACATGAATTTCAGATAATTATTTAAGAATTTTTTTTCCCAGATCACTTTAAAGCTCACCCATAAGGATTATTTACATTAAAGATCAGCCATTTTTCTAAATAAAGCAAAAATGAATACAATACTGATTGTTTCAAATAGTGGAGTGGTACTTACTCACTATACAGGTTGCAGAGTTACCACTTTATTAAAAAAAATCAAAATTTGTATCATTAAATGTCAAGTATTACTTTTTGTAAATAGCAATATGAGAATACTTTTACCAAAATTATTGAGTAAGTACTACTGGATCAGTATATAAAAAAGACAATTTTATTTCTTAAATAAATTATTTTGATGCAATCATTTTTTTAATCCTGTCAACCTTAAGAAAACAATGCAAAATTTGACATTTACCAAAATTGTCCTCAGAACAAAAATAATGATAGTTTATTTTTTTTCCACAAATATGCAGTTTGAGTTAAAACATAATGAATTACTATCTAAGCCCGAAAATAACAAAACTTCAGAGATATACTCATTCAAATTATATTTTCTGTAAGTTTATGTTATTTCTACTAGTTCGTTACACTCACAAAATCACAAAAATAGTAGACGATCAGTCTTATACAAATATAACCATAATATTTAGAGGTAGAACGTTTTCATAAAAGATTGTTAGTGAAAATTATGTTTCTGAGAAAAAAGCATTTATGTTTCTATTTCAGAAAGTATATTAGAAATTTTCAACCCAAATTCTCAAAATTCTCCAGATTTATACGTTGTATCTTCCTTAATCTCAAGATATATAAATAGAAGATATGTTCTTTATTCAGATTACTTAAATACACATTTCTGGTTACTTACAGTAGCGGCTCTTCGGTGTGTTCACATCACAATCACTTTACTACCAGTATTTTACTAAATTTCTCTTTAATCGCACAGCATTCCACGGTTGGATAAAGTCTAATTTAATATACTAAAATTCTGATAGTAAATTGATTGTCCTTGACTAGCTACAACTGCTTAAACAGCACTTCCGCTTTGAGAGCTGAAGGAAAAACCGCCATATTTATACTACCAATGATCGTATGAAGAAAACAAAAACCCTTTTGGATAGCTAATTACACAGTCTTTCAAGTAAAATGAAAGAAATGAAAATTTATGTGATATTGGCCAAAAATTGTCTGTTCAAACGCAATGTGATACTTTAAAGTAAGTAAGTTCTTTATATTTCTGTATAACTATAATTAAATATCTGAAATAATATCCTTTATAGAATTGACATGTAACGAATGTTGATTATTTAACATTTAAAAAAAATGGAAGAGTCAAAGTTAATTGAAAAATGAAAAAGCTAAAGTAAAAATTTACAATATTTATAAAAACCTATTTTTACCTTTCTTTTGTATTCCAAGCACAAAAAGTATTGTAGGCTGAATAAACACTGTCGGTTAGTGGAATTACTCACCTGCAGCATAACGTCTTTCATTTGTATGCTGAACTTGATATGAATGCACCCTCTCTCGTGATTAAATATTTTGATGTGTCTTTACTTCAATGTCTCAAACGGCCGACAAGGGATAAAACTTATTTATTAACCGACTTCTAACGAAAGAGTTTATACAATCGTTTGTATGTGTTATTTATGTAAGGTCATTGTTCCTAAATGCGACGCGATTTCTCATAAGAATGTCACATTTAGTATATGTTTCATATTTTATGAAACATAAATTCAAGCACAAAAGGGATTATTATAATGCTTATAAATCAAAACTAATTTGTTTTAATAAAACTTAATTATTATCTGTAATCTAAGCAAAAATATATCATTGTCACATTTAAATTATTCTTGTCACATTTAAAGTAGTTAAAACCAAAATCAGAACTCCAAAATACCTAAATGTAACAATGTATTTTATGCACGTCAGTTCATCTTAATTTAATTAATTTAATTATGATCAGTTTTTCAAATACTTATTAATGCATTATAAATAAATGATAAATCTTTTAACATTCATACTTTAAACACATTTAACTTAACATTTAATAAAGAAGAACTAACAAATAAATGGCCAATATTTCATTAATTTTACCAAAGCATTGTTCATTACTATATGGTCTACGCAACTATTTCATAAACAATTTTTTTATACTTAGAAATTCCTGTAACGCTGGAGTTGTTCCTGGAAATTAATAATTATGATAACGTCATAGCTTCAGACCTTCCGGAATTTTTCAAGTAAAAAAATATAATTCTAACTAGAAAAAATGCTTAAGAAAATGGTTATTGTTTCTATATAATTCAATTTTACTTCATTAATTTTATAAAAATTCTGATTTTAGTTGATTAGAAAAAAAAATTTTGGCAAGTATGTCTTTAATTTTAGTCAGTTCGTAAAATGTTTTATCACATCGTTCTGGTAATTCCAATTTTTAGGATCCCTCATTACCTTTGTGTTTACTTCGTAGGATTATCTATCTTAATTGTAACAATGGTATCTAGAAAAATTTACCCTCATACACAACAATAACACACCTCCTTAACTTAACACATTGACGACGGGCATTTTTTTAAAATTAAATCTCGGTTTAAGAACAGTAGAACAGTAAGAACTCCTTCTTCTGAAAAATCTTTCGTAAATTGATTTCCGAGATAGGCTTCTCGAGTTTATGCATCAGTAAATATCTTTCAATGTAGGTATGTAATATATAATTTCTTACAATCTAAAAGGAATATGGACAACACGATGTAACGCATTTTCTGTAAGATAAGAAACCTTCAGCCAATGATGTTTTGTGAATAAAAACTAGAATTCTCGTTTCCCGTCGTCAGTGTGTTAATATTATCATTAGACTATTTTAGCATTTTATCAGCTAAGCAATTTGGCTTCTCGGGATATATATGTCCCACTTAATTTTAATTGCCAAATGCCACATCGGCACCAGAATTTTTAAATAGAATTTTGCATTTATGATATACGTGAAAAAAGCTTTTACCTATTTTGGAACAAATTTGTTCGTAATACCTGTTGTAATTCAATCATTTCAACATTTTAGCAACTGAAGTACTTTGCCCCTGGAAGGGTTAAGCATAATTACGGGGAACTGCTGTAGCTTTGAAATTTTTACTTAATAATATTTTAATTATTGTTTTGACTTATCATAAAATCACAGTTTAAAAAAAAAAATGAGGTCCATTAATACCTCTAGCATAGAACAATTTCCCACCAGTTTTACCATAAACCCAAATTTTACCTTTATTTCCAATAAATCTTGCCTTTTATTGTTCTACAGATGAGCCCGAAATAAAAGTTCTTCTTAATTTGTTGAGTACATAACATTACTTAAAGTGATAAATTCTGGTTTATTATAAACTTTTACGTACAATTTAACTTATCCAATACCCTCAATTGGACTTTCTGAATCACCTATGTCAAGTATCATGCATTTATTTGCCACAGGCTTCTTTTTTGGAAAATAAACTTAAATTATTGCAATAAGTGTTAAAGCCAGCCGTGGAAACCCTGGAAAATTACTCTTTTTATTTTAAGATTCATTAGAGTTGACTTCCATGTTATAGTTATTCTTCTTTTCCAAAATACTTTTACCTTTAAATTTGCAATTAGCGATTGCGTGCTCATATATTTTACATTTAAAACAAGGCACTATTTTTTATTATTTGACTTAAACTTTTCCGCACTATTTGATTAATTAAATACATTATCTGACATAACATGCTTAGAACAAACATTTAAACTTTTTGAACAGAAACTGCTCTATCAGAATTTGCATTTAATTTCTGTAAATAATTTTGAATCTGTTTAAATTTAAATTGCTCAAGAATTAAGTCAGCTAATATTTTGTTAAAAGTAAAGTTAGTATCAGGTCGTCTATGAATACTTTGAATTAGATTTCGATATATGTTAGGTAAATACCTGATGAAAGTCTTCGTATAGCTCCCTCAATGGCCACAGTCCTTAAGTTTTAGCACGGTCCGCTTAATGCGAGCTTCAAACATAGCGATATCGGAACGTTTTTAAACTTATGTTTGACGAACAATCCTGGCGCGAGAACTTGGTTCAAAACACTCCTTTAAAATTATCCATGTTTCCCCTGTGTCTTTAACACAAGGAATTAAACGACGTGAGAATAGTCAGCGTCTCTACGCTCAAATAAGTGATAGTACAGGCTATGTTTTTTCAAAGATTATATTCAACTACTTTCTTTTTAGTTTGTTCTCGATCAAAGATATATACAGTTTCGCATTTCTGCTAAATTTGCAGCGATCTAGAAACCCAACAAAGTTTGATGTATAAGGATTTAAAGTCGAAATACTTCTAAGTCCTGTTACCACGCTGGTAAGATCAAAGAATTAGATCTATCACATTTTCTCAAATTTCTTTGACAGAGAGAATAATAGAGTTTAGGAACGCCAATGTCCTGATAACTTCAAGAACCGACCGCGGGGTCTCGACTGATCAAGGACACCTTCATGGAGAAAAACTAAAATACAATCGACGCGTTAGTAGTCCTGAGACCCTCCTGGGGAGGCAGAGTGATTTTTTTTATTACAGAGAGAAGTTCTCTAGGATAAGGAAAAGATTTCTCAAGTGAGAGATACCGAGAGAGAAGTTCATAGCAGCCCCAGGTAGTTATCGCGAAAAGTATCTTGATCACTGTGAGCCTCTGATCCTTCGAGCGAATTACGTCCGGCTCGCAGTCCTTTTCCAAAGCGAATATTAAAAAGCATTCTTTTAATCTTCACCCAATTTGCAGATCGGATTCTAAGAGCACTTAAAGTTTTCTCACAATGATTATTTGTAACGCCTAGGTTGTTAATTCAAAGTGGACAGTCCCTGTCAATTTCACTCTTCAGAGCCGATTAGTATGCCCAGACCGCAGTAGAGATTCTATTTGCATAGCTGCCAACTTTTACGCTTTTTTCTTACCACTAAAGCTTAACAGTAAATTTTGCATTATTAAATTGCTAAAATTTGCGATTAAATAAATCAAAAATTTCGATTCAATTTTAGTGGTAAGAGAAAAGCGTAAAAGTTGGCAGCTATGTATTTGAAAGCTCTACTATTCCTTCCAAGAGAACTCTTACAAGTTATCTACGACATAGCCACTCTTGTCACCAATTATTAAAAAACTTAGTAATAGAAATTCTTTGTGTAAAAAAAAAAAAAAAAAAAAAAAAAAAAATTCTGTAGCTGATTGAACTCAGGAGAACCACCGATCTAGAACAATACCTAAAGAACCCTTTATCTACTTTTCTGCCTGAAAGGAAACCAAGCTTGTGTATTTCAAATACTCTTCATAATTGTTTTGTTTGGTTTGTTAAATATTCCTAAGCTGTCTTTCTATGTTGATAAGCTACTGTGCAATATTCAGGCCAAGATGCTACAAGAAATTCCGCTTTTTTCAATAAAAGACCAGACATTTTTTGTCCATTAGTAAAATTTTTAGGTCTTTCTTTCAAATCGAATAATTATTAGCGTTTAAAAATTCAGTATTTTTTCTGCTAGAATCAATTCTTTAAAACACTAGAGGGAAGTCAATTCACGGAAGTCCCAATATAAACCAACACTGGACGACACTAAAACTAAAGTGGGAATACTCTCATGGCAAGACCGAAAGTTTGCGACAGTTTCTATTCAGTCAAGGATACTCATCGACATCTCGGTAGTAACTTCTGGTTGAAGTCTTTACATTGTCCCCCATCACAGAAGCTGGCATTTTAACAATAGAGTTTTTGAAAACGTCAGCAAAAAGGCCTCTAACTCTTATGCAGCATTCCGCTTTTACGAAATGAAGGAAATGGCCATAGAAAGAGAAGGCAGATATAAAAGTTTATGCTTTTACTTAACACTAGAACTGCCGGAAATTTTACTCAAGTTTTATAAAAAATATTTCACACCAGATTTTTTATTTAAAACAATTTAATGTATTTATTTAACTTATTTCACTGTGGTACATATTTAACACATTTTAGAAAGAAATTTCTGGTTCGATTCGAAATATTTTTATTTGGTACCGGTCAAGATGACCACCTTGGCGGTTCTAGTGTTAAATGAAATAAGCAGGAAGATCTTCTATCATTAACCTCTTGCGCTCTATGACGTACGTCATGCTATTTTGGTCATTTCCGACAATAACGTACGCAGCATACGTCCTGTTATCTGGCTGATTTTTTAATTAGACATTCCGAATTCTCACCAGAAAGTTTTAACTCTTATTTTTGCTTTACAAGATGATTGATTTTCCATAAATAAAGTAAAAAAAATTACCAATTAAATTTTTGTGGCGTGAATTCAAAATTTCTAAAAAAAAAAAAAAAAAATCTGCCAGATGCGGCAACACTGGTGATTAGGGACATACATCCTCTAACACCGCTAGAGCTTAAGGGGTTAAATTTAATACTATAACTTTAAGAAAAGCATGCAATCCGAAGGTTTAAACTACATCTTCTACGCAACGTACGTCATGCTATTTTGGTCATTTCCGGCAATGACGTACGCAGCGTACGTCCTGATATCTGGCTGATTTTTTAATTAGACATTCCGAATTCTCACCAGAAAGTTTTAACTCTTATTTTTGCTTTACAAGATGATTGATTTTCCATAAATAAAGTAAAAAAAATTACCAATTAAATTTTTGTGGCGTGAATTCAAAATTTCTAAAAACAACAAAAAAAAATCTGCCAGATGCGGCAACACTGGTGATTAGGGACATACATCCTCTAACACCGCTAGAGCTTAAGGGGTTAAATTTAATACTATAACTTTAAGAAAAGCATGCAATCCGAAGGTTTAAACTACATCTTCTACGCAACGTACGTCATGCTATTTTGGTCATTTCCGGCAATGACGTACGCAGCGTACGTCCTGATATCTGGCTGATTTTTTAATTAGACATTCCGAATTCTCACCAGAAAGTTTTAACTCTTATTTTTGCTTTACAAGATGACTGATTTTCTATAAATAATGTAAAAGAAAATTACCAATTAAATTTTTATGGTGTAAATTCAAAATTTCTAAAAAAAAAAAAAAAAAAATCTGTCAGATGCGACAACACTGGTGACTAGTGACATACATCCTCTAACAGCGCTAGAGCTTAAGGGGTTAAATTTAATACTATAACTTTAAGAAAAGCATGCTATCCGAAGGTTTAACACGTTCACGCCGGCGCGGTGGGTCACACTCGACTGTCTCAGAGTTGTCAAGTCTCCGGCTTTTTGCACACCACTATTATTTTAGAGAAAATGTTGTTCCTTTAAATCTCCCAATTGTCCTAATTAAATAAAACAACATTTTCTGTATTAAAATACTGGTATCCAAAAAGCCGGAGACTTGACAGCTCTGAGACAGTCGAGTGTGACCCACCGCGCGGGCGTGAACGTGTTAAACTACATCTTCCACAGACATAACGTAATTTCCGGCGTATCAGCCGCGGCTCAGGTAACTCTGTTTCTTACCAAAATTTTTTTAAATAAAATGTGACTTACTTTAGATTAACTTTTATTGGACTTCAGTTTTAAAAAAAATTTCCGGTTCTAAACAGTCTTAACATACCCGCAGCTTATACGCCGGAAATTATGGTAAATAGACAGGTATCCTTGCATTCAGTTGAAAATATTTTATACTTTAACATTTTACACGCATTTCATGCCAAATAGAGTTACTGACGTAATTAACACTACAACCGCCGGAAATTTTACTCAAGTGTTATAAAACTATTCTACACCAGATTTTTTAATTAAAACTATTTAACATATTTATTTAACTTATTTCTCCGTGTACATATTTAATTTACTTTAGAAAACAAAATTCTGGTTCGAATCTTAATATTTTCATTTTTCACCGGTCAAAATGACCGCTATGGCGGTTCTAGTGTTCATTAGTATAGATATAGATGAGACCGTGATAATGAACAAGATTACGATTTCAATAAAAATATGCATGCAAACTTTATCTAATTCTTCTTTGTTTATTTTAGCTTCATTTAGTTTAGATAACACAATATTGGCAATGGCGGCAATTAAAAGATGGCGGCATTTTAGACTTAAAAAGTACTTGAAATAAATAAAACATTTTTTGAATTTTAAATTGCAACTATCAGTTTCAGACACTTTTTTATCTGAATTTCAGATATTTTCATTTGTAATGAAAACTTAGAAAACGTTGATTTTTAACTCGTCAAAGATGTTGAAAAATATGGTTGAAAATCTTGGCGTTGAAAAATATGGAGTTGGGGTTTTTAGTTCTGAAATATTTCTGTATTTACAGGTGAGACTTAAAAAACATTTTTTTTTTTTTTTTACATTATCTACTCTATAAAATGCTACAAACTGTTTTAACCCCTTGAGGGGCGGTGGGATATATTATATCACACCTAATTTAAATCAAGATTTCTACCAGAAACATTTAATGAAATTTTACGTTTAAAACTTTGGTGGAAAATTTTTGTAAAATTGCTTTTCCTTATTTTGAAATAAAATTTGTCGAAAAATCCGGTATGAATTCAACATTACAGAAACACAATCACTTGCCTCTGAAAGGGTTAAAGAAATAATTTGAGTAGATTTGTAAATACTCTACAAAACCCCTATAAATGTCGATTCCCACTATTAATTTTAATAGACTAAATCTTTCTAAAATTTATTTAATTCATGCGCAAATATTCTACCGTATTTTTAAAAAAATCAGGAAAAATGCTTTCAATGGGAGATTTTTTAAAAATTCATTATTTGGAATATAAAAAGGATTAATTTTTTTAATGAAGGTAAAACAAAACAGAAAAACTTAGTCTGATACATTTCAATTTATAAAAGTTGATAATTTTTTGTTACCTGATTAATCTAAAAATAGAAATTTTACATTATTATCTTTTTTTAGAAACATAATGATAATAAATGACTTAAAACTTAAGATAATTCAGATAAAACATTTCTGTCATGTCACAAACAGAAAAATTTATGGTGATTATTCGAATAACCTAAAGAGTAAATTGGAAATCAATAGATATATTTCCTAAATTACGACCTTGAGATCATAATCAGTGAAATTCACTAATCGCACAGTAACCAGAGGCAAAGAATGTTTGGAGGCTTTGGGTAATACCAGTAATTAGTGGGAGAATTTATTGGGAAAGATTATAATCTTTTCTATGATAATTATTTGTTGGTTAGTGCAAAAATTCTAAAAATAATTCAAACAAAAATTGTGCAGTTGACATGAAACATGACGCAGTAACTGAGAAGAAAAGCATAATTAAATATAGTCTTTTTCACAACAAAGTCTTATTTTAAAGTTTCATATTTTTTATAAAAGGTCCAGTGAAATAGTATCACGTTTGTCCATTGTTTTTTCATGATAAGTTTTTCTTGTAAGCTTTCGTATAATATATTTTTTATATATAGCTTAACACTAGAAAGACGGGGAATTTTACTCAAATTTTATATAAATATTTGACACCAGAATTTTTATTTTAAATTATTAACTTATTTATTTAACCAGGTTTTTTTTTTCTTTGTCTTTTTAAAACTAGTTTTATAAAGAAATTTCTGTTTCGAACCGAAATATATTAATTTGGTAGCGGTCAGAATGACCGCTCGCCATCTTTCTACTGTTAGCACTTTGCGCTCGGCGTCTCTTACACAAATTTTATTCGATCGGCACCACTTTTTTAAAAGAAGTTTCGTTCAAGTACACAATTTCAAAAATGCTCTGATTAAATAACGTACATTTTATTTTCCTTTATTACTAGTGCCAAAAACAAATTTTGCAAAGAAAGATTATGTCTCCTCAGCGGAGCCCTCAAGTGCAAAGGGTTAATATTTAACTTATACAATCATATAGTTTTTGAACGAATAAGGAAGCTTATATATTTAGTTCAATTAAACCTAAGAACTTCTTCACCCGTAAGAAATTAGAAAAAGGGAATACACTGTTCATTTATGAAGGTTCCTCATACCCACTAACCCATTAACCGCCGAAACGATAATTTAGGGATCTTCAATTTTTTTGCAGAAAAACGTTTGCCACCACAAATTTTGAACGATAGTCTTCGCTTTATTTAATGATCAATGTTTCTGTTATTAAATAACGCAATTTTTTTAAATTCAAAAATAGTGGTACAACTGTAGTTAAATTAAGCATGCGCATTTCTTTTTACCGTTGTGTCAACGCAACACCAGCGGGCAATGGGTTAATGTTAAACTTTATCATAATCGCTATAATCAAGAACAAAAGAGCTTAAAATCAATCAAAATAAAACTTAAAAAAATAAATAAATAAATAAGAGACCCTGCTTGGGTTTTAAAGTGAAAATTAGTTTAAATTACTGTTCCTAAAACGAGAAAAAAAATATGTAAGATCGAAAGCAAGAATTTATAATCTTGATCGAAATTCAATTCAATTAATAAGGAAAATGATAATAGCATTCTCCGAAAATTGCTCCACAATATCAAATTGACATTTTCATTTAAATTCAGCTTTAAGCTTTCGTAAAGCATATTTTTATATGTAGCTTAATATCAGTGTTGGGTATGAGCGCGTTCATTGAACGAAACCTCACGAACTTAGTTCATTATCTGTGAACCTTGAGTTGAACTTGACTTTTTGATTGACTTGAGTTAAACTTTTTGATAAATGAACGTGAGCTGAACGAAAGTTCAAAAAATATGAGAGTTTGAACGAAATTTACAACTCAAACTCAATTGTTTTCATAATTTATTTAAAATTTTTCCAACCGTTAAGAACACGTTTTTCCCATTCAAATGCCATTTAGAGGCCTATACGGAGTCGGTATGGGTCGAATCTGACCATAAATTTATCTGGATCGAGCCCGGGTCTGACTTTCTTTGGAGGCTCGGGCCGGGTCGAACCTGGCTTATTTCTGAACCTGTGCTTATTCTTCCTAGAAGTCTGCACCGACCGAAATTTTCTGGCATGGTCGCAACCCTGCTCGTATGAAAATCATTAACCCGTCCCTGTCTGACTCGTGCAAAAATCTGTTTAAGGCTGTACTCAAATCCAAAAGGGCAACTTTATGACATATGTTTTAATTTATTTTTGTTCGGAAATGCATGAAACAAGCAGCAGGTGTTGTTGCTCAGAAACTATGTAATCGATCTGTTTTTCCGATTTTTTGTAAACGCAATAGATCTTTCAGAAAATAGTTTCAAAATGGGCGTTTTGAACCGAATTTCCGCGCGAAAGAAGAATCAGCACTCAAGAAAGGGTGAAAAACGTGTTTGTCACGTGGTGAAAATCGCTTATAACTCAATAGGTAATTTATATATCAAAAAATGGAACACACAGTTCGGTTCCAAATCGCTTCCATGGTTGGGCTTTCCAATTTTATATCTTTCTGTTAAAAAAGGAATTTGTAAATGGGTCAAAACATTTTGCGCTTGTTCAGCAGAGCAGTTAAGAACAGCCATAAGAAACAATTTCCTTGGGTCAACAATTTTTGCTGAAAATACATATATTTTAAAATTACCATTATTCTACAATTAAAATTATCTTTAAATAATAGTAGTACATGTGCATTTCTAGGGGGGGGGGGGGTCAGTACTGTAAAACCTGTTATGAGAATCTGTGTATGACGAAATCTTGTTTTAAACGAAAAAAATTCTTGATCGGTGCAAAATGGATAAAATAATCCGTTTGAAAATAAATAATGCAGTTGCAAGAGACGACAGACCTCGTAAAAAAGGAACTTAACTATGACATTTATTTTCTCCGCCTTAGTCATGATACGGTCTTAGAAGGTTTTTCGATGTAGAATTTTTCAGAATTTTAAGTCTCCAAGCCGTGTAAATGGATAAATGGTATTAATAATAATTCAGATATTTACATACAAATAGATATCCATTAAAAAATCGATATAGTTTATAATAGAATATATAGAAAGAAATGTAGGAGAAACAGTATTTTGGAACGGGGGTCCCTGTACTATGCAGTCTATGACACTTTTATTTAAAGTGAACAATATAAACATGGAAAAGAGAATGTAATAGTAATAACAATATTTTTTTTTCTTTTTTTGTCAGAATTCCTCGCACAAGGCAAAATTTTAATATCGGCGTAAAAAGACATGTCTGTACAGAACGACTAACACTATACAGGCATCATTTATAAAAACTATCATTAAGAAATTCCAAATTCTTCCCAGAAAGTTTGAATAGTTTTTTTTTTTTTTTTAATAAGCAAATATTTCGTGAATAAAATAAAGGAAAATTAGTACTAAAAATGTTATGGAGCGAAATCTAAATTTCTGAGTAAAAACTAAAAAATCCGCCAGATTTAGCAACACTGTTTGTGACCTGTATAGTAGTTTAAAAGACTCTCATTTGATCTTAGATATTTACTTCTGCTTCAAATTCTGATCGGTTTCGGATTGGGTTTTGACTCTTGAGGATCGGATTCGGGTAGAAACCGATTTTTCAAAACAAGGTCGAAAATAAAAAGATTAAAAATCTATATACAGTAAGACCTCTATAACATGGGCATAATCACGCGAGGACAAGGAGGGTACATACCCCCCCCCCCACACACACACACACACTTTTTTTTAAGAGCAGGGGCAACGATATGTTTTGCCCTTCCAGATTTTTTGTCTTGTTTTCAAGATAAAACATATTTTTGTATTTCATTTTTCCCTTTTTTTCACTTCTATAGTTTAATAATTTATATATTATCGTGGGCGTAAACTAGAATTGGATAAACCACAATCAAAATTATCAGGATTAACGTTCTCATGTTGACATAAGTAATTTCTGCTTTACGTCTAATAAAACCCTCTCCCTCTGCTGTAGAAACAGTTTAATCAAAAACGTTTTTCCCATAGATTTGAAATGTTATCCCATCTCGATGTATTTTCCTTTTTGCTTTTTTTTTCTCTTGCCCCAAAGCTGAAAGACTGTTTTCTCCTTTTCATTCCCAGGAATGTTTGTTGCACACATGGCAAAAGATATCATGATTACAGTGTCTTGACTCTGACCATTGTCATTTCTTTAGGATAATATCAACACAACACAAGAACGTCCTGTCCCTCAGGGTTGTTCATAGCACCAGTACATGGGAGGGAATTGTCCGGGGTGTCTGGAATTGAGCACCATACTCCACTCGCTGTACACTTATTTGTATATATCAAATAATCGATGGAAACAAAAGATATAATTCTAATTATTACACTATCACTATTTAGTATAAATGAAAAAGTATAAGAAACAAAATGATAAAAATAAATTTTGCCCATTGAACATTTAAATATATCCCCTGTGATCGTTAGAATTAAACCTTTTTTTTTCTTTCTTTTTATGAACAACTACACTGGTTTCCAAAAATTAAGGAAAAATAACAAAAGTAGCGATTACTCAAAATGTTACAAGTAGATTTTAATAAAACTGATACACAATTTACAACACATAGTAAGGTATAAAATAACATTAAAAGAAATTACCAGACGATTGTGGTGCTTCAGAAATTAATACAATTATAAAATAAAGAATAAATGTCTCAGTTTGGTATAGGAAAAGTACCTTTAATATGGAGTATGATCACCCCTAGAAGCAATACAGCACATACAGCGAAGTGTGATACTGTCAATTATGCGATAGATAAGTTCGCTGGGAAGTGCGAGCCATTGCTCTTGTAAAGCAGTTGAAAGCATGGCAAGGGTCTGAGGAGGGGGATTGAGAGCAGAGAGACATCTTCCTAAAGCATCCCAAAGATGCTCGATAGGATTCAAGTCCAGTGATCGTGCTGGCAAGTCCATGCGCTGAATTGTTTGGTGCTGAAGAAAATCTTCTACGATGTGAACCCTGTGCGATCTACCGTTATCGTCCTGTAACAGGAAATCATTACCTATTGCACCGGCATAAGGGTTCACATAAGCATCAAGAATGTCATCTCTCTATAGACATGAGCATTTACAGTTCCACGTGGAAAGACATGGAGGTCTGTACATCCGCCTAAAAAGATACCATCCCAAACACAGACACTGCCTCCTCCATAAGAATCTCTTTTACGAATGTTTGATGGATGATAGCGTGTTCCCTGTTCTCTCCAAATCAAACAATGCCTACTATCGCTTTGAAGGTTAAACTGGAACTTATTTGTGACGAGAACACGCCTCCATTGATCAGTCGTCCAGTGAGCATGTTGACGTGCCCATCTTAAACGGTCCCTCCGGAGACAGGTGGTGAGCGGCACACAAATATCTGGTCGCACCGCGTAAAGACCACCTTCATGAAGCTTCCTACGCACAGTAGACGTTGAAACCAACCTTCCAGTGGCTGCAGCAAGGACGGATTTAAGATGAGAGGGGATTGCTGTTCTATTCCTTCGTACACATAACCACAAATATCGGTCATCGGTGCTTGTCGTAGCTCTTGCTCATCCTTCGCTGAATATTCTGGAGTCCAAACCAGTGGTTTGAAATCGTTGCCAAAGCCTATGAGCAACAGAAGGACTCACGTTTAGCCATCTGGCCACCTCTGACTGACTTTCGCCTACATCCAATCTTCCAATAGCTCTATATCGCAGTTATGCGGACAAATGATACCTCGAGGTTATACTAATGAATTAGCTATCTCAGTTTTCATACCTCATAATCACAGCGACACCAGCAGCCGTTCTCTCTAGCATGCATTTTTATGCTCTTCACAGATGACGCAATCCGATTGCAGCGCCACTAATTTGCATTTTGTAATTTTAATCAGCATCTTTTAGCAAACAACATATCCAAATTTTATACAGATAGGTTAATTTTTGAACGAATTATCGCTCTTTTTGTGATTTTTCCTTAATTTTTGGAAACCAGTGTTATTTCATTAACAAATATAAATAGATGTCTGCACGGGAAGAAATTTTCAGGCCGAGCGCGATCAGTAGACAATTTTTCTTTTAGCCCAGTATAAAAGTTCAAAGTTCGGCCAGAACTGCTCCGAGTCCAGCTCGACCCATTCAAAAAAATATTTACCCAGCCCGGTATAAAAGCTAAAAGCTCGTCCCAGTCTGCACAAAAAATTAATCGGCTCGGCTCGGCTCGGCTCGGCTCGGCTCGGCTCGGCCCGGCTGACCATAGATTTTTACGCCTATTAGGTTAAAATTGTCTCGTACGAGAAGTTCTAACAAAAAATATTTATTTTATAATTTTATTACATGTTTATATTCTTCATTTTAAAACAGGTGTCTTAAGCTGTTATATTTATTTTTTAATGCTCCTCTGGTAATATGTAATCTCTTAGTTATCATTACTATCGCTAATCCATATTCTATGGCTTAGAGATTGGAAAATTGTTAAAATGCTATACAATAAAATCTTCTGAGACGACATCGCATAGGAAAGAAGGAAAAATCCGTTATAGGCAGATTCCCCTCTTAGCAGGTTCATCGCCTATTGTAAATGCATTATATATCCTTTTTACAAATATGATTATAATCAACATACTTTTTCTGTTGTTGCTGTAAACACGGTATTTCGCCATATGCAGGTTCTTTTTCACAGGTTTTACTGTACTTATAGCCAAGAAATGCATCTACCCACATATTTAAAAAAAAAGTAAAGATAATAAATTTTAATTGAGGAATAATAGAAATTTAAAGATACATGCATTAAAAAAAAAAAAAAATGCTGGGCGGGCCAAATTTTACTGATATTTTTATTATGGGCCGTGCCGGGCCAATTATTTTCATAAGAGCTGGGTTGGAACAGGGATGGAAAATTTCTACTCGTTCAGTCCCGGGCTTGGCCAGAGGCCCGTATGCGACCCGGCAGAATTAGGACAATTTTTTCAACGGGCCGGGACGACAGACAAAATAAACTGGCCGGGACTGCAGAGAAATTGAACGACCTGCAGGATCGGGCCAGGCCGATAAAAAAAATTAGCGGGCCTACCGGCCCGATATAAAAATTTGAACGAACACGATAAATTATGAGCCATTTTCAAAGAATATCACTTTCGCGAGAAGAACTATAAATTTGCATCATGAGCCGATGCGAGTTTGACAACATCAATACAGAAATGTAACATGTTCATCTCACAGATCGGCATCGGACAGTTTCATGGTGTCTGAACCTGGGTTTAATTTTTTAAGCAGACTTGTACCGGGCCAAGATTGCAAGCTTGCATCTTTTTCTCTACATAGTCATGCCGGGACAAAACTGGTCTTAATCGTTCTCAGGATGTATAGGGCAGGCATTATGTTTTGTAAAAGTATTATCAGCTATAACGAATTTCTGTTAAGGGTGTATTCGAAAAAATATTTTTCCACCATCAACAGCTCGAAATTTTCTGAGACATTTTCAGACTCATTTTTAAAAGTAAAAACATGAAACTTACTGAGGTGATTTTTGAAGAGATGTATAAGAGGCCGTTTGATTTCATTTTTCGCTCAATTAATTAGAATTCGATTTTTAAACAATTATTTTCTCAGTATGACCATTTTTTTCATCCCCAGATCACCTGCTTCAGAAAATTTGGTTCAAAACAACCACTTTGACAGCATTTTTTGCAATATTTTCTGCATTTATCAAAAAATCGAGAAGCACGCACATTATGTAGTTTCTAAATAAGAGAATTTGCCTGTTTGATGCGTTTGAGAGCAAAAATAAATTTAAAAATGAATCAGAAAATAAGCAGTTTGGATTGGAATACACCCTTAATAGTATTTTTGGAACAGATACATGGTGCCTTAAGGTGGTCCTGAAATTCACTGCTCAACAATGCGAAACTTTCCGACACATTTTGAAGTGTAAAGGCACAAATTGAAAGGCCTGACACTGAAAGGATTTGAAATCGAATAGCGTTTTCCATTTTTGATACATTACGTACAGATATATAAGAGATTCTTCTCACGTGACTGTATGTTTCTATTCTTTCCCGTGCTATCGCTTTCGGAAATTCGATTCAAAACACTAACTTTGGCAGTATTTTCTCAAATATATATTGCTTTTATATTAAAAAATAAATAAAATAAATAAAATATTAGCTATTTACATAGTTTCTGAATACCCCCCAATCTTACGCTTTTCCAAAAAGAAGTTAATTCAGAAATGTGTCGGAATGTAGCTCCTTTGGATTTGAGAAAAGCCTTAAAATGACAGAGAAATATTTTCACAAATCTACTTTTCATTATATAGCTTCAAAAGTTATCATGTTTTTAACCCTTTATTCTAAGCTACATTAATTTTTTAATGAATTCTTGTTTGAATTTTGAATCATCTAAGACTGTAAGTAATCATTAATGTTACTATAGTGTGTTTTCTATTTTGCGGACACATAATAACCTAAAATATACTGTAAAATGTTTCAATGAATACGCATGTAATTCATTAAAATAATCTTAATTGTATGTCAAGGAAAAACGGAATTTTTATTAGAAATTGAGTCGGGCCGGGCCTGTTTTCAATGATTTTTGTACGGGCCGGGCCGAGAACTGTGAAAATGTAAACTGGCCGGGTCGGGCTCGGACCGAATTTTTAAAGTTACACCGGACCGGGCCATGACAGCTTTCGTTCGGGCCGGACCCGGGCCTAGAAATTCCGGTTCGTCCAGGCCTCTAGGATGTAGTCCAGTCCCAACGCGGCACGGTAAAAAAAATTCATTCCCGGCCTATCTGGAAAAAAATAATCCCGAACCCAAGCCCGGACTGAGTATCGTGGAGGAAAATTGGGCCGTGCCCATGAAGACGCTTACATTGAATAACCAAAAGGTTAGTTCATAAAATTTTGTAAATTTGGATGATAAAGTTCTAATATATTTTGAAAAAAAAAACGAGTTTTTACTGAACTTCGCTTACCTTCATAGGTGAATTTGAGTTTGAGCGGATTCGTTTGAAAATTTTTGAATTTCAGCGTGAACTAGACTCATTTTTGAGAAATTGAATTTAAATTAGTTCGTTTTTTTTGTGAGCGTGCCCAACATTGCTTAATATCAATCGTTAAATATCAATCGTCTAGCATGAATAAGGAAGCTTGTGTATTTAGTTCAGCCATAAAAAATTATAAAAGGGAGCACACTTCATTTATCAATATTCCTCAGACCCATTAATGTTAAAATGCACCATAATGAAGTACAAATGAGCTTAAAATAAAATAATAAAGCCCAGGTTATTTTGAAATTAAATAAGGGATCCTGCTTGGGTTTTAAGTTTGAAGTTAGTTTAACCCTTTCAGGGGCAAGGTACTTCTATTTAAAAAATGCTGAAATATGTGAATGACACTAGATTCTATAAACTAATTCATTTCAAAATAGCCAGAAGCTTTTTTTCAGGTACTTAACACCTTAATTCTCGCTCCCGTCGTATTCACGGGCTGTATCTTTTATTCAGATTATTCAAATATGTTTGATTCCCACCAGTTTTATAAAATAGTGTAATTGGCTTTATTATGGTATCATTTTATCTGCCATTAAGTAAAGTGAATATTTATTTTTCAAAAAAGTGGTGCCAATAAGCAATTTGAATTTTTAAACCGTAATTTAATGCGACCGTTAAGGGGTTCATAAACGGAATTTTTTCATTGCAATATGCTGGTGTCAATATGGCATTTAGGAAATTTAGGAATTAAAATTAGGTGGTCCAAAAATGAACCACCGCCCTTGAAGGGGTTAAATTACTGTTTCTAAAACGAATCTTCCGAGCATGAAAATATAAGACTCAAAGAAGAATCTTGATCGAAATTAAATTAATAAGGAAAACCAGAATCACAATTTCCAAAAAACTGCCTCACAATATCAAAACATCATTTTCATTTAAACTCAGCTTTATTGATCACAAATTACTTTAATCTACTAGAAATGATTTCCATGAAATCAAATAATTCTTAATTCAAAACTCAATCTAATATTCCGTAACAACTCTGCTCGGTATAGAGGGAGAGTAGCCATATTTGGACCGCCGCCGCTTTGAATGGATCGCTGCAATTCTGCCGTTAATTACAGAAAGAGATGCCATCTACTGCTGAAATCCTACTAGTAGGATGACGTCATTTATGACTGGAAGAAGCACCCGTCTTCCAAGTGCTGTTTTCAGACAAATTTTAAAAACCCCAGAATAAGCTGTTTTGATCTAATTTTTTCCTGCTAAACTTAAGAGAATACTTTAAAACTAAGGTAAGTTGTTACGTTTTCATATACATATATAAATTCATGTGTTTATTGCGCATATTTTTCACACGGATTTGTTTGCTTTCGTTTTTGTTATTGGTCTTTAGATTATCTGTTTTAAAAAATGGCGCAGTTGCCTTAATTGAACCAGTTTGAGTTGTTAAAATTGGACCAATACTTGTCCAATTACTCTCATATTAACATATTACAGATACACAATCATAAATTTGAAAAGTAAGTAATGAATTTCGAGGGCTGTACGCTTTGGGCACTAAAAAAACAGCTGTGTTAACATCTTCGCCATATAAAGTAAACCTTGAAATAAAATAAAACAAAAAAATGACAAAAAAGAAGTTCTGAAAGCACTAAAGCAATTGGAACATCAAGTTAAAAAAAATAAGCGCAATTTATTTGAAAGAAAATGATGGAAGGGAAGAACTACAGATATAAGGTAAGGAAACGTCTGTTGCAAGTAAATAAATAAAATAAAATAAAAAGAAGGGGGTCAAATGATTCAGTATCTAAAAATAAAAAACAAGACAGTGACGATTAGTTTTGCTTAATTTGTAAGAAAAATAAAATAACAGAAATGATTCAGTGTTCAGATTGCCAAATATGGTTCCATGTTGTGTGCACTGGAAAAAAAATGAACAAAAGGAATTGATGTGTAAGCCTTGCAATCACTCCTTATGTTTATTCAATTAGCTGACAATTAGCTCCATAATTTCTATTCTTAAATACTTTTAACTTTGATTTATATTTTGAATACATTTTGATTTAAAACAATTACTCTTGTTTTCAGACATTTGATTTCATGATATTTCATTGCTGTTGTTTTGTTTGATTGTTTCATTAATCGCAAACTTTGCTTTTAATAAAAATTAATTATATTCCCTACTCATTAAAACAGCCTAATTTTGTTTGATCCAATTTAAAAGACTGCGGGTCCAACTTAGGCGACCAGTCGCTGAAATTGGAACACTTTCGACAAATTTTTCAAATTAAATTAAAACTTAAGATTTTTAAAAAGAAATTATTCTAACGATTTATTTAGTTATTAGTTTAATAGGTTGACCACGTGTAGTTATATTTTACAGATATTCCAAAAATGAAGTTAGTTATACCTGAATATAAGTGAAGTGGTCCAAATTCGGCTACTTTCCCCTACTATATGAGACAGATCCAAGTTCCAAAACACACTATGCCAGCACATGCTTTTTTATATCTAGATTCAACTGACAAAGCCCCTAATAATTTGCGTTGTTACAGACAGATAAATATATGTCTACGGAATCATTCATACATGAAAAATTAAAAGAATTGTAAGATTCCAGCAAAGAAAGAAACATTGGGCCATCAGCTGGAAAAAAGATGGCAGCCAGAACTGCCATCAGCGGTAAAGTGCAATTGTGCCATTACTTAAGCCAGTACAAAAGTGTCCGTGCGGAATGCAGCTGGCCCATCGGTGATGGCCAGCAGCAGGCCAGCATTGGTATGCCATCATATTACTTCAATCTAGCACTTTTCCTGCAGTGTTAGCACCTACCCTACTGCTATTCCTTTGCTGGCCCAGCACTTTCCCTTACAAAAATTTTTTAGAGAATTCTATAAAAAAACAACGTATTATAGAATTATGGCCCTTTTTCTATAAGCTAGTTTCAGCAAGAGCTGTAGAAATATCTGTAGAAGTGTCTATAATAGAAATGTCTATATTTGTCCGCCTCGGTGCTGTCTGGTTTCGTGATCGGACATGAACAAGTACTTTCAGCGTATTCAACGAAAATAATCCGGAAAGAATCGGGAAAGAATAAAAATAACTAAGAAATGTCTTAAATATACTAAAATTTAATAAAACTTATTCGCATAATTTTAAAATTACAGTTTTTATTAAAATCAGCAATTTAAAAAAAAAAAAAAAAAAAGTTGAAAGCCCAATATCGAAAATAATCCATACTTCACAATTCTACCATCGATAAATAAAAAACTTTGCAGTTTCTAGATAGTCCCACTGTAGCCGATAAACTATATAGCAGCTCACTATCGATGAATTCACAACTTTGTAGTATAATTAACGGTGAGGAAAAGACTTCGTAAATCTACTGCAAAACTTTGTAACTCAATAATACTTCATAGCATCCTATATTTTTTACATATTCTCCACCACTATTTTCAAAATATAATCTTTTTGATAGCTTCTTATTGCACATGGTAAAGACAACTATCACGAAGATAATAGTTCAAAATTAATGGTATAAAAAATATAGAACGCTGCTAGGCTTGTACCTTACATAATCAAAATCTAACTATCATAAAAAAATAAAAAAAGAGCATCATCCAGCTAAAATATTTATCGTATATGAACATTTGTGTCCTTACAGAAAATATACAATAAAAAATGCCATTATTTTCGACAGTTAAAAAATACAGGGTGGTTATAATTTTTTTTTGCCGACATATGGACCTCTAGTGGCCAGTCCGTTCAACCGAACGAGATGAGATTTCAGATATAGTTATTCAGAGGTATGAGCTCGGGATTCTATGAAGAAAGTGGCGTTCACTGTTGCGGTTATAGGTACAGAAACTCGAAATTTTAGAATGGCAACGCCCATTTTTCCCGTCGATAAGTGCTCAGCGTTTGCGAAAACCCTAAAGAGCGTTGGAACGATTATGTGTGTCACAAAAAATGACCGCGTAACGCACGCACAAAAAACAGCTCTGCGAATGGCCCAAAATAAAAAAAAGATTGGAACGCACGGAGGAAATTTGCATAAGACAGAGTCAAGACACCAATCACTGATTACAGCATAGATCGGAGAACAGTAAACTTTTATTTGGATTAGACATTTTCCAAATGGGTGCCATCACAGGCAATTGCGCATTGCATGTGGAAGACTTGGACAATAGAGCCAAAAGTAACAGCGCATGAGGGATGTTTGCAATCTCACGTTTGATATGGTGTTTCAGATCCGGCAAAGTTTGCGGATTACACTTGTACACTCTAGATTTGAGATATCCTCAGAACCAGAAATTCATAAGGAGTGAGGTCGGGAGAACGCGGAGGCCATGGAAATTGAAAATGGCGTGAGATGACGCAGCCGCCAAAATGCTGTTTCAGGGCCTTGCGAACAGACTTCGCTATATGTGAAGGTGCGCCATCTTGCTTCCAAACGATGTCATTCCAGGGTGGCCAGTTTGGCCTCCATTTATATTCAAAAATTTAGTATTCATACCAGAAATAAAGAATAGTATTTGAAACTTTATTTAATAAGAGACATTTAGCGATAACATAAAGTAAAAAAATTTTTCTTTTGATATTTCCGCATGAACTTAAAATTTTGGATTAAAATTGAAGACCAAACTGGTAACCCTGTGTCATTCAGTGCATTTCGCTGCAGCAATTCTGGTATGACGTAATGTTGCAAAATGGCTGTATAGCAAGAGCCTGTCGCAGTGCACTTTACAAACCTCGTTGGTGTCGCTTCCTCTAAGAAGTACGGGCCGAGAATAATTGTGCCTGTTGCCGCACCACACAGTAACTTTGGCGTCGTATGGTGCCACAGAGTGCGGATTCGTGTCTGCCCAGTGCACACAAGTTTTGGTGTTGACGTTGCCAATTAAGGTGGAATTTGCTTCGTCCGTCTGTAATATGCGAAGAGGCCAGTCGTTATCGCAGGGCTCCCAAATGGTCCGCCAACTGAATACCAATAAATTTTAACGGAAAATTTTACCGTAGGTTTGCGCTAAAATTAACTTTCAAATTTGATTCCGGGGCGGTTTGTAAGAAAAAACTAAAAAGAAAGTTTTTCTTAAAAAATATTGGTATTCAGTTGGCGGATCATTTGGGAGCCCTGTTATCGCCATCATTTCAGAAAAGAAATTCACTTGCAAAGTCCATACGTTGTTGATGGACCCCGGTGTCCAACGTTTGGACGCGCTGGTACCGGTATGGAAACATGCGGATTACAGAGCACGGTAGCTTTATGACCGTTGTTTTCGGTATATCCAATACACGAGCTCCACCTCTTGCAGTTTGCATGTGTCCTGCGAAGTCACTATCTGAAGTACTTCCATAACAATGTCCTCAGAAACAGTTGGTCGCCCGGATCGTGATCTATCACAAGTGCAGCCAGTTTCTTCGAATTTCTTTACTAAATCATGCAGAGCTTGCGGGGTACGTGGGCCACGTATTTGGCGACGGTTTCTACGGTAAACACGCAAGACTTCCGTGGCATTGATCCCATTTTACTAATAAAGTTTTACCAATTTACCACGAACTTTCGTGTTCAGAGTCATTTCGTTGACATGTGCCAGTTTCCGACTGAAGAACCAACATTCCCAACCCGCTTTTTATCCGTTTTCTAAGCTGAATATTTGGCGAGCGGCGTTCTGTGATTGTTGTCTTGACTCTGTCATATGCAAATTTTCCCGATCGTGTTTTTTTTTTTTATTATTCCCTTTTACAGAGCTGTTTTTTGTGCGTGCATAACGCGTCCGTTTTTGTGATACACGTACCGTTCCAACGCTCTTTAGGGTTTTCGCATACGCTGAACATTTTGCGATGGGAAAAAAATGGGTGTTGCCATTCGAAAATTTCGAGTTTCTGTACCTATAACCGTAATCATGAGCGCCACTTTGTTGCCGTTCACAGAATTCCGAGCTCATACCTCTGAATAACTCTATCTGAAATCTCATCTCGATCGGTTGAACGGACCGGTCGCTTGAGGTCCATATATCGGCAAAGATTTTTTATGACCGCCTGTAAATAAATAATTTCTACAGCCTTACTGAAAATGAAAATTTAACTACAGTTCTGGTGTCTATCAAGAATAGTCTCAAATCAAAATTCGCTTCTTTCTGACACATTTACAAAAACACATTCATCGGCAAAAAGCCCCTCAAAATACGGAAATTGTACTGGCAAAATACAGAAAATATTTTTATGTACTCAGATAGCTATTTCCTTATTCGTCCAAAATTTGAAAATTTTAAGTGTAAATTCTGAATGCACCGATACTGTATATTCCGAATTCAGAAAAAAGCCCAACCTCAATTTCAAGTCACAGAAACAGTCCCCAATTTATCAATATGCAAAATGTTTAAACACTTAACGTTAAATTCATTTGCTGATTATTTTTATTCGCATTTCGCAATTATTTTTTAATTTATTATTACTGTTGTTATTATTATTATTTTCCCATTGGTATAATTAATGCTTAATAACCAAAACGTAATATTTTTCTTCTCTTATTTTAAATACTTTTAAGTATTAAGTATAAAATAATATTCAAAAGGATAAATTGTATGTAATGCAAGCGTTAATGGAATTGGAAAAAGAATGAACTTTAATGGAATTTGAGCAATAAACATGAAAATAAATTGTTTAATAGTTTTTATTTATCTTTGAAACTCAATTATATGTTTCATTTTCTAGTTGATAAGAACGATTAGTTTTCTTAATGAATATTATTTTTGTTCCAACATTTATTTGAAATATTTAATATATTTCATGTTGCTGTAATACTTCGTACCGTTCACATCACGAAATTAGCATTAAAAGTTGCAATGTACATTAAGTCGAAACAAATTAATTCGACCTTCACATTGGTAAGTTAATTCGTGAAGTGAATGCTGTTGAAGTTTCATTAATTAATGAATTCCGTTGAAGTGACATTAATATCACAAAGTTACATTAATTAATCTACTATTTTCTGATTCGTCATTGGAAATACAAAAGGAATTGTAATATTATGTATTTACATATAATTACTTGCAAATAACAATTAATGTGTAAAGATTAAACCGCGAAGAATAAAATTACATAAAGTTTATTAGTATTAAATATATTTTACATCATTAATGCAAATTAGAATTGCCAATATCACGCTTATTAAATTAGGAAAGAGCATCTATACATTTTATTTTAAATGTCTTCGTGTATGATGTGTGTTCAGGATGTCCTTAATCAGCATTGATAGGTATTGATATAATTAGCTTCTGTAAGTTTGAAAATCCTGTGGCTTTACTTTACTGGCTGTGGATAACTTTACCAATCATACTGAATGGTAAAGTTATCACCAGATGTTATTACCAAAAACAGAAAGTAAATATTTATTATTCTAAAGAGACAAAAATAAATAAAAAAAAAGGTTATCATACGAATTTAATATTTCCAAATGAGCAAAAATATGCCCAAGCCGGGAATCGAACCCAGATCCTTGGCTTACACTGCCAGTGCTCTAACGTTTAAGCTACCTGGGTTGACGACCGGCGAGCCTATTTCGCTCAGATAACACAACATCTGGTCTGCCATGTAGACAGCTCAATAGAATAAACCGCAGATAAAGGAACTGCATCTAAACGATGAGTACGTAGATATACTATTATTTTTAACACAATCATACTGATTGGTAAAGTTATCACCAGATGTTATTACCAAAAAGGTTATCTGAGCAAATATTCTCTCCGGTTTTCAGCCCAGGTAGCTTAAACGGTAGCGCATTGTGTCAATGTAAGTCAAGGACCTGGGTTCGATTCTCGGCTTGGGCATTTTTTCGCTCAGTTGGAAATAATCAATTCGTATGATAACTTTACCAATCAGTATGATTGTGTTTAAAATAATAGTATAAATAAAAGGTACTCCCTCCGTCCCAAATTAGCTGTCACATTTGGAACCATTTTGTACCAAATTGGTTGTCACATTTCAAGTAGGTGGAGTCAAAAATAACTTTCGATGCAGTTTAGTAGATCTGCACCAGTAAAATTATATTGCAATGAATATAACATGGTAAATAGGTGTTAGAAATAATGTTAAATTGAATGTGAACTAATGGGAATAAGAGGTGACGAAAATTGCAATTATGAAAAATAATTTAGATAGTGCCCAAAAGAAGGAAATGATTAATGAAGGGTGTAACGCTATATTGCAATTTTTATTACAACATTGGAAAAATGATAAACTGAGCCATGGTTCTGTAAATGCTGCAGCGATGAAATTTAATGTTCATCGTAGAACAATATCCCGTTTGTGGAAGCAGGCAAAGACATAAAAAATAACAGATGATGGAGTTTATAATGTAAAGTCACAAAAAACTGGTAAATGCGGACGAAGAAAAAAAGATTTTTCTCAGCAATTGAGCAAAATCAAAGATATCCCAATAAAACGAAGACAATCACTTCGGAGTTTATCATGTGCTGTTAGCATTCCTAAATCAACATTACACAGGATTCTCAAGGAGGGAAAATTTTGAAGCGTATTTCATCCACCATTAAGCCAAGTCTAACAGAAAAAAATAAGCCGGACCGAATTCCATTTTGCTTACAGCATGTTCAAACTAATGGATGCTTTTCGGAAATGTTGGATCGTATTCATATCGATGAAAAGTGGTTTTATAATACGAAAACCAGTAATTCATTTTACATCACCCTAGATGAAACTGAACCTTCGAGGCATTGCAAAAGCAAAAGGTTTATTACCAAAGTAATGTTTATGGCAGCGGTGGCAAGAAAAAGATGGAACTCGAATACAAACGAAATGTTTGCTGGAAAGATTGAAATATGGTCTTTTGTTAATTCAGAAAATGCAAAAAGAAACTCGAAAAATCGTGCAAAAGGAACTGCTGTGACAAAAGTTGTAGAAATTGTTAACAAAGAAGAAATCCGAAAAATGATTATAGAAAAATTTTTACCGGCTATACGTGGAAAATTTCCAACTAGTGAAAAATCGAGTCCTATATACATACAACAGGACAATGCGAAACCTCATTTGGCAGTGGATGATCCCAGTATCACAGAAGAATGTTTAAAAGATGGATGGAATTTGCAACTACAACATTAACCTCCGAATAGTCCGGATTTAAATGTACTTGATCTCGGGTTTTTTAATGCGATACAGTCATTGCAACACCAGATGCCCACAAACAATATTGACAACTTAATTGATGCTGTTGAAACCGCTTTTCAAAATATGGAAGTGGAAAAGCTTGAAAATTTATTTTTAACTTTGCAAACATGTATGGAAAACATTATGCTGTCAGGCGGAGACAACTGTTACAAAATAAATCATCTCAAGAAAGAAAAACTTCGTCGTCAAAATCTTCTTCTGCGAAACCTGATATGTAAACCTAAAGCAATGTTATGTGCAAAAAATTCCTTAAAAATTAGTTAAAATTGTATTATTTGCAATTAAAATAATCACAACTTGGTATTTTCATTCTCATTTTTTTCCCCACAAATATGGCACTTATTTTGTGACAAATTTTTCAAAGCAAATTTACTGGGGTTCGCACGCTCTTAAGCCACGTCCCATTTTGTAAGGATTCTACAACAAATATACCAGACACATATGGTAAGTCAGGCACACGTGGTACTAGACAAACATAGAAAGATAATTTTCTTCCTAATAAATTCACGATTCATTAACTAGAAGATTGTTTTATGCGAATCATTACAAAATGGGACGTGGATTACGAGTGTGCGAACCCTGGACTTTTTTTAATTATTTTGTACTGATTTAAGGTGGTAAGGAGGGTAAGTAAATGTTGATGATTGATAGCATGGCATCCAGAAATCTCTGAAAAATGTTCAAAATAATTCATAAAATCCTCAATATCAATAATCGGTACAAAAGTATTCAAATGTGACAACTAATTTGGGACGGAGGGAGTATTAAATCTTTGCTCTACGCTTTCACTATACGCTCTAGTAGTTGAACTTTTTAAAATATTTTTTTTTTAATCCTGCTCTGCGAAATATTCTAAACTGACAAATGCTATAGAATGAGAGAAAAAATGTAATTCTTCAAGTTTGAATTCGACAGACTTTTTCGAAAATTGAATTATAAATTTCTTTTGATTGTTAATATAATATCCATCAACTGTCCAGTTTTTTTTTTCAAGCTAAATAAACATATTTTCAACCAGAATTTTTTTAAATAAACAGAGTCAAACAAATACCACGCAGAAACAAGGCACATTTTACTAGATAAATTTTCTGGTTCAAAATATGCTTTTTTTTACCTCAAAATAAGCAGAAGGTTGGCATTTTTATTATTTTTTGAATTCTTAAGGAAGTTATATGAGCAGCCTCGTATGAGGCATGTTACATTTGTGGAAAAAAATCAATTTTGGTGAAAATGTTCAAAACATTCTGGACATAAATGTACTTGACAGCGGCCACAAATATATCTAGTTTTACTCGAACAGATTTCGTTTTTGCACTTCAGAGCAAATTTACCTACGGACTTTTTTGGATAATGTTTACCATTGTCATATCTCAGTTCTTTTGCAAATAAAGACACTTTCCTTTTCTGTGCTGGACAATCGAAAGCCGGAAAACTATTAGCGGATGGTCGACCCTTTTTCTTCAATTTGTGTGATGAGGTTCCTGTATATTAGGCTTGGTGGTATGCTTCTTTTGAACTCTAATAAGTCATTAGCAGCTGTTCCGTCTTTTCGACAAAGAAGCCAGGCATTTACAATAGCAACATTCAAAAGATGAAACAAAAAAGTCCTTCCGGCCAGTGCCGGGAGGAAGAGGTAGCTTTCATAATCCTTATTTAAAAAAAGCCAACTTATATCATGCAAACACACGAAGATCAATTTAGTGGAAACCGAATATAGGAGATTCAATACTAATTTTTATCAATATAATGAATGAGAATTTCGCGAAATTAGTCAGCTTTATCCAAGCTGCTTTTCTTTAAAGTAACTTATATTTGGCTGCCAAATTCGGCAATTTCTAAAAGTGCCTGTCATTTTAAGACAACATGGTGGATGAGGCTAAGCAGTGAACTTGGTCGAGACCTTAGTAATTGCTGTGCACATGCTCACTCACATCGGAATCGGTTAATATATAGGAGTGCTGTCGCATGCAAAAAATCAGATTTTTCAAAATGTCACCCACAATAGAAATTGAAACTGCTATATCTGAGCCATTTTTTAAGGTAAAGACAAACAAAAAATGCTCCTGAATCCTTATATCAAGATCAAATACTTAAGAAAGAAACCTTTTTCAATTTCTAATTTTTTTTGCACCTCACTTTAAATATATATATATTTTTTAATTTAACGGCCGCCATTTTGAAACAAGATGGCTGATGAATCTGGCCAGCGAACTTGGTCGAGGTGTTGATGTATACTATCCACATGCCTTCTTACATCGAAATAGGAGAATACGTGTGTTATCGCGTGACAAATACAAGATCGTTTCAAAATATTAGCCATTCTCGAAATTCAAAGTGCTATAAATCAACCATTTTTTAAAATATCAACAAAAGAACAAATTTTCAGAAACAAATACTGCTCCGGAATCTTTGTATCAAGGTCAAACACATAAAAAAAATCTTTTTCATTTTCCAATTTTTTAATACCTCATTTTGAATTTTAAATTTAATTTTTTTTAATGGCAACCCTTTTGAAACAAGATGGCGAATGAAGCTGGCCAACGAACTCGGTCGAGACATTGGTATGTACTATGTACAGACCAAGTTACATCCAAATAGGTTCATAAATACGCCTGTTATCGCGTGACAAAAATCAGGTCGTTTAAAATGTCAGCCACAAGAGAAATTCAAAATGCTATAACCAGCCATTTTTTTTTTAGATATAGACGAAAGAAAAACTGTTCCGGAATCTTTGTATTAAGGTCAAACACATACAAAAAAAATCTTTTTCATTTTCCAATTTTTTGGTATCTCATTTAAATTTTTTTATTTTTTAATTTTTTTAAATGGCCGCCATTTTGAAACAAGATGGCGGATGAAGCTGGCCAACGAACTCGGTCGAGATATTTGTATGTACTATGTACACACCAAGGTACATCCAAGTCGGTTCATAAATACGCCTGTTATTACGTGAGAAAAATCAGGACGTTTCAAAATGTCAGCCACGCTAGAAATTCAAAATGCTATAACACAGCCATTTCTTAAGATATAGACGAAACAAAAGCTGCTCCCGAATCTTTTTATCAAGGTCAAACACATAAGAAGAAAATATTTCTTCAATTTTCAATTTTTGGTACCACATTTCAAATTTTAAATTTTTTAAAAAATTTTAAATGGCCGCCATTTTGAAACAAAATGGCGGATGAAGCTGGCCAACGAACTCGGTCGAGAGATTGGTATGTACTATGTACACACCGAATTACATCCAAATCGGTTCATAAATACGCCTTTTATCGCGTGACAAAATTCAGGACGTTTCAAAATGTCAGCCAAGCTAGAAATTCAAAATGCTATAACTCAGCCATTTTTTAAGATATAGACGAAACAAAAACTGCTCCGAAATCTTTGTATAAAGGTCAAATACATAAGAAAAAAATATTTTTCCATTTTTAATTTTTTGGTACCAAATTTCAAGTTTTAAATTTTTTTAAAAATTTTAAATGGCCGCCATTTTGAAACAAAACGGCGGATGAAGCTGGCCAACCTACTCGGTCGAGACATTGATATGTACTATGTACACACCGAATTACATCGAAATCGGTTCATAATTACAGGAGTTACAGTGTGACATATGTCAGATATATATATATATATATATATAAATTTTGAACGGAGGGTGGTTTCGGGGTCTGGGGGTCATGATCGATGAAAATATACCAAAATTTTTTGAAATCGCTTTCCTCCGAACGGCTGCAATAGGTAGCTTTTTTGTAAAGAAAGCTACCTAATACGCATATGCCAACGTTTATTTCTTTGAGAATGACGATAAAGTGCCACAAGTGAATCCATTAAGACCACACCTCCCATATGCTGATTATACATTTGCACTGAGTGTGGTCTATCTATTTCTAGTTGCATAACAAAAATGTTTTGCTTTATCTGTTGGTTAAACTCCAGCAAAAGATGACACTACGTACACGATAGCTTTATCAACCCATCGAGTCACTGTTATGTTGTCCTCAGACGTAGTTACAGAAACTAATTCCCTTCAATGTTTTATGAGAGATTTAGCATCTTTCAGCTTTTACTCGGCGCTCTTCATTCTGTTAGCTCGAATAGTTCCAACAAAATAAAGTTTTCGTTTTTTTTTATTCCTCAATTAGGGGAATTGAAGTAAATAAATTGCCACAATATATTTTATGATTTTTTCCAGCTATATCATGGCACAGAAGCAAAACTATATCACCAGCTGCACCATATTCTTTTGATGGTGTCATTCTTCCACCATTTTCTCCCTGAAATATTTCAGAACAATAAACATAGCCAGAAACGCCAGCACGAACCCATATTTTAAAAGCCCATAGCTGTGGTTTTGATTTTATACATTGCTTAAGAGAAGATCTACCTTTGAAAGGTATCATCATCTCATCAATTAATTGTGATTCTTCTGGCTTTCAGGATTCGTGAAATGTCTTATGAAGGATATCTATAAACGGGCTTAATCTTATCAAACGATCTGTATTATCTGCAGGAATTTTCAAGTTGTCCTGGAAGTGAAGGTAGCGTTTTATTAATTCAAACCTATTATAGACATAGAATCAGCTATAATGCTTAATCGTAAGCCACCACTTGTAGACCAATATTGATGAAGTCTGGCATAACGTATATAGGTCATTACAAAATTCATTCCCAAAAAAAATTTCAATTCCGAAACAGTAATGTTTAAATTTTTCTTGCCACGTTGTGTAGCATAAAGGTTGCTTTGCTAACATATGTCTTCTAAGTAACATTCTGGGAAAAGCCTATAAAAATAATCTAAAGGAGTATCTCCAGAAAATTCAGATTCTTTTTCAGTTTAAAAAATTAGGTGTGCTTTTGAGAAATCATTATCTTTGTTAGTGAACCAACGTCTTTCTCTGATCATACTGGTTTTTTAGCCGGTGTCTTAGAGGCAAAATGAATGTTATTATCAATATCATTCTTACTAATAGTTTCTTTGTTATGCGAATATGTAATGCCGCTTGACGTAGAAGGCCCAATATTGCTTTCCTCGTCATCACTCATTGCTTCACTACCATGTTTATTATTCTCAGCTGGTATGTAATCCGGATCGAAGTAGTCATCATCATCTTCATCAAACATATCATCTTTGGAATCTGAAGGAAGGGACATAAGTTCTTCTATTTCTTTTTGAAATAAATATCTCTTTATGGATCTACCACTTTTGTTGTCCATTATAAAGCCTATAAAAGACAAGAAATAATTTTAAATAATATAATGGCATAAAAAAAAGTTAGTATAATCTATTATACCCGTCAGTCAATTCATTCAACTTAAAAAATATGAAGTCCTTTCTCATAATCCTATTGATATTTAATTTTTTAATTCGTTCAAACCATAAAAATTATTTTTAATTAATTTTTTTTATTACTTTCATATATTTGCTCTCCAATATATTCATATATATATTTCCAATATCGCACATATATATATATGTAAATTGTCGGGTTATTTATAATGTCAGGTTACACACATAAACATGCCTATATATACAATTAGAATTATAAAATTAATTAGAATTGCCTTTTTTATAGTTTTATGTTTTAGAAACTTACATGATATAATTAACAGCCTCAAATGAGGTTTGCATGCAGCGAGAGCTGTAATTGCTATAACTGCATGGAAGCCACATTTGAGGTTTCAGACTAAAACCACTTTCTTCCCACAAAAAAATATTTAAATCTCATTTTTTTTTTCTTTTTGTAATCAAAATGATGTAAGAAACAAGAAATATATTTTTACTTACTTGTTAAACTCCTTTGGGTGGTGGGAAGCACTTTCTAAATCCGTTGTTTTAGCATGTTTGACTTTTGACAACAATGGATGCTAAAACCTATACAAAAAAAAAAAATGAAAGTCATGTTTTCCCATCTATTGATTCTTTTCAAAAGCTGGTTTTGATCTCATATAAGGCTACTATGCAATTCAAAATCCAAATAATTGGGAATAATGATTTTTTTTTCATTTTTTTCTGACAACCTCATATGAGGTTTTAATGCATGAGAGGGTTAACCGAATTTCCCGATGCGACAGTAATGGAAACGAAAAATATGGTCGTACTGAGAAAATAATTGTTTGTATAACAAGTTCTAATAAATTGAACGAAAAATAAAAACACAGGTCGCTTATAAATCTCTTTAAAAAATCACATCATTTTGTTTAATGTTTTTACTTTTAAAAATGAGTCTGAAAATGTGTCAGAAAATTTCGAGTTGTTGAGCCTGGAAAAAATATTTTCTTGAATACCGCCTTATTATGATTCTGATAAAACCAGCTCTTACAAAAAAAAAAAAAAAAATGAAATTAAAAATTCGTCGAAAGCGGCCAGATAAAATTTTTAAACTGGGTTTACCTCTAATCTTGATTTAGTTTTTGTTGGTGAAATTAGTACTTAACTTCGAAATCTACCTCCGCCTGTAGGCCGAGCCGGCAGAGATATTTTTTTTTTTAGCATACACAAGAATACTTATGTCTAAATACTGAAAATTAATTCAATTTAGTCGTTTCTGCTTATATATATACACTATATGGCCATTAATGACCGGACACTTTCAATTTTAAACATTTTGTCGAATATTTAAAGATATATTTTTTCGGATTTTTCTGGAACTTCAGGATTATGAAGAATATGTTCTACTTCATATTTATACAGGCGGTTTGATCATAAGGACAATTAGGGAGCCAACAAAAATCAAAGAAAAAGAATAATGTTTGAGATCACCCTGTAAAATAAAATGCACGAAATGATCTATCGCTATAGTTTACGAATATATGGATATTGTGCAATATATGTATTCATTTGTGGAAAAATAGAACGTATATTCATAAAGATATATCGATTTTTTTTTTATTCAAAAATTTTTGCTTGTTTCTTGTTTATATCATGTAGTTTTTTTTTACCAAATTCAACGCCAGTTTCACAAAATTTAACAAAATGTAATAGAAATAATATGGTATAATTGTAATCTAAATATATTCAATATTTAATGAAATATGAGCAGTTGAATGAAATATTTTTTATCTGCGCATGCGCGCACGATAAAAAATACTCCCTCCGTCCCAAATTAGTTGTCACATTTGAATACTTTTGTACCGATTATTGATATTGATGATTTTATGAATTTGTTTGAACATTTTTCAGACATTTCTGGATGCCAAGCTATCAATCATCAACATTTACTTACCCTCCTCACCACCTTAAATCAGTACAAAATAATTTTAAAAAATCCAGGGTTCGCACACTCTTAAGCCACGCCCCATTTTGTAATGATTCGCATAAAACTATCTTCTAGTTAATGAATCGTGAATTTATTAGGAAGAAAATTATCTTTCTATGTTTGTCTAGTACCACGTGCGCCTGACTTACCATATGTGTCTGGTATATTTGTTGTAGAATCCTTACAAAATGGAACGTGGCTTAAGGGCGTGCAAACCCTGTAAATTTGCTTTGAAAAATTTGTCACAAAATAAGTGCTATATTTGTGGAAAAAAAATGAGAATGAAAGTACCAAGTTGTGATTATTTTAATAGCAAATAATACAATTTTAACTTATTTTTAAGGAATTTTTTGCACATAATATTGCTTCAGGTTCACATATCAGGTTTCGCGGAAGAAGATTTTGACGACGAAGTTTTTCATTCTTGAGATGAGTTATTTTGTAACAGTTGTCTCCGCCTGACAGCATAATGTTTTCCATACATGTTTGCAAAGTTAAAAATACATTTTCAAGGTTTTCAACACTCCCATATTTTGAAAAGCGGTTTCAACAGCGTCAATTAAGTTATCAATATTGTTTGTGGGCATCTGATGTTGCAATGGCTGTATTGCATTAAAAAATCCGAGATCAAGTGCATTTAACCCTAGATCTACCGGGAATTTTATTCAAGTTTTAATAAAACGTTCTACACCAGAATTTTTATTTAAAACTATTTAACTTATTTATTTACCTTATTTTTGTCTGGTTTATATACTTAGTTTATTTTAAAGAAATTTCTGGTTTGAATGAATATTTTGTATGTACCAGTCGGGTCCAATGGACCCGTCTGGTAGACGGAGGGTTAAATCCGGACTATTCGGAGGTTGACATTGTAGTTGCAAATTCCATCCATCTTTTAAACATTCTTCTGTGATACTGGGATCATCCACTGCCAAATGAGGTTTCGCATTGTCCTGTTGTATGTATATAGGACTCGATTTTTCACTAGTTGGAAATTTTTCACGTGTAGCCGGTAAAACTTTTTCTATAATCATTTTTCGGATTTCTTCTTTGTTAACAATTTCTACAACTTTTGTCACAGCAGTTCCTTTTGCACGATTTTTCGAGTTTCTTTTTGCATTTTCTGAATAAACAAAAGGCCATATTCCAATCTTTCCATCAAACATTTCGTTTGCATTCGAGTTCAATCTTGGTCTTGCCACCGCTGTCATAAACATTACTTTGGTAATAAACCTTTTGCTTTTTCAATGCCTCGAAGGTTCAGTTTCATCTAGGGTGATGTAAAATGAATTACTGGTTTTCGTAATATAAAACCACTTTTCATCGATATGAATACGATCCAACATTTCCGAAAAGCATCCATTAGTTTGAACATGCTGTAAGCAAAATTGAATTCTGTCCAGCTTATTTTTTTCTGTTAGACTTGGCTTAATGGTGTAGAATCCTGTGTAATGTTGATTTAGGAATGCTAACAGCACATGATAAACTCCGAAGTGATTGTCTTCGTTTTATTGGGATATCTTTGATTTTGCTCAATTGCTGAGGAAAATCTTTTTTTCTTCGTCCGCATTTACCAGTTTTTTGTGACTTTACATTGTAAACTCCATCATCTGTTATTTTTTATGTCTTTGCCTGCTTCCACAAACGGGATATTGTTCTACGATGAACATTAAATTTCATCGCTGCAGCATTTACAGAACCATGGTTCAGTTTATCATTTTTCCAATGTTGCAATAAAAATTGCAATATAGCGTTACGCTCTTCATTATTCATTTCCTTCTTTTGGGCACTTTCTAAATTATTATTCATAATTGCAATTTTCGTCACCTCTTATTCCCATTAGTTGACATTCAAGTTAACATTTTTTCCAACACCTAGTTACCATGTTATATTTATTGCAATGTAATTTTACTGGTGTTGATCTACTAAACTGCATCGGAAGTTATTTATGACTCCACCTACTTGAAATATGACAACTAATTTGGGACAAAATTTTCACTCCAAATGTGACAACTAATTTGGGACGGAGGGAGTACTTTTTTTCGTGATTTGATAGTCAACTCTATGAAGCAACTTATAAAAAGAAGCCAGTCAAATATTGTGAAAATTCAGAAAGATATCGGCAATATAGTGAGCTGATTTTTAGTTGTTCTCTAAAAACAACTAAATAGGAGGTTTTCCACAAATTGTCGTCTTAATTTTTACTTTTTTTAATTTTCATTTTTCATGGATGCCTTAGATCTTCTTGGAAAATCACCAGAACGGACCTATTCCAAGAAAAAAGAAGTATCACAATCTAAGCACTTTTTCTAAATCTAATCGTTGACATTCATTAAGTACAAACCCCTTTGCTGAAAGCCAGATAATAAAAAATGACAAATTGTGGAAAATCCCTTATCATTCAGCAACTATTAGAGAGCAGCTAAAAGTTTGCTCTTTATATTGCCGATATCTTTCTGAATTTTTTACGATATTTGACTGGCTTTTTATTTATGAGTTGCTCCGTAGAGTTGACTATCAAATCATGAAAAGAAAATATTTTTTATCGTTTGCGCATGTGGTGATAAAAAACATTTTATTCAACTGCTCATATTTCATCAAATATTTAATATATTTACATTCCAATTGCACCATATAATTTCTACTACATTTTGTCAAATGTTCTGAAACTGGCGTTAAATTTGGTAAGAAAAAAAAAAGAAAAAATATCCTGCATGATATAAGCAAAAAACAGGCAAAAATTTTTTGAACTTTAAAAAAAAAATCGATATATCTCCATGAATATACGTTCTATTCTTCCACAAATGAATACATATATTGTACAATATCCATATATTCGTAAGCTATAGTGAAGCGATAGATCATTTCATGCATTTTATTTTACAAGGTGATCACAAACATTATTATTTTTCTTTGATTTTTTGTTGGCTCCCTAATTGTCCTTCCGATCAAATGGCCATTGATAAATATGAAGTCAAACATATTCTTCATAATCCTGAAGTTCCAGAAAAATCCGACAAATATATCATTAAATATTCGACAAAATGTCTAAAATTGAAAATGTCTGGTCATTAATAGCCGTATAAGCGTATATAACCAAGTTGAATTTATCTTTCACTTGGAAAAGAGTGCAACAGTACGAAATTTCCGGGTTTATTCTTGAAAGGCTTCATATCACGTCGAGAAATAATGTCACAATTTCAGTTTGAATATTTACCGCTGGAGAGCAGTCTTGTCAATCTTACACTGCAGAACATGTAAATGTTATAAACAAACTTCAAAGACTTCTTTTTCAAAATTTCAATTTTCCGCATTCTGACAGTCTTTTTCGAAGTGAACGAATATGGATTCGCTATTAGATACCGTATTTTCTAGTAGGTAAAACAATGATTTATACCTCTGAATGTAACACATTTTTAGGAAAAAACATAAAAGTGAAATAAGAATCATATTTAATTTAAAAATAAATATATTAGCTATAAATTAAATATATGTCTTCATATATAACTTGCGATACTGGAAGTATCAAGAAAATAAAGGGGAGGTGATAAACATGTCAGGGAGTCTCCTTCGTGGTACTTCCCTCTCCTGCGAGAGCGACAGAAAACTCACCACGTAAAAGAAGTCGATAAACTAGCCGTCGTCACAGAATGTGGTCTGATATAACCTTCATTTCACAAACTGAACTGATTCATCATTTTTCCTAATTTTTAAGGTCAGAAATCAGGCTCAAAGTGTAACAAACTTAAGTAACGGTTGGTTTTGGGATTTTTATTGATTTGAAAAACACTTTTAGATGTATAGCACCGTTCATAAAAATAAATGGCATAGCTACCAACTTTTACGCTTTTTTCTTACCACTAAAATTTTATAGTAAATGTTGTCTTATTTAATCGTCGAAATCTCACGATTAGACAAGATGAAAAGCTCTATTAACTTTTAGTGGTAGCAAAAAAGCGTAAAAGTTGGCAGCTATGAAATGGTAACACAAAATATATTTACCAAGAATAATCGTCAATGACTCAAATAGCAGTAGTGGAAAATTGGCGCAGAGGCTGAGTCTATCGACACCACTAAATTTTAGCAGTATTTTGCGCCTTATCTAATGACATAATTTCCGCGTTTTTATTAAGGTGAATAATACAATAAAAAATTAGCGGTGTCAATAGGCTCCTCCAATGCGCCCATTTTCCACCACTGAAATAGTAAAATTCTTTGAAGACTGTGTGATATGGTCGTGGCACAAAAGGAATTTTGTTTAACGAAATTTTATATCACTTAGACGATTGAAAACTGATCTTCTATACCACTTAGCAGAGTATGTTCAACATAAAAGTCTACATTTACTTATTTGGATAATACAATATTGTCTACTTGTCTAATGGCAGTTAAAATCCGGAATGAGTAAGAAGACCGTTCCAAGTGAAATTTGTAATCAAATTTAGCCCCCGCATATTTACTAACGAACCTTATCAGCGAATATAGAAAGGTTTTCAGAACTTTGATGTCCTATAGTACCTCAATATTCATTGCCTTCCTCCAAGTGGTGATCACCTAGAATGGAAAATCTCGTCCAGAATTCGTTCACTAGGATGATTATTGCGTTAAACAAATTTCCTTGATGCCATGAATATTTTTAATAATTGCATGTAGTATATGTTAAATAATATGTTAAATATTTTTTAAATAATTACATTTAACGCTAGGTGGGAAATTGATCTTGGTATATAGGCTCTGGATCACCCTGTAAATACAGCCATATTTATTCTCTAATCAGCGATTCGCAATTCAGCTAATCATTCAGTTTTTCAACAATAAAATCTTATAACAAAGATATGATTAAAATAACAACGTTTTCCTTTTTTCAAATATGAACACATGTTTTGCATAAGAGATGCTCTATATGTACAAATTGTAGAAGATTTTTTTTTTCAAATAGAAATACTTACAACTGAGACTTTTTTTAGTTCCTTGGCGAAAAAAATAATTAGTTTATGCATTTTACATAATATGATAAACCCAAATCCACCTGCAAAACATTAATTTCTATCTTCCCAAAAAAACAGTTGATTGAAATAATTATTTTTTAACAATGAACTGAAATGGCGCAAACAGAAATCTAGGGAATATTATATCCAAAAACAATTTTTTAATCATTAAAATTATTAATGAATTCATAATAAAATTATCAATCATGCCTTACATCACTTTTCACATAAAGAGAATCAGCACTGTCGAAGACATAGATATGTAAATTTACTACTTACTCCTATCAATAGTTCTGAAAATATAAAAAAAAAAAATGTTGACCGGCTTAAGGGATGTTTTTTATTACCGTTTGTATTAAAAAATAATAAACTTTTTTAGAAAAGCGTAAAATGAAGTGCGTGGAATAAAGAACCCAAAGCGATTTTGTACATTTTTCGAAATTTATGGATGATCTTTCTTTTTTAACTCCGCTACTTATGACAATAATCACACAAAATTTTGCATTTTGAATAAATGCAAATCGTTTTACAGTAATTAGTTACAGAATAGATTATATTGGCCATAGCTGCCAAGTTTTACGCTTTTTTCCTACCACTATATTTTAACAGAGAAATTTGTCTTAATTAATCATCGATAACAGAGGATTAAATAAGGAACATTTTTATGATTAAAAATAGTGGTAGGGAAGAAGCTTAAAATTGGGCTGCTATGATATTGGCCAATCTTCCACTCATTTCTTAATTAAAAAAAACGATACTTTAAACCAGAAATGTTATTTGACAAATGAGATCCACAGATTTCCTTTGACCTTTCCCCTCTCCACACACACAGACAAGACATATTTATTTAAACAAATTTTCTGATTCAAAATATGTTTTCTTGATTTAAAAAAAGCAGGAGGTTGACAAGTAGGATAGATAATGGATTATGTAAAGTTGATATCAAAATGCCTTATGATAAAAAATATTAATAATTTGAAAGAAAAAATTATTTAAAATTCAGCAACTGATGCTTGTCTCATAAAAAAGAAAAAATTGCAGAGATGTACTCGGATCGCGTATTCATAACAATCAACTTTCTAAAGTAGTGTCTACCAAGTAGTGTTGCCAACTGTCTCGCGTAAATCGGGACTCCAAATGCTCTGGACACCAGCATTTTAAAGTAATTTTCTTCACATTATCTAATGGCAGAAATATCTGTGGTTAAAGATGGCGGAATAAACTGTAAGAAATTAGTGGTGTCCAGAGCACTTGGAGCCCGATTTATGCCGGACGCTCGGCAACACTACTAGGGGCGTAGCTACAGGGGTGGATCATTTTATTACCTGTATTCAAAATTTTCCTTTGTTTAATGATATAACGTTCAATAATTAAATAAAGCCAAATTTTCTGTATAATAGTGCTGGAAATAAAATGATCCAGCAGGCCACCCCCCTCACGCTACGCCACTGAACACTACTACCGTGGTTAGATGACATGGCTGGATATTACATACACAACAATGCTACACATTAACGCCAGTGTGCGAATACATTCTTCAACACCATGACAACATGCAAGCAGAGAATAGTGAGTAAATTTCGAGATGTGTTTTTTCTAGACGGATCTGACTCTGCCTTCATACAATGTAAGCAGCAAAATGCTGAGAAGTAGCATGGAGTCAGAAAACTCATTCCGTATCTGGCTGAATTTTTATTTAGGGATTCCAAATTCTCACCAATAAGTTTAAATAGTTATTACTGTTTCATAAGATGATAGATATTCCACAAATAAAATAAAAGAAATTTGCTATTCAAAATTTTCCGGTGTGAATTCCAACACTAGTGAGAAGTCGGTCGATTAGTCATCACGTCACACTCGTGCCCTCCGGCCTTGAGTATTTCGATGACAGCGGTTTGACTCGATGACAGAATGTAAAGCCTGGAGCAATTGTGCTTCAAGGCAAAATAAATGTACGTCTAGGTATGATGCGCAAAGTAGTACCTAGCTCGTATCCAGTTTGATAACAGAAAGAATATACGGGTGTATACAAATTATAAAAATGAATACTTCTATCAAGAAATCTGCCAATTTTTCTTTTACAACATCTTGCAAACTCGCCAGACATAGAAATTTGTCAATTTTCGTGCACCAGTCAGATCGTCTAAATTTGTATCTAGAACATAATCAACGAAATGTTCTGCCGCAACAATCTGAATATTAGGCCTACGCACTGACACAAAAATGTTGGCTGTTGTAGTAGGGTTTTTTTCTGTGTTTGTACAATCCTTTGAATTGGTATACCAGTAATTTTTTAAGTATTCTTCGCCATACGTTTATGCGATTAAATATTTCGACGACTACTTTTCGAAAGTACTGGTATTTGTAAAAACGCTGAAAAATCCGCGTAAGTCCACCGTTGTTTTGTATCAGCAAGTAAGTCTAATATGTTTGGCTGTGGTTTTATCACTATACATTCCTTATAATCAGTTTCAATGAAATAAGTAAAAACACAGGCTTATCACGTTAAATGCCAAAAAGATTTTCGAGCACTATAATGTGCAGACATATGGCAGCCGCTAGACCAATGTCGCCCGGATTTGTTTGATTTGCAGCATTACTAAAAACCATTTATTAAGAATTAAAAGAAACATGTTTTCTGGCTAGAGTAGTTTTTTTTAGTCGTTCTTCCATATACCCTCAAGCCATCGTTGATACATTGAAAGAATATGAAAATTAATATTTTCAAATAAAAGTTCCAGTAAATTTATTTATGTAATAACAGAGAATATATTCTTTAATGCATTCTTTTCAATGAAATTCCAACATATGAGAAAACATATATATTATTTGTAATAAATTTTAGATATTAAAATAAATTTAATTACAAATTCCACATTTAAAACTCTAATCCTAGAACTTTGACATGAAAACTAAATAACTTTAAATGATTAAAAAAATGCAAATAAAAACCTCTTTAAATTAAAAAATTAATACCGTATATACTCGCGTAGAAGCCGTCTCTACATTTGAGAAAAAAATATGTTGAATACCTGTATCGAACTTGGGGGTCGGCTTATACGCGAGTATATACGATAATAAGTTTTATTTCAAATGTTACATAACCCAACGGTTACATACTTAATCATTTCAGTCTCAGAAACTTCTATAAATTTTATTCTTGCGAAAGATTTAATTATCATTCTTCATTCCATTGTATAATGATATTACAGCGACTATATAGTGATATTTTATATTGATATTAAAGGGACTTCCTTGGGTTCTCGTACAAAGGACCGTTAGGCCATTTTGATTCGAGTTAAATGCTTTGAATTCAATAAATCTTTTGCAAAAGGAATTTCCCTCTCTCAGACTTTAGTAAAATTGAGTTTAGTTTTGATCGCCTATATTTAAGTCTGTCCGCCCATCACCCTGTTTATCGTTTTGAATAAATTGTTGTGTTTTGTTGAGATCTGTGTTATGGCTCTGTTTCAAATGAAAAGCCCGGAAGGGTAAGTCACATGGTTACAAACTGTTTCTGTATAATGCATTAATTCAACTGGATTCGGTTGAATCTCAACCTTTTCCCATAAATACAGGGTAACTAGAAATAACGTAACGCTGACTAGAAGTAACGTCGCAGTTGATGACTTGTTTATTACTCGATTCTCAGAGTTTTTGTTTTCACTTCTTGAGATTTGTTCTAACTTTAATTTTTTTTTCAAGGAAAATTGCTCGATTGGTTCAAGTTCCTCCTCTAATCGTTTCCAAAGCAATCTTGAGATTCAAAGAGCTTGGCCATGAAGCTGACCGACCGGTAAGAAGCATAAAAAGTACTGTGAACACTTCTAGAAACCGACAATTCATTAACACTACAACGGCGGGAAATTTTACACAAGTTTAATGGAAATATTTAACACCAGAATTTTTATTTAAAACTATTTAACTTATTTATTTAACTTAGTTTTGCGCAGTCTATATTTCTCTTATTTTCTTAAATTCAGATTTATTGATTGCCACCATTTTTTTGAAACAGCGAAATTTATTTAATGACAGATTAAATAAGGTGAAAACAAGGCGGATTATGAATTTAAAAAAAAAACTGGGGACAGTTAAAAAATTTGACTAAAAAAAAAGTAGCCCACTCACAACATTGACTTGGTCCATGCAAACGTTAAAGCTCCATTCCTATTGGGAGTTATCGGGAGAAGAATGACACTAATAGCTTGAAAATGTGATATGGGGAAGAAGAAGAACGCGTATGCAAAATTTCGCCTCGATTAATACATAAAAGTTGCTGATCGGAGAGTGCAACTGTCAATCGCAGTATGAACGTAATGGAAGCTGTTGCCCTTCACTAATAGGGAAATGCATTTTATCTACGGAACTGCAAATGGAAATGGCTCAGATACTCAACGATTGTACGGAGAGGGGTTTCGCACCTTGCTTTTGTCACTTATTCGTTCTTTGCTTGTTTTTGCCTCGCATAACAACATATATATCTCCTTTGGCTCCCTCTAGCACCTTTGTACTTTAATTCCGACCATACATTCTTTGATGAAAATTGCTTGTTTTGATGTGTACTATCACCTCTAAAAGTTTTGCCCATCTTTTATGAAACACCCTGTATATAGTAAAGATTGAGGAGTGTCTATCCTACATTCGTATGCATACTCTTAGCGGCCAACCATTGTCGCCAATTTAGAGGATTTTTTTAATAAGAATGTTGAAATTCATTCCAGAAATTTCGAATTGTAATTTTCGCTTTATTTAATCAGGGAATATCTTTTTTTTTATAAAGCAAAAATTACTATTCATAATTTCAAAAATTACTACTCCTACTGCTGTTTACACGTATGCAAAGCTGTGCGCAGAAATAGTGTAACTTTTACTTTCGGGGTTTGGCCAGTATTTTGGAAAATTCCATCAATGTGAAGGCTTTGATTAATGAGAAAAATAATGTGAAAATCAATGAAAAACATTTGTTTTTTAAACAAAATTTAAGAGTTAGGTAAGAGTCTACATTGTTTTGTGAATTTTGTAAACAATTTTTTTCCAATATCATAATCTTTATTCTGCCTATTTGTGTTTATCTGGTCGATATTTGTCTTTATTCTGAGCAAATATACTTTCACCTGAAAGAAGAAAGAATTCTCATCTTACGAAATTTCCGAAGGAATTTTAAAGCTTCATTTATTTATTTATTTAATTTTTTGACTTTTTTCTTAAAGTAACACAGATAAAAGAATATTCATGAAATAAGAACCTTTTGCTTCTTACTATGATTTCATTAGAACTGTGAACTTTTTATTTTGAAAAGGAAGTAGAAGGAATGTATGTAAAGATTTACATCAGATTTCTTTGACATTTTTCTACAGGAGTATTATTAGGGATTCCTAGTTCTGGATACGTAATACACACACATATATATATAGTAAAGATTGGGTGTTTACCTTGTCTTTCGCACACATACTCATAGCGGCAACCAGTGTTACCAATTTAGCAGATTTTTTTAATCAGAAATTCGGAATTTGTTCCCAAATTTTTGAATAGTAATTTTATCTTTATTTAATTACGGGCTATCTGCTTTGCTCATAAAGCAAAAATTACTGTTCGTAATTTCTGGTATGAATTCGGGATTTGATAATAAGCAAATCCGCGTAATTGGAAACACTGCTGCTATCTTTCTGGTTTATTTTTTCAAGTAACAAAAAATAATTCGAACCGAGAAAAATACTTAATGCAACTATTCTTCCTTTTTTGTAATCTAACTGATAAGCATGTGACATATTTCATATTCATATTTAATATAGTTTATGAATTATTAAATTTTAAAGTGAGAGCACGGCATGAAACACAACATATACATATATGCACATATTTAAATCACACGCTCGCAAGCAGATAAATTCAAAAAGTTTAATCTCTTTAATATGTTGAAAGAATTCATAAATACTGAAAGAGTCCACTTTCTAAATACAGAGTGTCTGCAAATTAGTTGGGCAAAAAGAACGATTTATTGAATGGAATTTACAGGAAAAAAATTAAAGTGCATATTGTTGTAAGATAGAAAAATAGTTCAAGCTTACCATTATCACCATTATTTCGTCGAACTTGCACAGCAGAATGAGTTTCATGAAACCAAAGACAGCATTCCGCTTTTTCAGCACCGTTATACGTCTCCATTATGGTAATGCCGAACATTAATGATTACCGCTCGCTAAGCGATAGCATCAGTTATGACACCTAACGCCATCTATGTATAAACTTCGGCAATATTACTACTACTCTGACTTTCAACTAGTTAATTTCATTTAATTTTTCGGAAGTTTTTAACTTACGAAATTGCCCAACTAATTTGCAGACATCCTGTATGAAATTAAGGAAGTTGTTTAGTCACCTCGAGATTTTCTATTTGCGTGCATGCTTACTCGCTTCATTTTAAAATTTTTCTTCGAATATGCATTACAAACATATACCCAGCAAATACATACCTTTTGGGACACAATCGGACCGCAGCCGGCAGTGTCGGTTAGGTGTCGACATTGGCACAATGGTCTCGGTGAAGTGTCGGCAGCATATCGGCAACTAAAACTTAAGAATATGCTTTTTCGACTGCCGGTCACTGTAATCGGTCCCCTTATGGTTACATATCGGCAAGCGACTTACACCGGCAAGTGACGCAGGACCGATATGTGATTTCTGATAGTGGCCTGATTAGATTTGCCAACATCAGTCCGAATTCGGAATTTTTCGTCTTAGCCGACATTTTTTCTTTTTCTTAATTTTATGTGAGTTTGAGTTTTGATAAGAGTTATATATTTCATATAAAATTCTAACAGCGATAAACAAAAAAAAATTGTCAAAAATAGTTTACATCGCTCATTAAAATTATTGTTTATTATAAACTTAATCATAGAAAGAAAAAAAATGCTTCATAAGTTAATTCAACTTATTTTCTAATTATATATTCATTTTAAAAGTAATAGCTAAGTTTCCTATTTTATTTAAAAAACAAATTATTAAAAAGTTTTTGAAATTATTTTACAAGGTATAAAAATATCAAAATGTCTACCCATCTTTTTAGCATTAAAATTTAAAAGAAAGATTCAGAATTCAGATTCCCCCCTTCTAAAACCAAACGAAAAAAAAATTAATTAATATTTCTATATTAATTTAAGATTAAAAAATGCTGCTAAGTAAAAGAATTAATATTGCTACATTGTCATTAAAAATATATTCTACCTTAAGTCATCAAATGACATAAAATGAATCTTTATTCTAATTAAGGGTGATTAATTTCCAACTTATTATTTATTAAAATATGTTTTTCCATGTAAAAAAAAAATTGTTTTATAAGTTAACGCAACGCATGTAATTATATTATAATTATTAATAAGAAAATTTTACTAACTGAACAAAACTTTTAACCATAATTTATTTCATTAAATATTTAATGATTCTTAAATTTGTGAGAAAAACCTATTCGTTTACTTTAACTAATTCGCTAAAATATTTATTTTATTCATTTAAATGCTAAATTAACTGTTAAATAGACGCGCATAAGACAATTACAAAAAAGAAGTTTAAAACACTTCAAAATTCCAATTTTCACATTTACCAGTTACCTACAACGACAAACCATCACTTATCGAAATGCCTTTCTCTTATTACCCCATAGAGTCTTCTCCTCAACAGGGGTTAGTGGCCGAGGGATTAAAGCGCTTACCTCCTGTTCTTGGGGGCGTCAGATCGAACCCAGCCTCTTCTAGCGCCGAAATAAGTTCGTTTGAAATATTAACAAACATACATGCCAACATGGCTCGTAGATGGCGCCAACAAAACAGATTTTTTTTTCAATTTATGCTGGTGTTGGGCTGCGGCCGGTATTCGTATGGTTAGCTATCGACGTGCTTTTGGCATAGTATTCTGCCAGCAGTCTTGCCGATCTTGCCGGCACCGGTCCGACTAAGCGCCAGCCCAACGGACTAACTATCGCCCGGGGGACCACAAAAGTGTTGGAACCGATATCAGCAACCTGATATCGTGCCGTTACCGCCAGAATCGCCAAGCGGCAGTCGTCCGATTGATTTCCGAAAGCTTTGTGTTTGTTGGGTATATTACAAAAATAAAGTTTTGTATTTAAAATAGTATATGTAAGATTTCTAGATCTATAACGTATTTTAGATTGATAGTAAAACTACTATACTTTTCTGTAAAATGCGATTATATGTGCTCAAAGCTTAACAGTATAAGAGGATATATATAAAAAAAAAATTATTTTAATACACTACATTAATAATGTAAATTTCAATAGTAATAACCACTTGGGGTAAAGTCAATGACTGCAATGTACAACATTAAGTGCCTACACTAGTCACGGGAAGAAACGCCTAAGCTAATGTTAATCCTATGGGAGAGTTCTTTACAAATTTCTTGCTTGCATTTTAATATTTTTAAATATCTTTTTTTGAATAGGATACCCGGGGTCGATATCTAAGGTAGATTGGGTGAAGATGCCGTAGTTTTTGACTTAATTGTTTTAAAAATCGCCTGTTCTTTAAATTTGTTATTCATTGATTCCTTGTTAACGTTTAGACTCTTATGTACTATTTAAAAACTTATTTCATTTTATAGATTTTATAGAAAGCACCGAAAATTTTGTTTTTGTAAACACTTGCATTTCGGCATCTTATCCATAGGTATAGGTAAGATGGCCAACTATGTAGGGGTAAGATGCCTTATGGAGTTTCAATGTAAACAATCATTATTGAGAAGCAGTATAAAACATAATGGGGCGAATAAAAGTAACTTTAATATTTTAGACATACTAAAGTTGTTAACTTACTTAATATTAGGAAATTACAAAAATATGAATGTAACAAACGTTGGCAAGATAATAAAAGAACAAACTAATATTTATTTGTTATATAATTACTTATGTCATGCTAATATATTTGGTTATGCAATACATATTTATTTTTATATATTATGTTCTACTTAACATTTAAAAGAATTGTGGCTCTTAAGTATGCCTGTTTTTAGACATTATATCAAGTTAAACTACGGAAACTCACTGTGATAACATGCTTTAGAGTTAAACTTTTTGTTAATGTTTTTCATATGCCCCTTTTGTTCTTTTTAGGAATATCTCAGGTCTGCCACAAACTGAACATTTGTTTTGGAACTTTGAGCAGCTTTTATATAACCAACAGTTTCACTGAATGCACTTGATCCCATCACAATTTCCTGAGGTTTTATTGCACTGTGCTAGACACTCTGAATAATAATTCTCATTCACTTAAAAAAAAAGAAATCCTCGTGTTCTGAATCTTAGGGGGGGATTTAATCATCATCCATATCAGTCAGTTAAAGATTCTGTCTTTCTACCATTTGACTTCTTATCTAATTCCTTTTAGAAAGGCTTGAGGCACCTAGAAATTCAAAGCTGCTATTGTCAAACCGATTTAGTTTGGCTTTTATAGGCCTTTAAAATTATTTTTATTTGAATATTAAAATGAGGAAAAAAAACTTTGGTGAAAATTACGTCATATTTAAAATGATACATTTAAAATGGCTAATTCAAAATAAATTTTTTATAGCGTCTTTATAAAATTGTTTACTTAGCCATTTTATACAAGCTAACTTTAAATTGTTGGGTTGATCTTATTTAATCAATCACGAAAGTAGCAGTTAGCTGTCTCGACAGCAATTGATTCTGTCTTAAAATCCCACAACCAAAGGGAAATTAATGGAAACCTGATTACAGGAGATCGTCACTAGTCGTTTAATTACGATTTAATCTTCCGTAATCTTTTCAAAGTAGATCAAATTAGCTTGTTTTTAGAGTCTGCGATGTCTGGATAGAAGTTGGCGAGCATAGCTCGTATGGGGCGGAAACCCCTAGCTATCTAAAACTATATTATATATTACCGATATTTACATTTTTAAAAATTATTTATAACTGCATTTAACATAAAATTTTTAACAATGATTAAAATTATTAATTATTAAACTATTATTTACAAGGCCAATAAAGTTTATTAATAAGGCAGAATACATATAGAAACCTTTCAAATTATATCCACCTTAGATTTTAGTATTTCTTTATGTCATTTTAAACATTTAGAAAATTTATAATTTTAATCAATTATTTTTTTAATCACTTGATTAAAATCACGATTTAATCACTGGTTTAAATTATCTGATTAAAATTGTTGACAAGTTACTTAATAGCCAAGAGTAATTTAAAAAATGAAGAAACAAACAGGCATTTAACCGCAACGGAAAATAACCTGCATCTTACCCCCAAACATTTTCGTCAACTCTCCCCAAACTATTGGGTAAGACGCCGGTGCCCCCACTGACGTGAAGAAGCGGGAACTGGCCACTATTTATGTTTTGCAGAAAGGCCGGGTACCAGTACTCTCTAAAAACATCAGATTTATTTCTCTGGTGTTTAAACTAAGTCTTATATAGGCAAATAAAGAAGTCACGAAAAAGATTTTGGACACTTACTAGAAGTGTCAAGACGAAATAGCAATAAAAAAGTACCACTTAAAAATTTTAAAAAAGAATGCAAATGGAAAGTAAAGTATCACAAGGGAACCCTCTTCCTTACAACTGAGCAGCATTTCCCTGCCTGCGCATACGAAAACTACGTAATACGGCATCTTGTACAACACAGCATCTCATCTCAACTTACCCTATTGTTATCCGTTTGTACTTTTTTTTTAAATATATATATATATATATGAGCGTACTTTAACTTTTGGAGCCGGTGAACTGTATCCAAAATCGAAAAATTGCAAACACACAACAAAAGATATCGACCTCAAGCACCCTATGCAAAAAAATAATATATATATGAATATATTAAAATACGAGGGAGAAATCTGTAAAGATTTCTCTCATAGTTTTATCATTAGTGTTCGAATTTCTCCGCGTGACTAGTGTAGGCTCGTAAAAGATCTTTTTCTAGGGCAGACGCAGAGAGTGTTCCAATCTCAAAAACGGCGATCTGAGAAAAAATATAAGGTTGCCCAAAAATATTGAAATGCACTTTAACTTTTTATTTATTGAAAATATGTTAGCAATGTGAATTGAAAAAGAGTTCAAAATGAGATAGGAAATAAGATTATGCTAGTGAAATAATCCTTTTATTAATTTTCAAACATTAAGCCTTTAATATTTTTATATGCCCCTCACTTCCTCCTGGACAAAATTGGTCAATTAAAAAAGAATTTTAACAGGCGAGATAATGTTCAACTTAAGAAAAAAATAGATTGATTTGGTTGCAGCATACCTGCATGAGGAGCATATTCCAGAGGGGAGGGTAATATTGCTTAGAGGACTTTTAAGATTTGTTAAGAAATAATTGGTACGTGATGTCTGAAGAAATATTCCCAAAAGTCTGAATGTTGATGAGTATCGATGAGTACGATAGGTAATCGAATTATAAAGAATTCTTCTAACACTCTCACCCAAAATGCAGACCTATGTATCACTATTATAGAAGAGAAATTTTTTTTGATTTGATGTCAGAAACATTTCGAGTAAACAAACGGAATACTACTTTTCAGACTTTGTGGTGGCAAATAACTTTCAGGCAAAAAGGTTGAAGACGTTTAATAAAGGCAATATTATAAGTATTGGAAAAATCGTACCTATTACTACCGTCAACCGGAGCTACTTTGGTCCTTGAGGGGTTACTTTGGTACATCACATTAAAAAAGTGTTTATTCTTTGTATTGAACAAACAATACAAGATAATTTGGAGTTTTTGCCCTTGAAAAATATTTTATACCCTACTATAAGATATTTGAAAAGTTTGGGGCAATTTAAATTTTTGTTAGTGGCAACACTGGATGTGTTTGTAAACAACTGTTTTCGCGTATAGATTTTAACTCTCCAAACTTTCTATAGCTAAACTATCTGGATAAGACCCACAAATAAGGTAAGTATCAAAATATTACCTTTTGTAACTTGTAACTCATGTGTGATCTTAGTTTTTCTTTTAACTTTTTATTTTGGCAGGAAATGTTTACTTTTTCATAAAGCCAACATGAAAACTAGTTTTTCGGGGCTACTTTGTACCAGGCCTGGCTTGGTACGAAGTAGCCCCAGTTACTTTGAAATGCCTTTTATACATCCAAATCTCTTAAACAGTGTTCGTACGGGTCCTGGAATTTCCAAACCAGAAAATTATTAGATACCAGTATTTTATTATAGATAATCTCTCTTGAAATAAAGCGAAATTTCGCGCGCTAGATCTTGATTTATTTTTTTAAAAGAAAGTACTGATATTTTGCCTTGAAAATAACGGTACCCGTACGACCCTGCTAAAAATGTATTAACACGTTCACGCCGGCGCGGTGGGTCTCGCTGTCTCAGATCTGCAAAGTCTCCGGTTTTTTGGATACCAGCATTTTAATACAGAAAATGTTGCTTTATTTAATTAGAACAATTGAGCGATTTAAAGGAACAACATTTTCTCTAAAATAATAGTGGTGTGAAAAAAGGCCGGAGACTTGACAACACTGAGACAGTCTAGTGTGACCCGCCGCGCCGGCGTGAACGTGTTAAGTAACATTTTTTTCAAATGTTACTGTAGCAAAAAGTTACATTAATTGTTTTTGTCCCAGTTGCTGAGGATAACATGTCGAAAATTGTTTATCGTGTCTTTAATATTTGCAATTGGTTTATTGTGTTTAAATGTTAAAATAAAACATTTGTTTGTCGAGTTTGCAGTGTTAATTCATTAGCAGATCTTATTGCATGAGGATTTCAATAGTCCAATATGTGAAATGTATTCAACTTATATAAAACTAAGTGAATGGACCAAAGAAGCCCCTAGCAGGGGCTACTTTGTTCCAAAACTTTAAAGGTAGTTAAAAAATAAAAAAAATTAAAAAATGCCTCTTTAAAACCACACAGTTTGCTTCATTATTTCATGTTAATTGTTTACAACTCCATTTCGATGTTGAAAAATCATATATAATACTTTTTAATAATGAAAAATATTAGTGGAACCAGGAAAAAGTGGCCCAAAGTAGTCCCAGTTAACGTTATGTGAAAGATGCATTCTTGAAGAAATTTGTAACGGCTCAGTGATAACACACTCTCCTTACATTTAATGAAAATGTAACATAGGGGTCATCCTGTTCCGCCTGGGCAACAGTGGTGTGGCGTCAGGAACGGGGAAGGATCATTTTACTACCAGCACTATTATATAGAAAATGTGGCTTTATTTAATCATTGAACGATATACGATTAACCCTTTCAGGGGAACTGGTATGGTTATGAAACCACTTAATTTTAATTCCCAGATGCCACAATGGCACCAGATATTTTGTTAAAAAATTGTCCGTTTATTATATGTATGAAATACAGCTTTTTCTTATTTCCAAAAAATTTGTTTGTAAATTCCATTATCATTCATTCATGTCAGCATTTTAGCAAGAGCTTTGCCTCTGAAAGGGTTAAACAAAGCAAAATTTAGCATACAATAATAATGGTAATAAAATGATCTGGCCCCACCCTTTCCCTACGCCACTGGGTCAACATGCAACACTCGAACTCTAGTTCCAGAGCTTCACATATTTGTAGAAAGATTTTCCCCTAACCAGTGGTTCAGATTAATCATGTAATTTTAGTTATCCATATAACGGGTGATCCATCTGTTGGTTCTTTTTCTATTATGAAAGAATACGCATTTTTTATTAGTGGAAATCGAAATTTTTCCTTGAACATGGAAGGTGGGTCTATGCCATTTATGTATGGAATACAATATCGCACATGTGGCCACCGCGGCTCCGCTTACATGTAATCATCCGAACATCAAAATTTTCGATGACTTTTCTCAAAATGAGCGGATCCATAGCCAAAATTTCAGCCCGGATGTTACGTTTGTGCTCTTGGATTGTGCGGGAGGCATCGGCGTACACTTCACTCTTCAGAACCCCCCCCCCCCCCCAAAAAAAAAGAAAAAGAATCCATTGGGGTTAAATCATATGATCTTGGCGGCCAATTCACATCAGAATTTCTTGAAATTACGTGATCCGAAAATTTGTCGTTCAATAGGTTGATGGTTTGGAGTGTATGTGCCGTTGCACCGTTGTTGTGTTGTCAAAGAGTCCATAATTACAAATGGCAAACATTTGACAGTTCAAACATGCATGACACATGACATCTGACACAAATAACCTGTGAAATATTCATAGTCCAAAAAAGAACCAACAGATGGACCACCCTTTACTTTAAAATAGCGTTAAACCTCTCATGGATGTATCCTCCTATGAGATTGTACTATAAAACAACTTTCAGGGAAGAGCACCTATTTTATTTTTACTCATTTTTCTCATTTAAACCTCAAATGAAATTTAACAATGCTTGTGAAATACGTCACAGTATAACAGAACAACTTTCTTTTCAAATATTCATAATTAACCATAAAAGACGGATTTATTTTCCTCTTTAATCCTTGAGGGGCGGTGGAATATATTTCATCCCACCTACGATTAATGAGTATTTGCACCAGAAAAATTTTATTTAATTTTACTTTTCTAACTTTGGTGGGAAAAAGGCCGTAAAATTAGTGATGGGCGATTCTCGAAAATTCGACAATCGAGAAAAATCGTCATCGTAAAAATTAACAATCGATACAGCCATCGATTAATTCCTAGAATGTACAATCGAGATGTTTTACAATCGATTATAACGAGAGAAGCTAAAAACAATTGTTGGAAAATTTAGCTATTATTCTGGCCGAAACTTTCATAGTAGTGATAGGGTTTGCTCGATAATTCTGCTATCGCAATTATTTTCTCCTGATTTAGGCTTAAGGGGTTACTTCAGTCAAGTGAAAAGACCTGCTCGCTAATGCTAATCTTATGGAAGAAATTTATAAAGATATCTCATTTGAATTTCAGTATTTTAAAATGATTTTCTTTTCATTGGAATAAATTCCCCTTTCTTCTTTATGAAACTGCCATGTCCAAATCGCGTAACTATGGCGCATTTGATGAATCAAATAACCTTTCTACTTTTTAGATAACTCCAAAAAGTTTGATACAGTTTAAAGTTCCCCTAAATGTCAAATACTGTGGATTTTCTCCATTGATCGAAAACAAAAGTTTCTTTCGAAAAACGTAAGGATAGTAAGATAAAGATACCTGCCAAGAAAGAACCTGCCTAACACGGAAACTGTTTTCCAGTACCTAGCGATTCCAACATGACTCTTTAAGTCTGTATCGAAATCCAAAGTAGCTACTTTATGACACATTTAAAAACTCATTTTTTATTTTAGGCGCATTAGCTAGAATCGATTAGCATTTCCCTGTTTTCGATAAAGGAAAAAGGTTTGATATAAATTAAAGTTCCTTAAATGTCTAAAGTGTATCAAATGCTGTGGAATTTCTCCGTTTATCGAAAACAAGACATCTTTATCGAAAAACGTAAGGATAACCAGACATATATAACTACTGAGAGGGAACCTGCCTAACACGGAAATTGTTTTCCAGTGCCTAGCGATTCCAACATGATTCTTCAAGTCTGTATCGAAATCCAAAGTAGCTAGTTTCTATGACACATTTACTAGCTCATTTTTTATTTTAGGCGCATTAGCTAGAATCGATTAGCATTTTCTTCTTTTCGATAAAGGCAGAAGGTTTGATACAAGTTAAAGTTCCTTAAATGTCTAAAATGTGTCTAATGCTGTTGAATTTGTCGATTTATCGAAAACAAAGGAGTGTTATCGTAAAATAGAAAAGTAAACAGACAAATACATCCGCTAATAGGGAATTCTATAACTAAAATAAAACTTCAATGGACTTCATTTTTGGTATTTTGGATAATTTTAATTTTCCAATCCTTACCAACGTGGTATTAGATGATCGGTCTGGGAAAGGTAGAAGAAACGCCCCCCCCCTTCCCCCCAAAAAGGGGCATTAGGCCCCAAATTGACAGTAGGGCAGACCAAGGATGAAAGTTAACTTCATGTAAGAGAGGACTAGGGGAAGTTGAGAATGATAAAAAAAACTAAACCATTGAATAAGAAAAAAATTGAAGAAAAAGAAAAATGGTAAAAGAACAAGTGAAGCGTGTGATTAGAGCCAGACAAATGAAGAGGGGCCCGATGGGCCACAGCTGGTCCAGAATGAGTGCCCAAGTAGTCAGAATGGGTCAAGAACTTGGAGAATAGTATCTACAATGAAGAAAAACAATGAGACAAAACATTATGAAAAACAGATGAAAAATACCAATAGCCTGAGGCTAAAAGTAAAATGTTTCACTGGGCGGCGTCCCCTGGTGGTAGTAAAAATAAAATTCATACGAGAAGATAGGGTAGAGTGAAAATACTTTATTTTGTGAATTTTATAATTTTTGGACAAACAGTATACTAAAGTTTTGAAGAAACAAAACTTTAAAGCGCCCTCTTGAGGCGAAGAAGGGAGTTAAAATTAAGAAACATATGTCCATATTTTTTATTCGATTTTAGACATAATTTGATGTTAGTCTTATAATTTTCCTATGAGTGCAAGATACCGTACCAGAGTACGAAAAATACCGTCGCTAAGTATATTCCTTTAGAGTATTTTAAGCCCAGGGGCCTAAAATTAACGGTGGATTGACAAAAGAAAGGTAGATTTAGAAAGGTTATGAGATTACCCTTATTTTAATATATTACATGAGTGGGGGAAAATAATTTTGAAAAATCCTCTTTCCTGAGGCGACACTTAAAATCTTGAAAACACATAATTTGCAGTGCAGTTTTGTTTTAACAGTAGCATTCTAATATTAAGAGATATGGGACAGCTATGAGGGCTAAAATAAGAGAAACATTGAAAATCAAGACAAACTGGTGCCGCCAAATTCACTAGAAAACTTCTATATCAACAACTGAAACCCGAACTGATAACTTAAACCACTATGCCTCCTAACCCATACCGGTTAATAACAAAAGCGAATGGAAAAGAACATGTACTCCTTTGGGAAATCATGACTTACACCAGAAGCGCGGTAAGTTTGACTCTTCTGAAAGCTTCCTTTCTCTCGTCCTGTCTCTGGCATTTCGAGATATATTTTCTGCTGCTGCGAACTGCTCGTTTATCTCGAGGAGATGGCAAACCCGAGGGCAAGCCTCTCGCTTACTTCGAGATATCTCATTGATTGTAACTCATTGCTTCCCATTGCCATTCTCATTTCTCGCTCTCGGTCTCTGTTCAACATTTCATATGACATTGTCGAGATTGAGAAATCAGTTTTCGTCCTTCCTCGAAATGTTACTCTCGATGATTGTCATTTCACGCTCGGCCAAGAAGGGCCGAGATGAGATATCGAGGGGAGAGCTGGACAGAGCTGACAGACATGACAATGAGCTGTGAAATGAAGCTTTAATTTTCAATGTTTTTCTTATTTTAGCCCTACCAAGCTGTCACATACCCGGAACCCTTCGATAAATATTATTTATTAAATATAAAAATTTCAAAGAGGAAGGTGGGTCGGGTGAATTCAGAGGACGTGAGAGTGGGCGGGGAGCAATTAAAAAAATTTACCGAACTCTTCCTGTGACATATTATCGAAAAGTCCTTTGACAACTCTTTCATATTATGAACCTTTCTTCCCCTGAAGGTGAAATTCGGGGGATGGGGAGGGGGCGAACAAATTTTTAAAACCGTAGCCGATTTCTATAATAAATTTAAATATAATTTTAGATGTGGTTTTTTTGTGCAGTCTTCCGGTAAATATTATTTATTGAACATAAAAATTTTAAAGTGGGGGCTGCGTAAATTCCGGGGCGAAAGAGTGGACCCAAGGGGGAGGGGGGGGAGGGGGATCAATTTTCAAACTTTTTTTCGACCCGTGATGTGATATGTTTTCGGAAAGCTCTCGAGTGACTCTTTCATATTATGAGACTTTCTTCCTCCCCTTCCCAATTTGGCCCCCCACCGCGGGGGGTAGTTTTTTCCGTTTTTATCATTTTAGATCGGATTTTTTTATGGAGCCCTCCGATAAATATTATTTATAATATATGAAATTTCAGGACACTTTTCTAAATTTAGTCAAGACCCCTCATGTGACATATCTTTGGAAGGGTTTGTGACTACTTATTGATGTTATGCACTTCCGGTGGCCGTCCCCCCACTTTGACCCCCCCGGGGGACACTTTTCCAAATATAGCCAAGACCCCTCATGTGAGATATCGTTGGAAAGGTCTGTGACTACTCATTGATGTTATGCACCTATGGTATCCGTCCCCCCACTTTGCCCCCCCGGGGGCACTTTTCCCAAATTTAGCCAAGACCCCTCATGTGAGATATCGTTGGAAAGGTCCGTGACTACTTATTGATGTTATGCACCTCCGGTGACAGCCTCCCCACTTTGCCCCCCCCCCCGGAGTACACCTTTTCAAATTTACCCAAGACCCCTCATGTGAGATATCGTTGGAAAGGTCTGTAATTACTTATTGATGTTATGCACCTACGGTGTTCGTCCCCCCCCCCATTTCCCCCCAGGGGGACACTTTTCAAAATTTAGCCAAGACTTCTCATGTGAGATATTGTTGGAAAGGTCTGTGACTACTTATTGATGTTATGCACCTCCGGTGACAGTCCCCCCCACTTTGCCCCCACCACGGGGGACACTTTTTCAAATTTAGCCAAGATCCCTCATGTGAGATATTGTTGGAAAGGTCTGTGACTACTTATTGATGTTATGCTCCTCCGGTGTCCGTCCCCCCACTTTGCCCCCCCCCGGGAGACACTTTTCCAAAAATATAGCCAAGACCCCACAAGTGAGATATCGTTGGAAAGGTTTGTGACTACTTATTGATGTTATGCTCCTCCGGTGTCCGTCCCCCCACTTTGCCACCCCGGGAGACACTTTTTTCAAATTTAGCCAAGACCCCACATGTGAGATATTATTGGTAAGGTCTGTGACTACTTATTGATGTTCTGCACCTCCGGTGACCGCCCCCACTTTTCCCCCCACGGGGGACACTTTTCTAAATTTAGCCGAGACCCCTCATGTGACATTGTTGGAAAGGCCCATGACCACTTACTCATGTTATCCCTCTCCCGCACCCCTCCCCCCTCTTTGCCCCCACGGGAAGGGCATTTTTATAAATTCAGATCCAGACCACTCATGTGGCATATGGTTCGAAAGGCCTAAAGACCTATGACGACTTATTCATATTATGCAGCTACTGTGCCCCTCCGCTCACTTTGACCCCTCCCCCAAGACATCTGGTCCGAGGTTCGTTCGTTTCGAGATTATATTTTTTTACAAGATTTTGTAGTGCGTGCACACCACGCCTGCTATACGGTGTCGTATATAGCGGGTAACCTGTTCGTGATTTCATATTACAAGATTACGTATAACTTAGGGGCCCCGATTAAAGGAGGAGCCCACTAGCGGGCGAAGTCACCTACTCTTTATTAACGCCGACTCATTCCAGTTCACCCGCAGACGATTCTTGATAAATGTATGACGTATATAATATATGATGTATAAAAGCAATTGGCAAACTGGAGTCATCGAGAAAAAATTTACACAATCGAAAAGTATCGAGATGTCCATACAATCGAGAAAATCGAGAAAAACATCTCGTTATCGCCCATCACTACGTAAAATTGCTTTTCCTTATTTTACAATGACATTTTTTAAAGATTCCGGTATGAACTCGCCATTACAGAAACACAGTTGCCCCTCAAAGGGATAAAATGGAAATATTTCATTTCACACCACTTTTTCAGAATAGAAATTTTTTCTTATTTTATCGCGGAGTTTCTGTCATCAAAGAAAGCTAATATTTCTCTTCACAATTACAAGTGTGCAAACAACAAACGTATTGACAGATATTAAGTTATCCTGAAGCAACGCAGGTTTTAATGGGATAATAAAGACTTTTTTGAAGAATTTCCGTTCTTGGAACTTTACCCAAATATTTTTTTTTTACTTTATTACTCCAGAGTTTAAATATCACAAAAAAAATTAATATTTCCTTATAACATTTTAGTTCTTGAAAATGTTTTATCAAGGTCTTTTTGTAATTTTGTAATACATGTTAAACTTTTAAAAATTCTATATTATTTGTCCTTAATAATACATTTTAATCTATTTTAAGTGCAAAATCCATCTGAAAGTAATTTATTACTGAGAGGATTAACTTAAGTTACAATGTCATTGTATTCTGAATTTTTTCAAGCAATCAGTTTTTCTTAATAAAACTGCCATACAAAATAGAAGAAAATACCAATTAAATTTGAAAATATGAATTGTTTTTAATGTCTGACCTAAACATACCATAGAAAATGCTATAAATAGATATCGTTATTACTTATATTCATAAATTAAGAGTTTTCCATATAAAACTTTTGAAAGTAATCAATGAAGGTGAAAATAAACACAAATATGCTTTCAGGGTAAACATAAAATCAGTGGAGCCCTTTTGTCATTAGATTATTTGTGTACTCTAAAATAGCTAGTGGCTATAAGGTTTCTCATGCACAGTAGAATGAATATAATAGGAAGGATAAAAGGGTGTTTGTTCATTGAAATACCACATTTGCACATAGAGTGTTTGACTTTGATAATAAAATGTACGTCATAGAATTTCGAGACAACCTTGGAATATATAATAAACTTCGAATATTTGCTGTACATCAAAAAAAAAATTATGAATATGCTGGAAAAAGTTTAATGTATTTAAATTTTCACCTTCAAATTAACAAGGTCGTGAAATTTTTATTTCTATTACAAACTTTTAAATTGTGGTAACGTAATTGATAATTTATTTTATTACAATACTCTAGATTTTTGGTAAATAAAATGTAAAATGCATAAGGTGATATCGATATTCCTTAAATTCAATTACTTGAAACTTCAGTTGATTTCTTTTCGAGAAAATGTGAAATAATTCAAATTATGCTATCGTCAAACATTAAATAAATGAGTTTGTTTCCGTTCAGATCATATGCATGTAATAAATTATGGTTGTTTACTTTTGTAAAGTTGCAAACATTTTATGCACATCAAAAACTATCAGATGGAAACTTATAACTCAAACTCCCAGTTCCCAAACCCCTCTCCAGGGTGCGCTCGATTTTTGCTCAGCAAGTTCTGGGGGAAAAAAACACCACAGGCAAATTCAGACTCATATATTGGGTTCTTGGAGAACTAATGAAAATTATGACAGTTAATCAACACTTGCTGTTATAACCAAATGCTTTCTATATCTTTTCACAATTTTTCGTAACCTTTCGACTTGTGAAACTTCAGTATTGCCTTTTTGTGTGTGTGTGTGTGTGTACCATGACTTGTAAAAGTTGAGTACTGCCATTATTTCACGATTTATCGCTAATATGATAGTTTTAGAAGTTAACGTCCAATACACACTGGAGTGTGCTGTACTGTAACAACCAAAAATGTAAATATACTTTAGAATTGTATATATTTGTCTTACATGGAGATTGAGTAATTAAAAACAATTGGAAAAATGAAAATTGCTTCCTTAGATCCTATGTGGGAACTGAAGTGTTAAATGGAACCCCTTAATACTGAAAATATCGGAGACAGAGCCAATTTCGTAACATCCACATAGAAATAGAACTAGCGCCCTAATCATTAGAGAGGTTAGTGTGCTGCTGCAAATTTTGAACTACCGTCAACCGGGCTAGTTTGGTCCTTAAGGGGTTACTTTGGTCCGTCCCATAAAAAAAGATTTTATTCTTTGTATTGAACAAACAATACAAGATAATTTGGAGTTTTTGCCCTTGAAAAATATTTTATACCCTTCTATAGGGTATTTGAATAGTTTGGGGGTAATTTAATTTTTTTAGTGGCAACATTGGATCTGTTTGTAAACAACTGTTTTCGCGTGTAGATTTTAACTCTCCAAACTTTCTATAGTGAAACATCTGGATAAGACCTACAAATAAGGTAAGTATCAAAATATTACCTTTAGTAACCTGTAATCCATGAGTCATCATAATTTTCCTTTAACTTTTTATTTTGACAGAAAATGTTTACGTTTTCATAAAGCTAACATGAAAACTAGTACTTCGATGCTACTTTGTGCTAGGACTTTTTTGGTCGGAAAATAGCCCCTATTACTTAGAAATGCCTTTTATACAACCAAATCTCTTAAAACATGTTTTAAGAAACTTTTTTTTTCAAATGTTACTGTTGCAAAATGTTACATTAATTGTTTTTATTCCAGTTGCTGAGGATAACATGACGAAAACTGTTTCTCGTTTCTTTAATATTACCAATTGGCTTATTGTGTTTAAGTGTTAAAAAAAAAAAAAAAAAAAATTTGTTTATCGAGTTTTTGTAGTGTTAATTTATTAGCAAATGCTATTGCAAGGGGGTTTCAATAAAAATGTATTCATTTACATATGAAATGTACTCATTTTGTATAAAACTAAGTGAATGGACCAAAGAAGCCCCCAGCCTTTAAAAATAGTTTTTAAAAAAATCCTCTTTTAAAACCATACAGTTTGCTTCATTGTGTCATGTTAATTGTTTACAACTCAATTTCGAAGTTGAAAAATCACATATAATATTTTTTTTAATAACGAAAATGTGAGTGGAACCAGGAAAAAGTGGCCCCCGGTTGACGGTAATTATTTCTCACGAATTCTCTAAACTCTTTTAGATAGCTTCCCTTACAAAAAGTCCTTCCGGCCAGTGCCGGGAGGAAGAGGTAGCTTTCAAATTCCTTATTTTAAAAAAGCCGAATTATATTATTCAAACACACGAAGCTCAATTTAGTGGAAACCGAATATAGGATATTCAATACTAATTTTTATCAATACTAAATCATTATGAATGAGAATTTCTCGAAATTAGTCTGCTTTTATTTAAAGTAGCTTATATTTGGCTGCCAAATTCGGCGATTTCTTAAAGTGCCTGCCATTTTAAGACAACACGGTGGATGAGGCTAACCAGTGAACTTGGTCGAGACCTTAGTAATTGCTGTGCACATGCTCACTCACATCGGAATCGGTTGATATATACGAGTGCTGTCGCAGGCAAAAAATCAGATTTTTCAAAATGTCGCCCACATTAGAAATTGAAACTGCTATATCTGAACCATTTTTTAAGATAAAGACAAACAAAAAATGCTCCTGAATCCTTATATCAAGGTCAAATACGTAAGAAAGAAACCTTTTTCAATTTCTAATTTTTTTGCACCTCACTTTAAATATAATTTTTTTTTTAATTTAATGGCCGCCATTTTGAAACAAGATGGCTGATGAAGCTGGCCAGCGAACTTGGTCGAGATATTGATGTATACTGTCTACATGCCTTCTTACATCAAAATAGGCGAATACGTGTGTTATTGCGTGACAAATACAAGATCGTTTCAAAGTGTTAGCCATTCTAGAAATTCAAAGTGCTATAATTCAACCATTTGTTAAGATATAAACAAAAGAAGAAATTTTCAGAAACAAAAATTGCTTCAGAATCTTTGTATCAAGGCCAAACACATAAAAAAAATCTTTTTCAGTTTCCAATTTTTTATTACCTTAAATTAATTTTTTTTAATGGCAACCCTTTTGAAACAAGATGGCGAATGAAGCTGGCCAACGAACTCGGTCGAGACATTGGTATGTACTATGTACAGACCAAGTTACATCCAAATCGGTTCATAAATACGCCTGTTATCGCGTGACAAATATCAGGTCGTTTTAAAATGTCAGCCACAATAGAAATTCAAAATGCTATAACTCAGCCATTTTTTTAGATATAGACAAAACAAAACCTGTTCTGGAATCTTTGTATTAAGGTCAAACACATACGAAAAAAATCTTTTCATTTTCTAATTTTTTGGTATCTCATTTTAAATTAATTTTTAAAAAAATTTTAAATGGCCGCCATTTTGAAACAAGATGGCGGATGAAGCTGGCCAATGAACTCGGTCGAGATATTTGTATGTACTATGTACACACCAAGGTACATCCAAATTGGTTCATAAATACGCCTGTTATCACGTGACAAAAATCAAGACGTTTCAAAATGTCAGCCACGCTAGAAATTCAAAATGCTATAACTCAGCCATTTTTAAGATATAAACGAAACAAAAACTGCTCCCGAATCTTTTTATCAAGGTCAAACACATAAGAAAAAAATATTTTTTCAATTTTCAGTTTTTTGGTACCACATTTCAAATTACAATTTTTCTTAAAAATTTAAATGGCCGCCATTTTTAAACAAAATGGCGGATGAAGCTGGCCAACGAACTCCGTCGAGACATTTATATGTACTATGTATAAACGAAGTTACATTCAAATCGGTTCATAAATATGCCTTTTATCGCGTGACAAAATTCAGGACGTTTCGAAATGTCAGACACGCTAGAAATTCAAAATGCTATAACTCAGCCATTTTTTAAGATATAGACGAAACAAAAACTGCTTCGGAGTCTTTGTATAAAGGTCAAATACATAAGAAAAAAAATTTTTCCACTTTCAAATTTTTGGCACCACATTTCAAATTTTAATTTTTTTTAAAAATTTGAAATGGCCGCCATTTTGAAACAAAATGGCGGATGAGGCTGGCCAACGAACTCGGTCGAGACATTGTTATGTACTATGTACACACCGAATTACATCCAAATCGGTTCATAAATACGAGAGTTACAGTGTGACAAAGGTCAGATATATATATATATATATATCAATTTTGAACGGAGGGTAGTTTCGGGGTCTGGGGGTCATGATCGATGAAAATATACCAAAATTTTTTGAAATCGCTTTCCTCCGAACGGCTGCAATAGGTAGCTTTTTGTAATGAAAGCTACCTAAAAGTAAGAAGCTACCTCTTGCAGCCGTCTGGAGGAAAGCAATTCCGGAAAAATTTCGGTATTTTCAACGATCATGATCCCCAGACCCAAAAACCATCGCCCGTTCAAATGTGGATTTTTATGTATAATCATATTTTTCATAAAAAGTATGACTTCGTTTTTTATTTTCATTTTCAGATTTGTGAATGATAAATTAATGTTGTTTTAGAATGGTTTTATATACCTGTACCTTGGAACAAAAAGGGCCAATGTCCATTTTTCTCAAATGGCAGGAAACCTAATTTAAGTTTGAGGAGTTTTAAGAATCTTGCTACGATTTCTGTACTATTATATTTCAAAGTTGTACCTTTCAATTCAGTAATGTTTTTCTTACTAATCTAATGTTACATTGATTTAGTTTTTTTTTTTTTTTTTTTTTTTTTTACATTTTAAATTGGACATTTTTACATTAACAGTAAGTAACATTGGCCTCGACAAAATATTTTGTTTTCAATGATCTAATATTGGGATCACTTTGGCTCTTTTAAAAATTACTTTATATCGCATCCTGAATTCATTCGTGCATTTAACTCAAATTTCTCAATTTTGGACATTGGCAGGGCTCCCAAATGGTCCGCCAACAGAATACCGATATTTTTTTAGAAAAATTTTCTTTTTAGATTTTTCTTACAATCCGCCCCGAAATCGCCTTTGACAGTTAATTTTAGCAAAGACGTACCATAAAATTTTCTGTTAAATTTTATTGGTATTCAGTTGGCGGACCATTTGGGAGCCCTGCATTGGCCCTTTTTGTTCCAAGGTACAGATATATTATGTATATAGTTTTTGTCATGCTGTAGCACTCGTATTTATGAACCAATTTGGATATGACTGAGCAGGGATGGGGATGACAGGGATATATATATATATATATATAATCCTCGGGAATATATATAATCCTAATATAATAATAATATATATATATTATATAGAAAGCTCGGGAACCCAGCTTTCGCTTTAGAGTGCGTTCCCAGTAGTAGTTCTTCGATTTGCTTTAGAGTCAGCTGGTCTTCGATCTTTAGAGTAGTGTGGTAATGCCTCTGTGATTATAAAAACCAACACACCGTATACAAAATGGACTTAAGTGCCTCTGAAAAATAGCCATGAAAAGCCAGATGGAGTATTGTACAAATGTGGATGTGCCCCTGATCATCACCTTGCCTGATAATTAAAAAGGTACTTGAGATGCTTATTTTATTGTTCCCTTTTTTTAGGTAGCTTTCTTTACAAAAAAGCTACCTATTGCAGCCGTTCGGAGGAAAGCGATTTCAAAAAATTTTGGTATATTTTCATCGATCATGACCCCCAGACCCCGAAACCACCCTCCGTTCAAAATTGATATATATATATATATATATATATATATATATATATCTGACCTATGTCACACTGTAACTCCCGTAATTATGAACCGATTTCGATGTAATTCGGTGTGTACATAGTACATACCAATGTCTCGACCGAGTTCGTTGGCCAGCTTCATCCGCCGTTTTGTTTCAAAATGGCGGCCATTTAAAATTTTTAAAAAAATTTAAAACTTGAAATGTGGTACCAAAAAATTAAAAATGGAAAAATATTTTTTTCTTATGTATTTGACCTTTATACAAAGATTCCGGAGCAGTTTTTGTTTCGTCTATATCTTAAAAATGGCTGAGTTATAGCATTTTGAATTTCTAGCGTGGCTGACATTTTGAAACGTCCTGAAATTTGTCACGCGATAAAAGGCGTATTTATGAACCGATTTGGATGTAATTCGGTGTGTACATAGTACATACCAATCTCTCGACCGAGTTCGTTGGCCAGCTTCATCCGCCATTTTGTTTCAAAATGGCGGCCATTTAAAAAAAATTTTTTAATTTAAAATTTGAAATGTGGTACCAAAAAATTGAAAATGGAAAAATATTTTTTTCTTATGTATTTGACCTTTATACAAAGATTTCAGAGCAGTTTTTGTTTCGTCTATATCTTAAAAAATGGCGGAGTTATAGCATTTTGAATTTCTAGTGTGGCTGACATTTTGAAACGTCCTGAATTTTGTCACGCGATAAAAGGCGTATTTATGAACCGATTTGGATGTAACTTCGTTTATACATAGTACATACCAGTGTCTCGACCGGGTTCGTTGGCCAGCTTCATCCGCCATCTTGTTTAAAAATGGCGGCCATTTAAATTTTTAAGAAAAATTTAAATTTGAAATGTGGTACCAAAAATTGAAAATTGAAAAAATATTTTCTTCTTATGTGTTTGACCTTGATAAAAAGATTCGGGAGCAGTTTTTGTTTCGTCTATATCTTAAGAAATGGCTGAGTTATAGCATTTTGAATTTCTAGCGTGGCTGACATTTTGAAACGTCCTGATTTTTCTCACGTAATAACAGGCGTATTTATGAACCGACTTTGATGTACCTTGGTGTGTACATAGCACATACAAATATCTCGACCGAGTTCGTTGGCCAGCTTCATCCGCCATCTTGTTTCAAAATGGCGGCCATTTAAAAAAAATTAAAAAATAAAAAAATTTAAATGAGATACCAAAAAATTGGAAAATGAAAAAGATTTTTTTGTATGTGTTTGACCTTAATACAAAGATTCCGGAACAGTTTTTCTTTCGTCTATATCTAAAAAAAAATGGCTGAGTAATAGCATTTTGAATTTCTCTTGTGGCTGACATTTTAAAACGACCTGATTTTTGTCACGCGATAACAGGCGTATTTATGAACCTATTTGGATGTAACTTGGTCTGTACATAGTACATACCAATGTCTCGACCGAGTTCGTTGGCCAGCTTCATTCGCCATCTTGTTTCAAAAGGGTTGCCATTTAAAAAAATTTAAATTTAAAATTCAAAATGAGGTATTAAAAAATTGGAAAATGAAAAAGATTTTTTTTATGTGTTTGGCCTTGATACAAAGATTCCGGAGCAGTTTTTGTTTCTGAAAATTTGTTCTTTTGTTGATATCTTAAAAAATGGTTGATTTATAGCACTTTGAATTTCTAGCATGGCTAACATTTTGAAACGATCTTGTATTTGTCACGCGATAACACACGTATTCGCCTATTTCGATGTAAGAAGGCCTGTGGATAGTATACATCAACACCTCGACCAAGTTCGCTGGCCAGATTCATCAGCCATCTTGTTTCAAAATGGCGGCCATTAAATTAAAATATATATATATATTTAAAGTGAGGTGCAAAAAAATTAGAAATTGAAAAAGGTTTCTTTCTTAAGTATTTGATCTTGATATAAGGATTCAGGAGCATTTTTTGTTTGTCTTTTCCTTAAAAAATGGCTCAGATATAGCAGTTTCAATTTCTATTGTGGGTGACATTTTGAAAAATCTGATTTTTTGCATGCGACAGCACTCCTATATATTAACCGATTCCGATGTGAGTGAGCATGTGCACAGCAATTACTAAGGTCTCGACCAAGTCCACTGCTTAGCCTCATCCACCATGTTGTCTTAAAATGACAGGCACGTTTTAAGAAATTGCCGAATTTGGCAGCCAAATATAAGTTACTTTAAAGAAAAGCAGCTTGGATAAAGCTGACTAATTTCGCGAAATTCTCATTCATTATATTGATAAAAATTAGTATTGAATCTCCTATATTCGGTTTCCACTAAATTGAGCTTCGTGTGTTTGCATGATATAAGTTGGCTTTTTTTAAATAAGGATTATGAAAGCTACCTCTTCCTCCCGGCACTGGCCGGAAGGACTTTTTTAATTGGAAATAGTACCGAAGTGGTACTGTAGGCCCAGTTAGGGTTATTTAGTGGGAAGACGTCAAATTAGAATAATAAGTGAATCATTAGATTTTTATAAAGTATAGATAACGTTTAATAATTACTCTCCTATGAGAGGGTGTTTTGGGATGATGTTTTTATTCTTAACTTGAATATATGTTTTGTAAATAAATTATATTTGCTATTTTTAATTATGGGTCTTTGCTTGGATCATCAGTCAGTATATATTTTATTTGTAATATTTTATTTCAGCAATTAATAGCATCTTTGTGCAGCGTACTTCCGTTAATCTTTTCTTGTGCCTATAAGATAGACTGCCTTGTAAACAATCACAACGTAATGGCGGTTGAAAATTATATTCACCGTTTTAGTAAGGTTAATGGGGGTATTATCCTCGGTCTAGCCAGGGCATTTTGCAGTTTAGTAAACAATTTACATATTAAATTGTGAGGTTATAGGATTTCTGAGGGGAAGAATTTAGTTTTAAAATGAGAAATTTATTGTTAGCATTTTATTTCCCCTCCACATACTAGATAATTGGATGGTTTAGCGGACTGGTAACCACTAGTTTTCTTATAAGTCTGTTTCCTTCCAACCCTCCTCTTCATATAATTTTATTTACATGAAATATATAAATATATTATGCTAATTCTATGCACAATTTTATCACATACATGATAAAGACCGTGTGCAAAATATTATAAACCTGAATCAAAAATACAGAAACCTTAGCATTTTTAAGACATAAAAAGGAATAAAAAATAAACACACGGAAAAGACTATTTAACGTTTCCAGTTATAAAAGAAAACACATTTAACTGCAGTCCTCTATGCGTCTTTACGTAGTCTTGTACACCCCTCCTGTACGCACTTATACAAAAAGTTAGATCTGTAATTTAAGCTAATAAAAAAATCGATAATTTCGCCATTTTGGGGGTGGGTATACTTCCTTTTCTTAATTCAGTTTTTGGATGGTCAAAGAAGTTGAATCAATACCCCCCTCCCCCGCCCCTCTCTCTCCCCATTAGACAGGACGACGTTACTCTTCTACAAGAGACAGTATTTAGTTGCATAGCAAACAAATTTTTACATAAATCCCAATTTTGCATAAAAACTAATTTATACTATTTTTTTTCGTCAGCAATGGAAATATAAAATGAGCCGAAAAATTGCTAATGACATAAGAAAAGTTTTAAATGCTAATGTGTATTTAATGAAAAAAAAATATGATTATTTGGAAGGGTAACAAATTCCTTATCTGAAAATGCAAAATAATGCTTTAAATTCCTTTACTGATATGAGAATTTCACTAATAACTAAATATCTACTGAATATAAGATAATGCATATTTTTTATAATTTAGAAGCAGCATTTTAAGCTTTACATCCAAGTGAAATAACGAAAAAGGAAACGTAAATATAAAAATATTTCCAATTAAAAGCATTGTTTGTTTGTGTGTTTTTTAACCAAAGTTTTTAAATTTTATTCAGTGTAAAAATATTTACTTGTTTTATAAACAAATTCAAAATATAACGATCATTTACAGCAACTATACTTTTGAAAAATTTTTAAAATGAATATTAGATATTTTATTTTGAAGATTGTTGAATTTATTTCTTTTCTAAACTGTTTTGTTGGATTCTTAGAATTTAACAAAATGTAGAATTTATCAAGGGGTTTGAATAACAGTAATTTCTAAAAGTAATGGTCGCTATATTTAACTCAAAATTTCTTCATTAAATAAGGCGCATATTTCTTTTCCAAAAAAGTGTTATTCAAATCCTTTGTAGCGTAGGTACATGCTTAAGTTCTTTTCTCGTGAAAATATCTTTATTTTTTAATAAAGTCCTTTTAAAAACTGATGGATTTATTTTTTTAGTTATTTAAATCAGTTTTAGTATATTACAGCTGAAATTTTTGTGCTAAAATAATAAAGAATTAAGATCAATAACACTAGTATGCGGCGAGTTTTCTGCATAGGAAATTCCTTAATTTAATATATTTGCCGAGTCCGAATTTAATAACTAAAGATACGAAATTCCGATTATTTGTATATACTTACTTTTTTATAGCTCTACGAGTAAGAGAATTACGTACTGAAATATTTTCGTGGCATTTTCTTATGTACTTGAAATTGAAACAGAATAACAAAGGTTTTTTATTGAAATAGAAAATTAATTTTAGCAGAGATAGCATTTTACTTAAATAAAATGCTAAATCTAGATCGGTTGATTAATATCTTGGTAAGTTGATTGTAGGTATATGTATCTTTTATTGTGCTCTTGTACTTTTTTTTATTTTAGTTAGTTTTTTCATATGCGGATACTTTTACTTTTGGAACCGGTTCTGAAAATAAAACTGTCCTCATATAAAAAACTGTAACCATTATCGTAAAGCACAAAAGTACAATAAAAATCGACCTTAGGTATTCTAGCCAGAAAATTCATTTAAAAATATTAAAATTCGAGCAAGAAATCTATAAAAAGCTCTCCCATACAGGATACAACATAGGGAACAACGCTCATATGTAGGCACTTAACCCTTTAGTGCGCAACTTTGCATATATGGAAACCACAGTACTTTGAATTTAATAGATTTTTTTATTCGTATATACCTAATTCACACCAGAAAATTAAAATAGCAATATTTGCTTTAATCAATATCATGCATCTTAAGAAAGCGAAATTAACCATTGAAACTTTCTGGTGTAAAGTCAGACTCTCTGAACTACGTAATTTCTAGAACGTATTCTATCATGGGAATTAAAGGTTTTAAAGGTTAAGTTTTATAAAATAAATAATTATATAAAATAAGGTATTTGGAAACATACTTATTAAAATATTTACTAATTTGGAATATTTTAGCGTAAAACAGCCACACGGCAGTAGTTTTTACTGATATTGCAGATGTGTAACAGAAGAAAAGATTGATGATTATATGAAAAATGTATCTCTGTTTTTTCTTTTTATTATTTTTCCAGTGTAATAAATCTTTCAGAGAATCATATATAATTTTTTTGAAACAAAATAAAAAATCGCGCATTTAAGGGTTAAGAGCCTACACTGGTTCCACGAATTGCATTTATATATTCGAAAACTTCGTTTTATATTTTTTTATGAAACCAGTGTGTCTCAATTCTCTCAACAAAGAATAACCGGGACTGATTTATTTATATATATATATATATATATATATGTATATACATAATTGTTGGGATCCAAGTGATCCCGCCTAGGTTCCAAGTAACAATAGTTTATGATATACAGAAGAAAAACCCTAAACCTTTTACACCCTAAAATAAATAATTTTTCTGATTTTACTGAGCAGATTCACTTTTAAAAGTCTTTCACATTCAGTTTATTCACATCACATCGTCTGAATTTTAATTTACAATTTATTTCCTTTTATTTAACAGATATTTTTCAAGATCACTACATACTTACTCATCAAAACAATTTATACTTCATCTAGCTGATATTTTAAATGTAAACTGATCTCTCCGATATCCTGTTCCCCGTTAAATTTTATTCACGATTTCAACGTGAAGTAATGTTAACACACAATTCTAGTCTTCGTTGCTAAGCAACTAAGAAATGGATATTACAGAACCCATTGCACATATCTGGCTTTCGTGACTTTAATAACAAATATGAAAATACTCTGTATTACCTTACGGAATTAATATCGCGTCATTCAGAAGCGTAAGACTGGATATTGAAAGGAAGGTATTGTATACAAGGGATGAATATTATTACGAGAAAAAAGCGATTAAATTTAAATAATTTCAAAAGGAAAATAATTGTACACATCATGAAAATAATTATATTCCGAGTAACTTTTTTCCTGTTTTTATTTAACTATATTAATTGGCGTTCTCAGAAGAGGAGGGCAGCGATTATGAAATTTATATGAATACCACTATTCCATTCATTAAATCCTTTCTTTCAGCACTATCACGTAACCAACACGTGTGGAACTAAAAAACTTGCATCCGCATAATGCTCCTTACTGCTTCCCACACGTATGTTAGTTTCTACATACTGCTCTCTATGATTTTGTAGCTGTTATTGTTGTTAGTGTACATTTATTAGCAATTATCGAACAGTGTAAGAGAAACACCAGTGCGAAATTTATTTATTCAAAATATGTACCACTTTTTTAGACTAGTAATCTTTGCTTTATTCAATCACAAGATGTCTGCTATTAACCCCTTGAGGGGCAAGCAATTGCGTTTGTGTAATGCTGAATTCGCGCCGGAAAATTAGAAACATTTTATTTCAAAGTAAGTAAAAGCAATTTTACGACTTTTTTCCACCAAATTTAGAAAAGTAAAATTTCAAAAAAAATTTCTGATGCGAATTTTCATTAATCGTAGGTGGGATATATTTTATCCCACCGCCCCTCAAGGGGTTAAATATATTAATTGACCCCCCAAAATAGGGTGTGGGGTATGAATGTCACTATTCTCGAATACTAATCTTCGTCTTATTTAATCGCACGATTATATAATTAAACAATGCACAGATTTTTATTTGGAAATAGTTGTTATCCATAGTTTCCAACCACTCCGGGTGCGTCAATGCATATATTTAAAAAATATATATATCTGATAAAAAGCGATAAAAATTTAAGTGAAAAAATGATCTCGCACTTTAATTAAAAAAACGAAGAAAAAAAGCACTTTCTTCCACTTTAACCCTTTAGCGGGCGGTGTCCAATAATCAAATATCTTTTGATTAGTGCCAAGATAGCGTACACAATATTGCATGTACTACTACATTTGGATACAACCCCTCATCTTTTTGCTTTCTTTTGGGAAGAACGGATTTCGAGATTATTCTATCGGCGATAATTTTCAGGATTTTTAAGTTACGATTTTGAGACCTTTTGCAAAAGTTGCTCTATATACTTAGCTAATACATTATGTATATTATATTTTGATTGCATTCGCGCATGCGCAGTGAAACATTTTTTAGTAAACATGCTCATTTTTCATCCAATTTTTATTATTTTTTAATTCTGATTGCAGAGTATTGTGTACAATGTTGTTTGTCATATTTTCTGAAAAGAACTTTTTTTATATTAAGAACGCTGCAAATTATAAGCAAAAAACTTGGCAAAAATTGAGACTGTTTTTATAAAAACCTTAATTTCTCTACGATTATGCATGCTATCCTCATAAAAATGAACACAGTACATTACAATAAGTCACTTATTAATAATCTCGAGTTTGAAATCTTTTGCTACATTAGTTTTTACAAGGTTATCCAAAAGATATTCGTTCTTTTTCAATTTGTTGACGGTCCCCTATTGGGTTTCGGGAAAAATCTTCGCTGAAATATATGACCTATACCAGGATCGGCGAACCTTTTTAGGTGCGCGTGCCAAAATTTCACAAACAATATCTATTAACAATGTAACGTGCCAACATTGATATAAAATAGTTTTGCAGTGCGGGATGTTTATACAAAACACTAGTTCAAAAAATCTCTGCCGGCTCGGGCCTACAGGCGGAGGTAGATTTCGAAGTTAAGTACTAAATTCACCAACAAAACTTAAATCAAGATCTTCACTAAGAATGAACTCTAGAGAGCTAAACATTTTGTGAAAATTCTAATATACACGAATACATACACGTATGTATATAAAATAGGTTTAAAAAATAGCTAAAACAAATTCAGAGAACCTCAGAGTGTTAAAATATGCTAATATTTCCATTGTCGGGTTTTCATCATGTTTTAATACGTTTCTTCAAACTCACATGACGTTAAATATTCACCTGCTGAGGTCCGTTTTATTTCCAATTTGATGCAATATATATATTTTTTAATTCGTCTAACTATTTATTTCATTTTGAGTTTCCATGCGGAAATCTTGCTCTAGAAAACTTATGACGTAATGTTCAATTTGTTTCAATTATTCAAACTATTTATTTAATTTAATTTTTCACGTGAAACCTTGCAATAGAAAAGCAATTGTTGTGGGGAGAATTTTATTGCTTTTTTTTTTTATTGTTGACAACTGCTATAACGAAAAATATTTCTTTTTTTCCTGTCATTGTTGTGTAAGAGCTGGTTTTATCAGAATCATGTTAAGGCGGTATTCAAAATTTTGAACCCTCCCCATTTCCATTCCCTTGGGCCGATTTTGCCCATTTTCAATCCCGCCGAGATATTAGCCATCTCAAAGTTATTGGCGAATTTGAAGAACGATCCGTACATAATTGCGACTTTTATCGTGCGGACAAAATTTAGTACATACATATATATATATATATATATATATATATATATATATATAAACTTTTTAGGTGGGGGTGGTTTGGGGTTCTTTGGGTCCTATAATGAAAAGTTATGAAGGAATTTTTCAAAAGTCGCACCATGGTAACGACTGCAATAGGTAGTATTTCTTACGAAATCTACCTAAAATCAGTTACTTTCATGCATTAATAATTAATAATTTAAAAATATTAAAAATTAAAATGCAATTTCTCTGCATTTTGGGATAAGCTATTACGAAATTATTATTAATTCATACATATGATTTATACGTAACTGTAACTAGGAAATGAAGATAAAAAAATTATTTCAGTAATTTTTGACTTTATTATTAATGCAACACCTGGTTGTAATTATCCAAGTTGCAGTGATGAGATTTTTGATGATGTTCGATAGAGATTTCTTTATAACTGATTCATATTTTGATAGTTTATAAAAATGCATAGAAATTGGATCCATTTTTCATCTTATTGCAGTGACTGTCGAATAAAATTAGTCTGAAAAATGCAACTTTATAAATTCATATAGAAAGGCAAAATACTACATGTTAAAAACCGTGCATAACATAACAGGAAAAAAAAATTATTTTGATGTGTTAATCATGCAAAAATAGTTGCATTTTTCGTGATAGTCTATGGACAAAATTTTATTGATTATAATAATAATAAAAAAGAATGAAAATCTGTATAATGATTATAAAATTTATTTTTTCGCGTGACAAAAAAAATTTCTTACGTGCCAACTCTGGCACGCGTGCCAAAGGTTCGCCAACCCTGACCTATACTATACTGTTTACACAAATGAAGTTTAAGGTAATTCCTCATGTATTTCTCTATATATTTAACAAAACGTCTAAAATCGCAAGTGACTGGTCACCTTTGCCCGTATATAGTGTATATACAAGCATTAATGATAATTGAATCTATCAAAAATGAATCGTATATTCACTTTTTTTCAAAGGTTCTCATGATGTAGCCTAAGAAATACACCAAATTCATTATATCGTCGCTACCATGTAAAACTATCCAATAGGAAAACAGTGTTCCCAGCGGGCTACTTTTTGTAAATTCAGATTTCTTGATTGGCACCACTTTTCTGAAATGGTAAAATTCCACTTGTTTTCGCCTTAACCCTTTCAGGGGCAAGTAATCGCGTTTCTGAAATGCTGAATTTACACCGGAATTTTCGAAAAAATTTGTTTCAAAATAAGGAAAAGCAATTTTTCAACTTTTTACCACCGAAGTTATAAAAGTAAAATTTAATTGAAAGCTTCTGGTGCAAACCTTGATTAAAATTAAGTGGGATATAATATATCTCACCGCCACTCAAGGGGTTAATTAATATGTCATTAAGTAAGGCGAGTATTACTATTTCAAAAAAGTGGTGCCAGTCAAGAAACCTGAATTTTAAAAAAGTAGCCCACTGGCAACACTGTTTTCATATTGGATAGTTTTACATGATAGCGACGTTACAATGAATTTGGTGTATTTAAAATGTCCATCTTTTTAATATTTTAACTGTTACTCTATCTTAAATTCTTAATATAAATATATATATAACCATTGTATAATTACAATTCATCATCAATTTCCAATTACTAAAATTAAATTAATAAATTTAGCTTCAATACAGAATACTAACATTATACAAAATAAAGATGGAACCTATAACTTGTAATACAAAATCCAGCACAATATCTTTAATTCACTAGCACATTGCGGACGATTAATCCATATAAAACATATGAAGAACCACCAAATTTTGATACAATAACCTATTAAAGACAAAAAATACAAGTAACCGGCGAAATATTGCTGAACCATTAAAAGACGTATCGTAAACAAATAATAGATCAATTGGATGGATGTAGCAGTAAGCTTATATAGCATTTCACTTCTTCAGGGGTACATTAAATACAAATATAAGCAAAAACATAGTCGATTTCTGTAATAGAATCCAGCAATAAGCTAAAAATTGAATTCCATTATGTACCCGATCGACTATACATCAAAAAGTACAAATTTACCGTGCCATATAAATTGAATTAAATAAATAATTAATCAGTGCAAGATCCGTAATAATGAACAATATGAACAAAATTGGAAGATTTAAATTTAAGACATACCCATCAAGAGAATTGATATGACCATATCATAATCTCAAACATGTATCCCATTTTAGCACAGCAAAAATCTCGCCTAATTAAATGGTACAGTTTCAACGTACAAAATTTTAGTAGAGGTAGAAAACACAAAAACAAAACAGAATCATATAGGAATGTATAACCGGAAACTCCAACCTGATCAGCTGGGGAGTAAACGAAGACACAGCAATGACAAGCCGATAATGGGTAGAAAAACTCTTTATTTTGAGATAGTTTACACTAGGAGAGTACATTTACACATTAAGTTTCACAACAAATGATCAAAGTTCTTACAATCCAGTTATGCACGCTTGGCGGCGCTGTTACCGCTGGAGGGCGCTGTTCGCCTGCGTTGTAGTTGGAATTAAGAGCTAGGCACTTAAAGTTCCGACTGCGTGCGAAGATTATACAACAATTTACGAATGCTGAAATGTCGACATGCACTTAGTATATCGTGCAAGTGACAGCAACAGATCGGCTGCGGCATGGTAGTATGCAGAACGGTACCCGAACAGACGTATGCCCTATTACCAAACGTTAGGGAATTCGCACCGTAACCTGTGTGAATAAGGGACATTCTGAAGCAGCAGGCATGATACAGGGCGTCCATGACCGACACGCACACCTGCCTTAAAAGAGGAGATATTACGCTGAGTAAAAGAAGCTCCTAGTACAAGCGCACGAACCATTGCCCGTGATATTACAACATCTCAATTTTAAGGTGCCACTTTGGCCTCTACTTTCAATTTTAAAACTTCGAATTCACAGAAATTCTGAAAGAAGAATTTTTACTTTAGGTAATCACGAAACATTTGTCATTAAATAACTAAAACAATACTACACAGAATTTCTGGTGTAAATGTCAAATTTCAAAATTAAATAAAAGCCCAAATCTAGCAACCCTGTCTCAATCCAGTGTGTGGCGCACAGGGAGCATTTACATCCATTTCATTTGCAGCGGGTCCACTCATTCCAGCCTGAGGATTGTCCTCGAAATGTGGAATTCTCGCACTGGTACTTGAAGAAATGCAATGTGAACCCGGCGTTTCCAATCTTCATTCTGTTCACAGGAAAAAACATTTTCTCTCATGAAGGGATCTTTAACCCCTTAATTCTCGCTCCCGTGATATTTACATGCTGTGTGTATTATTCAGATTGTTTCATTCCCACCGGTTTTATAAAACAGTGTTTTTGGCTTTATTCTGGTATCATTGTATTTGTCATTAATTAAGGTGAATATTTCTTTTTCAAAAATGTGGTGGCAATAAGCAATCTGAATTTTTAAATCGTAATTTAATGCAACCGTTAAGGGGTTAATCAACACAGTGTTCATAGTGGAGCCACGACAACCCACAAAGTATGCACTCACATGCTACTCAACAACGGTTTTCCATGAATGCATGGGCGGGTATTATTTGAGATTAATTAATCGGGCCGTATTTCTTACCAATCCGACTGGATGGCCGAAAATATCGACATTATTCCTGAGTCGCTTCTGCGTGCAATACGGTTCCAATACGATGAGACTCCAGCTCATCTTTTCTGTGCGCTACGTAATTACTTGGAAAAAACATATGAGCCTCGATAGATTGGACGTAATGGACACGTCCCATGGCCACCATGATCTCCCGAGTTATTTAGCATGGATTTCTTCTTGTGGAGATCCGGAAATCCATGCTCTAAGAGATCTCTGTTGACTTTGACACCAACCTCGTCCCAAGAATCTCCGTCGCAGCTGTAAACGTCCTCGAAATGCGGACATTTTTTAAAGGATCCGACAATCAATTTATCGCCTTTGTGAAGCGTACATAATTGTGGATGGTAAGAACTTTAAGCACTTGTTGTGAAACTTAACGTGAGTACGTACCGTCCGAGAGTAAAGTATCACTAAAGAAAGAGTTTACAGCCATTATTGTCTTATCATTTCTGCATCTTGTTTTATCCGCAAGCTGATCAGGTTGGGGTTTCCGTTCATACATTCCTATGTGATTCTGTTTTGTTTTTGTGTTTTCTACCTTCCCTAAAAGTTTGTGCTTTGAGTTTTGGATCACTTGGTATATATATATATTAGATATATAGATATATTTATACAGATACACTGGTGGACAATTGCTAAGGACGGATGACGCTATCAACGTTAACAACCACAAAAGCGAAGATGCCAGCATGTGCAAGTATACGTGAGGGAAGCAGTATGAAGCATTCTGCGTATGCAAATTTTTGGTATCCACACGTTGGCCAGTGTTGCCAGATTGGAGGCTTTTTTAAAATAGGATGGAAAAAAATTCGCCTTATTTTTCAGAATTTTTAATATATTTTTAAATATACCGAATATTTCTATTTCAAAAAAAGCAGTGACAATCAACAATCTTGGGACAAAAAAGTCCCCAATCTGGCAAACTGACGTTAGTCACGCGATATCGCTGTTAAGGGATTTAAAGGATTTGGCACGTGTAAACAGTTGTTGTTAAAAGTGATTTCTGAACGCGAAAGAATCAGTTGGGAATTTTAAATTTTTAGATATATCTTGAAGGCATCACTTAAGATGGATTTAGACGTGGTATTGTTAGTGGAAAGCTCAATGAAAGGCAACAAACAATAGATGTAGTCAGGAAATTCGAAATCGTCTACAGTGTTGCTTCCCGGCTTTCGGCATATCAAAGAACTGGAATGTGTGGTAAACGTCACGGGTGAGGTCGTGTTCGTAGTACGCACAGCTATTCTAGTAGTAAATCAGTTTATTGCTGCCAGATGTAAGCGTATATTCTTAAAAACTATAGCCAGGAGTTTGGAACAAAAAGTACTACATGCCCGAGGGTCTGTTGATGTGTCCCATTGCCCAGAGTTCACCGTAGCGCCCATTTTTAATAGTGTCATCAGCATCGCATCTGGACTCAAGATAACTGGGCTTATGTTCTGTTTTCAGATAATAATAGATTCAGTCTGTTATCTGATCGTAGACGACAACTGATGCGACGCACCGTTAAAAAAAAAAAAAAAAAAAAAAAAAAAAAAAACAGTATTGTTACAGAAAAAATGCTGGCAGTATGCGATTTTGTTGTGAATTTACAGCAATTTTGTTTTTCTTGGGCCAACAGCAAATTTGTAAATTTTACACCATTTTTTGCAGTTAATTTTACAACTGTTTTTCCTATTTTACAAAAAAAAAAAAAAAAATTAGTTTTACAGCACTGTTAATAGCAGAACTGTAAAATTTTTAGCATTTATTTTTGATATTTTTAAGCACTAAGTGTTATCTCTTTGTTTATTATATCATTATTATAAAATTCAATTCTGTTATGCATATGCAAGATACAAATTTCGTTTCCTGGTCACGTATATCACTGACAAAAAATTGAGTTATTGTCCTAGGGATAAAATTGTTTTCAGTAAATCCAAACAAAGGAAAATTTTACTTACTTATATAACTTTTAATTATTTTACTTTAATATTCAGCATTTCCTTACAGGACTTTTCTATCCATTGTTTGGATTCAAAAATACTTACTAATCTAAATTATATATATATTTATACATAAATTCTTTTTTCCAACAAGTTGTTTCGTTTTCTGTACCTATTTAAAGATTTTTGTTTATTCAATGTAGTCATTACCCCCTCCCCAGCTCGCCGTACGGATATAAAAACTTTTTAGTATTTAAACCCTCAAACATAAATAGTTAATAACAATATCTTAGTGTAGATAAATTGCTGATACGAAAACTTTATTTATAACAAACATTTTTATGGTAAATAATTTTATAAGTCAGCATTTTATTCTATAAATGTCGTCATGCGCCATCAAAAAATGAACACAGGGGTAAAAATTTATGAAGTCAAATAACTGTCATCAATCTCTAATTATAATGAAAGAGAATAAATAAATTAAAAAAAATCTGTTTCCATAAAAACAACTTTAAAATGAAGAGTAATAAATGAAAAATACACAATGAACAAAAGCAATATACAAGCTGCTGATAATTAATGCTTCGATAATAGTAAACATACCCTTAGAATATTTTATGAATTAATAAAATAGTGCACCCGAATTACTCATAACAAATGATTTGAAAATTGCATATAAGGAAATTGAAATTAAATGCACGTAAAAACAAGCATCTATAAAATATGACAATCAATGAACGAAATTACCTGAGTGGTAGTAAGACTTGAAAATTTAATGAACTTTAATAATGTATTAAATAAAAAAATATATATTTAAATAAACACTAAAGTCGAACCGAAAATTGTTAGAGAGTAAAATATTTATATAATTTAAAAAGTATATTCGAATACAAACGTATAAACTGGAATTTTGAAAAACATGTTATAATAACATAGTAAGGCACAGTTAAAGAACAGGGATTGTCTTTAAAAAAAAAAAATATATGCATGCATAAATTTTATCTCCTATATTTAGGAACATATTATATAAGTATATAAGTGCTGTAAGTACTGTAAGTAATAACAAGGTTCTGTGAGAAAATACTGGGAGATAAACCAGATAAATAAGCAAAATTATCTTTTTTATGATTTACACACGGGGGAGGGGAGGGACACGTAACGGACACGTAAAAAAACATTTTTGTGGATTGGAGGAAGGAATTATTACTGTTACGAAAATTTTGCAAGGAAGAAAAAAGAAGGCGTAATCCAAGCATGCTTGCTTCTGATTGGTTGTGAGTAGGTTTTAATTTGTAGTGACATTTGTAAACGTAAATTTCGTGCTCATTTTCGAAAAATAGCTCGCTCTCAATATGTTAAGACAAAATACTTATTCTAAGCAAATGAGTTTTAAAGCTATTGTCGTGGTATACAGAGTACGGTTAACTCTCGCTAATGGGACACACACAACAGGTCTCGAGGTGTATAGTCCTCCTCCTCCTGGTTGCAAACGCCTAGCTACAGTTTTTCAGGATAAGCGTCTGCCTGTAAGGCATAGCACTGAATAGACAAGTGACGAAAAATCGTAAGTCAAGAGACATTTCACCCTGATAATAAAGAAGAAACCGGTTTGAACACTACAATTTGTCTCGTGTCGCACGGTTTTGTCTGCTTGTCTGTTCGTTATGTGATCTGCCTAACAGCAAAAAACAGATTTTCCACTTGACTAACTGCAGGGTTCTTACGCATCGTGGGATTCAGGGGATTTTATGCGTTTTAGAACCAGAAGTTTCTAAAGTACCGGTCGCTATATCTGAAGATAGAATTTATTTTCATTAAGTACGCCAAATATCACTTTACAAAAATTCTGGTACAACGTACGTAAAAGTCCTTGAAGCGTACGAACTCTGGTGCACCGGTCTGTTTTTGCCGCTAGGACAACATACATGCGATGATGGAAAGACCCATCCAAAATTTCAATGCCGTCAACAGATTTTTCACGTTTGAATTGCACTTTCGACAACTACTGCCAAAGCGCTCCAATTCCATTAAATCTCTTATTTCAGCATTATCCCGTGACCAACGTGTGTAGAAAAAAGATTGCATGCGCATAATGCTCCTTACTGCTTCCCGCATTTACGTTAGTTTCTGCATACTGCTGTCTTTAGTTTTGTAGCTGTTATTGTTGATAGTGTAACCCGTTCTTAGCAATTATCGAACAGTGTATGAGACACACCAGTGCATCCAGATTGAGGAATTTCTTCATCAAAATATCTACCACTTTTTTCGCCTAATAATCTGCGATTTACTTAATCGCAAAATGTCTGTTATTAAACATATTATTTGGTCTCCCATCAAAGGGGGGAATATGAATACCACTATTCTCGAACAGTAATTTTCGTCTTATTTCGTCGCACATTCTACAGTAAAATAATGCGAAGATTTTTAATTGGAAATAGTTGTATCTATAACATCCTCCACCTCCGAGTGCTTCGGTGAATATATTCAAACATTTTTTTTTTTCTGATAAAAGGTAAAAAAATATTTCAAAAATTCAAATATTAAAATTATCATGCACTTTTATTTATTTTTTTTTAAGCACTTTCATCTACTTTTGAAAAACTCCAAATTTTTTTTTCTTTTTTTTTTTAGAAAACGAAGAAATAAAAAGCACTTTCTTCTATTTTAAAAAATTTCCAAAGCAGGTGTTGTTATTTTGCAATAGTATAGTAGATATTTTGAATAAAAATATTCTCCAACTTAACAACTTAACACACACGAGATGTTCTTAACCCTTTCATGGGCAAAATACTTCAGTTGCTAAAATTTTCAAAATGATTGAATGACACGAGGTTTTACGAACGAATTTGTTTCATAATAAGTAAAAGCTTTTTCTTCAAATACATTATAAATTTAAAATTTCTGGTGCCATTGTTGCATTTGGTAATTTAAATTAAGTGGGACATATATATCCCAACACCCACGAAAGGGTTAAACTTTACAATATACCCATCAATATGAAAAAAATTGAAACAGGAAAACAGGATTAAATACCGCTAAGTATGTTAAATATACAGAGCGTCTCCTTTCAAGCTGAACCCTTTAGATTCATATCTTTAACAATATTAAGGATATAGAAGTGAAATTTTCAACAGATTAACTTCGTTCTCTGTGAATACCATCTTCTTGCTGGTGTTCTTATATTTTTATGTCCAGCAGGCTCCATGCGATCACAATTTTATACAAAAAAAAAATTTTTTTTCCTTCCTCTATGTTTGAAGTTCCACGTTTTTTGCCGGCCTAGGATGAAAGCTATCTTCCACGGTTATTTGGAATAATTAATTACCGTTCGAAGATAGTATTTAATTAATATCTAAGCTAATTACGGTCGGATTCCTTTGTTAATGGGCGTAATGCCTTTATCAGAACTTTTTGCGTCGAATAGTATCGGTTTGGCTAAAAGATTTTGAAACAAATATCTTTTACAGATGTCAAAAAATCGTCGCAAAACGCTGAAAATCGCATTAAAAAATCAGAAATCTGATAAAAAAATCAGGGTTCGTACGGGTACTGTTATTTTCAAGGCCTGATACCAGAATTTTTTTTAATAGAAAAATAAATCTAGTTTAAACGGGCGAAATTTCGCCTTATTTCAAGAGAGATTTTCCATAAGAAAATATTGGTACCGAAGAATTTCTTAGTCTGGAAATTCAAGTACCCGTACGAACCCTGAAAATCCAAAAACTGACTTCAAAGTGTATCATTTCAGCCATATCAAAATGCCTTCCTAAAAAATCATGTAGCTCTGCGCACAGCGATCCCTTAAGAAAACTATAGCCAAACATGCAAACGACATTTATCTTGATTTTTATATATAAAGTCTCTGCGTATCTGACTGTCTGCGTGTTTGCAATGGCCGGGAAATCTATCGCACATATGTAAAGGTTTCTAGACTTGATTCCAGAAGACAGGTCTCAATGCTCCTCGGCCTTAGATTGAGCTTTTCTGGGCCTAGACTTTGATTTTCTACTTTTGTTAGTTTTTAATTTAATGCGAGTTTTTTCGGTTTCCCAAGTTCGCCGGCGATTTATAGGCATTCGTAAAAATGATCCTATTCCAATCTTTTATCCCAGTATAATTCATTTTATCAGCTTTTCAATAAAGTTAAATTAGAATTCGTACAGCGATATTTTTATTTTTCGCATTTTCTTAAAAAGAGACAGTTTTTTGTGGAAAGGGAGGGGGGGATGAGGCTATTTCTTATTAAGCAATTTCAATAGTCGATCCTTATCATGAAGACGTGAGTTGTATATCCCTGTAGGGAGAGAACTTTCGGAATTTTTTTTTAAATCAAAAAATATTAATTAGATGATTTTTTACAACTTTTTAGAAAAACAGAACGAGGACACGGTTTTTTTATATGCTCAAAGGAAAAAAAAAATGGAGCGTTTTTTCTACTTGAAATGAAAAAAGGGTGGGAATATGGAAACTGTCAAAAACCGGTTGCTATTAGCTATCACATTTTTTAATTATTCAAATATTTTATTTTCGTAAGATATAAAAAAATAATTACACTGAAAAATGGTAAAGCTATAAGGTAGTTTCAGGCAATTCCGGGCTGGTTTGCTTGTAGTTAATGTAAAACTAATAAAAGACTTGAGAATGCAAAAAAAAAAAATATATATATATATATATATATAGAGAGAGAGAGAGAGAGAGAAAGACAGGACATTTTCATGTTAGCTGGAATCAAAAAAAATTTTTAACATATTTTCATCATTTTCGTCTTCGACAAACTTCAGATTCTTAATTTTGACACACAAACAACCTTGTGAAGTTATCTAACAATATTTCCATTTGACATATTCCATAGCTACCAACTTGTGCGGATTTTTCTCAAAACTAAAATGTATTAGTAAATTTTCTTAAATCTATCACCTAAATCTAACGATTTCTAACGATTAAAGAAGACAAAAAAATTAAATTTTAGTGGTAATAAAAAACAGTACAAGTTGGCAGCTATGCGTTTTCTAATTATTTTTCTAATTTATGACTCAATTAAATGCAAAAATTTACTTACCTTACGGTAGATTTTCCCGGTAACCCCATAATTTTGGGGGCCCCAAATTCACAACCAGTTGATTTTGCTACTTAATTTTTCATACATTTTTCAATATAAGCTTTAAAAATCATTAAAAAACCATTTTTTAAAATTTCTCCCTTAACACCTTGAAGGGCGGCGATGCCGCTATTGAGATCACATAATTTTAATTCCTAATTGCCACGTTGGCAATCGAATTTTTTTTATGGAAATTTCACCTTTATTAAGTACGCGAAAATATACTTTTACTTCTTTACAAATAAATTTTCTTATAAATACTGATGTCATTCAATTATTTCAACATTTTACGAATAAAATTACTTTGCCCCTGAAAGAGTTAACACGTACCATGAAACTTCTATTTTCAAAAATCAAATGACTTTTATATTTAACATTTTAATTTTTCTTATTTACCCTTTTTTCTATCTATTTTTCGTAAAACAGTAATGTTTATACTTTAATTTATATGTCTTATATTAATTTTACATTAATCCTGTTTGTACTTGCATTGTGAATTGTTTTCTTTACAAACATTATACAGGGTGCAAAGGAAAGTCCCTTTAACCTGAAAATACTTGCGAACGAAGAGAGCTACAGCTATGCAAGTGAGATAACGGTATACTAAAGCGACTACGCCCGACCTCATGCAAACGACAGCAGCGCCCTTAGTAGCGAAATTTGGAAGATACACTGAGAAAAATGACGCTTTCAAATCTGAGTAAATCGATGTTTTCATTTTATTTTGAAACTTTTTGTTTCAAATATGAAAACCCAATGCTTTCAATTTTAAAATACCAGCCATACTCAGTTTCAAACAAAATTACTTTTTATTCGTTAAATGGGGTAAATTTCACCAAGGTAGTTCAATTTATTAACATTAATCACTATTTCTTATGATTTCGAATGAAGCGCTCCTGTCAGTAATATTTTATTACATGAAACGTGGCGAACTACATTTTTATTGTGTCCGCGGAAGAACATTTAAAAACCGTCGTAAGGTGAGATCGCAGAAGCGGAAGCGTAGAGGTTTTTTTGTTGTTGTTGTTGCTGCTCTACTCAAGGTTGCAAATGGACGATCACGTTAACGAAAGACTTCGGCAGTGGAATTTGGAAGAATTCGTCGACAATTTTGAAAGTAAGTTCATTCATTTTGTTGTTGTCGAAATTTTTCCCCATATTTTTATTGTTTTCACAATTTCTGTAAGTTGTCTTAAGATTAGGGTTAGCTATACACGATGTTTCACATTCGGCATTTTGATGATTGTAACATTAATGTTTTTGTCTTCATTTGTTCTTTCTGTTATTTTGACTACTAATTTTGATATATAATGCTTTATTTTTCATATAAAAATGATAATTTCAATCGTTAGACTATGAAACCCACGTAATCAACTTAATGTTTATTTGGCGCTTAAATTTTCACTTCGTTTATGAAATCCAATTTTTATTTAGATTCCCCGCCCCCTTCCCTCTTAAAGTTAGTTGCAACATTTGTTAAAAGCAGTAAATGAAACAAACAAGATTTTCCCTTTATGATTTGAAATTCAGTATTCTGTTTTTATATTGATAGCATATTATGAAGTTTAAAATAATGTGCATTACGATTTTTATATAAATACGTTTAATAGAATGAAAATAAGAGAATTTTTTTCTCATATTTAGTTATTCTCCGAAAATAACCGTACCCATAGAGTTTAATCTCACAAATATTCTGTATTCTTTTGTATTTATCTCAGCCAAATAATGAATTATTCTAGTTCTTAATCTTCCTTATTAATGAATTAAAATAAATATTAATGTTATAAATAGAGATGCACCGAATATTCGGTATCTATTCGGTATTCGGCCATGTTACCGAATATTCGGTTTGGCCGATTATCAAGCTATTCGGTATGCCGAATATCGAAGTATTCGGCTAAAAAAACTTTTTAAACATTTTATTAAAAACCGTATACAACTTCTAAGTTTAAGAGTCAACTTAAAAAGATATTCAGAATAATTAGAAACAGAATCATATTTAAATAAAAGAGAATGATTTTACATTATTTATTTGCTGTTTGTTAAGTATTATTTAAGAAAATTAACCAATCACAAGGATTTTCATAGGAATTAATTATGTACAGATGCAAGTTTCTGAATATTTTCCCGTAAATAATCTGTTTCTTTCTAAGATTTTCAGAACAACGTTTACAATCTCTGAAAAGGATTTCCCACTCCAGACACTGATGTAGAATGCATTAAAAAACTTCCTTGCTTAATCAAAGGGAGTAGAACAGTTATTCTTGTTAAGTTGCCACCATATAAAATTTGAATACATTGTATTATTTATTTACTTTTACTTTAGTCTCTTCCTGACCAACAAATAATATATGATCCTGCACAATATTTTCACAATTTCTCTTTGATTTTAAAATGTTTCTTTTAGAATTTAAGAAAATTTTATTCATCTGTTTTAATTCTCAGAAGAAGCCGTGAAATTTAAAATTTTACTAATTAAAAAAGGTTTATAACTATCCTCTTCTTGAATAACTCAAAACAGATTTTTTTCAGCATAAAGTTTACGGTACTTTTCGGTTAGCTGGGCGCCAGTGTTATATATATATATATATATACATACATACATGTATATATACATTATATATCTATGCATATGTTTTATATATACACACACATAGTATATATGTATATAAATATGTATGTATACATATTTATGTATACATAATACTGCCGGCCAGCTAACCGAAAAGTACCAAGTTTACTTGAAAAAAGCTCTTTATTAAAATAAAAGTTTCTGTTTTAAATATTATCTAAAATTGTTTTAAAATTTAACATTTTAATGGCTATAAACTTTGAAATATAAAAGTATTCGATGAGCCAAATATTCGGTATTCACTTCACATGTAGGCCGAATATTCGGTGCATCCCTAGGCACAAGAAAAAAAATTGCTGATAAAAAGCTTCGAAATTGATTTGATTCTGTACTGTTGCACATGTTTTCATACGTACTGGAAATTATTAAGTGTATAAATGTATGCATGTTGTTTCTGTAAGATATTTTAATACCATATAACATTTGACTTTAGCATTTGTCATGTATTTAATTTCTTCCTGATTGAATAATATGTAGGGTAGATGTGCCAGTAGTAGACACGCTTTAATGTTTTTGGTTTATAAAAAAAATAACCAATAAACTTTTAGCATTATTTTGTTTTTTCAAAACTCCCTCTTGCATGTTTTATAATCTGGATTATTATTGACACCCTTAATCAAATCAATCATTAAACAGAAAATAATGTTTCAAAGTTTATGCAGTTTTTCAGTGAAAATCTTAATGAAGATTCTATGAGCCGGCTTCATTTAATAAATTTATATATTCTTCAATTTTTTTGAAATATTTGAATATTTTTAATGGAGTAGTAATAGAAAATAGATAAGCTAAAACCTTTTAAAATCTCCAAATGCACAAACACAGCGGTAGAAATGATTAAAAAAAGTCACTGGTCCCAAGGACCAGTAAACATCAGAGTTTACTGGTCCGCAGACATCATCACTGGCCGTCTACATAAAATTATATTAAGTACCTTTAACACTTTGAGTGACCCCCCCCCCCCTCTCCTCCTCCGAGAATATAAACCAAACTTCCTTTCAGTTACCCAAAATTTTCGGCATAATAAATTGTAAAATTATAATTTGCTAAAATTTAAATAAGTAGTACATTAACAAAAACTGAAATTATTAATTATGTATTTTATTTCCGTTTATTTATTTTAACTGGCTAAGTTTTTATGCTTATTGTAATGTTTGGTTGCGGTTTTTGTCAGGGATGGGAAAATTTAAGTTTACCTGTCAGAGAGGGAAAAAAGTTACTTGCTTCATCGGAATGTTAAAAGACATATTGAATAGATTTTTTTTTTTTTTTAACCGAAATTTTTCTAATTTACCAATGTTTTTGAAGACAAAATAATATTTTGTATTTATCGCTAATGCTGCTTGGGGACAAGCATTAACAAATGTTATTAAATACAAGAATATTGTTTTGAATTTTTGCTTTATGGGCATGCAGTGCTCATACATGCAGTATTTTTTACTTACTGCCACATGCATGCACAATTTTTTTTTATTTTTTTCAGGGTTGTAATTTTAACCGGTCAAAATTGATTTTGACCAGGACACTGGATAAAAGTAAAAGTGGTTTTAACCGTCCAAAATTGGTCAAAAGTGGTCAGAAATGGTCAAAACTGTTAAAAATGGTCTTAATTTTAATAATTATTTTTTCTTTGCAATTAAAAGTAACTTAATAAGTAATAAAAGTAACAGGCAGTTAAAAAAATAATACACTGATAAGTTAAGGAGGCTCATTAGTAAAATATGCTTATGCAATACAATAAGAAAGCTAGATCCATAATTGCCCTATCATTGTTAATAGTGTATCAACAGGGAAAAAAAATCGTTCTTCCTTTCAGCTGTTGATACAGGAGCATCTAAGAAATCTGCCCAGTATTGTTTAAAACTAGCAGCTGATGCTAAAGAAGAGGTAGAACAGGGTTGGCACGGTTTAAACCAAGTGGTTTTAACCATGGTTTAAACCACGGTTTAAACCAATTGGTTTTTTTGTCAAAAAAACCATTTGGTTTTTTTAGAAAAAGTCTAATATAATATTTTCTCTTGTTTGTAATTTAATTGTTTTAAATTATAGATAGAAGTAATTTCTACTTTTAACACTTCATCTCAGCAGTCAACATGAGACATAATGAGCCTAGGTCATGTTTCTATGCATGTAGAAGGAAAATTAGCATGTGCTGATGAACATATCTGGTACTCTAAAGATTTTCCTTAAAACATGTGAAATTAGAAAAGATAAAATAGATAAATATTATTCAATATTTAGCATAAAATATTTTCATTTAAAAAATGCAGATTATTTACAGCAGTTAATAACAAAATACAATGATCTTTAAGATTTTGGTTAAGGCTGTTCTTAACTGCTCTGCTCAACAAGCGCAAAACGTTTTGACATATTTACAAATTCATTTTTTAACGGAAAGGTATAAAATTGGAAAGCCTGGCCACAGAAGCGATTTGGAATTGAACTGTTTTTTCCATCTTTTGATCAATCGATTACCTATTGAGTTATCAGCAAATTCGATCACGTGACAAACCCGTTTTTCGCCTGCTCTTGAGAGCTTTTTCTCCCTTTGCGAGGAAATTCAGTTCAAAACGCCCACTTTGACTATTTTTTGAAAGATCTATTGAGTTAGCAAAAAAATGGAAAAAACAGCTCAATTACATAGTTTCTGAACAACAACACCAGCTAGTTTCGATCATTTTCGCACAAAAATAAATTAAAACTTATGTCAGGAAGTTGCCTTTTTGGATTTGAGAACAGCCTTGTAAAAGAAAATTTTCTGGATTGGGATTGGGGAAGATTATCCTTAAAGAATTTAAAAGAGTAGCTTAAGATATCAAATTGAACAACACAGCTTGCAAAAATTGAATGCTATTTATAGCATTTCAGTAATACCAATCAATCTTTTCTGTTAGTTGCTGAATCTAATGGCCAAAAATGTTGACTTGGACACTGGGAGTTATCACTCAGAAAACAAAATAACCAGAAGTATTTGGATATTAAAAAAAAATAATAATAATAACAACCACAGAATAATATATTATATTCATGAAATTGCATCAAATATTTATTGATTGATTATTATATTATTAATCAAAGGATTCTTCATACGATTTGCAAGGTATCAATGTTTCACTGCGTAGAGCAGTTTACTTTGAACATAAGACATAGGTGTTACTAATAATGTTTAAATTAGAAATGATTTCAATTTTCTATATAATTGATTGTAATTATTTAATTTAAATATTTTCTGAAGTTATATTACTTACATAATAGCCAAAAATGTTTATTTTATCAACAGATATGCATCTGTATACAATAGGAAATTATATTTAAAAAAACCCGGTTTAAACCAAAAAAACCTGGTTTAAACCAAATAAACCGGTTTTTTTGGTTTTTTACAAAAAAACCCGGTTTTTTTCCAACCCTGGGTAGAAAACAAGTTTAGTTTGCTTGTAAAGTAAGAAGTTTTGTAAGTGACAATGAAAACAAGATGAAACGCATGAGAGGATTTTCAAAATGCATATAGAGACGAACTGTTTATTTCTTATGGATGTGCTGCACAGAGTCAGATAATATAGACGAACACGAGAACGCTGTTCGCAGAAAATTTTCAAAGTTTGCAGACAGTTCTGATGGTTTCTTTTACAAATTTCTTCATTAAAAAAAATTATCAAGACCCCGGGGGAGAATCAGTGCGAGGCCCGTCGCAGACTCTTGAGAAGGTCTGCAGACTATTTTTCAACTGGAGGAAAAAAAAGTTATCTAGAAATTATTTGCCATGTACCATGGTACAGTATTTTTTAGAAGAAGTGCCGCGGCATATATATTTATAAAACTTAAAAATATTGTAAGTATGGCGCTTATGCCGGAACGGCAGGTACGATGCTTTTTTTTTCTCCTGCTAGGGCCGGTAGCAGAAACAGTGTAGCACTGAAGCAGGTGCTGTAGATTATTTTAGGCTTTGCACATTAATTTAACAGATTAAAAATAAATTTTGTGTTAAAAAGTAAATGTTAAATGTTGATCTCTTTTAAATAAAGTTTATTTGGTTGGAAAGTTTTGCGATTGTTTATGCGCTTGTTTAGCGTTTCTCTGCGATTTGCGGCAATTTTTTTTACATTCGAAAGGGCAATTCAGTTTTAATATCTTAGTAAATATTATCCTCTTTTCAATAAAGTTTAATTCAGAACCCCCCAGTTGAGTGCATGTAATGTAATGCGAGGGATTGGAAAGAGGACTTTTTCATTTTTGCTGTTAGCAGTGATGTAGGACTCAGGAGGGGCGTGGTGTTTTTTTGCAGAAAATTTTTAAGAAATTATTTGAGTTCGCAGACAGTTTTGCATTTTATCTAAGTCTGGTGCTGCACATTACTTGAATCTTGTAGGACAAGATATTACAAACACAAACAAAGTTAATTCAATAATGAAGCATGTTATTGAAATGAAAAATTGCAGATGAGCATGAAGATAATATTGATAACGTTAAAATCATTAACAACGTATACAAAGAAGTAAAACATTTATAAAATCAACTTAAGCCTATTTCCCTTGCTTTAGATAAACTTAAAAAAGAAGATGCTACTATATCTGATGCATGCGACGAATGGTTAAGATTGCTAAAAGAAAAAGATCTTGAAACTTATTCTAAAATGATACAGTCTCGATAAAAGAGCTTGTGTATAAAAAATAATTAAAACATTTGTGTTGTATCTTGGTGTTGTAATTTATGTTATGGCTTTTTTAAATTTGGTATTTGCTGGTGTTATGTTACTTATATTATGACATTTTTAACAAATGTTAACTTTGTTTTTAACATATGCTAGTAAAATATATTTGATTAGTAGTAAATAAATTGAATAGTCAATTTCAGTGGTCAAAATGGTCAAAATTGATTTTGACCAGGACGGTTAAAACCGGTTTAAACCGCTGGTTAAAACCACCATGGTTAAAACCGAGACAACCCTGATTTTTTTACTATTTGCTTTTTACAAATTCCCTTTCCCCTCTCTTTTTTTAGAAATAACGTTTGGAAAATGTTGGTATTTTGTTTTGAAAATATCATTGTTTTTGATTGGACTTAGATCAATTTTAATATTTATATGAATCTCAGAATCATTATCATTACAAAATTTTATACTATTTGCTTTTTACAAATTTCTCTTCCCCCTCCCCCATCTCTCTCGCTCTCTCTTTTTTCATAAAATAACATTTGGAGAACTTTGGTATTTTGTTTGTAAAAGCATGTTAAAAGATAGATTGAATAGATCTTTATTTTTTTATTTTATTTTTTTTTTTTAACCAAAATTTTTCTAATTTACCGATGTTTTTGAAGACAAAATAATATTTTGTATTTATCGCTAATGCTGCTTGGGGACAAGTATTATAACAAATGTTATTAAATACAAGAATATTGTTTTGAATTTTTAATATTATCTGTTAACCTTATATTAATTTTTATAATGAAATTGAATGAGTTTTTGAATATCCCTTGCATATTCTCCCTTGATCGTCTGTCATCTTTTTTGTTATGACCGACATTTTTTTTAGCGATTTTGCAACCCTGACTATTTTCAGCGGTAGAATTGATTTAAAAAAATCACTGATCCCAAGGACCAGTAAACATCAGAGTTTACTGGTCTGCAGACATCGTTACTGGACTGCTACATAAAATTATATAAGTACCTTAACCCTTTGAGTGACACCCCCCACCCCTCTCCTCCGCCGAGAATATAAACCAAACTTCCTTTCAGTTACCCAAAATTTTCGGCATAATAAAATGTAAAATTATAATTTGCTAAAAATTAAATAAATAGTACATAAACAAAAACTGAAATTATTATGTTTTTTATTTCCGTCTATTTATTTTAACTGACTAAGTATTTATGCAAATTTTATGCTTATTGTAATGTTTGGTTGCAGTTTTCTCAGGGATGGGAAAATTTACGTTTACCTGTCAAAGAGGGGGAAAAGTTACTGTTAGTTACTGGTCCTTCGGACCACTAAATTTTTTAAATTAGTGGTCCGATTGAATTTTTAGTGATCTCGGACCAGCGGACCACCAAGGATTTCGAACGCTGAAACACATACAGTACCATGACACAAAAAACTACATACGGCCGTTCCAAGGATTCTTGGATCTCCTTCTTCAGTGCGAGGGGCGCGGGGGTGAATCACAAAAATAGCCAGGGTCTATAACCGAGGGATTCTTTGACCTCATTTTAATCTTTTAATATTTTTTTTTATCACACTGAGAAAGGGGATTCAAGAATACTCTTTGAAACGGCCGTATGTGGTTTTTTGTGTCATGGTATTGTACGTATTTGTGCATTTGAACATTGTAAAAGGTTTTAGCTTATGCATTAAAACTCGCACAAGATGGTTGATTTATAGTAATAGATAACTTATAGTAATAGAAAACTTTAAATTTTATGAATATACTAATGGCCATTTACAAAATTTCATTTATTTTTTAGGTTTATTATCATTTATTTTTTAGGTCCATTACTGGAACACTTAATTAGTCAATTTCCAGTAATGGACACCCCATGTAGACATTGCTAAAAAATGCAATTTCAGTAATGTTCATACAGTATCTGTTATCTTATTAACTTAAACATATAAACGGATCATTGTATATACCCTGTATTATAAGATGCAAACATTACACGACACTTTATTGTACAGTAAGTAAATTAGTAGTGATAGGGATGCACCGAATATTCGGTATTCGGACATCTCACCGAATATTGGCGCACCGAATACTGAAAAAAACCTTGCACAACTTCTAATTTTAACTGTCGACTTATAATGATATCCAGAACAATTAAATAAATAGAATTATATTTAAATAAAAAAAATAATAATTTTACATTATTTGCTGTTTGTAAAATTAAAGTTAAGAAAATTAGTAAATTAATGTTTAAAAAAAAAAGATTTTCTTGACCACATTATCTTTATTAAAAGTTTGTTGAAAGATTTTAGGATCGCAAATTTCAGAGACTAATCTAGGATGCCATTTAAAATTTTCCTTGCTGAGTTGCCATCATTTGTATAGATTGTATTATTTATTTTTACTTTAGTCGCTTCCGGACAAATAAAGAGTATATATGACCCTGTGAAGTTTTTCTTCCAATTTTTTTCACAATTTCTCTTTGATTTTAAAATGTTTGTTTCAGAATTTAAGAAAATATTCATTTGCTTTAATTCACAGATGAAGTCATGAAATTTAAAATTTTATTAATTAAAAAAGTTTATAACTATCCTATTCTTAAGTAACTCAAAGTAGATTTTTGTTTCAGTATAAAGTTTACTTATAAAAAGCTCCTGTTTATCCAAATGTTATTTTCTGTATTAAGTATTATGTATTTTTTTAAATTAATATTTTAATGCCTTTGAAATAAAAAATTATTTGTCCAGCCGAATATTCGGTAATTCGGTTCGCCTGTAGGCCGAATATTCGACATTCGGCCAAAATCACTATTCGGTGCATCCCTATAAATTAGCAAAATAAAATAAATAAATAAAAATAAAAACATACAATCACGGGTGATTCTGTTCTAAATTTTTCGAAAATTTAAATCTTCGGTTATGAAAGTTTTAAAATATCGGCCATCCGTCTGAAAATTCAGACATAAAAAAATCCTAAATTTTGACAAATGGGAACCAAAAAAATCCATTTTATCAATACATCATGGGGAAAGTGCGAATTTTGTCAAAGCATTGCAGTGAAAAATGAAAATTCCGTCAAAGGATCACAGGGGAAAACGTGAATTTCGTCAAAGTATCGCGTGGAAAAAACGTGCTTTTCATCAAGAGATCGCTGAAAAAGAACTCAAATTTTGTAAAAGGATCACACAAAAATGCTAATATCATCAAAGGATTACAAAAAAACACTAATTTTGTCAAAGGACTGTATAAAATACCTGAATTTCATCAGAGGATGATGGATAAAAGCCTGAAGTTCATCAAATGATGATGGAAAAAAGCTTGAATTTCATCAATGGATGATGGAAGAAAGCCTGAATTTCATCAAAGCGTGACAAAAAAAAGCCTGAATTTAGTCAAAGGATTGCAAAAAAAATCGAATTTAAGCAAAAGATTGCCGGAGAAAATACGAATTTTATCAAAAAATCGCATGTAAAATGCAAATTTTGTCAAAGAATTGCATATAACATGCGATTTTCGTCAATGGATCGCATAATTAGCCCCAGAGTAGGATCCCCCGCCCTCTATTGTAACCATTGAGATAATTTGCTGTGAATTTCAAAAGATTTATTTTTACTCAGAATCACCCCTGCATACAAGTTACAGTTTACCTAGATCTCTCAAGGTTAACATCAGTTTTGCACAAGTTAGCAATTCATAAAGGTAGGATGCTTTTTAAGTTCCTAACATTTTGAAAATGCTTTGAAATTCAGGAGATTTGGTTTATCCTTACATGTAGTGTGACAATCATAATGAAAAGCTTAAAATTTTTGCTTTATCTTTTTATTGTCATAGCTATTAATATAATTGTATTTAATATTATAATTCCATCTCTTATTGTATATTAATTTTTTTATAGATTGATTCTGAATTCAAATTAATTTTTGATGAAAGGAAAGGCGACAGCTTTTGTTCAGAATTTGGAATAGTTTCAAATTCCATTATCTTACAAGGTAGGCATTGCGGAAGGTCCGCAGCTAAGGAATTTGCAAATTGGCTTGAATTAGATATGAGTACAGCTGAACCCTGCAATGAAAGTATGCAGTAAATATTTATGTGCATGTATAGTAAATTTCTAAATGTATATTCTATAGTAAATTCATTACTTTTACTAAAATAAATTTAACTGTTCTATTAACATTTTTGACAGGGTGTTTTTGTGAAATTTTGCGATTTTTTGTCCCCTAATACTTGTGAAAATAAAAGTAGCATAATAAAAAAATGATCCTTTTTTGGGGGGGTGGGGGGAGGGGGTGCATTTTCTACCTACAGACTCATTTACATTTCTATATATGAATCTTCCACAAAAAGTATGAATGTCTTGTTCAACATACACAGTTAAAAATTTAAATACATGTGAAAGGGCCGTTTTAATAGAATAGAAAATAAAGCAAATTTTATGATGTTGTCCTTGTGTAAAAAATACAATTCTGTGAATGGTTCTTTTTGTGAAATATAATTCTGTGAAGGATTCATTTTAGGAAATGGAATTCTGTGAAGGGTCCTAAAATCAGGGGTGGCAAAAAACTGTTTTGTAAAAAACCCAGATTTATATATAATTTGCTATTGCATACAACTACATATCTGTTGATAAAATAAACATTGTTGGATATTGTATCTATAAGAAATATAACTTCACTTGAAATTATTAAAAGTAAATAGTAGTCAATTAAGTAGAAAATTGAAATAAATTTCTAATTTAAACATTATCTATTAGTAACGCTATGTTGTATATTCAAAGAGTAAACTGTTCTACATAGTGAAACATTGATACCTTGAAAATCGCATGAAGAATCTTTTGATTAATAATATAATAATCCATAAATATTTGATGCCTTTTCATGAAAATATAATGTTCTGTAGTTATTATTATTTGTTTTAAATATACAAATACTTCTGGTTATTTTGTTTTCTGATGATACTCCAAGTGTCCAAGTTAAAAAATTTTACCGTTAGATTCAGCAAGTAACAAAAAAGATTGGTTGGCATTATTGAAATACTGTAACTAGCACTCAATTTTTGCAATCTGTATTATTCAACTTCATATCTTAAGTTAGTTTTTAAAATTCTTTAAGAATAATCTCCCCCAATCAAGAAAATGTTCTTTCACAACTTGACAAAATCTTAAAGATCATTGTATTTTGTTATTAACAGCTCTTAATAATCTGCATTTTTTAAATGAAAATATTTTATGCTAAATATTGAAAATTATTTATCTATTTTATCTTTTCTAATTTTGTATGTTTTAAGATACTAGGGGGCTCTGCCCCCTATGAGCTACGCCCGGCAACCCCCCCTTCCCAAATTTTGGTAAAATGCCCCTCAAAAAAGGTTTTTATTAAAAAAATTGTTTTAGGGAAAAAGTATCTAGAAATTCAGAAAGTAGACAAAATTTGCAACAAATTAGATATATGACATTATGACTTAGGATGAAGGGGAAGGGGGGATCTGCCTCGGAACATACGCGCGGTGTTGCGTGGACTATGTTGCGCAATTCCACTTAACCACTCACACGTTTACATTTGCCCTCCCATCTCCCCTCCGAACTTTCTCTAAAAGGTTTACTTAAAAATAAGTTTTTTGGGTTGTTGAATCCGAATTTTTAACTTCCACCCCAAATCCCCCCCCCCCCCAAATAGTTGTTTTTAACTTAAATTTCTTATTGTTTTAGGTGAAAAGCATAACGAAATTCAGAAACTAGACAAAATTTGCAACAAAAAGGATATATGACATTATGACGTAGGATGAACGGGGAGAAGGAGTGCTGCCTCTGAACATGCACTGCGGCGCTACATGCACTAAGTTATTACGTCCAGGCAATAGGGATTTTACCTGGCAAAATTAATACTAGTTATGGATTTCGACTCAACTTATGGTTTTTGGGTCGCTGAATCCGAATTTGTAACTTTCCACCAAAATTTCACCCGGCAACCCCCCAAAAAATTGTTTTTTTTTGAAAAAATTTGGTTTTTGAGAAAAGCGCGCGGGGAATGTTCCGAGGCAGCCCCCTCTCTCCCTGTTTATCCTACGTCATAATGTCATATATCCTATTTGTTGCAAATTTTGTCTAGTTTCTGAATTTCGTAATGCTTTTCCACTAAAAAAATAAGAAATTAAAGTTAAAAACAACTATTTTGGGGGGTTTTCGGTGGGGGATTTTGGGGGTAAGTTAAAAATTCGGATTCAGCGACCCAACAAACTTAAAGTAAACCTTATAGAGAAAGTTCGTAGGGGACATGGGAGGGCGAATGTAAACGTGTGAGTGGTTAAGTGGAATTGTGCAACTTAGTCCACGCAGCACCGCGGCGCATGTTCCGAGGTAGATCCCCCCTTCCCCTTCATCCTAAGTCATAATGTCATATATCTAATTTGTTGCAAATTTTGTCTACTTTCTGAATTTCTAGATACTTTTTCCCTAAAACAATAAAAAAATTGATTTTTTAATAAACTTTTTTGGGGGGGCTTTTTACCAAAATTTGGGGGTGTTGCCGGGGGAAATTTTGGTGGGTAGTTACAAATTCGGATTCAGCGACCCAAAAAACATAAGTAAGCCTATTTCCAGAACTACCATTAGTTTTGCTAGGCAAAATTCCCTATTGCCTGGACTATTATCTATTTTATCTTTTCTAATTTTGTATGTTTTAAGATAAACTTTTAGAGTACCAGACAAGACATGTTCATCAGCACATGCTATTTTTCCTTTCACATGCATGGAAACATGATCTAGACTCGTTATGTCTCATGTTGTCTGCTGAAATGAAGTGTTAAAAGTAGAAATTACTTCTATTAATAATTAAAAGCACTTAAATTACAAAAAAGAAAAAATGTTATATTAAATTTGTTCTAAAAATACCAAATGATTTTTTTGACCAAAAAAAAAAAAAAAAAAAAAAAAAAAAAAAAAAGAAACGGTTTCAACCGTGCCAACCCCTCCTAAAATGAACCATTTTTTTTCTTATTGACCCATATCTTATTCCAATGAAACAAAGTTTTGCTCTGTGCGCTATGACTAGAAAAAAATTACGAACTGTACATCAAGGCTGAAAATTTGAGTGAGGGTAGTCCAAGGCTCATGGGTGCAAGTCTTCCGTGGGCTGTCACCAGGACATGACATATTTGTCTTTTAAAAATTCCCTAGAGCAGTATCAAGATGAATTTTTTTTAATATTACGTATTTGCACACATTCTTAAATTTTATATACTTTAGCCTTTCAACTTCAGCTGGGGGAAAGGGGGAATCAAAAATATTTTCAGTCCTGGCACATTTTGTAACTTGGAACCATGCCAAGACCTTTTCTGATGCACCAGAGAATTTTCAATTTTTTGTTAATTAGTCAAGATATTAATTAAAAATGATAATGAACTCTCATCAAAACCTCATCTCTTATTCTGCGTCAACCAGTAATGCATGCCTAGTATCAGATTGTGCATTAGGATGAAAGGAAGATCCAAACATGCATTTTACTTTGTGTTTTTTCACAGTTTTGTACGGATGGAGCTGATGTGAAAAAAAAACACACATTTCTTTATCAACTAGATATCAGTATTTTTGTTTTCGAATTTTTGTTATGGGATCTATAACTCTCATATTTATATTATAACTACAGAATATCTTAAACAATTCAGACAAGAACTAGTGAAATAAACCAAGTGAAAAAATGTCTTCTTAAAAGTAGTTTTATCACTAAAAATAAATATTTTTTCAAGAATTTTTTCATTTAAAAATATAAATTCAGACAAAATAGAGTCAAATATATAAAATCATAATTTTGAGGTTTATTTAATGTTATCATATGCCTGGGCAATGGCAGTTCAGCTAGTAGGTGTTATTTTTAAGATTATGATTTCAGAGAAATCTAAAGTTTGGTATTTACAAAGTTTTTTCCTCTTTCAGAAATTTTTTGTGCATTAATTTTACTCCCAATGTTACTTTACCAAGGAGTATTTAGAAAATCTGGTTCCAAAAATTCTAAGCACATAATAATAAAACCCACTGGGACCCAGTCTCTTGATCATTTCATCCAATTTCTGTCTGTATGTATCCTTCTATTGTATAATTTACATAATCACATAGCCAGAGAGATGGCTGAAGCACCCCCGAAAGTTTAAAAAATCTTTCTCTAATTATGATAGATATAATGATGATAGATCTCTATTGATAATAAAATATCCGCTGGTAACTAATTTTTAATTCTGTCTTGCACCACTTTCTCAAACCAAAATATTTTCACATATACACTACCTGACATTGAAAATGCAACACCAGGAAAGAGTGGCCAGAAAATGATGAAACTCGACAAACAGAGAGAGACAGCAACGGACAGTAGTTGAATTGAACAATATTTCGAAAATATAGCCATAATACAAAGCGAGAATAGCATCAGCTCAGTAGGATGTAGGACCACCGTGGATAACGATACACGAAGCAACACGTCTAGGTACAGAGTCAATGAGAGTACTACAATGGTTCTGGTCGATATGGGAACATTCAGGGTGTCTTGAACACACTGCAAAGTGGAGGTAGAGGTGGCTTGCGGGTTCACTACTGCTTTTCGGGGGAAGCGTCTATCCACATGTGCTGACGTCACTCTGGCTGCACTAGCACCCTTCAAACTTTCCACATTTCTTCGTTCCAACCACCTTCGCCACAGCGGTGCACTGTGGATGCATACAGATGTGTCTCAGCTGCGAATATGACATATGGACCAACCTGTCCGTCTCAGTCCAATCACCATGCCCTTCGTAAAATCGTCTGTCTGCTGTAAATGTCTCCGTTGACAGTGGCCTGGCATTCTCTGCTATTACACGCGTCCTGGGAGACAAGAACAAAATTTCTACGATGCTTTCCCTAGCAGAAGTAAAGCTACGAATACTGCCCATTTTGCAGGTTCCTTCCGTTATATCTTATTCAACATGCACTGGAGAGCTGCGCATTTCATATCGTTTAAATAACTCTATCACATGCATCTATCCTGAAATTTGAATAAATATCTGTCCTCTCCTACTTCTTGGTGTTGCATGTTCAATGTCACATAGTGTACTTTGACAATGTGTGCAAGTGAAATGTACTAAAAAGTTTTATCTTTTAAAATAGTGATACGAATAGAATATAAAAATAGTCACCAGTACGTTTTCTGTCTTTTTGATCATAAAATAAAATTTCACTTAAAAAAAAAAAAAAAAATAGAATTTTTGACATGGGTATCAAGTATACTATAAGGAGGAATACACCTTAGTTTAAGCCTTGTTTATTTTTTTATTCACACTTTAAAGTGTGCAAATTATTGCTATCATATCAGAAAAAATTCCAAGATTGAGCCCCCTCCGAAGGAAAATCCTGGTTATGGGTCTGCCAATAACTCTTGTGATTGTTGATTTACATTAAAATATTAGTTGTATTATTATAAATATCAAGTATTGTATTTTTGTGAGGTTTATATGATAACAACAGTAGGATAATTATCACGTTTTTGTTTTTAAAACTATTCAATTAAAAAAATATTTTGTAATGAATTCTAAAATTACTACATAAATGTTACCCCACAAAAATGTAACACTTCTCATTATTTATTTATTTTTGAATTTAGTTTGTAAGTGCTGATAATTCTGTATTTACATCCAAATCTTGTGAAAGATATATGCTATTGGATTATTGCAGCAAGATTGCTATTGAAAATTAAGTGTGTAGTATTTATGCATGGGATACAGTACTTACAGGAGCTCACAAAAAGAGTTCATTACACGACACAAAGTTCTTACAATCTGTATATATTTCTGAAGTGCCCTAAATCATGCTGCTTTTGTAAATTGTTCACAGGGTGACAACAATCAAGAAATTATTGCACTTATTTTTAAAATGTTTTTCTTTTGTTTATAGGTAGTGCCAAGGCATCGAAAAGTTTATGAAAGAAGACAGACTATTGGGTGGAGACTGTAAACAACCGCTTGTATTAGCTATTGGGAAGTTAAACCCTGTACAAACATTAATTTTTGAAAACCATTGTATAAAAACAAGTAGTATGTTAAAAGCAGTTGATTTATGCTTTAAGATAACATATTTTAAACTTGGAATTTTCTCCTTACTGTAGTAATGTATGGAATTTTCTAAATGTCTGTTTTTAAAAATGTGATGCACAAAATGAAATGGCATCTTGTATCAGAGAACTGAAAGAACGGATTTTTTTAAGTGTGTAAATATCATATTTTTACTTTGCATTGTACCAGTATGAAACTTTTCATCCTAGTTATCCTTTTTTTATTATTATAGATATCAACTGAATGTCATAATATTTTAATCTAATGTAAATTTTATTTCATTTGAGATAGTCATTTGTTTGGGGCTGGTGTAGGAAAGCCTTTCATCTCCTTACTGTAGTAATGTATGAAACTTTCTCAATGCCTGTTTTATACTAAATGTGATGCACAAAAAACAAAATGAAGTGACATCCTATATCAGTGAACTAAAAAGGACTATTAATATAATATTTTAATCTTAATGTAAATTGTCATTTGAGAAATAAATATTCTCATAGGGAGTTGGGAGAGGGACTTTAATATTTCTGCACTTGTTTTTAGACTGAATTAAAAGAACATTTAAATTCTGTTTTTTTCTTATATTTTATCAGCTACAATTTGTATTTAAAAATTTGCAGCCATGTTTTGCTCACTTTGCAAAAAAAAATTTCAAAATCCACATGATCTTTGCCGTCACATTCGAAATTATCATAAGACATGTATACTTAAGCGGTATGTGTGTTATGATGAAAGCTGTAGACAAGCATTTATGAAGTTGTTTAACTATGAGAGACATCTGAAAAGATTTCATGCTAGTGACGTAGAAATAGACATTTCAGAAAGTCGTAATTTTTCAAATCAGCCGATAAATAGTAAAGATGGTGATTTGTCTTCTGATGATTTACCCTCAAATTGATATTTTCAAATCAATTTTTTGGGTGATTCAGAAATATGTAAACATGAACAATTTCAAAAGGATATTTTGCAATATTGCAGTGAAACATGTAGCAAAAGCAGTGTACTACTGTTCTAGTATTATCTCATCTATCAATAGTACTTCATCTTTTCTGTACAATACTGTAAATTATTTAAAATCAGAAACAGTGAATTTTTTAACTGAAAATGGAATGAAATGTGAAAAAAACACAAAATCACTGATGGCAACATTTGATTTTGCTGCTTCTTCATTGTCTACATTTTATTCAAAACATAAAATAGTCAATGCCATTAAAGCAAGTGGTCGCTATGTTGAGCCAAAGGAGATTGCTTTAGGTACACGATATGAACAAAAGTTTATAGATGGCTACCTCACCAAATTCTTAAAAATGACACATGCCAATACATAAGTATAGTAGACACAATGAAAAAAATTATTTCTATTGATGGATTTTTGCATATTTTCAAAACATACAAACAAAACAAAAGTCTTAGAAATGCAACCCTTTGTAGTATCCAAGATGGATTTTATTATTATTCCAATGCAATTTTAAGCTCTGTGGATACAATAGTAATCGAGTTGTATATAGATGATGTGGAGCTTACAAAATCCATTGGGGTCACATACCGGTGTACATAAATTGGGATTCGTATATTTTAAAATTAAAGATTTGCCTGTGCACCTTCAATCTTTGTTAGATTCAATATTTATAACTAACATACACTATTCTCTTGATGTCGAAAAATATGGTTATCGGACAATACTAGATAGACTTGTTCATGATTTGAAAAAGCTTTCAGATGAAGGTATAGAATTTCAGGGAAATATATACAAAGTTGTAATTTGGCAAGTGGTAGGTGATAATTTAGGGTTGAATAAACTGCTGGGGTTTGTTGAGAGCTTTACTGCTATTTTTTGTTGTAGATTTTGTCTAGCAAAAAAATATATTTTGTATAAAAATATAAAGGAAGATATTAGTTTACTACGTAATAAAACTGAGCATGACATGCATGTTAATAAAGTGTCTTCTGGTGACATAACAGTATCAGAATGTGGTGTTAAAACTCCTTGCTGCCTAAATGATTTAAGTTATTGGCATGTGACAAATAATTTGATTGTAGATGTAATGCACGATCTTTTTGAAGGTTGGTGTGCTAGTGAAACCTTCTTAATAGTACATCAGTTTGTTTTTAAAGCCAAAATTTTCACTTAGTCTTTTAAATGATAGGATAATAAATTTTAATTATGGTAAATATGAATCAAGTTCTAAACCAGTGTCAATAAACAAAGAAAAACTTTTAAATCTTGATGGTTCTAATGGGCAAAGTGCATCTCAAATGTGGACCTTGATTCGAAACATACCCTTATTAATTGGTGACAAAATTTCTGAAGATAACGAATTTTGGCAGTTATTTAATCTTATGTTGAAATTAATTGATACTATTATGGCTCCAGACATTACCTGAAACTTTTAAATTAGCAGAAAATATAGCAGATCATCACAAACTTTTTTTAGAGCTTTTTCCAGATAAACATTTATCACCAAAAATGCATTTTGCAGTACACTATCCTAGGATCATAAGGCAGCTAGGGCCTCCAGTTATGTATTGGAGCATGCGATATGTAAGCAAACATTATCCTTCAAAAAGATGTGCATCAGCTAGCAAAAATTTTGTAAATGTTGCTAAAACAGTAGCCATACGCCATCAGTTATAAATTGCACATACTTTACATGAGAAATATTTTAAATGCAATGCAATATCAAATGTGTTGGAAACAACATATGGAAAAATGCATAGTTAAAAGGAACATAATTTGAAACTTGAAGTAAACGGTTTGAGTGACAATTCGGAAGTAATGCAGTGTAATGGTTTTCGTTATAATGGCACAACATATTAAAAAAATATGGTTGTGTTTGTTTCTTGCATTGATGAGTTACCTATTTTTGGTAAAATAAAAAAAAAATGTTTGTCCTTAATAATAATGCATTTTTAATTTGTGATTTGTTTGAGTTTTTAGGTTTTGACAGCCATTTTCACTGATATGTTGTAAGTTCTACTGGTGCTGTTAATCTAATAAACATAAAAGATTTATTTAACTATGTTCCATTGCATATAAGAAACTCATATGATTTAAATGACAAATCAGTGTATGTTACACTGCGGTATAATCCATGCTGTACAAATGAAAAATTTGAAATAATTTAAAAGATTGCTTGTTTTTTAAATAAATTTATATTTAGTTTTCTTTTGTTTTGTTCTTTTTGTTAAAATTATGAATATCAGGAAACTATTGTTGTAAATCTTCAGTATTTAATTGAAATAGTTTTATGGATCAGTGGTGAGGTAAAATTTAGTACTAATTGTTTTCTTTATATTTGTAGTACAGTCAGTTTTATGTTTCTAGTTGGCCAAAAATTTGTTAATTTGTATGGGGTTGTATCATATGTTTTGTGGTAAGGGATTTTTTATATTGTACAATACAAAGCAGCAGTAAAACACCTATTTTAATAGCTGATTGGCTTTCATTATTTTTCATAATTTGAAATAATAACCATAGAATGTATTGTCCAAAGTTGTTAAATTTGGCAAAAAAATCTAACTTAAACTGTTGTGTAATTAAAATATAACATTTAAAAGGAAAATTTTGAAAAGACTTTTGCATTTTATGTAAATATTATTATGGTTGCATCCAGCTGTTTTTTCTATGGGCAGCAAACTCTAATCTTGTCCATTTTATTTATCTATTTGCCATACTTCATATACTTTTCTTAATGTCTCTGCTTTCACAGTCTTTTCTCAACTCTCTTGCATCAATGCACTTTTTTAGGTAAAGGAATCAACAAAGAAAGTTTTACATTGTTGAAAGGTTCAACAATAGCAATAACATTATAATAAAATTCCAGCATCTTTTCGTTTCAATGACCATCTTGGTCTATTTGAAAATTTTCTGGTTTAGACATAAATTTTGACACCATTTCAAATCCCAAAAGCGTTCTTTCCGGTTTGGAAATAGAAACATGTGATGTTTTACCATAGCTAATAATGTATCTGATATTATACCTGTCCAGATAATGCTGAATGTGTCTGCTCTTTTACTGCAAATACATCTGAACCACTTCCTTCACTTAGGTGTTCTGCTTATCTCTCTACGTATAACTTTATAAAAAAGATTTATATTAAGGAGATTATGTTAAGAAGTTAGCAGGCATTTATCTAAAACTAATTGAAGGGGATCCAGCTATATATTAGGTAAATACAAAGTTTTGGCAGCTTTGTAACAGTTTCGTATTCAAAAGTATGATTGTATGGCAATGTGCATGTATATTTGTCTGAATTTTTACCTGCATCTGTGTTTTAATAGGTTATTATTGAACAAAAGATCCATATAAAAAAGGACTAGCTGGCTTCGCTGGCTAGTGGGGCCCCAGAACCTCTAGCGAAAAACTAACCTCAAACCAAACAAAACTGTCTCGTCTCCCTGCTGTGGTAAGCCCCTCATTACATAAAAAAATTTCCTAAAATCTGACCTGGGGCCGAATGAATCTCTGACTCGTTTCCCTTTTGCCGATGGAACCATATTTAATCATAAATTGTTTATGATAATTAACGGTTTTAATTTCCACACGAGTTTATGCATATATAATCATATTACATTGCCTGTAAGCCAGATTTTTATGTTGATGGATCTCCCTCCCAACTCCAAAGTCAAGTTTAATGTTTTTTTAATTAAGATTCTTTAATTTACTTTCAAAATTTTGAATGTTATCTTGCAACTTTTATCTCCTGAAACAATTTAGTAGCTTTTTGCTAGAATCCACATTAGTCAGAGATAATGGTAGCATATGAGACTAATACAAAACTACTCTGCAATAAATTGTTTACTTTTTATGTTTATCATTTTATTTAAACTTGAATTGTTATTCAGCCTCAAACTTTCAATCACTATTCCCACTCTTCTTGAGGGCTGATATATCTCTCACCGGGATGAATGTATCTTCTTTCCCTCATTTCTGGCTTATGTGCTTCTCTCTCTAGTGGACATACAGTACCGCCTTCCGTTCCACTGTAATTTTGGAAATACAGTAAATGAAACCGAACATTACAGATTGGACGGAAGGTGGTACTGCATGCTTACCGGACAGAGAAGCCCACAAACGAGAAAGGGGGGAAAGCAGACATACGCCACGCCTGCAAGGAATATAACAGCCCCCAAGAAGACAGGGAATAGCCATCGAAAGCACCTGACTGAATAAGAACAAAAGTAAAAAATCAAATAATAATAGATTTGAATTTGACCTGTAATGAATAAATGTCATAACAAATAATTTGGTTTCAATACTTTCTGCTATATTTTGAGTTTTGTAGTATTTAAAGCACTTGGCAATTTTGTACTAACTGTTTTACATATATATAGAGAGAGAGATTAAGTTTCTATTTTTGTACTGATGCTTTGTGTTTTATCGATTGTAAAAATACTTGTTAGATTTAAAATAAACAATTTTGATATTACTTTAGTTTTATTTTTATGTTTATTAATTATAATGGGCATAATGAGTTTCTAGTAACTTTAAGGTATAGCAGAAGAACGTGTAGTAATCTTTTTGAAAAAAGAAAGGCTCTTTTCATGTATAAAAGTTAGAGCCTCGTGTAATTTTAAGTTTACAATTGAGTGATTTTTAAGCAAATATCATAAACTGCTCAATTAGAAAATTTATAAAAAATATGTATAGTCAGTAGCAGAAGCTTTGCTTAAAAATTATTTAAGACTGTTCTCAAATCCAAAGGGCCAACTTTCTGACATAAGTTTTAATTCATTTTTGTTCGCAAACGCATGAAACTAGCAGGTGTTGTTATTCAGAAACTATGTGATCAAACTGTTTTTTTTCGTTTTCTTGTAAACGCAATAGATCTTTCAGAAAATACTGTCAAAGTTGGCATTTAGAACTGAACTTCCGAACGAAAGAAGAAAATCCAGTCAGTAAATGGAGAAAAATGCCGTATCACGTGATCAAAATCTCTTATAACTCAATAGGTAACTGGTTGATCAAAAAATGGAAAACACAGTTCGATTCCAAATCGCTTCCATGGTGAGGCTTTCCAATTTTATATCTTTCCGTTAAAAAATGAATTTGTAAATGTGTCAAAACGTTTTGTGCTCGTTGAGCAGAGCAGTTGAGAATAGCCTTAACTTCCCATTGCTTTTAGCTGTGACTATTTATTAAAAAAACACAGAAGCAATAAACAAGAATTGGCTTTGGCACATACCATAAAAATGTTTGAAATCAAACATATTACAAAAGAAAGCAATGATTTCATAGTACAGTAGACTCATTCAAATTCGCACATAATCGCAGATGTACACAATAAAACTTTTTCAGATGGAGGGTCAAAATGACAAAAAATTTTAGTTTTATATCATTCCGTATGTATTTTAATATGTAATTCTCGATATGACTGAACTCATGGTTTTTCATGAAGGAAGCATAAATTTATTTCTGAAAAAAGAAATCAAGATTTTGCTTATATCAATGGTAATCACAATCTTTTTAGCAAATATGTTTATGTAATAATCGAGCTTTTCTGTTATTAAGTCTGGCTAAACCTGAAGCAAAACTTCCTTTTTTCATGATTTTGATATAAATTAATTGGGTACCTTTAAGAGGAAAGTTTCTTTGAATAATTCAAGGAAAATGTACCTCATCTTGATTATGGATATTTAATTGTACATCATTTACTTGACCTTTACTTTTAATAATTTAATCATTTTAAAAATTATCTTGATTTTTATTATTTTAGTTTATTACTTTGCTTAATTATTTTACTATATTGCAAGCATTCATTATAATTTTGATTGCATTATTACATTCAAATTACATTTTAAAAAAAGTAAACAAATCAATGACCAGAAATCCACACAACCTCTGGTGCCAAGCTGTGCGGATTTGAGAGAGTCTACTGTATTTGGTTTCTTTTTTTTTCAGTTTAGTAATTTAGAAGTGTCAATTCAAAAGGATTGATGATTGTATTTGAGGAAATATTCACTTTGAATTTTTCTGACAAGTTATAATAATGGGTGCTGGTCCATTTTCAGTCAATATATGTAAAATGCAGAAGTGCATTTTCAAATTAATCTCTAGGGTGAAAGTGATATTAAAGACAATTATGATATAATTTAATGAGGACATTTTTTCTGAAATATAAAATTTTGAACATGTTACATGAAATCATTAGCGGATTTGGATAAATCCTACATTATATGAAAGACTGTCAAAATGAATAGACTGCAAGGACAGTGATGTGAATGGACTCTTTGAATGTCCCAGGGACCCAACCATTTTTTAAATGTGGGTGTAATTTCAAATAAAAACTAAATATTTATTTATATAAATATAATAAACATTTCTAAAATTAAGATTCAGACTTCTTTGACTTCAGGACTTCTTTGAAACTTAAATGATTTGAATTTACAACTGGTTTTTAAATTATTTTTCAAAAGCATTTTTGTTATGCAAATCAGTCATTCACATCATATGTATACAAAAAAAAAAAAAAAAAAATTCAACATTAGATTTTAGAAATCTGCAAAATAAATATATTTTAATAAAAATTTTCAGAGCATATTTTTTTTTTTTTGGAGAAAAAAGATGAGATTGCTCTTATGAAAACTTTTAAAATTAACACATCCCGTCAGATGCGTTTTTGTGTTCTGTTTGTGCTCCATCATCAACTTATAAGTGTTTGATTTAGTGTAGTGTATTTCTGACATCTGCACTGATGAAGTAAACCACAAATGAAAGAAACCATAGTACTAAAGATTTACATAATTGATAAAACTCATTACTAAATTATTCTTGCTGGACCAATAAAACTGTATCACACATCACATTTTTTTCAACTTTCACATATAAACTGATGGACGACCAATGTGTATGCTGAGGTATAGAGAAATTGCTAATTTTCTAAACAACTTGCTATAGAAAAACTGGCGCTTTTATTAAAACAAGCATGCATTTGAAGCTTTATGTACAGTTGGTCAAAAAAAAAAAAAAAATCTAATTTGAATAAAAAATATCATAGAGAAATGAAACTGGTATCAATCAACATGGATTGTCTATTTCAATTTAACCTATTAAAACTTTCCTTAGGGTTTCATCTACATGATAAGGTGAACACAAATTTTTAATTTTTTCAATGTAAACCTCCAAATTTGACCACAAATTTTTAATTTTTTCAATGTAAACCTCCAAATTTGACAATGCAGTTAGAAAGAACACACTCAACTACCCGAAGTACTATTTTAAGAGACGTTTCTACAATTGAAGATTTATTAGAGGTAGGAATTATAAGTAACACGAATTTTATAAACACTTTTTTAAGAGAAAAATCTTTCACTCTGAGAACTCATTAGTCCTATGTCTACTAACTCTTGGACTAATTGTGAAATGTCTTAAAAATTTGTAATTGGGCTAAATTGAGTTGTTTTCTTTCCGATTGTTATCAAATTGGGGGGGTTTATATTAAAAATATAAAGTTACTGTTCATTTTAATATGTAGATGACCCCTTGATTAAAAATTTTAAAGTCTTAAAATTGAAGTAGACAGCAATTTTATTTCACTTCTATAATTTGTATTAGAGTTAATACGGTTTATTTATTTATTTTTTTTGACCGACTGATACATTTTTTATAAAATAGTTTCAATATATTTACAGGCTTCAAATATATGCTCATTTTATTAAGTGAACCAGTTTTCTCTTAGGAGGCGTGCAGGATTGGTAATTATTTTATATCTCGCCAATGCACCTTAAACCTAAAAATACATGTAAATTTTGAGTATTTTCATGCTCAAAAATGAGCATATAGAGGTCAGTTCATACTCATTTTTGAAACATAGACATGCTCAAAAATGAGCACATAGAGGTCAGTTCGTACTCATTTTTGAAACATGGGCGTGCTCAAAAATGAGCACATACAGATCAGTTCATACTCATTTTTGAAACATGGACGTACTCAAAAATGAGCACATGGAGGTCAGTTCATACTCATTTTTGAAACATAGACATGCTCAAAAATGAGCACATACAGATCAGTTCATACTCATTTTTGAAACATGGACGTACTCAAAAATGAGCACATGGAGGTCAGTTCATACTCATTTTTGAAACATGGACGTACTCAAAAATGAGCACATGGAGGTCAGTTCATACTCATTTTTGAAACATGGACGTACTCAAAAATGAGCACATACAGATCAGTTCATACTCATTTTTGAAACATGGACATACTCAAAAATGAGCACATACAGATCAGTTCATACTCATTTTTGAAACATGGACATACTCAAAAATGAGCACATAGAGGTCAGTTCATACTCATTTTTGAAACATGGACATACTCAAAAATGAGCACATGGAGGTCAGTTCATACTCATTTTTGAAACATGGACGTACTCAAAAATGAGCACATGGAGGTCAGTTCATACTCATTTTTGAAACATGGACGTACTCAAAAATGAGCACATACAGATCAGTTCATACTCATTTTTGAAACATGGACATACTCAAAAATGAGCACATACAGATCAGTTCATACTCATTTTTGAAACATGGACATACTCAAAAATGAGCACATAGAGGTCAGTTCATACTCATTTTTGAAACATGGACATACTCAAAAATGAGCACATAGAGGTCAGTTCATACTCATTTTTGAAACATGGACATACTCAAAAATGAGCACATAGTGGTCAGTTCATACTCATTTTTGAAACATTGGCATACTCAAAAATGAGCACATGATGTTTCATTATTAAGTGTGTGCATGTTTTCAGAAATGAGTATATACATGTTTCAAACTTGAGTAATTTTGTTTCGGAGCCATTTTGACGATGCGGCATACTCAGATTTGAGTATTTTTTACTCATTTTTGAAAACGTCGTTTTTAGAGTGTGTTGTTAGGTTTCTTTAAGTAAATATTATTGTATTAGGACTCAATATTT